>CM073123.1:3036539-3709039 GCA_037039145.1 Fundulus diaphanus
CTGTAGCCAGGCTCCCTCTTCAGTCGCCTGTAGCCAGGCTCCCTCTTCAGTCGCCTGTAGCCAGGCTCCCTCTGTAGTCGCCTGTAGCCAGGCTCCCTCTGTAGTCGCCTGTAGCCAGGCTCTTTCCTCCGTCGCCTGTAGCCAGGCTCTTTCCTCCGTCGCCTGTAGCCAGGCTCTTTCCTCCGTCGCCTGTAGCCAGGCTCTTTCCTCCGTCGCCTGTAGCCAGGCTCCCGCACCAGTCGCCTGTAGTCAGGCTCCCGAACCAGTCGCCTGTAGTCAGGCTCCCGCATCAGTCGCCTGTAGCCAGGCTCCCGCACCTGTAGCCAGTAACCGGGCGCCGCCGCCCTTAGCCTGTAGTCCGGCGCCTCCTTCAGCCTGTAGTCCGGCGCCTCCTTTAGCCTGTAGTCCGGCGCCTCCCTCAGCCTGTAGTCTGGCGCCTTCCTTAACCCGTAATCCGGTGCCAGGCTCTGTTTTCTTCTTCTCCAGACCCCGCCGACGGCCTCCGAGGTTCCTGGTCCGCCGACGGCCTCCGAGGTTCCTGGTCCGCCGACGACCTCCGAGGTTCCTGGTCCGCCGACGACCTCCGAGGTTTCTGGTCCGCCGACGGCCGTCTGTCGCCTTGATCCGCCGACGGCCTCCTGGACGTCCGCCGGAGAGCCTGTCACGCCGGGGCCGTCCGCCGGAGAGCCTGTCACGCCGGGTCCGTCCGCCGGAGAGCCTGTCACGCCGGGTCCGTCCGCCGGAGAGCCTGTCACGCCGGGTCCGTCCGCCGGAGAGCCTGTCACGCCGGGTCCGTCCGCCGGAGAGCCTGTCACGCCGGGCCCGTCCGCCTGAGAACCTGTCACGCCGGGGCCGTCCTCCTGGACGCCCGCCGGAACGTCTGTCACGCCGGGCCCGTCCGCCGGAGATCCTGTCTCGCCTGGGCCGTCCTCCTGGACGCCCGCCGGAGATCCTGACTCGCCGGGGTCGTCCTCCTGGTGGCCCGCCGGAACATCTGTCACGCCGGGGTCGTCCTCCTGGACGCCCGCCGGAACGTCTGTCACGCCGGGGTCGTCTTCCGAGACGTCCACCAGACTTTTGAGTTTAGAGACCTATTTGTTAGGAACGTGTTTGTTGGTTTTGTCCGCCCTGTCTGGGTTGTTTTTTGTTTGGACTTTCGTTTTGGACGTTATTAACTATTTTCTGTTTCAGACCCTGGCCCTCCGTCCAAGAACCCCCTCCTCCCGCCCGGGCTGATTTATTTTTTCTTTTTTGTTCTGTTCGTACACGTTGGAAGGCGTCTGGAATCCGCCCTTGAGGGGGGGGGCTCTGTAATATTACGATTATATTTCTGGTTTATGTTTTTGTTTTTCTCCTGTCTTTGATTATCTCGCTGTTTTGATTTCTGTCTTTAGTTTGTTCTGCTTAGGTTTATTTGTATTCTTAGACTTGTCTTGTTTGCTCCCTTAATTATTTCCACATGGTTTTGGTTAATTAGTCCCTCCCTGCTACTGTGTCTGCCCGCCTATTTAAACCCCTCTTAGTTTTCTGTTTGTTGCCGGGACTTCACAATCATTTCGTCATTCCTTGGTAAGAGCCTTCCAGCATTTTTGTCGAGTCTGACCTGTTCTTTGTTTTTTGAGTTTGTCCAGTCGTTTGATGTATGGATTACCATCAGCCTGGATCCGGTCTGTTTTGCCTGTTTTATTCCTTCAATAAACACCACCAAAAGGATTACTACTGCGTTTGGCTGACTCTGGGTTCATTTCCACACAAATCATCACAGAGAATTCATCTAGCAGGCCAGGTTCCGGCTGAGCTACTACTGCCAACTACCTAAAGTTATTGATTTATAGATGATATATTTGGCCCTGTCTTCAAGTGATTAATCCTGTCTCTGTTCTAGACATAGCTATTGGCTGAGCTTTTACTCTATCTGTGCTCTCCTTTCATCCTCTAGACTTGAAAACTGGCTCAGATTTGCTTAGCTGTTTCTCTCCTAGATGAAGCCACTAAAGGAGCTACTATTACCAACAATCTTTACTTTTCTTTAACAGAAGGTACTCCTGTGTCAGTGCTTCTGTGTGTGTGTGTGTGTGTGTGTGTGTTTGTTTGTTTGTTTGTTAGGTTTTCACTAACCCCAGTCAGTCGTGGCAGACAGCCGTTCACACTGATCCTGGTTCTGCTGGAGGTTTCTTCCTGTCAAAGGGGGGTTTTCCTCTCCACCGCCGCTACATGCATGCTTAGTATGAGGGATTGCTGGCAAGTCATCAACACAATCCCAAATTCCAGTCCCCAGGAAAATACTAGATCTGTCTTCTCAGCATGCAGTAGAGTTTTACAGAATCTTACTAATGACTTCATTATTTGACTCTGGTGTGTTGAAGCAGATCTTAAAGGAGCAGGAGATTGTCCCTGGAGACCTGGAGCTTGACATCCCAGTGAAAAATCCTATCTGGGTGCAGTTTTTCTTTGCCTTTATCTCTATGGGTGCCATGAAATGCGTTAAGCTATTGTATTCCCATCATCACATTTCCCACCTGTTCTCTCCACAATCCAAATTTGTCTCCATCTTTTTCTGGATTGTTTCTTTATCAAAATGTGATAAAGGACAGCAGCCATATGAACGTTGTTCATATGGCTGCTGTCTCTTTCTAATTATATTCTCCGTAAACGATTACTCCCTGAGTAATCATTTACTGTATCTGTCTGCATTTGAACAAAGTTTCCTCTGTAATCAGTTTAACTGTGAAATATGATGTTTAATGAATAACTGAATGGGACATGGCGACGTGATTAACTCCAGCTGCATAACACCTAACAGTTGAAGTACTTAACTTCTTCTTGACTTTAATTAGAGAGAAAGAACAATTTGCACCATCCTGTCTTTACACACTACCGACAGCTTGGCTGTTAAATCTTCCTCATGAACAAATGGCTTTGCCCAAAAGCAGTCAGAATCTGTCATCCCAGACTGCCGGTCTAATCCCTGAGTCTGGATGAATAAGATGCCAGAGCCAGCAGTACAAAGGGATTGTTCCCAGGAACAGGTTGACCTGTGTGCTGCTAACTGCAGATGACTGACTGGAAACCAAATTGGCCCAAGGTCATCCCAGCAACACCAAGCCAGATCTGCTCTGGCAGTAGAACCATGGCATAAACCCAGCTCATGTTTAATGTCACAGCATGAGTCTGAAGCAGTCAGAGTCATTCTCTTCTGATTTTTTATATAAAGTGCTGTAAAACAGCTACAGCTGAAACAAGAAGTGCACAAAACCGCAGACTGAGAACAGAGTAGGGCCTGATTGTCAAATGGAAACACAATGATGCATGCTATTAAGAATGTTTCAGAAATTGAAATCAGAACATTCCGGTATTTATTTGTCTTCATCCTCCCCTGACTTTGTAGAACCCCCTCATTAGTGCCATTATACACGTTGGTCAAATAGTTCAGGTCAAATGTTATGTTCTCATCTGACCAGAGCCGTACAATACTTTCCCGTCAAGAGATTATCTCATATGAGCTGTGGATCTCTGCAGCTCCTCCAGAGCCACCATGGTCCTCCTGCTTCTCTGATTAAAGCTCTCCTGGTCCAGCCTGTCAGTCCAGGTGGACGTCCATGTCCTGGTAGGTCTGCAGGTGGTCCATCCTCTCTCCAGGTCCAGATGATGGATTGACCAGAGCTCTGGGAAGTTGCTGTAAAACCTGACCCTGCTTTAATATCCTAGTCTGTTACTAATAGTTAAATGAGAAGCTGTAACATTCATCTGTGACTTTGTTTAATATTCTTTATGTCTGGCAGCTTTATTCAGAGCATTAACGTTAATGTCAAAGGGGATCTATGAGGTCTGGAGATCAAACAAACCAAAGGATGCAGTGATAGAAAAGTATCCGGATGGTGCAGCTGAAAATTATGCAGAAATGTTGCCTTCCAGATGTGCAAAGGCTGAAGCAGCATCTGGATGTTTTACAGCAATGTTATGCTTGCATAAAACCTATTATTCCATTGTAGCAAATGGCTGTTATTTTTTATTTTTAAATCTATTTTTTACACATTTGTCTCCTCATGTCCTAATGGGACATTAAATCTGTTTGTTTGGTGTCATGCATTTTACCCACATAAATCACACACTCTGTTGTACGTCCAGATGAATCTTTTAGCTTATAAACTTTCATCCAACAGACCAAAAGGTGGATTTAAAAGCTGCACAACATTTTAAACATATTCAGTTTTCTTCTCCCTCTCTCGCAGTTTCAGGCGTTTTCCTTTGCTGTCAGTCTCTCCTGGTTACTGTCAGGGATGCAGCTCCCATTATTTTACAGTTTATTCCATGAATTATTAAAGTTTTCTGATATATTTGAATGTCTGACACTGAAACTTTCAATCAGTTTTGTAAAAGAATGCAGTACAAAAACACTATCTCCATAGCTTCTGTTACTGCAAGTTATTTATTTTTATTTCACCTTTATATTAACACACAACGTGTCATTTTTAACAGTAGCGTTGTGTTGAAGTCCACCACGAGTTGTAGTGAATTGTTTTAAATGCAAACCAGGATTATTTCTTGGTTCATCTGGACCTGGACTATTTAAACAGTTCAGTTCTGGGTTTTATTTTTCAGTTTTGCCGCTGAGGTCTCAGCTTTTATTATTAAAGCAATGTGTGTGTGTGTGTGTGTGTGTGTGTGTGTGTGTGTGTGTGTGTGTGTGTGTGTGTGTGTGTGTGTGTGTGTGTGTGTGTGTGTGTGTGTGAGGAGAGAAGGAAAGCAGGTACGGTGACAGATTCTGCAACAAGAAGGAATTCTGTGCAATCAATGTTTGAATGATTAAAATACTTAAAATAAAATACATAATTAATGCTTCATTAAATTGCTCTGTTAATCCAGGGTTAAAACATAGTAGCAGTTTCAAATAAAAACTAATTAAACCAAAATAGTTTTTTAGTGCTTTTGGCTGAGAAGCTGAATCACTGGAGCAGCAAATTCAGTTTCATAACTGACACACCAGTTTTAGACTTTAAAATGGTTCCCAACTTTTTGCATTTTTGGGCTTTTACTCTGATTCTTCTTCAAGCGCCTTGCACATATAAGGCAATGTAAGGATAATGCTGGACTATATTAACTATCCTTGTAAAACAGAGACACGTTTGTGTTTCTGCATTAAGTTTAAATGTTGGTCATTAATTAGGTTTCCAGCTATTTCTCAGTTTTTCTTTAACAATTTTAGCTCTAAAGCCGGGCATATACTGTACGAGTTTTTCAGTCGTGGTACTTATATACATCTCAAACTGTGCGACGGAACCGCGGGGTTTAAAAAGTTCACCGCTCACGATCTGTGCGGCGCGACGCTCGGACGCGACTGGACTGCTCACACTGTACGTCGTGCCCCCTCTGGGACCGCTCGCTGTGGTGGCAGAGGCAGGCGAGCCACGGTAGGTGACAGGGACCCAGAGCAGGGGGTCGAGCCCAGCTCTGGCGAGGCCCGCAGGAGGCACCGGGCGTCGGGGGAACGGAGGGGAGAGAGGAGGGACGAGACGCGGCCGCGCAGCACGGCAGGTCGCCCCCCCCCCGCGAGCGGAGGAGTGCCGAAACACGCGGCCAGCGCGTTGCGCGGACCAGACGGCTCGCCCCACGCCCAGGCCGGGCGGAGGTCGCTTCAGGGACGCCCGCTTCCCTCCCTCCGCTGGCGGGGACGGAGAGGAGGGGAGGGCGCTCCCTCGTAGCTCTGCTTGAACAGCAGGATGCGCTCACGAAAACCTCACGACAGCCGACTGAATTTCAAACATGTTTGATTTTCACCGATCGTCCGATGCCTGATCGGGAAGTAGTCGTGAGAAGCCATTCCCCCCTCCTCCCCCCCTCTACGATCAAGCTGAAATTGGAACCCCTGCTCTGGGAATATTTTTCTTCTCTCCCTGATTGCTGCCGTGGCCACTGTACTCCAATCAGGGGATAATTGAAGGAGAGGACTTGATCTTGAATTTATCATTTTTCTGAGGCTGCAGAGGGCTGAGATCGGCTGCTGGATCAGGGTTATTAGGAGTAATTCTGGTCCCATTAGGAATGCTCATGGCATGTTAATAAAGTTCATGAATTGACCAGGAATCTATCGTCATTTACTGTAACTGGTGAGGGTGCCGTGTGGGTTCAAAAGTTGTGGGTTCTGTTCAAACTTCCTCCTGTCACATGTCGATGAGCCCCTGGGCAAGGCACTTAAGCCCAAGTTGTCTCCCGCCCTGTGTGACGGTGTATGAATGTGTGTGGGTTAGATGGGGGGATGGGGCTCTAGTGGACCCATTTGAGTGGCTAGTAAGGCCAAAAAAAAGCACTTAATTTCAGCCATTAATCCATTTTCTAGTGGAGGATTGGAGCATCCAGCCGCTAATATCCCTGAGATATTCACAGATTAACTCAACGAGTGTCTTGTCTATTTCCACAAGTGCAATGAAAGTGATGGTGAAGGGGCTTCAAACCCTTGATGCCGGCGGGCGGTCGCAGCGGGCCGGGCATACCAATGACCTAACCAGACTGCTTTTCTCAAGTGTTGCTTCTTTCTCAGAGCAACCAGGAGGGGTCGGCTTGATCCCGCTCATTCATCTCAATGTGCATCAACCAGGGTTCTCTACCCTGTGCAAAGCTGCCACTGATCCTCACCTTAATCAGTAAAATCCAAGGCACTCTATTGATGGAATGGAACGAGGAACGCTGCCCCAGCAGTGTGGCTGAAGCACGGACATAAATGATCAATTCTACTTGGTGTTGTTTCTTATCAGTGCAGTCTCTCAGATGAGTCAAAAACTAATTATGTTTTGTACTCTCTAAATTAGCTTTCAACAGGGTGAAAGTTTGGGAATGTGGTGGAGCAGAAACATTAATAATTAACTGTTTGTTTCCCAATATTCCTATTTGTCTTGCTTGGCTTTTATTGACATGTTACCAAAGGAACGTATGTCCAGAAGAGATTAAACATGCCCTGGTTGGGGTTGGACAAAAGAAGATAAAACTGGTGGCACAGCTGGTAGCACTGTTGCCTTGCAGCAAGAAGGTCTTGGGTTGAGATCCCAACCGCATTCATGGGTTCTCACCAGTACTCTGACTCTTTTGCTTATTCAAGAACTTGACTGCAAGGTTAATTGGTCTCTCTAAGTTATACTTAAGTGTGAATGCAAGGTTGTCTTTCCCTGTGATGGACAGGTAACCTGTGCAAGGTGGACTCCGCCTCTCAACCACTGGGAATTCACATGACCCCCCTCCAACCGTGCTCATAAGTGGATGGAAACAGTCAATGGAAGGATAGTTAGTGTTGGAGAAACATGGGTTGGGTGAATAACACAGTTTTACAAACCTGTTGTCATGTAAACATCAAACTGTTGTCACAGTGAAGGGAGGTGCAGGTTTTCTACATCTTTAGTAGAAGCATTGGTCCAAAGCTGAGGTCATTTGATTCACAGAGCAACCGTGTTAGCAGGAAGTTATGGGTCATCCAACAGGAAGTGACAACAGTGACCGATGTACATTTAGCATTTTAGCTGAGCACGTTTCAGCATCACTTTCTTTGCATTTGACGCTGATACATCATTTGATCTCCAGCTAAGCCAGGTTGTTTCACATTTTTTTAACATGCAGCATCCAACAGCATAGATGCTCCAACATTGTGCCACACTATGCAGGTCCTCTGTTTGTGTTATGACAGAAGCTTTGTTATGTGTATTTTTAAATTAAATTAAATGTTTGTTTAAATTTATTGGCCAATAAACAATCTAAACCAGTGTAGGTTGTTTCCGTTGCCTTTCTATAAACAGACACTAGGCATTAACTAAGAAAGTTTAAAGCACTTTACATGTTTTCAAGTTGCAAACTCACTTTTTTAACAAAGGGACTCAAATATTAAGTTTGATGTTTTTAATCTGCATGTCTAGTATCCATGCCTGCATCTGAATGGGTCAAAAATTAATTATATTCTCCAGTCCCAGTTTAAACCCACATAACACAGATTTTTAGATAAATTTGCGAAGTTATCTTGACCACATGGCCTAAAATTTTGACCAATGTTTATGACACCATTTTGCCACATAGACTTAAAGCCTGAAGGTAAAAAGGCAGCCCAACCTGATTGTAGCAAGGTCTACCTAATAAAGTGGCCTTTGGGATAATATTTTTGGGACAATTTTAATGTGCTTTTTTTTTTATCTTGAATGGAACGGTTTGGCCTGAGTGTGCTCGTAGAAGCTGGAATAGGACAGAGCACATTTCCTACAACAAACTGTGAAACATATGAACAAAGGAACTGAAAAGTCATCCTTTGTCATATAGTCACACTTTAGAAGGAGGAAGCTGACGCTGAGGACGAGGCCAGTATGAAGAGAACCAGCAGGGCGATCCTCGGTGAAAAGACCATCAACAGTGGACTTCCCAGTAATTTCAACTAGTCATGTCTTGATGACATCAAAAGCTGGATGACTTTAAATTTTCTGCATTTAAATTCTGACAAGACAGAAGTTGTAATCTTTGGACCAGAGTCCTCAAAAAATAAAGTTCTTAATCAATCACTTAATCTGGATGACATTAACTTGGCCTCTGGTAATAAAGTAAAAAATCTTGGTGTTATTTTTGACCAAGACATGTCATTTAAATCCCATATTAAACAGGTTTCCAGAGTTTCCTTTTTTCACCTCCGGAATATTGCCAAAATTAGAAACATTCTGTCCAGGGGTCCGTTCTCCGTACGTTGCTTAAAACAAAGATCAAATGACACATCCAAGATGATTTCATCCGGCTAATCATGATCCGGCTAATTAGGTTCTTCGAACACACCTGTTGTTTAGGATTAGTATCGCTGGATTAAGTTATCTGAGACAACTGCGCGTTCATGCGTTTGTTTAAAAGGGGAAATGTATCGATAGTAGAAACAATGATCAGCAACGCTGCTATTGGCTGTTCAGCATGGCCAAAGAACGCCCACAGTTTTTCTCCCAAGCAGAACAAGAGCTTTTAATGGAAGGTTATGCCGAATATTAGTCATTAATTAAAACGACAGGAAACACCTCAAAATCTGTTAAAGCCAGGAGAGAGGGCTGGCAAAAAGGAGCAGACAAATTAATGCGTAAATACTGTCCATGGTAGATGTTTCTATCACTTTCTACAGTATGAATTTTTCCATTATAATAACCTCATATTTACTTTGTTCTTTTATCTCAGAGCCTCCACGGGACCCACTAGAACATGGGGACAAGTAAAAGTGAAATACAAGAATATTCTACAAAATGGTAGCCTTTAATTATTATACTTTATTTTAAAAAGGCACTTGTTATGTCAAGAGATCCAAATTTCAGTGTCATTCCTTAGACATGGGAAGTAAAGGACACGTGCAAACTGCGAATTTTAACAAAAAAAAAATCTTTATCCATAAAAAATGAAAATTTTCCTTTTCCAAGTCATCCACAGTTTACACGGTAAAACTGTATTGCTCCGTGGCTAGATAATCCATCCATAGTTTTTTCTAATACAACATACGGCTCGACAGGAAGCAAGCCTTTCAAAGTAAACTAAACTTCACAATAAAATGGCCCGAACAAATCTTCTTACTGAATAGGATAAAAATAAAAAGCAAACCATCATACAAATAACTTAAATATTTTAGATTTATGGCTCCAACACCACTTTTTCCTCTTTAAAAGCCACTGTTAAATGATTTGTTTGTCTGTTTATTACAGCCACCAAGAAAATCTCTCTACTGTCGCGCTGCGCTAAAGGATCCTGTCTATTGCGCAATACGCAATTAATTCGAAAAACTCTGCAAATTATTCTTGCACCTTCCGCAACAGGTTGCAGTCGTAAAAATGGACATGGCTACGGCAGACTTCCCTATCTCCTCCGCTTATACAGCCGTGATCTAATCTTGTTTACATGAAATAAGCCTGCTCTCGAGCAGGCTTAAGATGGTGCACATGTTGCTATGACAACAAGTGCAGGATGTCTTTCGAAGAACCAAACGATCCAAGATCATACCAAATCGTCAACAATGAAATCCTGCTAACTGAGTTAGCGACGTACGAAGAATGGACCCCAGGAGTGATGCTGAAAAACTAGTCCATGCATTTGTTACTTCAAGGCTGGACTATTGTAATTCTTTGCTATCAGGAAGTCCACAAAATACAGTTCAAAGTCTTCAGCTGTCAAGGAGGCTCAGAGACAGGAGGACCCAGAATTCGACCAGACAACCGATATTAGTGAAAATGCAGGATTTAATGAGATCTTGGCAAAACAGTGGTCAAAATCATAATCCAAAAAATGATATACAAAAAGGCAGTCCAAAAACAGGGATATGGCAGAAAACGTGGAACTTAAACTCACCGGAGGCTAGACATGGAAAGATACTACAGCACATGACGAGACAAGAGATGACAATGAACTGGCAGGGAAGTGGCAGAGGAGACAGACTTAAAAAGGCAGGAGAACAAAGGAGAGAGAGTGAGCCAATTAACCAGAAACAGGTGGAGGTAATCAGAGGGAGGGAAGTGGCTGCAGGAGGAAACAAGCTGACAGAAAACACGTGGAAAAGAACAGACATTAAACCAACCCTAGAACATAAATAACCATGAAGAACAAACCTAAAACAGAAGATAAAACTAAGACTAAAGGGAGATCAGAACTAATACAAAGACCGGATAAACTAAAACAGTACACAAGCTAAACAAGAATCCAAAACAAGACAGAACAGAAACAAAACCTGAGGTGGAGGAGAGGAACAACTGATCAAATAATAACCATAAACCAAAACAAAACCCAGATTATGACATCAGCTGATCCAAAATGCTGCAGCAAGAGTTCTGATGAAAATCAACAAAAGGGATCATATTTCTCCAATTTTAGCTTCCCTTCATTGGCTTCCTCTTAAATCAAGAATAGAATTTAAAATTCTTCTTCTAACGTATAAACCACTTAATAATCAAGCTCCATCATATATCAGAGCTCTGATTACCCCGTATGTTCCTAACAGAGCACTTCGCTCTCAGACTGCAGGTCTGCTGGTGGTTCCTAGAGTCTCTAAAAGTAGAATGGGAGGCAGATCCTTTAGCTATCAGGCTCCTCTCCTGTGGAACCAACTCCCAGTTTTGGTCTGTGAAGCAGACACCCCGTCTACTTTTAAGACTAATCTTAAAACTTTCCTTTTTGACAAAGCTTATAGTCAGAGTGGCTCATGTTACTCTGAGCTACCTTTATAGTTTTGCTGCTATAGGCTTAGGCTGCTGGAGGACATCAGGATCTATTTTTCTCACTCTATCGAGTTCTACTGTTCTTCAATTATGCATTACGTGTTGTCATTTCAGCTTTTAACTTTTTGTTTTCTCTCTTTTTTTCTTCATAGTAGGTACACCTGGTCTGGCGTTCTGTTATCTGAGACATCATCCAGGGAGGACAGATCACCGACTATTACCATCTAATGTAGAACAGATTACTGGATCAATGTGTGCTTCTGTGCTTTTTGTCTGTCTTGTTGTGTCTCTGCTCTGTCTTCTGTAACCCCCAGTCGGTCGAGGCAGATGACCGTTCATACTGAGCCTGGTTCTGGTTCTGCTGGAGGTTTTCCTTCCCGTTAATGGAGAGTTTTTCTTTCCACTGTCGCTTCATGCTTGCTCAGTATGAGGGATTGCAGCAAAGCCATGGACAATGCAGACGACTCTCCCTGTGGCTCTACGGTTCCCCAGGAGTGAATGCTGCTTGTCGGGACTTTGAAGACATCAACTGGTTTCCTTCTATAGGAACATTTTTGACCAATCTGTATAATATGATTGATTTTGACTTTGTAAAGTGCCTCGAGATGACATGTTTCATGAATTGGCGCTATATAAATAAAATTGAATTGAATTGAATTTCACTGGTTATAAGACAGAAGTGAATGGGATGAAAACCAGTCCAGTGGAGTTTTATGGACTGATTTTGGTTCCAGCAGCCCTTTCATCTGCGAGACCTTTTTAGTAATGAATTTGTCCACAAACTAAGCTCCAGTTGGAAACCTTTTCTTCCAAGTCTGAGAAAAAAATCGCGCGTCGTCGACCTTTAAACTGATATTTAATCTCTGCCAGATTGCAGCGAGTGGCGTTTGAGGGGAATCGGCCCTGTTGCTCGGTGTGTTTGAGTCGCCATAAATAACCAACGGAGGATTTGAAACTGTTGTTCGCTCTCAGTCACTGAGGGACGACAACTGTTGGCGCCGAGCAGCCAGCTGCAGAATTTCCCTGCAGGTCTCCTGGTATTTCTGAGGAACAAAGGAACCCGCTGATGAGATGTAATTCAGTTTCTGTTCACCGTGAAGTGGTCTGATGCTACCTGATGACTCCTGTATAATTCAGAACCACTGAAGTTTGCAAGCGTTTATTAAACTATTTAACAGAGCCAAAAAAAGAAAAGTCTCTCCATTTGGCAACCAATTCGCAGCTCTCAGCCTCAATGAGGCAAATGGCATCAAGGACAAGCAGCAATTTCCAGAGAGCGAAGGAAAAGACCAGGTTGCCTTTTTTATATGCAATTCCAGATGCCTCATTAGGGCTGGATGTCTTTCATCATTATTCTTTCATGTAATTCTGTGGCACACGGCATCTGTACTCCTCTCACGGTGTTTATTCATGCAAATCATTTTCATCAAAACGCAAATCAACAACTTTGGAAGAAAACATTTCTAAAGCATAAATCAGCCGCTGAACAAGCTTCACGGGCCAGAGCCGAGTTTGTAGCATAAAACGGAAACACCGGCTGCCTTTTCCCTTTTAATGTCTTGTTCAGGTTGCCTGATTTACACGTGGCACATCTGCGTCTATCTAAATATCACAACAAAAAAAAAGAAAATATGCAGGTTTTCCACTCAGAGATTTCAAATAACATCAATCCTTTCTGCCTTATTTTGTTTCTAAAGACAAAGGCAGCAGTTTTATACGATGATGCATGCTTTTTTAATATTCATTTTTTATTTAGTGATTATATTATCCTTTGTTTAAATGGGCACAGAAAGGGGGTATGAAATGCAGCAAAGGTCCAAATGTTGGAAAGGAAACCCAAGATGGCCGCGTCATGTGAGTAAGTGTAGGTTTATCTGAGTAGAACAAGTATTTTATACTTATTTTGCCCCCTTATAAGTTTATTTTCCACTTTTTTGTCACACTTTAAAGTTTCATGTCAAAAACATTTTAGTACTTAGAGTAAATACAACAAAATTTGGAAACTAACATTTTGCTTGATAAAGGAAATAAAAAGCTTAACTTGGCCATATGTGAAAGAGCAATCCCCCCTCCACCAAAAAAAAGAGCAAAAAAATCAAGAATCTTTTTTTCTGCTGGAGTTGCTCAGTCACATTAGGCCTATTTAACCTGATATCACAGAATATTCATCAGATTTCCGTTCAGACTTTCACCAGGCTTTTTATTTATTTATTTTGAGCTATTTATTGGTAAACTTGCAGGTTGTTGCTAATAAGAAAGTGAACCAAGAACATGGAAGCCTGTTGGGTTCTGATTATTTTGTTTCTTTCAAAGGGGACATATCATGTTTTTCCCCCTTTTCACATTGAAATCATTCAGTGATGGTCAAAATAAAGTGGAATTCGTTGTTAATTTACTGCGTTTCCCCTTTTTAGCCCCGTCCTTAGCTGCTTCTGAGAGCAACTGGTTTTGGTGCTGTCTCTTTAAATCTAAAGGAGGCACTTCAGGCTCCCCTTCAGGTCACAGAGCGCTACACTTCACCCCATTCGGCCATTTTTGCAGTCTGCTGGGGGATGGTGTGATGAAATCTGTGGTTTAATACACCCAGAACTAAACATTTTCCACTTATTCTTCAGCTTGGAAAACAACATCAGAATCAGAATCAGACATACTTTAATAATCCCAGAGGGAAATTACTTTTGTTTCAGATATTTTATATCCAGATATTCAAACATTTATATATATATATGTATATATATATATATACACAACATTCCACACAAAATAATATAAATATATACATATATAACTCTATATATATATACAGTATATATAGAGAGTTATATATGTGTATATTTATATTATTTTGTGTATATATATATATATATATATATACATATGTATAACTATAGATCCAAATAAAGTGATAGTGACGATGTGCAAGAACAGTGCAAAGAATGCATAAATGTCAATTACAGAGGGGGGGGGGGGTGTCTGAATCACTGAGGGAGGCGTTGTAGAGATTGATGACCACAGGCAGGAATGATTTCCTGTGGCTCTCTGTGGTGCATCTGGGTGAGAGGAGTCTTCTGCTGAAGGAGCTCCTCTGCTGGGCCAGTGTGTCATGGAGAGGCTGTGAGACATTGTCTAAGATGGACTGGAGCCTGGACAGCATCCTCCTCTCTGTGTCCAGCTCCTCCCCCACAACATCACTGGCCCTCCTGATCAGTTTGTTCAGTCTGTTGTTGTCAGCGACCCTCAGCCCGCTGCCCCAGCATGTGACAGCAAAGAAGATGGTACTGGCAACAACAGACTCATAAAACATCCTCAGCATCGTCCCACAGATGTTAAAGGACCTCAGCCTCCTCAGGAAAAAGAGTCGGCTTTGACCCTTTTTGTAGACCGCCTCGGTGTTTCTAGTCCAGTCCAGCTTATTGTTAGTACACTCCCAGGTACTTATACTCCTCCACAGTGTCTACAGGGACCCCCTGGATGGAAACAGGGGTCACAGGTGTTTTTGTCCTCCTCAGATCCACTTTTAGCTCCTTAGTCTTTGTCACGTTGAGCTGCAGATGGTTCAGATGGTTCAGCTCACTCCAAGTGACAAAGTTGCCCACCACAGTCCTATATTCACTCTCATCGCCCTTTTCAATGCAGCCAACTATTGCTGAGTCATCAGAAAACTTCTGAAGGTGGCAGGACTCAGTGCAATAGTTGAAGTCTGAGGTGAAAAGGGTGAAGAGGAAGGGGGAGAGGACAGTCCCCTGAGGGGCCCCAGTGTTGCTGACCACCCTGTCAGAATAAAGATTGTGAACTCGGGATAAGCACATGGTCCATGCCGTTGTTTAGTCACTCTGCAGCAAATACTGTGACATGATTTCTAAAAACGTAATAGAGAACAGAGAAAACCAAAAGACTATATAGCTCCTGCAGAGACTACATTCAACCTTTCTGCACTCCTAGAGATTCCAGGTAAACAACAGTTAAGGGCTAAAAAAGTGAGATTTAAATTAAATGATCACTTGAACAGAACCTGGTTCAAGAACAAAAACACACATAAGCGTGTAACTTTCCCAAAAGTTGTAGCGGTGAATGTCTGGTGCGTCATTGTGCAGTCTGAACAGGTGGGGGTAACCTTGCTTTAGGCTTTCTCTCCCTGCAGGGGGTTCACCACCCAAACCATCAGCTGCCTCGGCTTTCATGTGCCTCTTGTTAAAATTAAGAGTTACTGGAAGAATAAGTGAAACTGAAGGCACATCTTGAAGGTTGTACGCTGATGGTTCAGCTGAATGACATTATCCTCCATTAGAGGGAAACGCTTGTTGTGTGTTTTCCAAGCTGTTGAAGGCACAATCGGAGCCGCAGTCAATAGTTGAATCATTCTGGAGAAAGAAAGGATTTCAGATTAAACTGATGCATCTGGATCCAAACAGCCAGGTGCAAGGACCCCCGCCGTAGTGCAACGAGCTGAAAGGTCTGCACAGAAAATGACTTCAGACAGTCTCCATATGGGGCGTTACAGACGGTAAAATTGAAAATGAAAGCACAGATGCTGTCGCAATACATCTGGGGGATCAGAATTCAACAAAGACTCTTGGAAGTGTCAGGATGCGGCAACACGTCTGCGGCGACTTTTTGCTGAGGAGAGACACCTTGTGACAGCTTCACTCGCTGCATCGTCCTCATTTTCATGCCGACTGAATATATCATATTTTAGATGTCACTCAAACATAAAGACGTGGCTGCTATCCAGCTGGCTGCAGCAGGAGTGTGAAGTGTGTGATAATCAGGGTGAACACTGTGATAATCTCCCTTATGAAGTACTTTATGATTAAAAACTTTAATAAGTTTCAATCCATTTAGGCCTCTTAAAAGCAATCAAACTCAGTAAATGCTTCAGAATCCTTTGCACTTATCTTTTAATGGGTTATTCTAATGGCTTGTGCTAATCCAAATATCTAAATTATTATCAAGATGCTGCTATCATGTTGATGTTAGACTCTGATACATCTGGCTTATCTGCCTCTGCCGCCACGCTCAACCCTCTAATTGGCCTCCGTGACCTTCACTTAACTTCACACGAGTTCACTCCGACTTTTTACATCAACCACGTCATTTACAACCAGATTTTGGGGTTCATAGCATCTTCAGCGAGCAGTTTTACATTTTTAGGAATATTATTCCAGCCAAAGAAAACCTGATAGTATGGTCAGCTGTTAGGTTGTCATGTTTGTCCTGTCAAACTTTTCAAAGATGTCCAACGGCACAGGGTCATCTTTCCGGTTTCTAAATCCTCCACCGTATCTGGTGGAAACAAGTCAGGACTGCAGGCAGGCAGTCCAGCAGCCGTACCCTCCTCTTCGTCGGCCTCGCCTCTGGTATGTGTCTGGGATGGTTTTTCCATTGTTTTGTTTAAAAATGCATGAACATCCCTAGAAGAGATGTACATAAAACTTTATATAGCATGTTTTTTTAAAGACAGATGTCACAAACTGCTTCACAAGCAGGGTAAACCAACAAAATGCACAGTTTAAATGCAGCTTAAAGCCTCTTGGAATAAAAACTTGCCTGTAAAAAGTAGGTAGGTGGGTGGAACAGCTTGATCGTCTCCTCAGGTTCTAGAGCTGGTGGGGGGGGGGGGGGGACTAAGAGGTTGTGATTCACTGACCTCAGACTTCAGGAAGTGATGAATGTTTGAATCAAATCAGACATACAGAAGGAGCGTGTCCATGTAAAGCTCTGCCGTTAGGACCAAACCATCAGAATGAAACCTAGATCTGACTGGCAGCCAGTGCAGCAACCTTTGAGCGAGTCGGTCGTCTCGCGGCAGAGTTTTGGACAACATGAAGATGAGCCAGTCCCTTCGCGTTGAAGCAAGTAAACAGACCGTTACAACATTCCAGTCATGTAGAGACAAAAGCATGAATTATCATCTGATTTCACCCGCTGACACCATTGAGCGAAGGTTTGAGCTGCTCATGATGTGGTCTGGAAGGCAGCACATGTTGGAACCCCAAACTGACACCTTGGTCCTACCCTGTGGTACTGACACAGAGCCCGGCAGCTGGGAGGGGTTGCTGGGAACACGCCGGATGCTCCTTTTCCTCTGTGCTTCATTTCTTCCAACAACTATCTGGAGTACGGATATGTCTGCCCACCGTTCTCCTTCCCACTGTGTGGTGGTCCGGTCCAGAGGTCCAGAGAAGTGGGAACCCCATTCGGGACAGAGGGATACCAATTTCTGTTTCACACAGCAAAGCTTGATGTAGCATTCAGAAATGGACCTCTGTATTGTTAAACTCAACAGCTTGAGCTTGGCTTTCTGAAAATGTATCCAGATTCCTTGAATAGTTAAAATATAGTTTGGTCTGTAGAGGGAGGGGCAGGAAATTTTATGTTTATCATGTGAATTTAATAATTTTCTCCTCAATTAGCTGTCAAACAGCAGATATTCCCTCTCAACGACTCCGTCTACAAGCAGGTGATCTCCAGCCTTGCCTTTGTAGATCTCTGAGCCGCCAAAACATACATTAAAAGCACAAAACTTCAGATCTATGAAGATATAAGAGAAGCCCTTCTGCCCTGATACAGAATCAATTGTACATAATAGGAGGACAGGCAATGTTAAAAAATGTTTGAAAAAGGACAAAATTATTATGAAGGTGACATTTTAAATAGACTTCGTTGTTACTGTGAAGAAAATGTAGATCTATATTTTAACTCTGATACATAATAAACTGATATAGTATGAAGCTTCTCACTAACTGGCTTTGATAGTCTCTTCAGTTCCTGTGTGGTCAGAGACAAACTGGATTCTGGTCAATATTTGGTGTCTTGCTGCACCCCTTCTTGATGTGTTGTCTAAATTTAGATTTTGGCCACCAGCTGATTTAAAGTGATGATCCGTTTCTAATTAGAACGCCCGATTAGGTCTTACAAACAGTGAAACTCTTAACGCTTGGTAGCTAAAAATTATGAGTTTGGTCTTCATCATTGGGATGTAATTAGATTAAATAAGAGGTTTATTTGTCATTACACACAACTGTCAGCATTAAAATTAAATTATGTTGGCTCCTGGACTATGAAATAAAATAATCAAAAGATAAAATAATAACATCCATCCATTTTCTGACCTGCTTAATCCCTCATGGGGTCACGAGGGTGCTGGTGCCTATCTCCAGCGTTCACTGGGTGAGAGGCAGAGTTCACCCTGGACAGGTCGCTCTGCCACACAGAGACAAACAACCATTCACACACTCACACCTAAGGACAATTTGGAGAAGCCAATTAAACAAACTGCAGAAAGACCCAGAGTTGGACTTGAACCCAGGACCTTCTTTCTGCAAGGCAACAGTGCGACCCACTGCGACACCGTGCAGCTGCTAAAACAATAACAAAATAAGTAAAAATAGGTCATAGGTTAAACTATAATAAGAACAAGAATATAATTTAAGAGTAACTGAAAAGTCTGAAATCTGGTATGGACAGGTATAAAGAAGTTTTAGATCAAATAAGTGAGCAGTAGTGAAACTTACAGACGGTAACTATTAAGGGGTAAAACAGGCAATCTGTGGATGAATAAGTGAATAAATGTGACAGAAATATCAAGAGGAAAATGTTGCAATGAACAAAACAAGGAAGAGAAATAAAAACACAAAGCTGGTGGCTATAGAAGTAGGATTATATAATACTGAACTTACGTGTGTGTGTTTGTGTGTGTGTGTGTGTGTGTGTGTGCCACATCACTCAGGGATGCACAGGAAGCTGTTTGGGGTCCAGATACTTTGGATGCAGAAGCTCTTTATTTATTTCTCTCTCTGCGCTGCCTTTCATCCCAGCTTCTCCTGAGTCAAAGCTCTCGCCGCTCTTACCTGAGCAGCAGGTGTGGGAGCAGGTGCTCGGCCGTTCAGTTGAGTTTTAGGGAGGCAGGAAGCAGAACAACTGCCACAGACCCTTTTGTAGACTCTGCCAGGCTGGCTGCTGTCTCCTACAGCATGTTCCTATTGTTTAACTTTTCGCTCTGCTTGCCTGTCGAGACTAAGCACGTCAACACGTTTGGTGGCACTTCTCTCAAACAGACTACAGGAAGTTGTTCTTTGTGCTGTTCAGAGTAAACCACACCAAATTTACTGGCTTTTGCGTTTGGAACAAATAGCTCTGAGGACGCCGTGCTGACAGGTCAAAGTAACGTCCGGCTCTCTGACAGCTCAGACACGGGCTTGATGATGCATATTTATGACTTCATCTCTGAGCACGAAATCATAAATAATAAAAACTCTTCTTTTCAGAGAGAATCTGAACAGTTTAATAAAACCGAGCATTTAGAGATCGCTCCTGCTGGCTTTCTCCAAACACTACATCAACCACAAGATGTAAAAAAAAAGTCCAAATAAAGTCCTTAACATTTGTGTTTGCTGGAGGATAATCTCATTATGAATTCATTACCACTTCACTCACCCCTTTGCATTTGGGATACTATTTTGGTTTGGTTTGAATTTTAAGAAAAATAGTGACACAGCCTAAAAAGTCTAAAATCTAGACATGCATCATGTTAAGGTCACAGAAACATTGACATTCACAGATTTTTTGTTATTTATTTATTTTTGTTGAAACACAAAAAATGCAGATACCTTAAACGGGTCAAGGAGTTTGTATGAGTTTACTTTTACTATGGGAAGTGGAACTGCTTTAGGTATTGTTTGCACATGTTTACAGAGTTTGTCTATACTGTTTCAAAGTCAGTGAGTGACACAGAATTTAAATTAGTACATCTATCGTCTTTCCTGATTTAACTTTTCTGCTGTGGAAATCAAATGGTGCAGACTCCGGAATAGACTACGGCATCCAGAGTTTACCTGTTTTTGCACATCAAGCTTCCCCCGCTGCCTTTTTTCTGAGACTCTGCCCTCAACCCAACGTGCAAGTCTATCAGTAACCTGCGCTGGGTGTTGGAGTGTGTGTTCGGGATTCTAAAAGACCTGCAATGCATTGTTCCAGGCTGCCAAGGTGAAAAGGAGAGACAGGGGCCTGAGATTAATTCGAGCTCCAGTATAATGAGGCTTCTCTCTCAGTTCCCTGGTGAATAAAGACAAATGGCTTTTGTTTGTGCCAGCTTTGCCATTGTGCACTGATAACTTCAATAAATCCATTTCATGCTCAAGTTTCATCTGCCACCACAGGAGGAAACGGCAAGAGAAAATGTGGCAAAAATAACTGTAATTGAGGGAGGCTTTTATCCAGTGACAGAAAATGTTCATTCTGTCGTTGAGGTAATCCCAAAAGGCTGGGTGGGTGGAGGCAGGGAGGGGGGGGGGGAGGGGGGGGGAGCTGCTGAGACTGAGATGACAGAGCTGTCCTCTCTCTGGAAACCGGTACTTCATCAGGGCACAACAAACAAACATCCGACTTCTAATCACTTCCTGATCAACTGAGATGGGTGTGCAGGGGTCTGAGAATAAAGTCCTTCAGAATAAAGTGTGTTCATGTCAAGGTCATGAGGTCAAGAGATGACTGGCGGCACCGTGACGTCACCGAAGGTATAAACAGGTAGCTTTGCAACTCCAAATTAGTCTAAATTTTAATCTGTCTTGAGGATTGGATTGAATTGATCATCAACTGACTTCTATACATAACGTCAATCGATTTGTATGTAAAGTGCCTCGAGATGACATTGTGAGCAGGCTCTATTTAAATATACTAAATTAAATGAAACTGAGTGGGTTCCTGTTATATGTAGGCAAACCGGTTGGACTGCTAATCATTGTGGCGCTAACGACCAACAAGATGCTGATACAATGATTTATGATTTAAAAATAGCCAACATAGCTGCTCCATGATAAATATGAATAAAGAAAAGGTTTATTCTAGTATTATTCATATTTTCTAAAAAACTGCCAAAGGTATTCTGCCAGGGTATGTAAACTTATGAGAACATCGTACAGGAAATCAGGGAGAAAATCCCTGGTTTAGAAACAGAACCAGAGCCTGTATTCACAAAGAGTCCTACGACTAAAAGTAGCTTTGGAAAAATATCAGATCCTAAGATTTTTCTTAGAATTTTACCTCGCTAAAATAAAAGTTATTCACAAAGCATCTTAGGCCTTCAGAGAGCTCCTAAAGTGGAAAAATGTTAGGAGTAGTGAGGAGGACTTTTAGTGAGCCTCAGAGTGAAGCAGGAAGATGGTGGAAACGGAGAGAGCTGATTGGCTGATTCACCACCTAAACAGTGGAGGAAATGAGCACATAAATGTATTTAACAATCATACAATCATTAATATTTAGATAATACTTAGTTCATCATCCCCATGGGGTGGGGGGGATTAATTCGTCTCAGCACCCTGATGGGTTAAAAGTGCAGCTCTGGTAATGTACTTTTGTTGAGGACACATAAATAATAGAAAAAAGTATAGAATAGATATAAATAAAAATTGGATAATGTACAAAGAATATAGTACAGAGAAATTTTATATTATTTACACAAATGCTCTCAATAATAAACATTTTGGAAGAAAAATACTCTCTGGACAAGATAAAAGAGGTAAGAAAGTATTCTCTGTATTGCAAAGATGATGTCAGTAGAGGTTTGTTTGTGTGATGCTCCACTTTCCAGGCTGGAGTGTTAAAGCAACATGAAGCGCGGAGAAAAAGGCGCATTAATCTGCAGCAATGTGCTACAAAATGCCACGATCCAGGGAGCACTTTACCTTTCAACGCTCCTCTATTCTCCTCCCAGATCTATGCAGACAGAGGCGCTGCTCCTCTCGGTTCTATTCACCTTTTTCACTTTTTTATGATTTTCTTTTAAATCTGACAACTTTATACAAGCAGGCAATTCCCTTTTAAAATGCTGACAAGTGAGTACACCTTAATATCAAATAGATAAATAAAATGACCAGTATGGCGAGGGAACATAACAAGTTCATCAAAATTATGATGAGGATGTAAATAAGGTGTGTTCAAACATTTTGATGCTGTGTGACAATTATTTCATTTTGCTAAATTTGATCATCATTTCACAGATTGTTTTCATCTAGTTTAATCAATTTCTCTCCATTGATCACTAGGAGCACATTTGTATGTTTCTCTTTTTCTTTTTTTTTTTAAAAGGCCGCGGCACACCTAGCAACAGGGTCAACCCCCCCTCCTCACTAAGATAAACGTGTCGTCTCCTTCCTCAGAGTCGCTCTCAGAAACTATCTGAATCACTCTGGAGCTAAAACTCCTGGTTAGAATTTTTAGGGTAAGATAGGAGCTCTGAGAGGTTTTGGGAATGGAGGCTCTGGTTCCTTAGCATTTAACTTTCTCCTGGAGGCTCAAACGTCTTGGTCTTCACAATCAGATCTAGCTTTAGTGTCCAAAACTGTGCTGCTGGCAGCCTCTAATCGTCACGTCATTTGTGATGTCGGTGCCAAAAATGAAGGTTTATTTTCCAGATTTAACCAAATAAGCTGACAAAATAGCTGGCGAGGCTGTAAGTGTGACATATAAATCAGAGTCAATGCAAATCAAGCTGGACGTCCTCAGGCAAACACCTCAGTTAGGATTGTGGGCAAACATCGCTCAGTCCTGTTGCTTTAAATGAATTATACATAATCAGAATTTCTGTCTTCCTCTCTTTTTAACTTTCCATGTAAGGTTCAAACATCCAGCCAGAGGAAGGCAGAAGAAAGAAACAAGATCCGTTTCAAAATCCTGACACATACACATCAGGGGTCAAACATACTCCTAAGTATTTTAAAGACAATATTTAAATGTAATACTGTCAAAGAGAAAATGTTAGGCGTTTTATTCTGTCTCGAGGCTCTACAAGCTAAGACTGAAGTGCAATCCAACAGAGCAGAACCTGACCTGCAGGAACACCTCTTTATGCTTTATCGGCATTGACCATTAAGGTGTAGGATTTCTTTTTTTATGTGTTAGTTAAGAGGGAAAAGGCACGCATTAGGTTTTTATTTTTCTACAAGAAACGGCCCAGAAAATGATCGTACCTCACAGCAGCTCTTCACGCCCAAATCGAACTTCATTTATCTCTTGAGCTCAGTTCAAGTTTCTTCTGGGGAAAATGGCCGTGTTGCGTTCTCCACCCATCAACACATTTATGCCCAACACTGCCTGATTGCTGCACACGGCAGACGCATTGCAAGGTCTTTTGAAACAAACTTGTGACTTCATTTGAAATTCAATCTCTTTTATAACCATGTTTAGGGTTTTGAAGCCGAGTCATCGAGCTGCCATTGGGACTCAAATCCCTCCCTGCTTCAGCCAACTGAGATCACTCATCTATCCGACCCGACACAACGCCACTTACAGCAACACTGAACTATCCCCTAGGGTGACTTGGATGAATACAGTTGCAATGAAAATTATATAAAATGATTTATTCACTGTGAATTAGGTTTACGGAAAAAAAAAATCTCAGGCATTTGCAATAAAGAAATGAAAGAAAACCAGATTTCTTGTTTAAATGTATAGTTTCAGTGATGACTCTGGTCTCACCAGCTGGAGAGTAATCTCTGTAAATCAGACACATGACGCAACCAATCAACAGCTTCATTATTTTCATTACATGTGCTTCAGACAGAACCTCTCAAACACCTGAACTGTGCATGGCAACGTTTTATGGCACGTTAGAAACACGGCTTGGTCAAGAGAATTGTCCCAAAATTTCAGAAGAAAGCGTTGTGTTGGACAAACAGGTTCAATTTATTTTATTTATTTATATAGCGCCAATTCATGAAACATGTCATCTCAAGGCACTTTACAAGTTAGGTTCAATCATATTATACAGATTGGGTCAGATTATATAGATTGGTCAACAAATGTTCCTATATAAGGAAACCAGTTGATTGCATCAAAGTCCCGACAAGCAGCATTCACTCCTGGAGAAGCGTAGAGCCACAGGGAGAGTCGTCTGCATTGTACATGGCTTTGCTGCAATCCCTCATACTGAGCAAGCATGAAGCGACAGTGGAAAGAAAAAACACCCGTTAGCGGAGAGGAAAAACCTCTAGCAGAACCGGGCTCAGTATGAACGGTCATCTGCCTCGACCGACTGGGGTTACAGAAGACAGAGCAGAGACACAACAAGAGAGACAAAAAATCACAGAAGCTCACATTGATCTAGTAATCTGTTCTACATTAGATGGTAATAGTCGGTGATCTGTCCTCCCTGGATTATTTCACAGTCAACAGAACGTCAGACCAGGTGTACCTACTATGAAGAAAAAAGAGAGAGAACAAAAAGTTAAAAGCTGAAATGACAACAGTCATTTCAATGTAATGCAATGCAAATCTGGAGAACAGTAGAAATCAGTAGAGTGAGAGAAATAGGCCCTGATGTCCTCCAGTAGCCTAAGCCTATAGCAGGTAAAATTATCCCCAAAAAAAGACTTGAATGTTCCTATAGAACCAGCATAGTTGACAAGTTTGACATTTAAGAAGCTACAGAGGTCTGTGGGAGGAAGTGAAGGATGTCAGTGATTGCAACCAACTTCCTAAGGAGGCAGGTGATCCAAAACCCTCAACCGACTGCAAAAGATCTGCAGTAAGACTTGCTGCCACCACAGTTTCCACAGTAAGGCACATACTAATGGTATGTGAACTGCAGGATGTAGGGCATTATGGACCCAGAAGCACAAGCAAAGTGAGCTCCAGTCATCCATAATAACTAGCCAAAGAAGTTTTAGGATTCTTTTCTGTGGGGCGACAAATCAAAACTTTAACTTCCGGGGCCTAGGGATCAACAGCATATCTGGAGGAGGAGGAGGGATGAAGAATAGACTGAAATGCTGATAGAGAAGCATGGCAGTGGCTCAGTGATGCTGTGGGGCTGCGACTCCGGGAACCTGCAGCATCTGTAGAGCAGGATGGATTCAATAGAATCGCAGAAAATCCTGCACAGGAAATGTGTCTGAGTAAAATTTTGTTTAACTTCAATTTGAGTAAATTTTACTCAAACACACATTTCCTGTGTGGAAGAAAATGTCCTGTCATCTATGAAGAAATCTCATTTCAGGCCTCATTAGACCTTCAAACAGACCTTAGCATATCTCAGAAGTTTTCAGAAGGAGCCCTGGAAGATACCAGAGTGGCCATCATAGTTGCCTCACTTCCCTCTGGCAGGAGGCTGCGGTCCATCAGGACCAGAACCTCACGCCACAAGAACAGTTTCTTCCCATCTGCTACCGGCCTTATGAACAAGGCCAAGAGCCGCCGTGACACTGGACACTGCCTCTCTTCCCCGTTCAGGACTTACAAGCTTAAACAGTCTACTGTGTGTATATAGCTTCTGTAGATATATCTATTTTACATTATTTTATTTTGTCTGCACCATCAACACCAAGTCAAATTCCTTGTAAGTGCAAACCTACTTGGCAATAAACTTGATTCTGATTCTGATTGTATTCTACATAAAATGTCTGAAAATTTGAAAAAGGTTTCTGCACAAAAGCCCAAAAAATTTATGACCTGCAGGCCTTTACCCATGAAGAGTGAATGTTTCCTGCATCTGGTGTCTGGCTTTACGTCTCGTTTGCAGCAGAAAGATGCTTTACTAAGTGCTATATATACTTCTGATGACGCGACTGAATAACGCTGCCGTAGTTGACTGTGTTGAGTTCATTGCTGACAGCTTCTACTGTGTATATTCCACCAAAGCGAACATACAGTCCAGAGGGAGTTGAATGATTTTGATTGCAGCTGTAGATGCATGAAACTGGCAGGTAAAGAGCATTAGCAACATTAATGAATCCATATGCTGAAGAAGAAGAGCGGGAAGAAAACGAAGAGCAGCGCCGGGTCCAAAGCACAAACATACAAACACATTTCCAGACAGAAAACAAAGTGAAGGGATCAGACAGCGAACAAAGACGCCCCACGGCGCATCTGTAGTCAGGCTATGGTAATACACCGGCTAATGAGCTGCAGGAACACCGACACGCAGCCAGAACAAAGGAAGACACAACTTTAACCGCAAAGGTGAAAACAAGAAACTAGAAAATAAAAATGAAGGATGACACCAACTTCACAGCTCCCTGGTATCATTTTCTGTTTTTACTAACATGTTTTTTTTCTTTTATAAATCCTCTTTTTTTATTTTACCTGCCATAAATAACACTGGAAGAAGTCAGTTCAATTCTAATGTCATTAAAGTTGCTTTTTCCTTCCAGAAATAGGACGTTTTTTAGTTAATTTTAGACATATTAAATAATGATTCTGCTCTGACGATCTCTGCAGGTTTGAAGATGACAGCTGTTGAAGACGTTAAAGTGTGACCGTTGCCATTAGGCGCCGTTCGGTCATTTTGATTCCAAAGTGACGTATTCTCAGAAATCTGTGACCACATCGCCTGAACTCCCATGATACCTTTTCACAGATGAAAATATAACCGGCCGACCTATCAAACACTTCACTTATCTCTCTATTTTTATTTTTATTCACAGCCACGGGTCCTGGTCGGTTTTGTTAAAGCTGTCTGAATCTTTGACTCGGCAGCATCGTGTTTTATCTATAATTAGCGGACGCTGCTTCTCCAGGCTCTCCTTGTACTGGTTCTGTTCCACTCGGTCCTTCGGGAAACGGGCATCACCTCACTGAAGGTCATCCTTTCAGCACAGAAACAAGACCACACCAAAGGATTGAGCTGATGTACAAAAATACATTTATTTGAAACAATTTCAAAATGACAGTTTCCTTACCGTAGAAATATTAAAATAAGGATGGAACAGAACATTACTGATGATGCATGCATCATAGCTTTTTTTTTTCTTTTTGTGCACTGAAAAAAACATTACAATGCTTTTTGCCTCCAGAAAAAAAAATCACAAATGCAACAAATCAGTTGAGTTAATGTTTGCCTCGTCTGGGGATCAGTTGTTCACAGTATACAGCAGATGTTAGACGGGAGAAACTTCCAGTGATCAAAGTCATGGGATTGTTCCAGTGATGACGATCTCAATGTACAGTTGTGTTCAGACTATCACCAGTGTGTTTACAAAAGTCGGTAAAGCTCAAGATCCTTACAACAGATTTATTTTCATACCCTTACAGGCTTTGGGAACACTGCGCATTCTGCTTTAAGGTAAAATATGAAGAACACATGAGTGAATTTGTTCTCTCTGCACAAAGTGAGGAAGAATGGAGATCAAGCTTTTAAAAATAGCCGCGTCTGCAATTTTCCTCCAAACACATATTTACAGTATAAACCGTGAGGTCTTTGAAGATTTAACTTTCCTGTGAATCACTGAGCTAATATTTAGTTGTCTGAGAACTGCACCACATGTGGGCTGCATGGAGTTGAGTGACTGCTGGTCCCTGTGAACTGGTGTCCAAGCTCAGGATGACTGGGCCATATTCAACGTTTCTGCAGCATCCCCTGGTTTTAGCTCAGAAACAGCAGGTTTGACTTCACCCCACACATTTTCTAGTGAATTAAGGTCCAGGAGAAGGACTGATCTAGAACCAGGACACCGGTCACTTCCTGGTCTGTTGGTGTCATCGTCTTGTTGGAGCGCTCATATCTTCATGGTTTTGGTTTCCATTTTAAAACATTTAAGTTCTTCTGAGATTAATCTTCTTCACATTTCCCTCTCCAATCATATTGTTAATCAAATTATGCAGTTTTCTAAAAGATGCCTGGAATATTATCTTGAAGGAGCAATTATCTTGAAGGAGCACTATGCGAAATTTCGTTATATTTAGATATACAGACCTATAAATTAGTGATTTGAAGAACTAAAGGTATGTTTTTAGATGGACTATGGTATGACGTCACACACCATCTCTCTGTGTTGTTCTCTAGTCTCTTGTTCACAAAGCGGGGCCGTCTGCGCGTGACGTACGTCCCTGTGAACAGACGCCACTCAGGGCTTAGCCCCTCCCTGCCCATAAACAGCCACCGTTGGAGCGGTGTAGTAGGAGCAGAATGACGGAGAACATGCCCAGTGGGTTAAAAAGTTTTCCTACTAACAGCATCATAAAGCTATGAGTTGCTTACTTCTACACTAGACATATTCCTCCGGAAGGTGACGCGGTTCTGCTGGAGGAAACGGGTGAGAAGGGAAGGGGAAATGGGGGGCCGAGTTGCAGCTGGAGTGGAGGTAGAGAGAGGCGTGGCTTGATACACATCTTGTTTTGGTCTACAGACAGAGCTCAACAGCGCACCTAGTGGTGAAAATCACTTACTGCTCCTTTAACTATAATCTTATTTTATCTGTGAAGTAATTGGGTCACTCGATCGTGTGTAATAGTGCTATCTAAATAAAAATGATTGATTGATTGATTGATTGATTGATTGATTGATTGATTGATTGATTGATTGCACTCTAACCAGCAGCTATTTGCTGCTTCACATAATGAATGACCTCACTGGCTGAACTGCTATTTTAAACAGATTCCTTTCTATCAATGATCCAGTTACCCAAATTTAACAGTATGCATCTTCTCACATTAGTTTTCTGTTACTCTACCACAACTGCTAGTAAATGATTTTGTTGTGTATAAATATAATTTCTCTCAAAAATAACAGTTGATCTGACTAGCGATGTTCGAGTGATCATTCAGAAAAAGCTGAGATACTAGAATTGTATTAACAACATTATTAACAACACAAGTTTTATTTTCACTCATTTAGATGGAACTAGTTTTAAAAAGTTTAACGAACCCACTGGCTTTGAGAGACATACAGGTAGAGAAGTATATTTTACCCCATCAACCATGATTCTATTATCTACAGTAACCGTACTTCCTGTTTCCCAAACTTTCTTTTTGTGTTTCTTGCTAATCTCATTTTGATGAAAGACGTCAGATCAGATCAAAGCTGCAATCAGAAACAAATCCAGCCAAACAAACAACCCTCAGCTCCGACGCAAGGTGAACACAACAAAGCTGGAAATAATCTTTGTTCAGCGTGTTGGGTATGCGGTAACAAGCGCCGGTCTGGCCGTTTGCTGGGGGATGAGATGCTCTGTTCGGGTAATGCATATGTGATGCGACAGCCTAGATCTCTGCGCCGAGCTCTCGCGCCTCTTCTTCCTCAGATGTTTGTATGAGCTTGTGGGGAAGCTGTGCATGCTGGATGTTCGGCTTAGCCGTCCGGCTTTCTCTCTCATTACGTTCACCAAGCAGAGAGGGGCGCATCACTGCTGGTGGAGAGTTGCATGCTGGGAGAACAACACTGCCTCACTTCAAATTATATTAGCAGTGTTCAGCCAAATTAATGCATCAGCTGCTTTGCTCTATTTCTACCATAGATAGAATTTTTTTTTTTCATTTTTACAAAAGAAGAGAATTTGGCAGAGTATAGCCAAAGTAAGAAGAAAGTACACCTTCAGGATGTTTAATTATTCTAAAATGATTCAAATATACTATCCTGTACTGTACCTTTTCACTAACTGTTGTACACTGACACTAAAAACACAGCCGGGTAATGAGGTATGGATATGCACAGCTGGATATTACAAAATATAGAGTTTTTAAAAAGCTTCTAAAAGAAAAATAATTAAGATTCTGATTCCGGTTTTCGGACAACGACCCCACAAGAAGCAAAAGAATAAACACTTGATGTTTGCTTAAACTGTGAATTAAAGGGGGAAATATCAGGAAGACGGTAAATGGACAAACTCAATAATAAGTATTATTTTTGCTGCAGAATGATGGCGCTCATTTTACAGATAGATGAGCTCCAACAGCTGCTCCGGTCTTGGCAACACTCCTGCCTTCATACAGATAAATTTACTGATGATCATTCAAGTGCTTTAATTAGCAGCGGTTCTATAATACTTTCTCTCTTAAGTTCTTAAGGTCACCATAAAGTTTGAACTTTGTTTTGTAGACCATTTTAACATGTTGGCTATATTTAGCTTTAATGAACAATGGCAGTGTGGAATATGTTGTGTGTTATTGTATTGAAGTTAGAGTTATAAAAACTATTATATAGTAGTAGAATATTTTGTACTTTTTAAATAAAAAATATGTTCTTATATTTTAAAACTTAAATAAAACCAGGTGTACTTTCTATTTACTTCAACTGTACCTGCATGAGTTTTTCTTTGGGGGGGGGGGGGGGGACATGGTCATCAAAGAGTTTTATTGTCTGTAGTTTTTAGTAAGAGAGTTATTTTTAAAGGAGCAGGACAGATGATTTAGGGACATCTAGTGGTGAAACTATAAATATCAATCAAATGAGTGCCAATGACTCCTTTCTCAGAGAATGCTGGAACAGGAAGCATAACGTAACTTCTTTAAGAAACTACAACTGTGTTTAATTTCTTCTCTAGACTGAAGTTATAACTTAATGGATGAAATGAGATTTTAGATCTGTCAGCTTCTAAATGGGAGTCAGTTTCAGCATTGAACCATCAGACATATGATTTTAAAATGGAACCAATCATTAGAGTCCAATTGTAGGAGATATATAAACAGCACTTTATACAATTATAAATTACAAAGGATAATTGGGGTCATTTGGAGGGAAAATAACAAGTGTTTGGTGTTTTTTCGAACACTTTTTCCTTTTTAATTTCAGAATAATTTTGAAATATTGAGATTGAAGTTGAAATATAATTTCAAGAATAAAGTCAAAATGTTGAGAAAAAAGTCCACATTCTATCAGGCAAACAAAGTTAAAATACTGGGAACAAACTGGAATGTTTTGAATTAACAGCAGGTTTGCTATGCATTAGGACAGCCTACATGCTAACTAAGAGCATACATGATGTTTATTTGCTAAAGGAGATAAAAAGTTTATTAAATCCTATTCTAAGGCGCACAGGTATGATCCCATTTACATAAAGTATTGCCAGTGTTGGTTTGGTTTAGTAGTTACGCTCTAATCCTAACATAAACTTTATTCTTAACATTTTGTCTTCATTGTTGAGTTTTTTTTTTCCAACAAATCTGTTTCTAATCAAGTCAACGTATTTTTTGTCATTTTTTAGATTCATCTCAAAATGGGTATGAAGCAAACAAAACTTCATTCCTCCTTCATTCCTCCTCAGGTTTTTTTCCTTCGCCAGACCCTAAAACTCGGGTGAAATAAATCGAGAAAGAACAATCGCTGTTGTTTTTGTCGTTGGCCTGATAAATTGTTATAATAGAAATGCCGGACAGTCTGGGTCATAAGTTTCTCCCCTGTTATTTGTGGGGTTATAAGCTGAAAAGTTTAGGAAACACATACTTTCTAACTGAATATCTATTTAATTTTAAACCATTTTCTCCAAACGTTGCCCAAAAATACTGTAAACTGGTCACTGCAATATGATTTCAATTGTGTTCTGAGAGCAAATCAGGACTATCAGAGGCTAAACATAACTAATGATACCAGAAGCTATTGATGTTTGGTTCAAAGACACTGAACTAGTTAAAATGTCTGCTTATCTCGGGTATATTTCTACTGAAAATATAAATATATCTTACACGACCCTCCCAGTGTTGATGCGTCTGGATTTGTTGGCAGAGCGAATCTGTTAATCGTGGCTGAACATTAACAGGTCGACCCGTTTCAACAAGGTCCATTTTACCCAACAGTAACTGAAGAGGATGAAGGCAGAACAAAACCTGGCCAGAGCCGACTGGGCTTGTTTGACGAATGTTTAGAAAATAACTATATACAGCACTTGCTTATCTACAACACAGAAACCGTGTCCTCAGTAGGAACATGCACAAGTCAAGGACGTCAGCAAAGCAAAATGTTTCTTTTTAAGTAATGTCTTACTTTTTAAACACACCTTCAAAAACTAACCATCGTCAGATCTTACATTGTCGCCATGAGAGTACGAGCATGTAGAAAGGAAGGATATTTACATATAACAGAACAAAAGTTAATATTATACATTTCAGTAATATTCCCTGTTTGATTGAAGACTTGGACATTATAGTCTACATTTAGGCAGAAATGATTTTCAAAGCAAACTTCTCAGGAAACGTACATCCACAAAAAGATATTTCCCTCAGCAAATGAATGCAGCGTTTACGTCCACAAAACCAAAAAGTCTCGTCATTAGTTACAGAGATCCCATCGCTGCATTGGATGTGGCCCGACGACACATCAATGCAAGTCTGTATAAATGAGGCTTTTTAGAAAAACTATTAACATCAGTCGTCTCCATAATTACAAAACAGAAATAGAGAGGAACCCCGAACACTGTGATACCTCGCTCTGTACACAAACGTCAGCTTTTACACACTGGTGCAGTTGGGAATCTCCCTTGTGCTTTCGCAGGCGTTTCCAACCCCTCCTGAGCAGGAAAAGGACAAAAGAAATTAGAGAGAGAACTGAAAAGTTCAGTGATTTCAGTATTATTACTTTCATTTCTCCAGATGAAATGAGGCTCTTTAGCTTTAAAACCATGGGAACAAAAATGTACCTGATTGTCAAAATATTTAATGTTAACTTTAAAAGAAGTAAAATTTCCTTAAAAAAACTTTTCCTTTATGGGGAAGATTTAAAATTTTCATACCTACTATGAAGAAACTTAGACAATTTTATAAAGGTCTTCACAATTAATTTTTTTGTCATTTTATAGTCAATAAGATCTCAATGAATCAGGGATGTTACCAATCGGAAGCATATATATGGAGAGAATTGATCCAAGATTATCTGAGGCCATGAGAGTTAGCCTAGTCATCCAGATTCAGTCTTGCTTTTGCTTTGCTTTACAGCGAACTGAGTCTGGAACGGCTCCCATGGAGCCCATTTTCCTGATACCGACCAATCACAGGCGTGGGCGGTCTTTATATTTTGAGTGACATGCAGCGGCCAAGAATCCCTCAGCCAAAACAAACAAGATGGCCGCCGCTACGGAGCGTTTGTTTGCTAGTGCCCCATAAAAAGCACTCTATGGGAGCAGTTCCAGAATAACTTCCGCCGTATCAAGGAGAGGCAAAAAGTTAGTTTGGCCTGCCAGACTACGAGAATATCATTAGTGACCTTCACCAGAGCTGTTTCAGTGCTATGATGAGCTCTGAAGCCTGACTGAAACTGACTGAAATAGGTCATTATTGTGGAAATGTTCACATACATGATTGGCAACTAAGACGGTTTGAATCTCTTTAGAGTGGTCAAGTTACTCCCCACTGCTGCAACCAAGGGGTTTTTTCAGCATGATTTATCAGACCAGGCCATCTTCTTCCATTGCCACGTGGTCCAGTAATTTGAACATTGATGGTTATTTTGTTAGTGGACGTGTCAGCATCGGCACATCGACTAGTCCGCAGCAATGCAGCCTAATTTGCAACAAATTAGGCTGCATTGTGTATTCTGACACATTTCTATCTAAACCGACATTAACTTCTCCTCCAGTTTTAGCTGCAGAAACTAATTTGTTGGATCAAACAACATGGGCCAGCCTTCACGGCCTGCATTTATCTCTGACTGGCGTTGGTTCTCTGCTATTCCTTCTATGGACCTCTTTGATAAATACTGACCACTGCAGACTGAGCAAACCCAACATGAGCTTGACATTTGGAGAAGCTTTAGTCCAGACATCTAGCCACCATAAATTGGCCCTTGTCAAACTCCCTGAAATAGTCACACCGCCCATTCTTCTGCCACTAGTACATCAAATGGGAGGACAAAATGTCTACATGCTGCCTGATATATCCCACCTACTAAAAGGTGCCATGATGAAGAAACAACCAGTGTTATTTACTTCATCTTTTAGTGTTCATAATGCAACATCTGATTAGCCAATTTAATTTGACAAATTATAAATAATGTTAACCTCTTTCGAGATATGCTCTACAGAGAGGGCTATAATAAAATATTATATTACAGGTTTACTTTTTGACCTCTTGTTTTATTCTTCTCTGAATTAATTAAATTGCGTGGAGGATATCCATTGATTAAATGTGTTCACAGAGATAAGTGACGGCAACCTTGCAGACTAAAATAATATTCCTTTCAGGGAAAATAATCTTGCTCCTGTTGCTCGTCTTTGACTTACTCTTGACCCGGGCATCCAGTTCCTTCTCCATGAGCTCTTTGGATGCTGTGAACTCACTCAGAGTGATTTTCGGCGTGCTGTCGCCTTGACCAACCGAGCCAATCATCTCCTGCTCCTTCTCCTGGTTCACCTCGGCGTATATGTTGATCCAAGGTATTTTTCTGCAGATTTGAAAAGGACGGCTCAATCAATCAGCCATGGAGCTGTTTTTCTGCATCAGAAGAGTTTCGCTTTACATGCAATCATCTGTTTAAGCAGGAAGTCATTTCAAAGAGTGCAGCTTTGCCATCTGGTGCTGATATGTGGATGCCAAGGTTAAAATGATCTGTAATGCAATTATTTTCTGGAAGTTTATTTATGAGAAAATAACAGTAACATTGGAATTTTCTCTGCATAATTTTCATCTCATATCTCTTCAATTGAGCACCATCCAATTTATTTCCAATTACTCTTCATTCCAGTTATTAATTGCTCTGTTTTGTCAACTGTGTGATTCTCTAAAAAATGCATCTCTTCTGACTGACAGGAGAAATTACAGATCTATAATTAACAGTAGCTTTTCCAATTCCCGCTGAGTTTTCTAAAGAATCACTTTGAGGTTGAATTATTTATTCGGCAAATAAAAGCACAAACTCTGCATATCAAACCACTTAAGGGATTTTTTCCCCCTGCCTATTCATCACTGATTACAGAGTGCGCCTTGTGCATTGTAATCATTAAAAAATAAAGACAACCTTTGGATGGACTTCTCAGATCAAAGCACCAATTCTGACTGCAGCTGATCGGTACAGACTGTGTTAATCTGCTTTCATCAATTATGAAGAACATACTAATAGATGGATGTGGGAGCTTGATGTGATCATGCTGTGAGTGCAGCAGGTGGATGTAATCAGAAAGTCGTCAACCTCTTAAATTTGTAGATCAGGAACACAGCCAGGCCCAGGAACACCACGGAGAGGAGCATGAGCATCGCCGAGCTGCTGTGTCTGGGACTGGAGTCCACCAACGGGGCTGTGGAAGCATAAGGACAGAGTTGGTGAATAGTGCAGCGTCTCTACACGCTTATCCATGCAGAGTCACGAGGGGATTGGTGCCTATCTGCGGCGCTCGTTGGGTGAGAGGCGGGGTAAACCCTGGACAGGTTGCCAGTCCATTACAGGAAAATTTATAATCTTCATATTATATTCAACTTGAAGGAGGCCTGACATTTTAATCGCTGACATCTAAGAAGTCCAAATCCGGTCACAAGGAGACTGAAATAAAATGGTTTTAAAGAAAAGATGGTGGACCATGTCACATGGTAATAATGTAGAGCTCCTCCAGGAACATTTATGGTCTGTAACGATTATTTAAGGGTTCACATTTCAGTAAAATTTATTTCCTATCAGTACAACAGGTTTAGGTGTCCTCATTTAAACACCTAATATCCAGGTCAGGTCAGAAGTTAAAAATGTAGGTAAATCTCTGTATGCTGGTGAAGATTCTCAGTCGTCCAGGTCATGATCATTGCAAAAAAAGTTAAAAAACAAAACAACTGGACTTTTTTCCAAAGTTTTCCAAACCTAAACGTCTTCAAACTTGTGGCCCATCCATACAATCGAGGTGCTTTATTGAAATAATATATATTAATAAAACTATTTTAAAGACTATTGGACATCCAACAGGTCAGTATGTCAGCCAAAGTTCAGAAGAATCATCTAGAATACACCTTGAAGTCACAATTGTGCAGTGAAAAGACAAACGTTTTTGACAACGCTAAAAAATCCAATATGGCTGCAATGAATAAAAACATTAATGGTAACCATCCTGATCAGTAATTATGCAATTGATCAAATCCTACTGTCTTCAAACTAAAACTGCAGCATGACTGAGTTGGATGCGAGAATATCCCTACATGTGGTGTTTTTCCACCGTTGCTACACGCATGGTTTGTATGAGGGATTGCTGCAAAGCCAGCAACTGTCCACTGTGGCTCCGCACTCCTCCTGGAGGACATAATGCTGCAAGCAAATGACTGGATGCAATCTGCCGGGTTTCCTTAGAGAGAAAACTTTGACCAAACCTTGTCTGGATGATTTCAACGAATTGAATTTGTAAAGAGCCTTGAGATGAAATGTTTTGTGAATTGGTGCTTTATAAATAACCTTAATTGAATTGAACAGTTTGAAGAAAACTGTAACATTTAGCGCTCTCTTTAAATTATTCATGACACCCTTCGAGCCTCTGAGGCTCACCACTCTGCTTCTGCTTTGAATATTTTGGTAGTCCAGATGCTTTATCCAAATGGTTTTATTTTATCCAAGCTGTACAAAAGTTTCAGCTGAAAATATAACAATTCACATGGAATAATGATAAATGTAACTTTTATTTTTCCAATAAACAGCTGGAGGGAATACAATCTACTGTCCAGCAGATAGAGTGGAGCTGCTTTAAAGAAAAGGGAAGCGCAGAACAATTTCCTGTCCTCTCTTTACAACTCTTTAAGTTATATAACTTAATATGGTGATGTTTTTTAAAAAAGAACATTCTCTCTTCACATGTGTCCTCAGCTAATTTGCATGGCAATAAGCCATTATGTCGGTAGGATTTATTTTAATATCTGAAACATCCGAAGGTGTAGCAGCATGAAATTGTTTCTGAGCAGGTGACAACAGCAGGAAATTCACACATTTCGGCTGAATTCGAAATGTTTTCATGCACAGTTCTTTCATACAGGAACCCATTTGCACTTTAGAATATTAATGTCACCGTGCACGATTTGTCTCACAAGGCACCCTCATTAAATTTGTTCTCATTGTTTCAATGAGTGCAGGAATATTTGTCTCCTTTGTCATTCACAGGGAAATAACAACGCTATTTTCACGGCTTCCCGTGTCGTGCGACTCGGAGATGGAAGTGCACCTGCTGGTGACCTTTGTCGTGGTGCTTGAAGGCTTTTCAGACCTTTTCTTGGGAGGTGAAATATAAATAGGGATCAGAAGCAGAGTCAGAAATGGTGTGGCTAATAAAACCAGCCAGGCAAAGAATACAAGGTGCATTTGTCTAGTAGTAGGGGACAGGAGAGTCAGGGAACCACCGGGCCTTAGGTCAATAAAAAGTAGAGTTTCTAGTCCAGTCAATGCATTTAAAGTCTCTCCGTCTCCATAAATCAGCACCAACTGCACAGAAACTGCATTCAAGGGAGAAAACTGTCAACCAGCTTTCTCCTTTCAGGCAGTTAACAACTTCTCAATCCCTAATTCCATCTCTGCCCTCAAATTGTACACTGTTCCTTCTCAAGGACTAAATAATCAACATAATTACACTCAGTGTAACACTCATTTTGTGGTTGGGTGGCTGTATAAGAAATGGAACAGATGTTCAGCTTTTGATGGAAGGCATAAAAGATCCCTCGTCTCAAGGAGCGCCACTTAAAGCCCAACCCCTCCCACACTCCCCTGTGTTCCTGCGCCTTTGGATGGAAGCTGTCTGAAAGGAATTTTAATTGGGCTACCAAAGAAAAATTTCTTGTTGTCAAAACATGGTTATTACTATTTGGTTTGCCCAAACTTCTGCTACAAAAAAAAATCTGAAATGAATTAACAACTGCCAGAGGATAACGTTACTGTTGACAACTTAATGACGGGATACGAAGCGTGGAGATGAAACCTTCCTCACCGAGCGTTAGCTGCGTGTTGTAGACGATGACTCTGACGCCAGGCTTCAGCTCAAACTCCACAAGGTTTTGATTCAGGGCGCTTACGATGATGCTGGACGCCTGTTGGGTAATAAAGAAAACACGTTTACATGTCCAACTCTGAATCTGAATGGCTTCCAGCAATTTCTGAAAAGGTAGAACATGCTCACCTTTTCTAGCTCTTCCTCGCTCTTTTTCTTCCCCTCAGATTGGTTCTTGTTGGGTAACAGGAAGAGCTCTGCAGCTGTGGGAACTCCTGGGAAAACAGCCACCAACAGCTGCTCCTCTGGGAAGTCAGACACCTGTTGAATGTATCAATAATTTACTACATAGGCTCAAAAAATAATCTAAGTTGTTACAATCCAGGGGAGGGATAAATCACTCCATAACAAGCAGCAGTTTGTCCACTAAGCAAATTCTGATCAACCTTAGTGGACCCATACTTTGGAGTTCCACAAGGGCTGGTGCAAGGTACACAACTGTTCAAAAGATACATAAACCACAATATCAAGGTTTGTCGTCAAAAAACAAAATTAGTATTTTGCATGCTGATGTTTATCTTTTGTTACACTGGCAGTTCTTAACATATTTTTATAGTCACAGAAGGAATGGCTTCATTCAAATAGTGGTTTGTCTCCAAGCAACAATTACATTTCCATAAATAAATTGATAAATAAGAGCAAAACAAAAACTTTGTGGTTTGAAAAACAGAACATCTGATCAAGTACTGATAACGATAAAATGTTTTAGTAGAACAAATTCCTGGCTAAATTGTTCATCTCTGCTCTACATTGGTTAGTTATGGTAATAGTATATAAATATATAACCTAAATATGTACATGTTCATATTACAAAGGGAGTGTAATATTCATCATTCTAATCCTTTTTCAAAAAGATACACACTATATATCATTCTACAATGTGGATATGTGCTAGTTCCAAAATAATGACCATAATCATTTTATAACTCTGTCCTTAACTAACACTTACAGGACATGGAGGCAACAACGTTGGAAGGTGTAAGTTACGGTCACTCCCTCAGACAGTGAGGTTGTAGCGGGTGACAGTGGAGACAGTGGGTAAATGGTAAATGGCCTTCACTTACATATCGCCTTATCAAGTCCAGAGGACCCCAAAATGCTTTAGACTACATTCAGTCATTAACTTATTCATGCACATATTCACACACTGACGCTGATAAGCTACAATGTAGCCACAGCTGCCCTGGGGCAGACTATGTCATGCTTGATAAATATTTTCTCACCAAGAAATAAAAAGTTAAGCCACAGAGAGTTAATATAAACTTCACCTTCAAGAAAATGACCCTCAAAAGAATCACAGCGCCCCCTGTTATCTTTGAAACACCCCCCAGTGGGTGGCACCACCCCCGTCGACAAAACACTAGCTTAGGACTTTATTTATGTTACCCGCTGTATGTTAGTCATTAAAATTCATAAAACTCCATAACAGGGAGAACGTATGAGGCTGTAATGCTATTCGTTAAGTGCCATCATGAAAGATGACTAAATTATCTGGGTAAGTGGTTATTCTTTGACTGTAATTGACCAACACACAGAGATTCTAGCTTCATTGAGATGAGGAAAGTAGCAACACGCCTTATAATAAAAAAGGTAACAACTTAGATAACTGGCAGAAAAAAGATCTTAAAGATTCTTAAGCTGCTGCCTTCAGTTAGAGATGAAAAATATCTGTGAGTCCAGGGGCGTTCAATTGCAGCAGCCCTAAAGGGAATCAAAATGTACCACTGATTCTGCTATAGCCATTTATAAGGCGCCGTTTAGATTGAACAAAAATATTAACAGTGTGAAAAAATTTATGACATAAAATATCTAATTCCCTCTATTTTAGGAAGAAATCAGAGTAAACTTTGAGATGAGAAGCATAACTGATGTCTGACTGAAAGAGTTTCTAAGCATTTCAAATACGCTTGTGTTTAAATTGACAATAAGCTAAATTTCATTTTTTTAAATAAATATTTCATATGGACTATAGTATGATGTCACACCACATCTCTCTGTGTTGTTCTCCATTGTCTTGATTACATAGCTGGTCCCGCTGCATGTGCATGTACGGGGTGAAATATCGCTTATTGCTCCTTTAATGAGAAGAATATGAAGTATTTTGGTCTGTGTCTGTGTCAATCAAATGGGGTAATATTTTTTGTCAATTCTGTTTATTGAATTTTCACATTTAGAAGAAGCAATTACAGTCACACATTCAGCACCATGTTTCAAACATTTTTGCGAGGCGAGCTTTGGTATAATGAGCTCGGTGCAGAACGCTGCACTGAGTGAAGCTGTGCCTGCCACAAATAGATGACATATCTACTCTTCTTAAAATCTCTTCCCAAACGTTATCTAGAATTATCTTTTCCATCTGTGTCCCAAACAGTCTTCTGTTGAGTAGATGAGCCTAAAGAAAGGCGGTGAATATTCTAATAAATGGTAGAGATCTCCCCCTTCAGTGACAATATGGGTTCTAAAAAGATGTCAAAATTTGAAACCACAGGAAGGACAGGGAAATGTGGATATGAATTGGAAATAAAACTTGAAGATATCCAAAAAAAAAAGTGTTCTAGGAAGTAAAAACGTATCTACCAGCTGTTGAAAGGATGCAAAATCAGCATCTACATATAAATCCTTCACGATCCTCATCCCCAGCGTAGCCCAGACAGAAAAGGTTCTATCGAACAAAGATGGAGGAAAAATAGGAATCAAGTGGGTCGAGTGGGCACTACCCAACATTTTGTCTTATTATTGGGCAACAGTTATTAGAAATATGAATTACTGGATTCAATACGAAGAGATTGAGGCCCCTCCATCATGGTTGTAAGTGGAGGCAAACTCCACCCTTCTGTAGACATTGAAGACATTATTGCATTCATCTATTCTCTCCTCTCTCTTCTTATCTTTGTTATATAGTACCTTTTCTGTCTGGGCTATGCTGGGGATAAGTCTTTGCCTTTTTTCAGGAGTAGGGAGATGCACACATGATTTAAGGTTTGTGGGAGTACACCTGAATTGAAAGCTTTAGTAAACATCTCCAAAATATTTTGTAAAACTCGGCCGGAAAGCCACCCGGACATGAGCTTTTACCACTTCAAAATAATTTGGCTGCTGCCTCAAGTTCAAGCAGGTAACAGGAAATTCCAACTCCTTGGCCACATATTGATATCAAACCAGGATATTTTCCAGAAAAAATAGTGGAAATGAGCTGAAACAGAGAGTGGTCAGAAGAATATAGCGCTTCATGGAATTGCATTAAAGTTTTGTTAATCTCTAATTGGTCTGACAGGCGCCTGTATGGTTTTCTGGGATCAGCTGAGATGCAGATGTTTGTCGCAAATGATGAGCCAATAATTTACCAGCTTTATCTCTCTGCTCAAACAATTTGGACCTGGGGTCCGTTCTTCGTACGTCGCTAACTCAGTTAGCAGGATTTCATTGTTGACGATTTGGCGTGATCTTGGATCGTTTGGTTCTTCGAAAGACATCCTGCACTTGTTGTCATAGCAACATGTGCGCCAGCTTAAGCCTGCTCGAGAGCAGGGTTATTTCATGTAAACAAGATTAGATCACGGCTGTATAAGCGGAGGAGATAGGGAAGTCTGCCGTAGCCATGTCCATTTTTACGACTGCAACCTGTTGCGGAAGGTGCAAGAATAATTTGCTGAGTTTTTCGAATTAATCGCGTATTGCGCAATAGACAGGATCCTTTAGCGCAGCGCGACAGTGTAATTGTAGAGAGATTTTCTTGGTGGCTGTTATAAACAGACAAACACATCATTTAACAGTGGCTTTTAAAGAGGAAAAAGTGTTGTTGGAGCCATAAATCTAAAATATTTAAGTTATTTGTATGATGGTTTGCTTTTTATTTTTATCCTATTCAGTAAGAAGATTTGTTCGGGCCATTTTATTGTGAAGTTTAGTTTTACTTTGAAAGGCTTGCTTCCTGTCCAGCCGTATATTGTATTAGAAAAAACTATGGATGGATTATCTAGCCACGGAGCAATACAGTTTTACCGTGTAAACTGTGGATGACTTGGAAAAGGAAGAACTTCATTTTTTTATAGATAAATAATTTTTTGTGAAAAATCCCAGTTTGCACGCGTCCTTTACTTCCCGTGTCTAAGGAATGACACTGAAATTTGGATCTCTTGACATAACAAGTGCCTTTTTAAAATAAAGTATAATAATTAAAGGCTATCATTTTGTAGAATATTCTTGTATTTCACTTTTACTTGTCCCCATGTTCTAGTGGGTCCTGTGGAGGCTCTGACATAAAAGAACAAAGTAAATATGAGATTATTAAAATGCAAAAATTCATACTGTAGAAAGTGATAGAAACATCTACCATGGACAGTATTTACGCATTAATTTGTCCGCTGCTTTTTGCCAGCCCTCTCTCCTGGCTTTAACAGATTTTGAGGTGTTTTAATTAATGACTCAAATTCGGCATAACCTTCCATTAAAAGCTCTTGTTCTGCTTGGGAGAAAAACTGTGGGCGTTCTTTGGCCATGCTGAACAGCCAATAGCAGCGTTGCTGATCAATGTTTCTACTATCGATACATTTTCCCTTTTAAATAAACGCATGAACGCGCAGTTGTCTCAGATAACTCAATCCAGCCATACTAATCCTAAACAACAGGTGTGTTCAAAGAACCCAATTAGCCGGATCATGATTAGCCGGATGAAGTCATCTTGGATGTGTCATTTGATCTCGGATGTTTTAAGCAACGTACGAAGAATGGACCCCTGGAGTGAAGTGGGATCAACAACATTAAACTTGAGCATAAAGTCTTCAATTACTTTGGCCGATTGAGATTGAACAGCTGGAGTAGAAGAGCAATCTAAAGAAGGATCCATCCAACAATTAAAATCTCCATCCAGAATTGGATAGTATTGAGAGAAATCTGGCAACCTCAAAAAGACCCGTCTCAATAAGGCGTTATTGTCATTAGCCCTTATAAATGTGTATGCTCCCAACTGGCATGATGAGCTTTATGTTAAAGTATGGCAACCCCTCTCACCCTACTGGAAAAGGAGGAAAGATATATTTGATCAACCCAGCCTGCTAACATTTCTCTAAGTGAGTTTCTTGCAGATAAATAACATAGACATCAATGTGCTGTAGATAATGTAAAATGTTAATACATTCAGACTTCTACAATTCAAGCTAATACATTTAATATCTCCACCTACTACAGGTGATGTACTGTTAGGTTGGGCCATCCACTAGAAGACAAATGTAGCAAATAAGTAAACTTGGAAAATATGAGACATGTGCCACCCGAATCCCCATCAGAACTGAACAACCCCCCCCCCCCCAAACACACACACCTAGCAGAAGAATCCTTAAAATGCTCTCTCACCAACTGCTAACACTAAACCCAATCTAACAGGCAAAAATCTGACTCTTAGATAAATTGGTCTCTCTAAATCGCTCTTAGGTGTAGGTGTGTGTGCATGGGTGTCTGTCTGGTTTGTCTCTGTATTCCTGCGATGGACTGGTAACCTGTCCAGACTGTACCCTGCTTCTGGCCCGATGACTGCTGGAGACAGGCATCAGCTCCCCCGCGAATACTGAAAGGATAAGTGGGTATAGAAAATGGATGGATGCTTTCAGTCACGAGTCACACAGAGGACCCAGAATTTCTGCCATAATACAGGAGTCTAAATTACAATAAAATAGGTTTATTGAAGCAGAATCAATATAGCAGCTCAGGAAATTGCTTGTCACATGGAACTCTGTGGGCAGAGGGAACAGGCTGGTGATTGGGATGGCTTGGGGACAAAAGAAACTTGAAATGTTCGCTTCCACTAACCTGCAGCGCTTTACAGCAGGTAGAGCGGCAGCGACAATGACGTCAGAGTAGTTGGGCAGTAGTTGGGCAACTGCTCAGTCAAGTCATGTGGGGTGTGAGGGTTAGGTTCAATTCAATTCAATTCAATTTTATTTATATAGCGCCAGTTCATGAAACATGTCATCTCAAGGCACTTTACAAAGTCAAGTTCAATCATATTATACAGATTGGGTCAGATTATACAGATTGGTCAAAAATGTTCCTATATAAGGGAACCAGTTGATTGCATCAAAGTCCCGACAAGCAGCATTCACTCCTGGAGAAGCGTAGAGCCCCAGGGAGAGTCGTCTGCATTGTCCATGGCTTTGCAGCAATCCCTCATACTGAGCAAGCATGAAGCCACAGGTTGGGGGATTAATCGGGGAATCCTCTTCAGTCTGTGAGACCTGATGCCAGAGATGACACCGACTCTAATGATCCCTTCACAGATCTGTTACCCGGCATCAGAAAGTGAGGTTAATGTCCAGGCAATGGTCATTTAGGGAGGCAACTGAGACGAGAATTAGTAGCTGAGAGAGCGAGGGTTGGTGTCTAGCTATCCGATGAGCAGTAGAGATTAGTCACGGGCAAGGCAAAGGGGTAAATCCATGGTCATGGGATAAGGTCGATAAACGCTCTAGAGAGCATGGAAAGGAACAGCTGGACTTCTACTAGCACAAAGTAGTCATTAATCTGTCGAGGAGGCAGTAGCTGTGAAGCGCTTAAGTAGTGCAGAGCACAGGTGAAGCAAGGAGGCAATCAGGCTCGGCACAGGTGGACTAGATGAGACTGATTAAAGCAGGAAGAAGGTGGCAGCAAAAAACAAACATGACATGAGAAAACGGGAATCATTACAGTTTACATATTGGAAGACCATTCTGATTTATCCATTTATTGTCTGACAAAAAATAAAGCTGGAAAGGTTGTTGACTGGCTAGGCATAATCCTTAATGAGCAAGTTGTGTCAATCACCACTTTGTACTGCTTTTTTATTTTGTACTTTATTTTTGTCACAGTTCTTAACCTTTATTACTCAAATGGTTTTTCTACTATATATGTACTGTTCTGTGTAACACACAATTTTGAGCCTGAAAAATAATTTCTAAATAAAAGTAAAGTTCATCAAATGAAATCCTACTTTAGACACTCTCCAGGAACCCAGAATGGATTCATTATGCGTCTTTTGGTAATGTACAGGGACATAACTGATTCATACTGCATCAACAACACACTGACACCCTGAGCTGTAATAAATTCTGTTTTTTCTTCTCCAGCATGTTTGTTCTTCAGCAAGAAAGACAAATATTGCTACACATAGATGATGTTACTAAAGTAAATCACAGACTGTTCAACTCTTACTCCTACCTGTAGTCTTTTTAGAACACAAAATAGATTCTTTGATAATTTAAAGAGTTTTAAAAATTTACTGTATATATGGAGCAAATGTAATATTCAGTGTTTTATGTATTTCATGGTACATAATAAGACCTTCAGATATTAGTTATGTGTTTTTAAACAACACTCGGGATGATTAAGTTCTGGACTGATCCTAAAGGTTGAGAATTGAGAGTAAATGTTTTCTGTCTTTGTTTCCAGAGCAGCATTTCATGAAGCCCTTAGCCCTTAACAAGTTTACAGAGTCAATGGGAGAGACAACCTGTGTGGCAATCATTCTTAATTTTACAGCCTGCCATGTTTTTATGTTGTCTCTGCGGCCTGGGCGGACAAAGGGGCCCATGCAGCCAAACTACATCAATTACCAAGCCCAGAAATCGCTATTGGAGCACCCAAGTATTGGGCAAATGATAGCCACGGGCACGTCTAGCAATGAGAAAAGGAGTAGTGAAGGGAGTGATAAAGTGAGTCAATGACAAAAGAGGCAACGGCCCCTGAAAAAAAATCAATACCCTTGAACCATGTTTACTCTCGGTGCAATCAGTCATTAGTTTAAACATATGGTGGGTTCATCTGGAGTGCTCCCTTTTTTGATGCACAGCAAATTTAGTGCTAGATACAAAGATTGGAGGAGAAAGAAAAGCAGAGATGGGATCCACACTGAGGACAAGGTCACTTATTGCTTTAAAGCTCCTAGATCATCTCTATGTGGACTGTTTTTCATCTTTGAACAACCATTTAGCATTCGCAAATTAGCGACAAACACTGATGTCATTCCTTTTTATGGAAAGAAGAATGCATCTGATTATGCTAGGTGATCACAGGCTTGGAGAACACAAGAAACCAAATACACTTTCACTCTATTTCAACTTTAGAGATTACTATTTACATACTATTTACATATTTGTATGTAAGAAACTCAAAAAGGCTTGCTTGTCGACCTTTAATTTTATTTGCTATTTACGTTTTTTGTTTGGTCACTGTGGAAGCTTTCTGGTCAATATAACTTAAGTGTGTTTTCAAGTATGTATTTTTATTAATCATATTTTTCGGACTATAAGTCACACTTTTTTCATAGTTTGGCCAATCCTGCAACTTATGGTCAGGTGCGAGTTAAATATCATTTTAAATGGTAAATCATACTGACCAACATGAACCAGTTAGCAAACATTACCCTCTATAGCTGCAAGAGGGCACTCTAGGCTTGTGAAAACTATATACTGCTCCTGTACCACATACAATTAATTGAAACATTATCTTACAGACAACAAAGACATAACATATGTTTGTATGTTTTGCTGTGTCAGTTTGCATCCATGAAATGGAGCGATGCGTGGTGCAGTTCGGAGCGACCAGACCGTGACAGAACCCTGTTATTGGGCTGTCTGTGAAGCTAATGACAGCTAGCACTAGCATAAAGGTTGTCCAGGTGTTTTAAAACTCCGCTGATGCATGGTCGCAAACATCCGTATCATAATGTTAGCTTACCTCATAGCACCGCTACGCTCACTGTCTAATTTCAGCATTCATTTTGACAACTTTTAATGCGCTGATGAAAATTTTCCGGGTTGGATATGATGGCTTGTTATGCTAATTTACCCCATTCAACTTCCCCGGTATGTTCCATATTATTGTGGATGCAGCTGTGTAATTGAATAAATTTGCTTACCAGATTAAGTTTTGTGTGAAATAAATTTCTAAATAAATGTGATTTATAGTCTGGTGAGATTTATACTCTGAACAATATGGTATATATAACCAGCGTTCCATAATTCTGTTTTTACCCAGTTCCTATCCACTGAGTGTGGCTGCAGAACAGATATTTTGCTTGTTATCTTCTGTATTTCTAAAACGGAATCACCTTGATAAGAGTGACAATATTTACAATATTCCCAATTTGTCTCCATTTGTCTCTCAATCAAAAATTTCTTAAATTACAAACATCGATAACCATGACAGATTTCACGACTATCCAAAAGGAGGCAGTGAAGGTGGAATGTCACTGTTTTTGTTGAGAGTTCACTCAGTTTTATATTTTAATTCTAATGTTTTATTGTGTGGTTGTATTGTTTATGATATATCTATTTTTTATGTCAGTCAGATCTCCTTCGTAAAATAAAAATAAAATAAAACAAATGTAATATTGTTTTTTTTTTATTTTAATCTTAATCTCAATTGTTTTCCTGATTAAATAAAGAGAATCAAAATAATCAAGAGTATTTATTGTTATTATGTAAATGGCCTGAACTTATATAACGCTTTTCCAGTCATACTGACCACCCTAAGCGCTGTACACTAGAGCCACATTTATCCAATTGCATTCACTAACACACACACATCCATACGCTGATATGCAGATTGGTTGGCAACTGTGTGACAGGGGAAGCTGGAATCAAACCCACAACCTTCCAATTGCAAGACAACTACAGTACTCTACCCATCGAGCTATGGTCACCCCAAATTTCTTTATGTAACCCTAAAGAAATTTTGGTGAGACACCAGCTCAGAATTCACACATAATACAGAGACAGAAATCAGGCTCCTCTCCTGTGAAACCAACTCCCAGTTTAGTCCATGAGGCAGACACCCCGTCTACTTTTAAAACCTTTAAACGTTCCTTTTTGACAAAGCTTATAGTCGGAGTGTCTTAGGTTACCCTGAGCTACCTCTGTCGCTAAGTTCTCCTCCTGTTCTCCAATTTTGTAGTATTTGTTGTCGTTTACACTTTTAACTTTATGTTCTCTGTTTTCTTCCCTCTTCCTAGCAGCTACTTCTGTCCTTGCATTCTGTTTAGCTGTGACATCATCCTGTTCAGCTATTGCTATCAACAACTTCATCTTATAGATGATCCAGCTGGTCTCTCAGAGTAAAACCCTGTTTTTCTCCTAAATGTAGCTATTGGCTGAGATTTTACTGCAACTAACTGAGTTTGCTCTCCTTCATCCTCTTAACTGGGGAACTGTCTCAACATTTATCTGCTTAACTGTGTTTCTTTCCTAGCCACAGCCGTTACCCTCTCTAACATAGAAAGTACTCCTGGATCAATGTGAGCTTCTGTGCTTTCTGTGTCTCTGCTCTGTCTTCTCTAAGCCCCAGTGGGTCGAGGCAGATGAGCGTTCACACTGAGCCTGGTTCTGGTTCTGCTGGAGGTTCTCCTCCCTGTTAAAGGGGAGTTTTCCTCTCCACTGTCGCTTCATGCATGCTCAGTATGAGGGATTGCTGCAAAGCCATCAACAATGCAGACGACTGTCCACTGTGGCTCTACGCTCTTTCAGGAGGAGTGAATGCTGCTTGGAGAGACTTGATGCAACCTGCTGGGTTTCCTTAGAGAGGAAACTTTCTGACCAACCTGGAGGATCTGATGGAGTCTGACTTTGGAAAGAGCCTGGAGATGACATGAGGTGAATTGGTGCTATATAAATAAAATTGAATTGAACTGAAAGACAATGTTCAAGTTTAATGCACCAACAATGCCTCTTGAGACGCTAAAAAGCATGAAAATAGTCCTTAGCATCTAATAAGACTTAATTGTCACTTTACAGAATACTGTAAATTACTGCGCGATTTGCATGGATGTCCGAAAAAACACTCACTGAGAAACAAGTAGACATTAGCAGGTGAGAGACAGTAAATAATTGTGGATTTAATCAGTTCAAGTGAAGTTTCCAAAGTCAGTGATGATTTGTGATGCCATTTCATCTGCTGGTGTTGGTCCCCTGTTTTTATAGCTACATACCAGGACATTTTAGAGCAGCTTCATGCTTCCAGGTTGTTGTTGACTTCAGTTTATATCAGGACTTGGTACCTGCTCACACTTTGAGAAGTCCAATTACCTGCTTTAATGATCATGGCATCACTGTGTTAGATTGGTCAGCAAACTGACCAAACCTAAACATTCTGGAGAATTTATGGCTTTGCAGACAAGGCGAAGATCGCTATTAAAGCACTTCCAGGACTCAGCAGAACGTCCAACTGATCTCCATGTAGTAATGCAGGAATTCTGGAAAAAGGAACTCCAACCTTTGAGTAGGCTGACATTTCTTTACTAGAAAGATTTTGTTTATTTGTGAGATATAAAACCCAATTCAATTGAATTTTATTTATATAGCGCCAATTCATGATACATGTCATCTCAAGGCTCTTTACAAAGTCAAATTCAATCAATCAAATTCAATCAAATCATACAGATCCACATTTTCTGAAATTTTTTTTTAGATTTTCAGTAGCTGTGAGCCATAATAATCAATATTAAAATAGATTCTTTAAAATATATCACTCTGTGTGAAATGAATCTATAAAGAAATATATACAAAAATGAATGTCACTTTTTGAGTTGAATTACAGAAATAATTACCCTTTACAATGAAATTATCTTCAATGAAATGCACCCGTACATTTACTCATAAATACCTGAGCGGTTAAGATCAAAGTTCAGTTATTTGTTTTTAATGAAGCAGCATCCGCTGAGTGGAAATGTTCTTCAACGCCTTTCAGCCAGCAACAGTAAGAGGCTTCACTAGAGTGATGGACTGCATTAACCTTGGAGTGAAGATGTGGGGGAGGACCAATATTGCAGACTGTTTGAGGCTGGGTTGTGAGAAATGTTGATGGAAATTGTGAGGGAGGTAGCTGCAGACAGGGAGAGAGGAATGAAAATCTTTATTGCTTAAAATGTGATCAGGACCAGGAGTGGTACCGAAACGAGCCCAGGTGAAGAGAGCAAAGTCTTTATTTTAAAGACCTCAGTGGTGAACTTAAAGTGAACAACCAGTCCGTTTAATGGACCCTGGCTTTAATTGTGAGGTTTTTTCCCTCTTTGGTTTCTATGTTTTAAAGATGTTTACTGTGCCGTAGAGCCACCGGCCTCTGAGGGAAGCAAGGGAGCTCAACTAGAACAAAATGGAGGAGAAATAAACCGTCCTGTCAACACTTGGACAATATGTTTGCCTGGAAATGAACTTGATGTCAGCAGCCCTCAGATAAACAGATCTGCGCCGATGGAGAGGAGCTGATATCAAACTGTGACAGGATATTGTCAGAGGATAAAAACAAACAAAAGCAACAATTCAGCCACCAGCGTAATCTAATAAAACCCGTTTTAACCTGCTGTTTTCTTCTAATATTTCACCACAACATGGGCTGTGAGGAGATTTGTGCTGTTTGGGTTAAAGAAATTAATAAGAAAATGATAAAAAAAGTATTAAATAGAAAACGGACAAAACAAATCCTTGGTTTATTTTGACATTATTTTGTATTTCACACCTCTATGAACATAAAATATTCGGAGTTGCATCATATTTGTTTCTTGTTCATCGATTGCTGCATTTCAGACTGAAATTCATTTTCCTTTTTTTTAAAAAACAACAATTTGAATTTGTAATTCCTTCCCATTCCTTTTATTCTGGTATTAAGGATACCAAGCCATTAAGAGTTTCACATCTTATTTTGTCAAATTGTGCAACATCCTGGGAACGATTTCTTCAACCTCAGCCATTGTCTTGGTGTACAATGCTTGGGCATCTCATTTATGAAGCTTGCTAAACGGGGAGTGAATCTTTGCGTAAGTCACTTGCCATGCAAAGGCACTTATCTATGAAGAAAACTTTACACTACGTTTTGGGCACATATGGCAAAGTGGTGAATTGCAGCCACACGGCATCATGATTCCTCTCAGAATTTCACTCCTGAGACTTAGATATAGATAAACTTTCTCAGCATTCAGAACTGCAGTGGTATTCATGCTTGCTGTGGGGGGCCATAGCTGCACATAAGGAGATTTTAAATGAATGAACAGGCCTGTAAGTCCACATCTATTTAATCAGAGTTTTCACGTTCCTCTCCCTGATGATCACCAGGTTGACATGTCCCACAGATTAACACAATGGTGCAACATGAATTGCTGAAAAGATTTAAATACCGCAGTGACGCTATGCTGCACGATGGATGCTGGAGAACCTTGCACATGGGAGAATTAGGAAGGAACACATTTTCAGGGATCTCCTGGTCCATGATGTTGACTGGCTAACATGCCGATTTAGACGCAGAGGAGGAGGCGCTCTTTTTGACACCATGCATGCTTAACATCGAATCCTAAGCCGGTGGCGAAGTTTGAGAAACCCTCACCTCTCCTGGCCTCCTCCCCCCTCAGAATGACGCTCCGGATGCACAGCTTCCTCCAACACAGACAATTCGACTGAGATATTTGTGTGAGGATGTCTTCTGACATTTAAGACTGCAGCAAGGTTCCTTTTTATCAAGTTTGCCATTGTTAGCAATGAAATAACCATGATCAGCTGACTCATTTAAATACACATTGCCTTTTATGAGGTGCTGTCCATTGACCATCCACGGCTGAATGTGGGCGTGTTGAGAGCAGAGCATGAGGAGGAACCTGGTTACCAGACCTTCAGATGCTGCTGTCATTTATAAAGAGAAACTGATTGCCGGTGTGTGTGCGCATGTTTTATAAATCTGGATTATTTTTTTTGCCGTATACCATTTTGAGCTTTTGGGCATATGCAAGCTTTTAGTATAGATCCTATACAATGTTTTATAAAGGAGAGCTCTGGTCTTGAAGACAGCAGAAGATGCTCTAAACCCTCAGCTGGACCTACATATTGATAATATGATAGAGGCTCTTTTACCTCTTCCAGCAAGGATCTGGAATTCTGATCCATCACAACACAGTACACATTTTTGATATAAGATTGTAAGAGAAATTAAAAATTGGTAGGAAAAATATTCAGACCTTTTTTTTTCATATTCATTCTGCAGTTCCTTAGTTATGTGTTATAATCCAAGTAAAGACACTAGTATAGCTACCATTGCTCCTAAAATCTGCAGGCGCCTTGTGAAATGACAAAAATAACCCAGCAGGGTTAAAATAAAGTGCTCTGTATTAAGTACGGTAGTTTATCATTCACATTTCTGCACCATAATGAGATACTTGTAAAGGGGCACAACACAAGACAGATGTTCAGTGCTTTGAACTTAGTCAAGTGTAGGTGGGAAGTGTGATATGCAGCAGCAGAAAAGACTCACATAGACTTGACATGAAGGGATGTGACAGTGTGCATTCTGCAGGGAAGGGATTTTGTTAAGGATGTGCAGTCCTCCATGCACCGCTTTCTCATTGTCTCCTCATTTGTATCACGGCTTTTACATCTAAAATGCTGTCTGCTGTTTTAAGGAGTAATTCGCAGCTCTTTGTGTGTATTTGTTTAGTTGCAAAATATGCAATCTTATCAAAGATAACTTTATAAAACATAATTAAGGTCCAAAATAAAATAAATGCTCGGAAGATATTATGCTATTATTTATAATAGGGTGGTTACCAAAATAATAGCTGCAGGGTATTACAACGTTATAAACTGCTCCTCCTATATATACCATCAAAATTATGTTTTAATAAAACAAATCTTCAAATCTGAGTAAAAGTCGCATTATATATGTACATATATATATATATAAATGTCAAAAAGAATAAGGGAACATCTACAAATAAATACCGTAATTTCCAGATTATAGAAAGTACCTCAATTGCAAAAAATAAAAAAATAAACTTGTATATAGGCCGCAGATATCCACATTGTAATGTGGGATATTTACACAGATAATGTTACACAGAAAGCTTTATCTTTTATTTAAGTGCTGGTGACATATACAGTTACGTACTGTAAATACTTTTTTCCCCACAACTGCATCCTGGGTGCATAGACAATAAACAAATGAGCTGGGTCAAAAGCATGAATGTGATTCTGGGGGTTATCAGCGGTGCTCATGAGCTCTCCTGCTGTCATTATACAATATTTCTCCAGCAGCCCCCACCTGCAGCTGCAAGACTCAATCCGCTGCTAAGATGCTATCAAATACATCTAGATATTCATGAACTGTGGATCGGGAGATGAGTAGCACTTAACAATGATAGGCCACCTACCCACACACACTCTCGCATGCGGTCCTCCTACGACCGGGCGCACACACACACAACAGTGTGTGACAGTGGCAGGAATCGTTACTCTTAGGTCTCCACCAAAACCCCCGTGAATTTAGTTCTGGGATAATTTTATCGGAGACTGTTCAAATTAAGGAACCGGAGTCATCACGAAGCCATCAAGGGAGGGAAGGAAGGCAGAGGCATCTTCACACCTGTCTGATAATGAATCGCAGGGTGGCCCGAGGGTGTTCGCTCGTCGCATCGCCAAGTATTGGGCAGGAAAGAGGTTTGGGAGATAATTGTAAAAGAGCAAACTGAGACAGAGAGAAGGGCGGATCAGAGAGGCTGAGACAGACTGAGGGAAGACGGAAGTCAGAATGAAAATCACTCACTTGTAGCAGAGCCTTCTTAATTACTCTGGCCACATCCTGCCTCCACTCGGGTATGTCGGGGTTGAACTCGTCCAAGTTCGGGGAGAAAGATAAAAGCAGAGACTTGAAGAATTCTGGGGACGAGAGTTGGGGGAGAATGAGCCATTAATTCAGTGATCAGAGGCCATCCCTCTGAAGGAGCTGCTCCAATATCATTCTACTCAAGTTGAGTTTTCAGGTAGTTAAAACTTGATAAAACGAAGAGGCTTCCTCATAACCCCTGAACATCCTGATAATTAGAAAATGTCCAAGCTTCAGCCCAATTGCTGCCTTTTCCAGGTACTCCCTTTAGTCAGACTCAAATAAGGATACCTACTGCACTCTGGAGTTTCCAACTGTAATGTGACAGACTCCATTAATGTGCAAGTTCTTTCTTTTCAGATACCGTTTCATTATAATCAGACTAAAGTTGGGCAAAAAAGTATTTAGTCAAGTTCTCCTATTTAGAAAGATGAGAGAGGTCTGTAATTTTCATCTTAGGTACACGTCAGCTATGAGAGACACAATGAGAAGAAAAAAACCCAGAGAATCACATTGTAGGATTTTTAAAGAATTTATTTGTAAATGATGGTGGAAAATAAGCATTTGGTCACCCACAAACAAGCAAGATGACTGGCCTTTACAGACCTGTAACTCATTCTTCAAGAAGCTCTTCTGTCCTCCACCGTTACCTGTATTAATGGCACCTGTTTGAAGCCGTTATCTGTATAAAAGACACCTGTCCATAGCCTCAAACAGTCAGACTCCGAACTCAACCATGGCCAAGACCAAAGAGCTGACGACGGACACCAGGAAGATAACTGTAGACCTGCACCCGGCTGGGAAGAGTCAATCTACAACAGACACGCAGCTTGGTGTTTGTAAGAAAATGGAAAACATACTGGACCATTGATAATCTCGATCTGGAGCCCCACACCAGTTCTCATCCTGTGGGGTCAAAATAATCATGAGAACGGTGAGCAAACATCCCAGAACTACATGGAGGGACCTGATGAAAGACCTGCAGAGAGCTGGGACCATAGTAACAAAGGTTAGTAGCACACTACGCCTGTCCCCCTGCTTCAGCCAGCAAATGTCCAGGCCCGCCTGAAGTCTGCCAGGGAGCAGATGGATGGTCCAGGAGAGGATTGGGAGAATATCACGTGGTCAGATGGAACCAAAATAGAAGTTTTCGGCACAAACTCAACGTGTTGCGTTTGGAGGAAGAAGAATGCTGAGCTGCATCCCAAGAACAAGATGCCTACTGTGAAGCATGGGGGTGGAACCATCATGCTTTGGGGCTGTTTTTCTGCAGAGGGGACAGGACGACTGAGCCGTGTTGAGGGAAGAATGACCGGGGGCCATTAACGTGAGATTTTAAGCCAAAACCTCCTTCCATCAGTGAGACCATTAAAGATGGACCATGGCTGGGTCTTCTAGCACGACAATGGTCCCAGACACACCGCTCAGGCAACGAAGGAGGGGTCCGTAAAAAGATTTTCCTGGAGTGGACTTGCCACTCTCCAGGCCTCTGCCCCAGACCATCCCTGCATGGAGAAACGGGCCAAAATACCAGCTAGAGTGGTGCAAACTGGTGAAGACTAACAGGAAATGTTTGACCAACAAAGGTTATGCTAGAAAGGGTTGAGTTGAACTTTAGTTATTGACCAAATACTTATTTTCCACCATAATTTACAGATAAATTCTTTATAAATCTCACAATGTGATTTCCTGTTTTTTTTTCTCTCATTTTGTCTCTCATAGTTGAAGTGTACTTCTAATGAAAATTACAGCCCCCTCTCCTCTTTCTAAGTAGGAGAACTACTAAATACCTCCCCCCCCCCCCCCACTGTGTAGAACAGACTGCTAAAATATAAACCACATTACAGTGTTTTTCTTGGGTCATGTTGAGAGCAGGAACTGACCTTGGACGGCTATGGTCTTGGTGTCCTGAAGGATGGTGTTAGCGGATGCTACTTGAACTGTGATGGTGTGCATTCCTTCACTCCTGAAGGTGTATGAAATACTTCCATCCAAAGTTATCACCGGCTAAAAGCACAAAGTCAAGGTAAAGATGAACAAAAACCTACAAGTATTTCAAAGTATCCAATATTTAAAAGTATCACAGTTGTTTAATAGAATAAGTTGCCTTATTGTTGCTGCAGATGTAAAGAGGACAGAGAAATCTGACCTCTTTACATCTGCAGCTCTTTAAATGTTTAGTTTCTGATATTTTGCTGTCTGAAGCCGACACCATGCTGCTAATTATATATATATATATATATATATATATATATATATATATATATATATATATATATATAATGTGTATATATATACAAATCAGATTTGTCTTTTCCTTTTTCCCGCAGGGGTGGGTGGGGGTGATAACCACAAAGGGAGCAAGAAGCTGTCTGATTAGATGGTTTCTGATGTTAACTTGGGTTTTCTATGTTCTTTACATCCCTGTGAAGGTTAGTTGAGCAGTTCACCATTTTAACAACAGTAAGCTTCCTAAAACCTTCCAGATGTTGTTTTTCTAATGCTGCCTGTAAAGAGCCAAAACCAAACTAGAAAAGTGTTGCCATAGAGAAGTTACCTCTGTGCTGTTGCCAAGCCACCAGAAGTAGGTGACAGTGCGTGATTGGCTGGGCAGGACCACCGCTGTGATGTTCACCTCCTTGTTTCTGATAACCACGAAGGGAGCAAGAAGCTGGACGTGCTCCACTGGACCTGTGGAAAAAACCCAAAGAAAAGAGATGATCTCATCGACAGTAGCCTGCAACAGGTCAAGACTGAGAGCGAGTTTCTTATTCAGACTCAGAACGCTCAGAGTCAAGATCACAGATCCCCAACATCCAGGGCTGTGGAGGTTATTCCAGGAGACTAAACACTTCAGATCCCAGCACTTTGGTTTGACAGGTATCTGTTTCTGCTTTTTATTTTTTCCTCAGACAAAAGCTCTGCACCTGAGGTGAAACCATGAATAATCCAGAGGTGTGAAAGCGACTGTGAGCCTTTACGTGTTGGCTCTGCAGTAAACCGTCAAATTGTCTGACTTGTTTTTCTTCATCTTGTCACGAGGATTCTGGGACGTGATCTGCCCTGTGCCCCCATCCTGAGAACAGCATAAATAAGTCAGGGAAATGGATGGATACAAACATTTTTAGAGCAATTATATCAACTCCCAGAGAAGATTACCTCACAGAAAGAGGGCTCAGGGTGCTTTAGCCTGAAGTGATGAATGGAGCTTCTAACCTTTATGGTACTTACTGGATATGTACTTCTCATTGAGAGTCAAGGGGATGTTTTTCTACACTATTTCAATTAGACAGGTGGCTTTTTATTTTATCAATTAAAACAGAAAAAAGGCTGCACAGGGATCTACACATTTCCCATGGGGCAATTCCAATTTCAAATTATCAGAGAGTCGCACTTTTTTCATAGTTTGGCTGATCCTGTGACTTAAGGTGCGACTTATATCAAATAATACAATATGTTTTTAAATGGTAATTTAAAAACATATTTTCAACATGGCTGATGCACGTTCAAAAACTTCTCTGACCTTTCTATGTTGCTCTGAAATATCTGCGCCGTTAGCTTAGCATGCAGCTCCTTTACACCCAGGGTCTAATTTCAGCATCATTTTGACAACTTTCAGCATAACGGCCTGTTATGCTGAAATGCACTGGTGGTAATTTGCTAGTTAGAGTTTCTGGCTTTTAATGCTAATTTACCCAGTTCAGCCTCCCATGTTATTCTCCCAGCTGTGGATGCAATCGTGTAATTGAATAAATTTCCTTACCAGATTAAATGTCCGTTTTTAGTCTTGGAAGTCATTTCCACAATTCCACGAGCGCTTTGAGCATGGAACATGCAGAGATGGATGGATATTGATTTTAAGATAATTGCACCAAAAGTACACAACTGTAAACACAATCTGAATCTAAAAAAATTTGATTCCCGACCTTGTGTAGAAACCCTGGTTGCAACAAAGAAACTCATTTAGTGTCAACATTTAGTTTAACGAAATGTTTCATTTTTCAATGGAACTGATCATATAGGTCATGTTCAATGTTACGCAAGCAGCAGCACTTTATTTGTAACCGTTAAATAAAAAGTATAACCTCTTTACAGGGAAGGATGAAGGAGAAAACATCTTATTTCTAAACAGAATGTAGCGGCACAACCTATTTTTGCAAAGCTGCACCTGAATAAAGAAAGATACTTCAGGAACAATGTCCTTTGAAGAGACGAGACCAGTAAATGTTTGCCTCTAATTAAAAAAAAAAACAGATGGGGACCAAACAGTCCAAACCAACCGTCAACCAAAGTGGCAGAGGGTTGATGATTTGGGCTTGTTTTGCAGCCACAGACCCCTGGCACCATAAAGTCACCAGTTCTTATTACGCTGAATACTAAATATTTCTGGAGTCAAATGTGAAGCTATGTGTCCGAAATCTGAACAACAAAAAAGAATCAAAGTGTTTCAACGGTCCAGGCAAAGTCCGGACCAAAACATGGCGGTAAAGCTGTAAGTGAGCTGTCCAGAAACTTCTTGAATTCTCAAAGACGTCGAGGCAACGTCGGAAAGAAGAGTGGCCCGTAATTCCTGCACAGCGACGTGAGAGACAGATAACGTCAGACAGGAAGGACTAGTGAGAGTTATTACAGCTGAGGTTATAACCCAGTAGAGACCAGATCATTTACGCTACGTCCTGAAATGAAAAGCTCAGATGAAAGATGATTTATTTTCTGTTTATCTGTGACTGTAATACTTATTTTGAATAAGGAGTGTAAAAACATTCAACCCATCCAGCCTGGTGTCCAAAATTAAACCTGCCAAGCAACAGAGCTCCTGCCTGTCAAAACTCTGCAGCCGCAAGACCTCAGCACTGATTCACAGGGAATGTTGAGTCTGTTGGTGCTAAAATAATTTTAAAAAATGACTCGATGACATCAGGTATTTAGTTTGACATGATACGTTTTTGGGTGAAGCCACAAACCTCCCTGCTCAGAGAGCCTAATGGGAGCCGACAGAGCTCATAGCTGCTTTACACTAATCTGAGGCTGAACCTTCCTGCTGTGGACAGATGTAACACGCCGATGCATGGAAAACCTCTGACAGCATCTGTTTGTGTGGCGCTGTGATCCGGGCTGCTCGTCTTGCTCACTCTCATCCTCTTTAACCAGAACTAATCTTTATCCCCACTGTGAGATGCTCGGTGTGTCTTTGTGCGCCCGGGCCCGCTCCTCTGTGTAAAAGGGACAAGATGAGAAAGTCGTTTGGCATTAAATACGTTCAGCTGAGAAACGGCTGCAGTTCTTGGCGTCTCCCCCTGAAGGTATCACCATCCAGCTAAATTTACGGCTGTCAGAAACGTATTAATACGGAGCGCACTGACACACGAGGATGGCAGAGGTTAAATCAGAATGGATTGAACGAATCAGGGAAACAACAACATGACAGAGCGACCATTTAACACTTACTGAAAGCAGCTTGTATAATTCCCTCAGAGTGCTGAAAATTATACTTTTTTTCGTTGTGTCTGAGCGGAGCTGCGGAGCATGACAATCGTGTAATTTGTTTTGTTTGCTGCGGTGTGAAAACCTGCTTCAGCTTTAAATTAGCTATTGTTCTAGATCTTGAATCTGATGAAAGGTATTACCTGCAGTGGCCTTAAAGGCCTCCCTCTCCGCGCGCTTCCCGCTGCATGAAAACATTTCATAAGCGACTCAGTTATGACCTTTTCTGTCAAAATCTGTGTGAATAGCAGACGATGCATCCTCCGTAATCCTCGGTATCACTCAGCGCCCTCATTCTTCAATAAGTTTAGCTTGGATCAACAGAGTGTTATTGATCTCAAGTTACTTTTGGCACCAGAAGCATCGTGAAATGCAATGAGGAAAAGATGGTGAAGCTGCAGGTTAAACGTAAAAAGCTTTAGCAGGAACTTCAACATATTGAAGTTCACACACACACACACACACACACACACACACACACACACACACACACACACACACACACACACACGCTAAAGTCAGCACCAGCTGCCAGCGTCTTTGGATCAGCCTCTATGATCTCACCACCTCTCTGCCCATTCCTCTGGACTTTGACTAGGCCGTTCCAATCCCTAAACTAGACCATTCTAATTCGGCGTGCTTTGGGTCATTGTCCTGCTGGAAGGTGAACCTCCGTCCCATTCTCAGATCACATACAGACGGTTCTGATCCATATCCCCCACAGCAGGATTCTGCCACCGCCATGTTTCAATGTGGGGATGACGTTCTTGGGGTGATGCGTTTGGGCCAGATATGAAGGTAGTGGTTGAAAGATTACACTTTATTCTCATCAAACCTGAACACCTTCCTCCATACATTGGGGAGGTGACCACGTGGCTTTTTGGCAAGCTCGAAATATGCCTTTTTATTTTGACCATTAAGTAAGGGCAAAGATTTGGAAAAGCAGAACTTCCTCCCTGTCCTATCTGCTGGGTTCCCTGGTCTTCATGATGCTGTTCTTCAATGATGTTCTTCAACAACCCTCAGAGGCCTTCAGAAAACTGCTGCCTGTATGCAGAGATTAAATTACACAGAGGTGACCTCTGTTTATTGATTAGGGGCTTTTTAAAGCCAGTGATAGGATTTCATTTCAGGGGAGCTGAATAGAAAGCCCCAAAACTAGTTAAAGGTTTGTTTTTGCATAAGAAAAGTTAAAACTACATGTACAATGCTTTGTTTGAAGGAAAAGCGAGCCCACAGTATGCTGCTCACTTCACTTTTCAGATTTTGTCTTTTTCCTTCCTCCTCATAATCACACACTATTTGGTCTTCAACATAAAATCCCAATAAAATTCACTGATGGTTGTATCATGAGTAAAGCTCATGGGGTAAGAATGCTTTTGCATTGTTCCGTATGTGACATCACAGGAGGTAGAGAAGCGAGTATGTCTGGATGTTTCTCAACACTCACATGTGACGTGCAGGAATAACGTAGTGGAGTCTGAGCCCAGCGTGTTCTCTGCCAGCGCAGTGACTCGCAATATCCCCGCTGACTTGTAGACGTGTTTGATCCCCTCCTCGGTCCAGCTCAGGTTGGAATAGGAGACCGCCGTGCCATCGCCGAAATCCAGCTGGATGTTTGTCCTCAAAGAGTCTCCCTGGAAGGCAGCACAGAAGAGCTTAGCTCATATTTAAAAGTATCGCTGTATGCATGAGTTCATTTCAGCTGAATGGAGCCCAAAATCCATATGAAACAACCAACTGAGACGCTGGTTTCCTCTCTCATGGGAGGACTACTGTTCAAAATACAGTATTATTATTGTCTGCCTAATATAACACAACACATAAGATACAAATGCTTAGCATAAAGACACAATGAGTGAACACCAGATTAATGTAGCATTAAGGATGTTTGAAAAGGTTTTAAACATCAAGTTCTTAAAAATAGAACGTCCTCATGGCTCTGTCTCCATATTTCAGTTGATTATTTTTGTTAACTCTTTGTTTCACAAGTTTTACTGACTATTTTCATCATAAATCATCACTAATACATTACGTTTTGACAATAATTAGAACACCTATAAACTGTCTCATAGAAAGTACAACAAATCTGTCTCAATATCTTAATGGAGTTTCTACACACATTAAAAAGGACTTTTGTCAATCATTATGAGAAATACCAATAAATAGAAGAATAAACTACAACCATGAAAGAAATGAAACTGAAATAAACTCTAAACCAAACATTTCCACATTGTATTTGGACTGTTTTGGAGTTGCCATAAATACGCCAGCTCTGGGATCGATTGTTAACAGCATTTACAGGATGAGACTGTAAGTGCTTTAACTCGGTTGGGGTCAAAGAAGCAATAAGTGAAATTTCATTATTTTAGATAGAAATAACAAAAGAATAGTGATGCAAAGAACTAAAGGTAATGTTTCAGATGGACTATGGTATGAAGTCACACCACATCTCTATGTGGTTCTCCAGTCTGTTGTTTAAATAGCCGGGTGTACGCCTATATGCATACATGCATGTGAACAGCTGCCAATCAGGCCTTAGCCCCTTCCTGCCTAAAATACCACCATCAGAGCGCTGTGGCAACATGGCGGAGAGCACCACCAGTAGCTTTATAATGTTATGAGTTACTTACTTCTTCACTACACATGTTACTCTGAAAGGTGATGTTGTTTTGCTGTGTTTCTATCCTTCATAATTATGTGTATGCAAGGCAACAGGTGAGAAGGGGAGGAGAAATGGGTGCCAGATTGCAGCTAGAGCGGATGTAGAGAGAGGCGTGGCTCGACGTGCATCTTGTTTTGGTCTACAGAAGGTGCTAACATGCCACCTGGTGGTGTAAAATTGCTCATTGCTCCTTTAAAAGAAATAACTGAGTGTGATCCTGAACTTTGAAAGACAAACCAAAGTAAAAATATTATGTATAACCCTTTTTAGAAATATTATCCAGCACTATTAAATGCATTAATTTTCCTTATCAAACCTTTGGCCCTGATCTACTTTAAGGAGCGGTGACAACCTGACAGCATTTGGTTGAAGGGGAACTTTAAGGTTTGGTTTTTTTGGTATACAATGATGACATCAAGATGAAGTGAATCCCTGTTGTAAGCATTAAGGAACCTGGAAGTATTTAGGACATATGAAGCAGCAGCCATACATTTTGTTCAAAAGCTGATGTATTAGCTTTGGTCCTGAGGAGGTAGCTCTGCTGTGTTGAGCCATGCGTCTGTGGAGAGGTTGTTGGTTTCTCCCACACAAAGATCAGAACGTTCCTCACTGCACCACTCCACTCGTCTTAGGTTTGGGGTTTTGTCCTTAGGATGCACCAGCCTCGGTCTGAGGGTCCTGGTGGGTTTGAAATGTTCTGGGATCTTAAGTTTAGAGAAAATCCTCCTGAGTTTTTCAGGGACTCCAGCAACATCTGGGAGGACAATGTTTCTGCACTTGTTCTTCTCTACGTTCTGTTCTGCTGTGGCTTTTGGATTTCCTTGCTGATTTGACAAAAGCCCAGTTAGGATATCTACAGGTTTAGAGAGCATCTTTGACGTGTTTCTGTTCCTTGTTCTTCCCTCCTGTCCTGTTTAGCTCGATGGTGTAAGGTTCTGATGACAGAAAGTTTGTGTTCCAGATGGTGAGAGTCAAAAAGAAGATATTGGTCTGTGTGAGCAGGTTTCCTGTAGAGTTCAATGTTGAAGCTTCCATCGCTCTCCATGATCACCAAGCAGTGCAGAAAGGGAATCTTGTTATGTCTGGTAAACCTGATGTTGTCCACTGAGTTGATGTGTCTGGTGAAAGCTTCTACTTCTTGTTCCTGGATTTTGACCCAAGTGTCGTCCACATATCTGAACCAGTGGCCTGGTGGTGTTCCTCTGAAATAGTTTAAAGATCTCTATTACATTTCTTCCATGTAAAGATTGGCCACAATCTGTGACACTGGCATAACCATGCTTCTGTCTGTAAAGGTGATCATTGAACTCTAAGTAGGTTGTGGACAGATGAAGGTCCAGTAATGTACAGATCTGCTCCGGAGTGAAATTAGTCCTGTTGTTCAGGTTACCTTATTGTTGACTGTTTCTACCGCCTCTGATGTGGGTATGCAAGTGAAAAGTGACGTGACATCAAAAGATACAAGAGTCTCCTGGTGCCCTATTTACAATTGGACAACGCAGGCTAAAAAAAAAGTTGGCCTGGTCAGAGTAATGCCATTTTTTTTTTTTATTCATGTTTATTTATTGCATTTCTTTTCTGGGTATCACATGGCGCCAGATGAGGTGGAGGGAAAAGATCAGACAAAACTACAGTAAGAAAATGAAGGATCAGGTACAGAGAAAACATCAGTGATGTTTGGAAACGCCTGAAACAAATCTCAGGTCACAAACAGAACGCCCAGGCTGTAGGTGACTTGTGCTGGATGGTTAAGCTGAACCAACACTTTTTATGGTTTCACCAGCTTTCCTTTAAATTTCTCATCTCTTCTGTCTACTTGTTTTGGCCAATGTCACTGAATTTCACCATTGTGGGACCATACAGGTATTTCTATTCTATTCTATTCTGCTGACAAACCTCCTGCCGGGCTCTCACTCTGAGATCGCCCACCTACATCAGCACCGCTGCAGACTAGGTTCATCTGGTGGCAACGCTCTCTTTCAGCAGGATCCTGCATCCAGCCATGGAGCAAAAATGGTTCAGAAGTGGCTTGACGAGCACAAGAAGTATGAGGTGTTGACTTGGCCTTTTAATTCCCCAGATCTTAATCCAATTCAGCATCCATGGGGGCCACGCCTTCCAAGTTATTGCCATCAGATACCAAAGCACACTTTCAGGAATCTAGCGACGTCAATGTCTCTTCAGGACAAAAGGGACCGACGCACTATTGACCAAGTGTCGTACCGTTATGCCTATTTTGTGTATATATTCTACATGAGATGTATTTATGTAACTATTTGATTAAAAATATCATTAATTAGTGATGGACCTTGTTTTTAGGATGTTTTTGGTTGTTAGGACACAAAGGTAAAAGCTGGAAGCTCTTTGAGTCTGAGCATTATTTACAGCCACACTTTAAACATTTACAAGTTTTGTTTATCACAGAATGCATGAAAGATTAAAACATGACTATTAGTTAAACTCCTACTTCTCAGCCGTAAATAGATTTCAAACAAAAACAATCTGGCTCAGACTCATCTCCATTGTTTTTATCTGCAAACCACCAGTGAATTTGTTTTCTGTGCAGGTGATATGTAGGAAACTGGGTTGTGAGTAAAGGAGGAAAAAGATATTTTTTAATTCACTCAGGGTTCTGTGTTTGCATCCATCGGAGCGTGCTAGCTTTCACACGGTGCACGAGGTCCCCAGGGGACCGCAGCTGCTTCCATCCGCGTTTTTGAGACGCAAGACGACCGTCGGTGGCTCCAGCTTCAACAGCAGACGAGGCCATCGAGTCGACCCATCAGACCTCCGCTGTCACACATAACAGCCTGGGAAACCCTGTTTTCAGTCCTGGACTACAGGACCAGCTCCACCACGAAAACAAACACGAAACACGAAAACAAAGCCTTTATTGTTGTTTCTCCTCCATTTTGTCTCTGCCCATCGGTATCTGAGTGTATTCTTTGCTTGCATTTGATTGTGGGAATGCAGGAGGTCTGATGGAGGCTTTGGGGAATATTTTCTGTCTCTCTGCCTGGAAAATAATATTTTTAATAAGTGGATGGACAGAACAGGAAGCTGCTAGGCATCCTGGGTTGACACTCTGGCTATATTGCTAAGATCCGTAATGAGTTGGCACCAAAACAAGACTCTGGCTTGGTGGCACCGATGCCACTCTGCTCAGCATCTGCGGTGTTCACAGTCTATCTGAATTCACTCATCTGCATGAAAGTGACGCTGACCCGTCTCTCTGAAATGTCACCCTTTGTGTCCGTGTGTCTCCAAGGGCTGGGCAGATCCAGGCACAAGGCAGCGTGCAGCCTTGTGCCTGGAACGCTGCTGCTGGTTCCCAGCGACAGCGCCGCTGTGGAGGCTGACAGGCGTTTGGACACGAGGCCAGCATTTGTTAAAGTGTTAGTCCTGCACCTACAGTGTCACTGAGATGTGTGACAACAAAAGAACAAATGTTCTGGGTATATCTGCCATGAGCAGACCTGATAACATGAATTTCTGCAGCAAAGGTCAATGCTGGCACTGACAAAAAATATGCCAGCCGTTAGCCAAGAAACATAAAAATATCTGCAACTGTATTATTTTTTTCAGATTATCCTCATTTTTATTCATTATTTAATGCTTGGAGAATTCCAAGTTGTTGTCCTTCCATACATATGGAAATCATAGACGCAGGCAAACCAGGCTGTGCTAAAATCAGCTCACCGCCATCTACAGATAATTTATTTATTAACAGAGAATTCTGCTGGGCAATTTTGGACCAAAACACAAACATTTCTCACATCACCTTAATGCTTATTGGCAACAGAAGCTGACCAAAATCCATAAAAGTAACGGAAGATAAATGGTGAATATGAGACAAAAGGTGAAATGTTAAAATATATTTAAATATATAAAACATAGAGTGGGAAAATAACTTTCAGTCACCAAAAATTTACCGTATCCCTGACAGAATGGGATTGTTTCTTCTGGCCGTGATGGACTGGCCATCTGGCACCAAACCCTCTTAAATGGATAATCAGGTATTCTGGATGGTAATGAATGCTTCCTCTGACTGGTATAAGTAATCTTTGACATGCAGTTTTTGATCAAATATAACCATTTTTACTTTATTCTTAATTATTTATGAGACATATCTGTTTCATTTACTATCATAAATATCTTAGGTGACTGAAAATGATTTTAGATCTAAATCTACCAGGAGTTTGAATAAATATGGACTTAACTGTGACTGATTTATTAATACTGCTTCAACAGGCCACTTTATCATTAGGTGCACCTGTTCAGCTGTCAGCCAATCACATGGAAGCACCTTAGTTCATATAGGCAACTGGTTTTGGTGGAGAGGGCTTGCTGAACTTCACAGAGAGGATCAGAATGAGGAAGAAAAGGGATTTGAGTGTCTCTGAACGGCATGCTTGTTGGTATTTCAGAAACTGCAGATCTGCTGGGAATTTACAGAAAATGGTCCAAAAAAGAGTAAAAATATCCAGGGAGCGGCTGCTGTGTGAATGAAAACGCCTTGTTGATGTTTAAAGCCAAGGAGACTGGACAACCAGGTTGGACATAATACATGGGCAACTGTGGCTCAAATAAAAACAACCAAGGTATGCAGAACGCCATCTCTGAGCGCACAAGATGTGGAAACCTGTATCTGATGGTCTCCAGCAGCAGAAGGCCACACCTGGCACCACTCCTGCTTTAGGCTCTCAATGTGCAGCAAACAGCATCAAAGCATGATAATGGACTTAAAAAAATACAAAATTCAAATAAAGAAATAAAAATGTTTTTGGTTACTGAGCGATAAGAATGATTGAGGCCATGTAGGCTGTGATTTCACAGATCCTGAGATTGAACACAGTGGTTAATATTTTAGCTGGGAGCCCTCAGTGGCCTGGTGTGGCTGTCATGTTCAATCACCCAGAGCGTCTGTGGGGAAAGTCCTGGTGGTTTCCCACTGAGCCAAAAGCTCACTCCCCTAAATGAATAACATGCACAAGAACAACTGTAGAGCATTTTCTCCCAAATGTGGCTTTGTTAAAAATGAAGAAACACAATGAAAAGAAAAAAGATAATGATAGTGGAGAAGCAGAGTGAGAAAGCACGCCCATGGCAGCAGTAGCTCCCTTCTGTCTGACTTCATCAGTCTCTCACGTTCATTGAGCGTCCCACCACAGCATTTCAAGCAGATTGAGGTCATGACTTGGACTAGGCCATTGCAACCCCCTGATGTTTTTTTATGTTTGTTTCTTCCAGGCATTCTGCTGTGGATCATTAAGGAGGATTCAGTCACTCAAAGAGAAAACCAACAAAGCGGACTGTCGTCGCTGTCTGCGCTCCAACTGAAACCGAAAGCTGGCAAAGCTTTGGTTATTCTGGCTTTGCCAACAGAAATAAAGCCAAATCTGATTCAGTGCAGCTTTGAACTAAAATAAATGTTTATCCAGTAAAAGCTGAATGAGTGTCACAATCTCATCTAATCTTTCCTACCTGCTGTTTTAAACATGAATCACTCGTAGCAAAGTAAAGTTGCTGTATGTTCAGCAGTCAGGCTTGGTTTGCCAACATAGTACAAGGCACAGTGTTAAGGAGCCCAAAGCTAGGATTGTTCTGACTATATGACCAATTTTATCCTGTAAAATTATAATTTCTAATCTAATCTGGCCATCCTGTGGCCCTACAGTGCGGGTCTGCAGCAGCTACTCAGTCTGTGCTGGATATGGTGTCCAGCAAGTTTAACCCTAACAGAGAGTTTTTGTGATCTCCACAACGAAGGAGCATTCGAAGCTGAATTTTCCAAATCGTTGTTCAGCAGACCAAGTATTGATGATGACGTAGAGCAACAGTGCTGCATATTGTACAGGTGCACAGGTGGCTTTCCTGGCAACATCGAGAGTCTTCATAGTTTTGTCTGCTTGAAGAATGATGTGTACATGAGTGTCTATGCGTTTCTTTTATTAATTAAATGGACTAATTTAGTCTGAAACAAAGGTTGAAGTGACGTCCTGGATGACTGAGAATCTGCATCAGCGTGTTTGTACCCGTGCGTTTTCAGGTCCGGGTAATTTGATTGGTCGCCATAGCAGGGAAGGAAAGATTTAAATTCAGTTAATTTAAGTTTTTGCAATCTCAGAATGCCTGAAGGGCTCACATTGTCTTTTCAGACAACTATATATTTCACCATGGAGATGGGTTCTGGGTCTTAGAGGCCAACATGTTCTGATGCAAAATATTTGTTTCAATCAGAATAAACTTTATTCTCCAAGTTTGTGGATACAACCAAGAAATCTGACTTTGGAGTCTGACGCTCTCCAATGAAGCAGAGCAGCAACTACCATCTTTAACAGAAGAGATTTAATAAGGTAAGAACAGCAGCAGCGTGTCTAAGAGAGTTTTTTTGTTTCTTCCTCAGCGGAGTCGCTGGCTACCCTGGCTGTGAGGCGTTCATTAGAGTCACCTCCTGGGGGTAGAAACCGGCTCTCTGTCGCCTCGTTTTAGCCATCAGGGCTCTGTAGCGCCGCCCTGAGGGTAGAAGTCTGAATAACCTGTGACCAGGATGAGTTGGGTGGACAGCTAGGTTAGCCGGCCTTTCACTGGACCTGGACCGTTACCGGTACCGGTCAGGCATGGAGGGAAGGTCGGTCCTGAAGATCCTCCTCTGCTTTTTAAAAGTTCAACTATTTTATAACAGTTGAACTTTTACTTGTACTTGAGCAAGATTTGACTGAAGTGTTTTACTCAGTTACGGTTGAAATGAAATCAGTTACTGAGATAAAAAAAAAAGAAAACAAACACTGGAAGCAACAGCTTATTTGAGCACAAACAGAGCGACTGGGTTGTGAACTGCAAACAAGTCATAACTAGAATGCAAAAAAATAAATAAATGTGCTGCCCAAAATCTTATTTGACTTGGATGTTTATTAAATTATTCTCCATTCAGCTCACACAGGAATTATTCTACTCTAAGATGAGCCATAAACATTTAAAGAGAGGGATGAAATAAGAACCAGTCTCCCCATCCTTCGCTCTTCGATGCAGAAGGAGGAAAGGACTGTTTGAGGTTTGGTCGACTGAGATTCAGGCGTGAGCCCATCATCTCCCTGCCAACTGCTTTCTAAAACCTCAATCCATCTGAATCCATCTGTGCATGTAAATATTGTGTTGCATAAAAGTTTTCTGAACAAAACAAAAAGCGCAAGACGCGCAGATTTTATCAAACTCCCAAATATGTTTCAGTTTTTTTTTTCTAATACTATTTTTAAATGAACCAAGGAGCCTTCTTTTCATTAAATATTTAGCGCCATTTTCTTTCCCCGAGAAATCCAGCCATCTCGAGGTTCATGAATATAAATTAAACTTTGAATTCATCATGAGAATTTTCTCAAATAAGTCTGAAGCCACATGGCTCCCTCTGCCCACCCGTCCCCCCCCCACTTCACCTCCCTCCCTTCTCTCACTGCTAGTGACAGACAACAAGCACCGTTTTTTTTTAACTCATCACACGGTGATAGAGAAACCGGGTCTCTGGTGGCGTCTTTTATTTCTGCTTGTGGCTCAGAAGCGCTGCACGGTGTAGGCGAGGTGCAGGGAACCGACTGTGCTGGTGTTAGAGAGCAGTAACTTTACAAGAACTCAGCAGACGTTGCTCAAACTCTAGCATTTGTGCCTCGGGGTTCCACAGACAGAACAATGTATGTTTGACTCCATGCTCCACCTTTGGTCTCAGTTGTAGCTCCATCCGCTGGAAGTTTTCTCCCAAATGCAACATGATCCTGAGGGCCTTTTCTAACCAACTTTCTAAGTGTAGGCTATTGAGGTTCCATCTGCTCTGAGGTAATATCTCACCTCCTGCAGATTTCTTCTTTTTCATTTTCTGTCCCACGTAATCTTTCAGGTTTTTTTTCCCCCCCGATAGGTGAAAAACACCAGAGGAAATACAAAATGCAATTCTCAGGTGATGTCTGAGGCTGCTTTGCTTCTTCTGGACCTGGACAAATTGGTGGAACCATGAATTCTGTAAATCCTGGAGAAGAATATCTGGGAGTTGGTTTGTGAAAGTCAACTTAGTGGAAAATTATCCACCTCTGAAAGGCTCGAGAAAATATAAAACAGAGGTTCTAGATAGGCCTAGTTAAATCACCCGAGAAGCTGCAACATGACCTTAAGTGGGCTGTTTAAACATGAATACCTCCAAAGGAACTAAATTATGTTTTTAAATTCCCTCTGTAGAACTGTGACCAGCTCTCACCAGCAGTTATTCTGAGCTACGTCTGGAGCCATGTTGGCTTGGCTAGCTTGTTTTACTCAGCGAATGGACCATCATTTAAAAACTGCACTCGCTTTCCAATCTCTTGAGTTAAAATCTGTTTGATGATCTGAAGCAGTAAAGTGGGACAACAATGTTAATTAGACAGAAATCTGTAAGGGGGTGCAAACATTTTTCCCAGCACTGTAATTGTTTGGGAGTTAAAATGTTCTAATTGTTGCAAAGTTACAGAAACATCTGCTGTGACTTCTGGTGGACTACAGAACGGCCTCAATCCGAACCAACTGCAGAAAACATTTGTCTCTCTGGATTTAAAGGAGCTATTAGTAATACTGACACCTTGTGGCTCAGATCGGTACAACAGCCCGTCAACCACAATCTACTATGCCGCTTTTAAACGGTGTGAAACCCTTCTGAATGTTCACTTCCCCAGGATAGATGCTGTTGTCTTCTGTTCTGGTTCTGGTCCGCTTCTCTTACTGGTTTCCATGTTTGCAGGCTGCTGCTAAACATAAAATACCAAACGCTGCACTCTGTGTTGGGAACCCTGGGAACTCTCACTTGATTGGCTGAGAAACCCGGAAGTAAACACGGGCTACACTCTGAACCGAAGTAGTTGTGGACCATACCTCTAGGTTCAAACGGAGACAAACATGACTATGACTCTCTTGATGGAGAGGACTGAATGTTACATCCATACTGGCTGAGAAATGAGAATGATTTAGGTTGATTTTACAGTAAATATTTTACTTATTGCTCCTTTAACAAGCCACCGTAGTACTCAAATCTGCCAACACGCTGTGGGACTCCCGCTTGCAGGACGCATTCTCCGTTGGACGCCATTCCAAAATGAATACATAAAAGGTCTAGAAAGCTGTGTGGAATGAACTGCTCTTGACACAGTCAGTGGTTTAGCAGCTGTAACAAAACTACCATGTTTCCTTGGTAGTTTTCCTAAATTTCCAGGTCCATTTCCTGCCGTGGTAATTTCTGTCCAATGGGAGCAACGATCATCACACACATGGCTTTGTTATACGTCATAGTCCGCTTGCAAAAAGTACAATGTGGAAGCAAACCGCATTAAACTAAAAGAAAAAACAAATAAGTGGACCAAAGGACTTTCCTGGTGTGAATACACCCTTAAATACTTATCACTCTTCTGCAGGTGGACTGATTCACATCCAAATTGGATCATTTTCATTGTTCATGCGTGCAATGAGTAAACAAGAGAATGGAGCTGAGCAAGTCACGATGCCCAGCGGAGGTGCAAAAAGAAAGTTTAAGCAACCCTGACCCTGTAGACTGGGTCGTTCTTCGACCAAACAGAGCTTTGCGGGACGGTCTGCTGTTTCTTACAGTAGCTACGTCAATTGTTGGCAGATGGCCCAACAATGTGTCTGCTGAATGTGCCTGGTGCAAAGTTCTTTTCAGGCTCAAAAAGGACTAAGTAGACACTATCAGGATGAACGTTTAGCATATATAGTTTTATTTAAAGATGAATAGGTGTTTTTTTTTTTAGTTATAGTACTTAAAACTTCAACCTTCAATTTCCTCCTAGAAATGCAAATAGCTAAGAGGAAATTGTGAACATTGTGAAAGAAAAGATGTTTTTACAGATTAATTTTGTTTTCAACTATTTTAGCCATCCCAGGAAGTGTTCTTCCACTGAACTTTGATGAATTTTTACTACTAACTGGGAAGGCGGTGGGTGATTTAGCATATTGGTTGAAATTTCAGCAAATTTAAAGATGCAGATTTGATCAAAAACAGACATCTGTTGATTCTAAGACACTCCTGTTAGTCCAGTTCTCTATAAACGTTCTTGATTCTCTTATCCCAGGTATTCTAAATGATACAACTTGCTGCTGATGTCAAAATATAAAATGTGTTTACATTTTACTAAAAACAATGAGATGGGTAGGTCAGGATAAAATTATTTCCTATGTAACTATAAAATAAAAGTTTAACATTTACAAATTAGAGATTAAATTATTTTAGAAGCTTCCTAAATATTAAAAAAATATTTGTGATATCATTAAAACCTTGTGAAAAATATATTATCTTATAACAGAGAGAAACAACTGATCATAAATTATGAAGCTTTAATTAATAAAGTTCAATTACATAGAACTCATGTCACCATTTCAAGTGAGAATGTTGTTCTGTAAGGAGGAAATAAAAACGACCTGTGTGAAGATAATCTGTCTAACGGGGATAGCTTCCCTTACCTCTGCTGACCTAAATGCAGCTTTTAGAAAATAATTAATCATTCCCATAAATCTTTATCTTAGAGACGAGAGTGGCCCGGTGTGCTGTTGGTTTTCTCACCTCATCCAGGTGCACGACGAAGGTGACGTTGCTGCCCATGTTGGCAGTGAGTTTGCCATCTTTGGTGGTCAGGGTGAGTCCTTTGGGCGACCTGTTGGGGCACTGCTGCTTCCTTGCTGTGTACATCTCTTTAACCCCCTTGGTGCAGTTGTTCAACACCACTTTACGGTACCTTAGGGAACGAACGCGGACAAACACGTCATTCCATTCTGCTTCACTCTACATGTCTTCTGCAGTTTCTAAACTAATTTCCTGCTGCGTGAGCTGGCGGCGTAGGAAAAGTTGAGCTCGGCGCGGTGTGGCTGTTTTGTGTTAACAGCCTTTGGGACTAGATGACAACTGACGAGACAGGCTGTGTCAGAGGCTGTGACACCGCAGGAAGTTTAATCAGTACAGCAGAGAATAAAACAGTGCTGTTGTGATCAAGCTTCGCCAGGTGTCGGTCCCCTGAGGAGTCGCAGAAACCCAGCGCTCAGGACACAAAGGAAGGATGCATTCTAACGATGGGGAAAGCATCACTGCACAGACGCACAGATATCCATCTACATCTATCAGGAACATCACCGATAACCGTCTCCAGAGCCAACAGCGTCTTAAAGCTCTGTTCTCACCCCACTCACTATCTGGAGCTGATACTCTCTGGTCGACGGTTCAGATCCATCAAATCTGTTTTCTCCCTGCAGTTAGGTTCCTTACTAAACATTGATGAAAGATAATTAATGATCACCCGTGAAGTAATGTGAATTAGCACATTGTAGTTGTTCCACTTAGCTTCACTCGATGTTTTTACTAGTTGGTGATGCAGGTCCGCATAATTGGACTTTTCCTCTTGTTTTTTATTTGTCTTTTCTGATCACAGTGGTTACTGTATGCCTGGTGCTCATATTTTAGTTATTTTTGTATATAGGAGTATGTGTGATGTAATTTTATTACCTTTAATTATTGCACCTTATAGGAGGTACTCCTAATTTCACCGAACCGATTTATTGTACATTCAGTTTTTAGGTCTTGTCTAAAGCCAGAGCTAAGGCGCCTTGCAAATATTTCATCCCGTCATGTCACAAACATAAACTTTAATGTATTTTATTGGGATTCTAACTCGAAGTAATCCATAGTTGTGAAGAGGAAGGAAAACAATCCGGTATTATGTTAATTATTTCCGTGTGAAAGAATCTGAAAAGTGTGGCTTGCATTGATATTCTGTCCACCTGGACTAACAGCCTTGGCAGGGGGAACTTTAATTAGACAAGCAGCCAAGGGGACTGGGGGACTCTGGGGGATCTACAGAGATCTCCAGCACAGCTAGAAAAATCTACTGAAACAATATGGAAAAGTGACAAAAAGAAAGGCACAGATAGGAAGCCCTGTTTGCAGTTAGCCATGTTAGGAACGCACCAAACCTGCAAAAGACGCTGCTCTGGTCAAAATTCAACCCACATACCGAAGTTTACACACCGTTTATTTTGGTTTACTGATTCAGCAACTTGTGAAGACGCTTAGTTGCATTGGATTTTATTAAAATGGATCAAAATAAATGGTGCAGAAGACAAATGCATCCCCCATGTGGAAGATGTTTGCTTGTAAAAAACAAACTTGAAAACCATGTTTGCTTTCCTTCATGCACTAATTTGTGTTGTCTATATCATAACATCCCAATTAAATACATTGAAGTTCGTGATTGAAGTTTTCCTGCTGATTCGTCCACTTTTTAGTCCATATTTATAGAATTACTGAGAGATTTCTTTGTGAAGGAGGAAATCTCTTGGATAACTAAACAAATTTGTCTTTGTATTGTGAACTCATGCCAACAGTTTCCTCAGATGTTTTCTGGTTTCCAGTTTCCCTCCTCAGCTGATGCGATATCTGCCCTGATCACGTGGGTTTTTGTGGCTGTTATGTTTTAGTTTGTAACATTTTTCAGTGAAACAGAAAAGCTGCACTGAGACGTCTGAAACACCTGAGGCTGCAGGTAGATCTCAGGTCTTCATTACTTCTGTTCATGACGGGTTGATCTGTTCTCAGGCAAGTAATAAAACATCTTCCAAACTTTGTATAACCTCCCCCTACATCACCCTCAGAAAAGGATGCCTACCCAAAACCTGGGAGTGAATGTGGAAACTAGAACATAGAAATAAGCTGCATGAAATGAGATTTCTGCCTCTATTTGCTAAGAAAACTGAGAAAGAAGATATTTTTATGAGCGAGCAAAAATATATCATGAGGTTTTTCTTTTTTTTTCTTTTTGAGCTGTTACAACCTACAAACACTATTTAGTGTTTAGCGAGGAGCCCTAAACACTGGAAGAAGGCTACAGCCAGGCCCTGTTTATCTACAGGATCCGTTAGAACGTGGCTGGATCACAGCAAGTATAGAAGAGAACGTTGTTAAGACCATCCTGCCACATGCACTCACCGTTACACCGGGCATTGCACCGTCACAACTCTGTTAACCCGAATCTGGACGGCCTAAATGCAGAGGACACATTTCACTGCGATGCACAACGTTGCAGTGACAAAGATGATCATAATATGTTATATTCTAAAATTTAGAATACTTACTTAGAATACTCGGCCAGGTTACAGTTAAAAATAACTTACTTGACATCTAAACTAATTTGAATATCTCTATGTTAACTTAAATTTCACGATCTCCGGCTCTTAGACTGTACGATTTTGCCAAAAATCAAACTTGTGATATATTTCAACCATAATCGCGATTTAATATAGACTTTTCTCTGTTTTAACCACAAGCAACAAAAATGGCCTCTAGGTAAAGACTTTTGTAAACAAGGACTATTTAAAACTAGACATTTTTAATTTTTTATCAATCAGAATCTTATTATTCAAGAGAACAGCTTTGTGAGTTGGACATGAATTATTTTTTAACATAAAGTACAACCAACAAACAAGACTATGTATTAAACAGTCTGACCGCTACTTAATGCTATAGCGAGATTCCTGAAAATTTCTGGTAAAAACTATGATTATTAGGGCTGTCAAAATAACGCGTAAATTTCGATTAATTAATTTAAAAAAAATTAACGGATTAAAAAAAATAACGCAGATTAATCGATGTCGTATAGGGGTTTTCAATAGGTGAGGCGCGCCTCCCCTGGGGGGCGCCAAAGAGTCACAGGGGAGGCGCATGAAGACAGAGAAGAAGACAGCGCTGCCGCTCTCTGTGAAACAAAAGTAGCGATATTCGTGCCTTCTGTTTGAGCGCGCAGGAACCAATCCAAGCGCGCAGTGAAACAACTCTCAACGCTCAAAACCGGTCTGGCATGGTCTGAAAAACTCTTCTCAACCCGCTGTCCTCGCGGTGAGTTCCATCTCTGCTCGCGCGCTACTTTGCTCGCGCACACCTGCTCGTTTCACACTCAACACCAGCTGTGCACTCGCTCGGCTGTTAAAGCCAATCACAGACAGTTTTTTTCCCATTCAATCAGAGTAAATACTGCATTCAGATGAATTAAATCAAAATGCTGCAGCCTTTGGCAGAAATTACTAAACATCACCGAGGGATTGAAGAAAAACAAATAAAAAGTGTAATATTTTAGCCTAAAATATTTAGGCTAAAGTATTTAGACTAAAATATTAGAGTTACTAAGTGAGCTGTGAAAAATGTTTTTGTCTCTTTTCTTTCCAGCTTCTGGGAGGTTATGCAAAAGTTTATTCTGATCATAATCATCATGAATGTCATTATTATTTAAAGAGCACTTTAACACGAGGTAAAACAAAGTGCCAAACATCAGAAATACATCAGATAAGAGATAACAACTAATAAAATGCTTGTTTGTTAAAATAGCACTAGGTCTAAATTATGTATAATTAGCCTAAAAAGTAGATTGGAATATGGAATATGTTGACGTCTGTTAAATTCAGGTTATCTTTTTTATTATTATTTCAGTTGACGTTTCCTGTGAGTTCAGTTTGACATTGGCATCTGTTTAGTTTGGTTTGTCTGCTGTTGAAAACAGCACTTTAATGTATCTAATGCTGATTATTCATTAAAACATTTGAATTTAAATATTTTAAATACTTTCACAGCAAAAATTATATGCGATTAATTTAGATTAATTAATTACAGAGTATGTAATTAATTAGATTAATTTTTTTAATCGATTGACAGCCCTAATGATTATATAAACTCTAAAACAAATAATAAAATTAGACTCTCCCTGCTGCAGCTCTCTTCCTTTCCATGTGGAGGAAAACCCACTTTAAACACATTACCGACACCTAAAGGACGCGTCTGATCCATTAAATGTTCAAAAACTGCAGACCGCTGCGCTTTGGAAATTGTGTTTTTTTATTGCGATTATATTGCAATAATATATATATCTGCGCTTTAGTCCATTTCAAGTGCTTCACAATCTGACATTAAATTGGTGCTTTTTTAACTCCATACTCAAAGTGTATGTTTGACAAAAAAAAGGTGCATGGCAAAATCTGATTTATACAATCATGCACATGCACACCAGCACACATTTCACTTTATAGATCTCAGCTGCGCCTGAAGGTTTGCGTACCTGGTTCTTCCTCATGTTCTGCCCTCTATACGTCCAGATTAGACCATAAATGATCAACAATAAGCACCTCATGAATGTTAATGTGCATTAAAAATAGGTCAGCTGATCTTTTTATTTTATGTTTTTGAAAGATCCCAACTTTTGCGTTTGAAAATGATGAATGCAGGTTTCAGGCCCGGTTTTGTGCGTATGCAAGCTTTATAAATGAGGCTCCAGGGTCTCATTTATAGAAACCTCTCATTCCTCCTGGTCTCCCGCTCTCCTCAGATCGTCGACCTGAGCGCAACGCCTTAGAGGAGTTTCTACACGGAGATCGGAGTTTAAAACAGTAATGAAGTTTACGTTTTAACAAGTTCTTTTAATGTGGAAAACATCTGTGCTTTTACCTCTGATTTATTTGTTTAATAAACTCTTCTCTGTCTTTTGTTTCACTGTTTTTTCTCCATGGTTGCCATTTCACCCTGATGAGAAAACGATCAGCTGACCCATTTTTAACACACATTGACGTTCATGAGGTGCTTTGCATCGACCATTTATCATTAAATCTGGGCGCATAGAGGGCAGAACCTGAGGCAGAACCAGGTACGCAAACATTCCGTACATCTGTGATCTTTAAAGGGAAATGTGTGCTGGTGTTCATGAGCATGGTTGTATAAATCTGATTTATTTATTTTTGGTGTACACCATTTTTTTTTCTTGTTGTACAAATACTTTTAGTATGGATTCTACACAAAGTTTTATAAATGACACCCCAGATCTTTGGGTTTCTGCCAATCTGGGCTCAGGCCCAGTCAAGTGGAGAAATCGTCCAATTCTGGTTACAGCCAGATTTATTGATACATTTCTAGTTACTTTTGTTATATATAACTTCTTTCTTAACCTGAACCATATTGTTTTCACTATAGAATCCCATCTATGATGGTAATGTGAACTAAACAGAAATACTTGAAAATATATATTAGATGTATTGTTTTAATTGTAAAATGACCTGCATTTATTCCTTTACTGGATGTTTGTTTTTGCCTGATGGAATAAAACATTTCTACAATGAAAAGTCATAAAAGCTAAGTTTTCTGTTGGCTTGTCAGACATTCCCAGTGGCTTGTTCGACATGCATCACAGCTGCATAGATCTAGTGATCAAGTACTTTTTAATAAAAAGGCATAAATGCAGTGTGAAAAACCTTTTAGGCTTCTGTAATTAAACCTCCAATGAATGTGGATCTGACGTCCATCCTTATTGTGCCGGTTTCTCCATTCTGAGTCTGTTTGTGGAGTTTGTAACGTTTACAGCCATCAAAAGGTAGAAAGTCTGTCTTCTCTAATTTCCTTTAAGAGGAAACGGTGACTGGCATTTGATGGGTACACTGGAGGAAAGGGAATTAAAAGATAACGCATAGAGTTGATTGACAAGACGAGGTAAACAAGGCGTTCTAAAAACAAAGACATCTAAAGATCTGCCATCGGAAGCTCAAAAAGAGAAAGAAAAGAACAGAAAACGTGTTTGATTTGTTCTCCATAATGATGCTGCCTAAATAAACCACCATTTGCTTGAGTGCAAGTCCCTGAGTAAACTCACACTATGGAGACAGATTGTCAGCTTCTACTTCCTTCCACAGATACCCTGATAAATCTGTGACGAGTGTCTGCTCCTAAACCCAGACCGGAAACCCTAGTAAAGGCCTCCATGTGTGTAAAGCGTGTGCAAAAAAAGCATAAATACAAATCGGTCATGAATCAGTCCTTACCCTGTGCTGTTGAAGTAGTTCTGACCCTGGCTGCAGCTTCTGGACACAGAGGAAGGATTGAACCAGAAGGCCGGCCGGCAGTTCCCGTCGCTCCGTCGCTCGTATCCATAATCACTGTCAGAGAAGAGAAAGCATCCACACGCCACCTGATCAGCCACAGCTTGCTCCAAAGTCTCTATAGCAGCTGACAGGAGGCCTGGCTGACATCGTTATTACGTATTGATTAAAGCGTCTCCTTCAAAGTACGCCACAGAGGCGAGGAGCCATGTCTGCCAGGACACACAACCTGCAGGCCAAGGTCGGTTACTGTAAATAAGGCTGTTTGCTTCTCAGAGATTCCAATCAGCGCATGATTTACATGCAACCAGGCAAGGTGGCCGAGTGTCCGTTCTCATCAAGGTCCTGACGCTGATTTATCAGGTAATTACTGAGCCAAAGCAAACAGAACTAACTAGCCAGCAGCTGACTAGTCCACTTTAATTCAATGATTAGAAGAGTGTGAACTGGTCATTAGCGATCTGTCAAAGCAGGCAGCACATTTGCAATAAAGGGATTGTTGTTTTTCGTCCCTTTTATGTGGGTGATGTTTATGTTACTGTGATATTGTTCATTTTTCTGCCAGTCTAGTTCTTAACACACGTATGCTGCGGCTCGGACACATCTTCAGTCATGTATCCTGGGATTCTTTGCCGCTACGGGTCTCACCCTCCCGCAGGCGACCCAGCCAGGGTTCAGCAGCTTCAGTGATGATTTTACTACCTTTTCCAGTGTTAGGTGCCTTCACTTCAAGAGTTTTGAGGGTGCTGAGGAGTGACTGGCTGACTAATGCTCAGAGGGGTAACACCTAGTCCTCCACCCCTTACTTTGACCTTTACTAACCAACTCTTGGTACCTTTCTCTCTATGTCTTCCCAGAGAACATTTAATGCCAGCAGGACGATGATGTCTGGTCTAAGTCCTTTATAACGATGTCTCTCCTCTGTTTCAGCTCTGCCTTACTCCAGCTGAGATGAGGCGCAGCTCGTCAGCCATCAGTGCCAATCCTAAGTGCCAGATCCCCTGTTTTCAGAGCCTTGATCCGCAGTGATCTTACTGGAAAACCATGAAATGGTGTTACTCTGCACTGCTTGGTGTGTTTTCTGTGAGTTGCTGTGAAATTCTGTTGTGGTTAGACAGGGGGCTCAGAACATGTTTCTAGGTTTTTCATGTGTAGACAGCTGACTTTTGCTTGTTTAAAAGTCAGAAGGGGTGTTTTGCTTGTTGTTGTTGCCTGGGAGACCCTGAAGCTTAAAGCTTCCCTGTGTTTGGTTTCATTTTCTGATTCATGTTGGCTTACCTTTAGTTGTAAAGTAAAAACTTATTTTTCTACAGATATCATCTGCTTGGATAGCAGTTTTATTTTGTGCTACAGCCTGTACCACCCTGTTTATGGGGTGTAACAGATGTTTGCTGGGAACCGGAGCAGTCTACCTGGTTCGCCCTTCAGCTGCCAGTCCTGAGCGGTTGTGAGCGACCCCACTGATCAATTAGGGCGCTGTTGTCTGAAACAGCAACCATGCACGAGCAAACATGAGGGATTAAAATGTCGGAGCGAAGTACACGTTGCAAAAATAATCCTGTTTGGTTTAGACCACAGAGATAACAAAAAAACTTTCCAAATTCAAGAGGAAGAAGTAGAATTTTAATAGTTTAAGATTAAGAATCTGTGTTTTCCCTTGATCAGCTCTTATTGCTAATCTTCAAACAAAAAATTGAATGTAAATGCGACAAAACTGAGAACTCCAATCAAACTAGTTTCTCTAACATTTCTCTAAATAAGGATACAGAATAAAATCAAATGGCTTAATATAACAAGTAAATTACCAAAAATAAAAGCTTTTTCCAGGTGTTTTTCCACCATCCAGCCTCTCATCCTGAAATCTAAAAACAGGTTGTGTTGTCACCACCATTGTCTGCTGGGAGTTAGGAACTGAAACAGATGATTAAGACTCAGAAGCAGCAGCCTGCACCGTTATCTCAGATTAGGTTAATAGGGATGAACTCAGCTGAAGATATGAAAGACTAATTCCTCATGTTTCATACGGCGTTAAAGGATGCAAGGCATTATTTAGACATTTTAAGCATATATGGGAGAAATCCTCTGCAAGAAGAACATAACAGAAATCAAAGTTGGAGGGAAAAAATAAACGTCTTAAATATGAACCAATTAGCACTCGCTCGGTGCTCTTCTATAAACATAAGTTAAATAACTGCTGAATGCTTTTTATGTTCCCTGTCATTACAAGATAAAAAATACACCCAGTTTTTGGATTTGCATACAAATTGAAACTATCCTCACGCCCCCATGGCCTGAGCAGAATTAAAAAACGCAACAGCTGCTACAAAGAGAGGCTGGAGGAGTGCTCTAAAGGAAAAGCACACCGTTAAATACAGAAACTCTGCGCACCCACAAAAACAAGTCTGTCAGAAAGAAAAATACAAACTATGAAATACCTGAAACAATGTGCTTTCATAATGGTGCAAGTCCGTCAATTTTTGTTAAAGCACAACCTAAGTATTTAATTTTAGCATTCAGTTTTACTTGATTTCATCAGACCATAAGTTCTTCAACATGAACACGCAATCGAACTCTGGAGCAGATCGGACATGGGGCTTCATGCGAGCCAAATGCAAGAAGCGAACTACAAAATCAGGCATTGTGGGTAAACACAACCAAAAACAAGACAGCCGCTGCATTGCTGGGAGAAACGGCTCCTGGTAACACCAGGAGGGAGGACGGGTTACATTTGTCATTTTTTGATAGAAGTAAAGTAAGACAAAAGTCATTGTTGCTAGTAAATACTCACAAGAAAAAATACTTTTTAAGCAAATTATTGGAGAGATGGAGGTTTGTAGGATTTACTTATACAATAGAGAAGTACTGCACATAGGTGACATCCATCAACTATACATAGAAATACATGCTTGGCTTAGAAAAAGCAGCTGTTCATGAGAAAAAAAGTCTTGATTGGCACAAAGAAGTAGACACCATTGTTGGAAATATCAGGCGGAGAGGGGAAAACTAGATTCAAAAAGTTTGGTTTGTTTTTGACAAACTGCGTTATGAAATCTCAGGTTGTATTACAGAACCTGGCAACCACAATCAAACTGAATAGTTCAATTGTACCAAACTGAAAGCGCCACCCTTGTTTCTCCAGTATAATAATAATAATTGAACTTTATTGATCTCACAATGGAGAAATTCACTTCTGCATCTTAACCCATCCCCTTGGGGAGCAGTGGGCTGCCACTGTGTGGCGCCTGGGGAGCAATTGGGGGTTAAGGGTCTTGCTCAGGGACCCAGAATGGCAGCTTGTGAGAGTTGAACTCAGAACCTCTGGGACCGAAGCTCTGTGCTCTAACCACTAGGCCACCACTCCCCCAGTATTGAAATCTGCCCTCACTTTTCAGTCTTCTCCTGACTGATACATTTGCTCAAGGATATTATTTTAATCATCTGTAACATTTACAAACTATGGCTTAGGGTTAAAGGATACAAGTCAGCAGCTGTCAGGCAGCAGACATGCACCAAAGGTGTCAAAAGGTGCTTCAGAATAATATTCGTTTTTAAGTGTGAACAGTGTCGGTTTAATAATACCGGATATTTGCTACATTAAAGGCATACTATGCAACATTTTTCAGTTAATTAATGTGTTCCATACCGTTTTGGATGATTAAATGAGTCATTTCAGGTCGAACAAAGGTTTTCTCGGCCGCCCTGGGGGTCTGTGGGGGAAATACCGCACTTGCAATGCAAGAGCCCTCGGCTCGCACACACAGAAGTCTCGCTTTACGGCGAGAACTCCATGTGTTTTTGCCCTGCCATTCACTATATGCACGCGCGAAAGCAACAACAAAGAACCGCGTGTTAACGTCAAATAAACATGCAAGCATATCGAGTTTTATTATTATTATTATTATTATTATTTTTTTTTTTTTTTTTTATGTTGGCGAGACGCTACCGCGGCGGCCGCGGCGAGGTGGCGGCTGCGGCTTTGCGAGGCGGCGGCAGTAGCGTCTCGCCAACATAAAAAAAAAAAAAATAAATAATAATAATAATAAAACTGGCGAGGCGGCGGCGGCGGCGGCGGCGGCGGCGGCGGCGGCGGCGGCGGCGGCGGCGGCGGCAGCCGCGGCTTGGCGAGGCGGCGGCGGCGGCCGCCGCCGCGGCTTGGCAAGGGGTGCGTGCAGAAGAACACAGCTGTGACCGCAGCGCTATCTCGCCAAGATAGCGCTGCGGGAAGCTTGATGTTCATACCTTCACTGTGTTAGTCATTGTTTGTACTGCTGTTTTTTCCATTTTTCCTTGCGTTCGCCTGTCTGCTAATCTCAAAACAACCGCGCCTGTCTTGACGGAGAAACCAGAACAGCTGAGCATCTTTACGACAGTGCACTTTTACTTTCGCCCTCTGGGGGGAGCCTCGCTGGAAAATCAACCCCGGTTGCATAGTATACCTTTAAAGGAGCATAGTGTAAGTTCCAGGATTTTTGCAGACGTCTGCCCCCTCTGGTGACAAGTTGTAATGACACCAGTGTTGTGCACGCGCCTGGGAGAAGAGGAGAAGCATCTGCAGCTGTGACTGCACGGGTCTTTTGTTTAGAGGCGTGATGTCTTCTGAGATAAGAAAGTTATAGATATTGAAGTTAATCCATGTTCTCTCACTAATGCATCGATTATTGCAGAGGCTAAAAGTGTCAGGGTGAACGAGAGCGCACACCAGGAGGATTCGGCCCCAATCAGTCTGTCATGAACTGAATATCCAGCCTATCGAGGCGACTGGAGTAACTTCAAAACTTACACCATGCACCTTAAAGTTTGAAAAGTTTTGAAATGATTTCTTCAGCACACAAACCAGGCATCATCACAGATTTTGGCAGACTTCTTCTGTCCACTGTATTATATGTTTAGAAATGTAATCACAAGTTGCGAGAAAAAAACTAAAAAAGCCTGAATAAACGTCCTATTTTCTGAGCTGAAACAGTGAACTCAGTGATCAAACACGCCTCGCTCGCTCTTCTTTTTTATTAAACAAATTTCCTGTTCTTAGCCTGACTTTAAGCCTCTCCAGCTTGTCATTCTGCCCGTGCTGCTGTCACTGTATTTTCCACAAGAGCAAACATCAATTACTGTAACTCTCTGCCAACCAAACCTGTATCCGCTTGCTGGGTTTACTCAAAAATGCAGGTATTAGAAGATCATTAGGAGAGGGGTGCGTGCAGAAGAACACAGCGGATCGGACTGCAGGTCAAATCAACCATATTTTCCAATCTGCACAATTTATTTGCCTGTTTGCTGCTGCTGCTGCTTGTTAGCTTGCAGGACTCAGAGATCAGCTCTAAAGAGCATATCTGAGTGGACTGAAGAGGGAATTTAACGGTTGCTGAACAGATGCACTTGAAAAATAATGAATTGGTACTGCAGAAAAGCTGCTTTATAATAGGTCAGATATGTTTTTCATCTTCCCACTGTACACAGCGTCCCATTAAATGACCTGCTGAGTCTCAATCATATTTGGTTGCTGCCCACAAGTCATAGCAGCAGAAAACATCTTAAAGGATTAAACAAAAGGAAAATGTCTGTTTGAAACTTCTACATGTGTGGCAGTGTTGGAGAACAAATGCCCGTTAACGAAGCTCTCCTTTTAGCAGACAATGGAGAGGAACATAATCCCCCTCAACACTTATGAGGAAAGGAGCCACTGAACAAAAGCGTGTCTTCTTACCATTCAAAGTCATGAGCTCGGCAAATGCAGGATTCAGCCGAGAGGATCCTGGAGTAGTCCTTCCCCAGCATGCAGTAGTTTCCAGGCCGGCGTTTCATGTAAATCTGCTTCTGACCCATCACACACGGCTCGCCCTGCGTTGGAACAACAGAGCCGTAGCTAGAAACGTTCTACAGCAAAGCTTTAAAGGCCGTCGCCACCAGGACGGGGCGGGAGTTTCACCTGGTTGTGTAGGTGCCACGTTTGGTAGTCTTCCTCCGTGCACTTCCTGCTGAAGATGGACTTGTAGTCTATCTTGATGAGCTGCCACTCAGAGCGGTGGCTGAAATGTCCAAAAAAGCTGCAGAGGCAAAGAAGGTCCTGCTAAAAAGTTGGATTTCAATTATCACGCCCCGTTAACGGTAAATCACAGAGACATTTTTATTCTCGTTATATCTGTATTAAAAATGTGTTAGAAAAACAGTTTACAGCCCATCCTGTCCTGCCATGTACCGGCTATTTTATAAAACTTACAGGGTACTTTGGTACAACCTGCAGGTTGGTTATAAAGAACATAGGGGGTATTTTCTGGAACTGACCCCGTCCTGCACTGGTAGTCATTTCCTAACACTTACAGGTTACCTTCAGGAACCTTCAGGAAGTTATGATGCATTTTTCCTGAAGCTGCAGGTTAGTTTCTACAGCTTAGCGGGTGCCTTTCTATAACTTACAGTCCTTTAGAACATACAACGCCGGTTACATGTATGACAATTTGTGTAATGTCTGCTTTCTTTGATCTCACAGCTTCTTTCCATGATTTCCTGGAGACTATAAAAGTGACGAGTCGTCAATTACCTAATCATCTAAATAAGTTTCTTTTAAACACAGGTAAATCATATCAGCACTTTAAATCTTTGTCTCCTGGCTCTTTGGAGATAACTTCTCAAGGTATTTTTGTGATGACATATTGGATATATTACATTTTTGTTCAGTTTAAAAATAATTTTTCAGGGTAAAAAGTATTTACTGCATCCAGGGACAAATGCAAACTCAAACTGACTTCAGGTTATCTCTCTGTGTCTGAGTCCCACAGATTACTGGGTGACAGGAAGCTGACGGGAGACAGAATCTGTATTTGGTGTCGTGGGTTTTCTGGGGACAAAGACCAGATTTTACTATTAAACTCTGTCGCCTGTTATATACACACCATTAATGCTTCATTCAATGGGTTTGTGTGTTATAGCTGTCAATCATTGATGTGTGTTTGCCAAAGCTAAACATAAATCCTGACAGTCGGAAGGAAAAGTGTTTCAATTCTTCTTTTTCCGTCTTCAAAGGTTCCCAGTGCACAATGTCTTAGAGCTGGAACGGCTGATCAATACTGTGTTCCATAGATCAGTGTTCAATACTGCGAGTAACGTCTTACATCTCTTCTTCCTTAAAATAATAGTCGCTGCTGTGAGCTGCCGAGTATTTTTTCCTAAATGCAAATTTCTACCTTTTTTTTTTTTTTCAAGTTGTGCACAAAATCTGTCAACGAAAACAGGGGCTGAGAATTATTTAAATGTTCCTTTGGCCAAAATGAACCTGCTCATACCTGCATGCACAAGTGGAAGAGACTCAAAACATCTGCGGAGGTGAGAACATCTATAGAAACTCTCCACAAGAACAAAAGAAACATCTTTTAACATGCACTTCTGACCATGTTAGTCTGTTTTACACTTACGTCATTATTTGGTTCTCAGCGCCAGCCTCCACCAATACTCCGTCCACAAACAGCGGCACCGAGGAGAAGCTGTGTTGAGTCCACTGCCTCCCTTCGTCAAAGCTGACCCTGTGTCAGATTGCATTCCCGTCACTAACCCGGCACCAGCGACGCCACGCAAAAACAGACGCTCCCTATTTAGTTCTGGTCATAGGGGAGGGTTTAGGTTGGGATCAGAGTGACTGGCTTGTCTCAACAGAGCAGTCTCAAAGCCTCTGTGCAATTAGCTACTGTAGCTTTGGGTAAATATCAAACGGCTGAAGATTAAAGGGATATTTAAGAGACGGTCGTTCCGTGTGTCAAAGCAAAGAAGCGGAAAACGTCTTTCAAAGAACATGAAAAGAGAGAAGGTTTCGGTGTCAAAAAGGAAAATGAGACCGTGCTTTGTCCTGGGTAAAAAGTAAACACCAAGGTGAGAAAACAAAACCAGAAAATGTTTCATGTTTGAGCCCAAAAGTTCACAGGGAGAATGAGACAGCAAAAAAAATTGGACAACTTATATCATCAGCTCCTGGGCTTTATTGATTCTGACAGCTTATCAACATCGGTGCTGAGGTGAGAACAACTGGGAGCACCTGAGTGTGACATGGAGTAGAAAAAAGAGAAAGAAAATCCTCCCATGTTGCCTCAAAAAGCCTACTGCTGTCACTTGGCTAAAAGCAGTGACAACAGCAAAGCACTGATGTGCACCTGTTCTAGGATTCAGCCAGAGGAAGTGTTTAACTGAACGCTGACTGTGAAAGCCATACCACTCCACGGCTGTGGAAACACAGGCCTTTTCATAACAGTTGGCTTTTTTTCCCCTGCATCATCCCACTTAAATTGGGAGGGAGACAAAAACCCAGCCGGGCACACTTCACTGGTTCTGAAACTAATTTCAAAATTGTTGCAAAAGCGAGTGGAGAACAGATCTGGTCTCAGTTGGATTGCCTGCACTGAGGCGCAGCGTCTTCGATTTGGCAAGAGCAGGGCTATGTGTTAATGAAAACGCTAAGGGGGAGGGTGGGGGGGCTCAGACTTCTGGCTCTTAATGATAATTGGCTAGGAGAAAAAAAAAACATCTTTCAAACTGTACTGGCTGCTACTTTATTTTTCCGACTATGCAGAAAGTGAAACACTAAATGGATCAAGTGTGATGTGCATGTTCCTTCTTTAGACCATAAACACTTGATTCAACAGTAGAATAGCCATTAGAATCAGAAAAGCAACATCAAAATGGAAACTTAAACGACAACCTCTTCTTAATGGACCTACCACAGATGTCTTGTTGGCACAGATGGCTGTTTCACCGCCACAATGGCCCCTCCTCTGTCCAGAAACCAGATATTGTGCTCTTCTTCAAAAATCTGACAAGATAGGCAGGGAAAGGCAAGAAAAACATATTAATTTATTTAAGCAGGTAATATTCTGACTGTACTTTCGTTCAATATTATCAAATAGTAAATTACATGCCTGTTCCAGTCATCTGTGTTGTTTTTATATACTTTAGCCAGACGGCACTAATGAGTTGTTAATGAGGAAGGGTGGATGCACTTCGTTAGGATTATGATGTTTTCAGTGCAAATCAGATCATGTGCAGAATTTACATTCATGTTATTAGCGAGAACCAATCAAAAATAATTTGACAATTAACAACATGAAGGATTTTTTTCTTCAATTTTAGTCAGTATATAACCCTCCATATGTGTTCAAGAAGACATTGCATCAAAAAAATAAAGATTTCCAACCAGCTTTTGGTGAGGTGTTTAAAATATAGTTGGTAATCCTGTTCAGAAACACTTTTTCTTAAACTGGGTGAATTGGTCCTTCCATCCTGAAAGTATTTAATATATTATGTATTCAGAAAAAGGAGGTTAAAAATGTTTATCTCTGTGGAAGCTGCAGGACTGTAAAAACTAACTAACTGACTAATCTCTGCTGTTCGCACCGAATGGCAGAGATTAGTCAAAGTTTTGGTCACTTTGTCAGAACTTTAGAAAAATAAGCTTGTTTAAGTTATAAACCAAATTGTAATATTAAATAAAACTGCTGATATGTATTTTTTATATCTCCCTATGACTGTAAGGACTCTACATATTTTTCGCATGATGAAAGATCAATGAATGTGGGTATCAATGTGATATTGCATTTCAAACTGTACTTGGATGCTGCGGTATGAGAAATTGTATAAGTTGAAAATCATATTTATTACCAATGAAAAGTAATCAAATATCTAATACAAAAATAGCTTTTATAGTTACAGCATGTGGACAAAAAATACATAATTTACTATTAAATATCCATGCAACTATCATGGTAAAATTAGCTTTGATGAGTAAATCTTAACTTGCTTATGATAGTGTGAGGCTCTTAACTGCGTCAGCTGATAAAGCTCTAGTACTTTATACAAGTAAAAGAAAAGTGATAGTTGCAATTTTGTTCAGAGCTTCAATATAAGCTGACCTCACTATACAGTATTATAAAATAGTCTAATAAGGCCCTCTCTGAATTAAAACATGTTTTCAGAAACAGATTTTTCACTACAGGTGCACCTCTGATCCACAGATAAGAAAACTGAGATAAAAAAAAAAAACTTGCCAAAATTTAGTTTTTTATGTAGTTTACCAGTAAATGTTATACTCTGAGCAAGCACCCACAGCAACAAAGAAACCATTTTATGGGTAATTAGGCGTATATCTCAATTTGTCCCGTGCTGGTTTTCATTAAACTTCAACCATCTTCTGAAGAAATTAATGGCCTAAAGAAACATGAATGTCAATGAATATCAAAAACAATCTCCCAGTGTTCTGTGAGACTCTTCAGCTCAGCCCTGCATCAGGTTACATCTTCTTTTGAACTGCGTTAATGTAAGGATATCGCTTCGGAAAGCTGGGAATTACACTGGAGTATTATACTGATTTTAGACAAGTGGATTTTTTTACAAGTAAAAATGTGAAAACATTCTACATGTAGAGTAAACAGTGTAAACAGAGTAACATCAATTCTCATGGTGTTTACTGACATCTTTTTTTTTAATGAAATGTTTTAACTAATGATTTTGTTAGAGGCTGCAGAGGAGGTGCAGGTGGTTGCACTGTTGCCAAGCAAAAAGACAGTTCTGGGTTCAAATGCCAGCATCTTACTGCATGGGGTTTACAGGTTCTCCCTGTGCATGCGTGCTGCAGGGAGAACTCCAGCTTCCTACCACAATCCAAAAGCATGACTGTAAAGTTGAGTGGCCTCTCCAGATTGCCCTTCGATGTAAGTGTGTGTTGTCTTTGTGCTGCCCTGTGATGGATTGGCAGCCTGTCCAGGGTGGACTGTCTATAGGCGATGGATGGGTGATTTTATTGAAGAGTGCACATGGCATCTGTGTGGCGTGCTCCCTCTTTCCAAGGTAAATTTCTCCCAAGGGAGACAAATAAAGTGACTTTGACTTTAAATGATTAAACATCTTGGTACCCACATGCTAGTTATCGGTGGCTCCCACAACCCCGTTTCCAAGCCACCTGTGAGCCAGCCAGGCCCAAGATGCCTCCTGCCTTTCTCTGGTGATTTGATTACTAAAGGGGCAGGAGGGATTGAAATTAAGCCATCATTGTTAGGCGTATGAGCCACTAAGAACCAATCAGTGCTGACAGTTAAGCAGGAAGTCCAAGTAGTGGGGCTTCAATAAAACCAACCAAACTGCTCTCTGTTACTTATGCCATGAATCCTTTTGTAAAGGCGTACATTTGTGTGATTTGAGGGTGGCTGGAGAATCGTTTCGTGAACAGCCAAGGCTGCTTCAAGTTGTCTTTGCAGCCACACTGCAAAACAATTTCAGGAATAGATTTAAAACTGGAAGTTCAGATGCAGCAGATATCCGTGTCTTTATTGTCCTTTAACTGTTAACACAAAGTGTCAAAGTTTAACGCTGGTTCCCAGCTCTGTGAGCCGTTGGTGTAAATCTCAGTGTGCGTCTCACCGGTCTCCAGCTGTTGCCAGCATCCGAGGATACAAACATGCCCACGTTGTTGTACGACAGCTCTGCCCCAATATTTCCTGCAGTGGAAATGAGAATATGACAATCAAAACCACAATGAGATTGCACAAACAAATGCTACAAAAGCAGGACAAACCATAGAGTTTTTGGGATGTATGCTGCAGTTAAGCTGTTTCTTAATTTGAATTACTCTCCTGGTTAGACGCCTCAATCACTCCTAACACCCTGAGAGGAGGACAGGGAAGAGACTCCTGTCCTTGTGGCAGTGTTTATCACTTACAATTCAAGCCTCCCATGCTCTTTCTGGTGAGCCTGCAGTGGGCAGACCGTTGTTATTGTGTTGATCTGCTCCGCTATCTTGGCCAGGGCTCAGCACACACTGTAGACGTGTTTGATCTGGATGGTGTTTGTCATGTCGGTAAAATAATCTCTGCACCAGCTGATGTCTTAAAAGGCACAGCGGGCAGAGAACGGCCGTGCCAAAGCAAAGTCTTGGCCAGCAACACAAGCACAATGCACACTGAGCAGCCCAGGCAGCAGAGGTGTGTGTTCAGTCAGCTTTTTTACACACCAAGGAAAACACACACTTGACACTTAAAAGATCAACTTTGCCTCATTTTTCTTTATGTGTTTACTTTAGCAGAGACATCAGAAACCAAACTGAGTAACTTTTGGAACATTACAGGATGCTTATACACACCCATTCAATGAATTAGACTATTATTGTAAAGTTCTCTGACTTCAGTAACTCAATTCTCCAGGTGAAACACGTGATATAGATCAATTACACGCATACTGTTGTTTACAAGTGTTCATTTGCAGTAATTCTGTTGATTTCCAGCTTTCAGGTAATGAAAAACTGACATTTAAAGTTAGATTATTGCATCAGACCAATAAATAATCTAGCATATTAATTAGAAAATTTGTGCAAAAATTCTGTTTATCTTCTTGAAGGTTATTAATTTAAAAGGTACTTTTAATCTAAAGACGAGCCTCATTTGAACGTGTATTTTAATTTATAGAATATGTCTGTTTATGTTACCAACATGGGAGATGACCTTTGACACTATGACTGTGGAGGAAGTGAGGAGGCTGCGGACCTTAGGCTGAGTTACAAGAATACGATCAGGCCAGTAAGTTAAATGACATGCTTTCCCTAACTGTGACGGCTTTTAGTACAACTTCTGCCGTTTTCACTGGTTTCTCCTCACCTGTGGCAACAATGATGCCTGGAGCAGAACTCTTGGTGGAGATGGTCCCTGACACGTAAGGGTTCTCTGACGTTTGCAGTTGGAGATGAAGGGAACAGAAAGGCTGAAAAAGATTTAAAAATGACACGTGACAAAAGTAGAGCTCAAGGAGCAGTAGGAAGTGGATACATTAATCACACGCTTTAACTCAACGCATTTAGACGTCTAAATGTGGTGAAGTTCAAACTGGGATGGGAAACAAGGAGAGTTTAGTTGCCTTTGATTGTGACAAAGGTGTTATTACAATCAATTTTACACCAAACTGTCTCTAAAGTGGACACAGAATTGTCTGAAGAAGAGAAAATGTCCAGTAAGTAGTGTGGAAACAAATACCCTGTCTGTGTGAGAGGTCAGAGGAGAATGAGCTGCTGGGTTCAAGACCGTAGAAAGGCAACAGTTGCTCATTTTGGTCACTCGTTGGACTCAAGGTATGCAGAACACAATCTCTGAAGGCACAACAGGTGGAACCTGGAAGCTAATGGGCTACAGCAACGGAAGACCGGAGCAGCTGCTACTCCGGTCAGCCTGGAACGTTCAGCTGCAAAGTTCAGATGTTGGGGTTGTCTTGTATAAGCAGTTCAGGATGCTGGTGGTGGTGCAATAAGGTGAGAAATATTTATTGACATATTTTTGGTCCTACCAGAGTATCGTTGCTGTCTTTCCCCATCCCTTTATGCCCGCTTTGTACCCATGTACCTAAATCATCTCAGACTGGTTTCCTTAACATGAAAATGAGTTTCAGCAGCAACTTTGGGATGTGGTCGAATGGGAGATTTGCACCATGGATGTACAGCCAATAAATCTGCTGCAGTTGTGTGATGTGATCATGTAAATATGGACCAAATCCCAGAGGAATGTCTCCAACACAACCGACGGTATGCCACGAAGAATTAAGGCAGTTCTGAAGGCAAACGGGGGTTCGACCTGCTAGCAGCAATGCATGCATAATATTAGCTGAGAAAGGGATAAATCATCAACTTATTTAATCAGATGAAAAGTATATATCTATAATTCAGAAAGCCGACATGAAATATGAACAACATGCAACAAAAAGACCTGTTAGTCTTCAAAGAGAACAAACTATGCTTTCACAAGTTTTGCTAATTGCCTTTAATCTGTCATTAATACAAAGAGCGATGGAATTTGCATTAAAGTATGAAGGCAAGCCTCGGAGGCATGCACACAACAGAATACAATTACAATTGCTCACAGTGCAGAAAAACAATGTCTGCTTTCATCTTGGCAGCAGACAGCATGTCACTGGTGTAAGGACATCAAAGCAGTGGGACTGAACAGGGTAATCAAAAGGAATCTATGGCCGTAATTAAAATGTCACATAAATGTGCAATCACAGGGAACCCGGAAAGCACACGGCCTGGGCCTGAAATCACCTCTTAAGCAGCATGGAGTCGTACTAATGTCTCCAAACATGATCCCCGCTAACAGTGGGCCTGTTAGTTTTAGTGGTGGGGAGGCTGTCTAATGAGGACAGAATGTTAACACGCACTCGATCTGGATCTGTCACTCTGGCACCAATTCTACCTCATTTTCTCATCTGCTAATGTATTCTCTCTCAGCTCGGCTCTCACCCCAACAGGTCGAGGCAGACGCCTGCCCTCGGGATCTGGGGTTGGATGTTTTCACTGCTGCTGCTGAGTGCCTTCTAAAAGGAAAACTGCTGTGCCGAAGGGAAGATTTGCTGCAGTTTGTCGCTTACCTTTATGAGACTTGTTCCTTTTTGTTAGGCTATGGCTCTGCTCTGGAAAAGAGTGAAACACTCCATCTTTGTCAGGGATTGGTAATTTCTTGGTATTTTAGTGTCTTGTTTAAAGGTGTTGGCAGGGTTAAGCCGCAGATTTGAATTGGGCCTTTGTCTGCTGTAATGAGGGAGTTCTTCCAGGCTGTTGTGGTGAGGAAAGAGCTGAGCTGAAAGACAAAGCTCTCAGTTTACTGCACCATCTTTGTTCCAGCCGTCAGCCATGGCCATGAGGTCCGGATTGTGACCAAGAGAACAGCATCCTGCATATTCTTCTCCTGGATGAGAAACCTCCTGTCTCTTCTGGCCTCTGAAGTCCTTGGGTGAAATCTGGGTATAACGGTAGACCTGAACCTTTAGAAGCACATAGAGACAACGACCACGGTCTCCTACGATCAGGAGGTTCGTGCATTTAGCTTTAGCTGATTTGATTACTGCAACCATGTCTTCAGAGGTTTGCTTAAAACGTCAATCAGACAGCTGCAGCTGATCCTGAACACTGCTGCCTGCACCCTCACAAACACTAAGAAGACCAACAGACTTGTTGTCGTTGCATCAACCTTCCAGACCACTCAGGTCTTCTGTTTTTATGCTCCTCTAATCTGGAACAAACTCTGAAAAGTGCAAACATGCTGAAACATCGAGTCCATTTAAATCAAAGTTAAAGCCTGTAGGGTTGAAGGTTGCCTTTGACTGTTCTAGTTAAACTGAAACATCACCTTTCTTTAGTTGTTCCAATGCAATGTCTTTTCTGTTCCTATGTCTTCATCATGTAAAGCACTTTAAATTTAGCGGTTGCTGAAATGCGGCTAAAAAACAAACTTGCCTTGCCTTGGGTTTCCATCCTGACCCTGCTATCTAATCTGATCTTGGATAAGTGGAAAAGATGGCTAAATGTTCTCTGGACAGCGATTTATAGCCATACTAATGCAACGTGCGTCAGACCTGTTATGATTTACGAATCAAGCCAGACTTGGTCTTTCAAGAACGTTCTTCTTTAACCTTTCCTCCTCATTCTGTGTTTTATGGCCGATATTTGTTGGTGGCAGTCACAAATCTCACAACGGAGGATTTTTACACAAATATTTATTCCAATCAGCAGTGCTGTGAACAACTTTAACATTTAGTATGCTACCTGAAGCCTCTTGGTTCTCAGATGGAGCAAAGAGGTGTTGCAGTTATTTCTGAGCGTTGCATTGTCTGGACCGTATTTGCTGAGATCGGCATCCAACGGGAAGTTTGGCATATGTCTCAAATATCTTGAATGTTAAGAAAACCTTTTTCTTACTGCATATTAACAGCTCAGATTGTTTTAAAATTGACAGACATAAATGATTCATCATTAAAAATAATTTCTGATGTTTTTCCCCAAGAGATAACAAGAGAAAACCTGAGTTCCACTTCCTCTCTTGATTCTCATGGAATCACTTTTGCATGTTAAGGTTAGAGGTGGTAAAGCCCCTGGTAAAGACATGAGGGTAAAGATGGTATACTTACTATTTTCCTGTATATCTGTGGTTTCTCTGCAGCTCTTTCTAACCATAGGAGCTTATTCCTAAATACCATAAAAGGCTGTCAGTTAAAGTGGAGCCAATGTGTTGCGATCCAAAGGTTGCTTCATCGATCTGCTGGATTACAGAAGCGCAGGATGGAGAATATAGCTTTTATCTGTGACCACTATAGGTTTTATTGATCTTCAAAACACAGTTTTAGCTTAATTTGTTAAAAACAGAAGTTTAGATTAGTGTTTTTAAGATATATTGTAAGCAGTAGCATTTTAAGGATGATAATCCACTTCACACAGATTTTGGATACGATAGGTTTCCATTTCAGCCCTTTAGTTGAAAACATGGATGCCGTCCCTCTGTGGCGTAGCGGGCTAAGTCTGCGTCTTTGATATGCAGGACCAGGCTTTGAATCCTGGTCACATCAGGAAGGGTAACAGGTGTAAACATGCCTGATGCATCAGGTGTAAAAACTCAATCTCTGTACAAGTTGTACTGACTTGCTGTGGCGACCCGTGAATAACAGAGCAGCCGAAAGGACTCTAAACATATAGGATTATAATAATTAGATTCCTCTTTACTGGACTACATTGGTAGCTTTATTTCTGCTTCTCAGAATAAATAGGAACAATTTATAATTTAAAACATGGCACAGTTTGGTAAATAACTTTTACTACAACCTATGTATAGCAGAGTAGTCCTATATTTATTGTTAATTGTTCATATAAAACAGCAGATAAAATGTTTTGTTTTATAGACGTGTAGGCACTCTATGAATCTGAGGCATCTGCTGCTGTGGAATATACCTGCAAGGTTTTCAACAATAACCATGATTAAATGCTTGTTTTTTATTTTATTAAACCAAATCAGTCAATCAGCTGCTTCCTGTTCCTGCCATTATGAAAGTATCTGCATGAGGAAATCTGTTGGCCAATATTTCTTTGAAATTCATCTTTTAAACAGTTCTTGTGGTACATGTTTAGGTACATGTTAGACACAAAGGAGATGACATTTGTGTATGTAATCTGCTGTTTATTAACATCGTAACAAAAATAAAACTAAATCTGAAACACAACGTGGTCTATACCTTTGTATTTTAAAACCTGTATAATTAGGTCCTGTATGTCCACATTTTAGTTTTGTTATTAATATTTCCTCCTTTCTGCTCCCTCCAGTCATCATCTTTTCTGCCATTCTTAAGATTCTGATCCTCCTGCTGTCTGATTTGCATCTATGTTCTGTAAAGTTCTGCCTGTAGTTGGGTGGACTGCCGACCTTCGTACAACCTTTGTACAGGAGTTACCTGGGGCTGTGACATGTCAATCATTTAGGTGCAACCCAGATGATTTCTGGGGGTTTATCAGATTTCAGGGGGGGTCCAGCACCACCTGATCCGCCTCTAGCTCCACCCCTGCAAACAACCTGCATCTCTCAACATCTGCAGATGAATTATCCTTAAAATGAAGGGTAATCTTAGGCAAGCCTTAATCTGGACCCAGCAAACATATCTGCACATTCCTAAAGGCCTCGGTTCCATCGTGACTGGGTTTAAATCAAGTTTCAGTTGGGGATAGGTGCGGACACATTTAATATTATAAATCAAACTGTGAATTAGCTCAACATATACTGACAACTACCTTACGCTGCAGTCTTTAGCAGCGAATCAACAATCGAAATGGAAAGTAGATCTCCAAGCATGACAAAGACTTATTGCCGTCCAGTCCTTGTTACTGAGTGGATTTCATGTAATTACACTAACAAAGGCTCTTCACACAATGGTTTATTATTTGGATTTACTGTTATACAAAGAGCCACAAAAAAAAAACTACTGAGATGTGTCGTCCCAGTTCACCAGCTCTATTCAGCTTGGAGATAGTTTGTTAATGTGAACGAGCACAGCACTTTGGTCTAACTGGGAACACGTCATGCACCTATAACATTATAAACTTCACACTGAGAGTAAATCAATTACTCTGTTGTTGTAGCAATTCTTCATAACAATAAATCTCATACCATTGGAAAGCCTGTTAATTTCTCTTCAGGGGGGTTATTGAGCTCAGTCCCTAGGAGTAGAGACATGGGATTTGACGCAGGTTATGAAATCTGATTGGATATAACTATCATCACCCGATGACAAACCTTTTTTTCCAGTGAAGGAGAGGCTACATCCCCCTAAAGCTCTTTGGCATTGGCAGAGAAGATTTGGCCAGTTTTTCATGGCTGCAACCCACATGTTCATGTTCGCTGCTCAACCCGTGAGCATTAAATTTTCTTGCAAAAATGGTCTCATTTAAGGACTAATAAACAGGCTCGTCAATGGTAAAGGATTTATTATCAGGAAGCAAAAGAAAGAAAAAAAAACTTACCAAAAATAAATGTTACTTTTTCTGATGAGTATAGATTAAGATTCTTAGGTCATTAAATGTTTGGAGACGTTAAAAATAGAATATGTGGAGTGATTTCCTTTGATCTTTTGGCAACCAGAACATTTTCTCCAATAGGTTGTTCTGCAGAAAGCAGTATTTGAGGAGCAGCTTCCGTTTACTTTTATGAACATTTTAATGGCAGATTGCTGCAGGTTGCTCCCACAGTCAGTTCCCCCTCAGGTGCGCCCCTCAGCAATAAACGTGTTCAAACATATTTGCACTCCAGTTTGATGCCAAACACATTGTGAGATTAAATAACAAAAACAGCCTAGTTGTAACTTAATTACAACTAATGGCTTATTATTTGAGTGCCGTACAATGAAGTGAAGCTGTAAACTATAAATCATTATTTCTAATTATGCCTGGCAACGTTCCACCTGGCATTTCCTCACCACATCGGTGCGAACATGAGCAGAATGAGGGCTTGAGCTCCAGGAAAATGTCTGGCTCGGTGTTTTACCAGAATGCAGTGGATGTCGTTCCCCTCCAGGTCGGCAGCAGGCGCAGGCGCCTGAAGGAGCCTCCAGTCCCGGCCTTTGTTGTAGGTGATGTAGGTTTTCACCTGGTTGTCCTGCTTCTTGTTTGCTATTAGCATTCCTTTGATTCCAGCCACCTGATGGACACAGACACCAAACACTTCAGATTTCTTTCTTTTTTACTTGTCAGATGCAAAACAGAAATTATCATGCACGCATAACACTATCACCAATTCCCCTGTCAGTTAGGAGCAGATCCAGCTCTCCCATCAGACGGGGCATTTTGTGCACTGCGGCAGCAATCTTAACAACGCCCGTTAAATGAAAATGGAATGCTTATCCTCTCCCTCTGTTGTCGACAATCGTCAGCAGAGACGGCTGCAGGTAGCGCTAAGTGCTATCTGCGCTTACGTGCCTCAGCAACACAGACAGGATAAAATGCAGCTTGTCCGTTTTCTCTCAGGAAGACTAAATCACAGAAGAGTGAAATCCAGACCCTCAGAAAGCCATCTGAACCTTTCAGCTCAAGGATTTTTTTCTCACAAGAAAAGCCGCCTGACTACTTTCGGGGGTTCTGAGACCAAAACACCAAAAACATCCCGAGAAGTCACCCGTTACTTCAAAGTGTCTCTTTGGGCACTAGGCGTAGAACCTGGACCAAAGCAAAGTGAGCTTTGTGATGGAAAGGACACAGTCCTTGGAGTGGTTGCCACAGTGACGGGCTCTGCTTGGATGTGCTTCTCTCCCTGCAGGGGCGCATCTATATAAGTGGCACTAATAGGCTGCACATTTGACATTGTCAGAGATACGTGGCGCTCAAGATGGATGCGGCTAATGAGGGTCCCCCCCCACCCTGATCCAGCCAGACATGCCAATCGCTGCAGTTATTATTTATTGCCTCCACCCACTCGCTCTTTCCCTCCCTCACACAAACACACGCTTGCTCACAATCAGAAAATCCTGCACATCCACCAGCATGTCTTTCCTTCCAGCCATCACTTACCCCTACATGACTTTTTGTGCAATACAGCGGAGGGTGCGGGCAGACGTTTGTGATCCACAGATTACTCAGAAGTTGGAGTCTGCGTGCCGGTAAACGGAGAAATGACGCCTGGTGATGTGCAAGCGAGCAAAGACGAGATCTACCAGCTGCTGTTAATAACTTCTGCTACAAATAAACTGATCAGTCAAGACTTAACCTAAAAAAACATCCATTTTCCATTTCTATGTTTGTTGATTTTCCTGAGCCTATACACTAGAACGCTCTGTAAATAGTTTCAGTCCAATTTTGCACCTAATTTGCACTGTCAATTCATGCCTTCCTGCATTCATTTTGTTGAGCAGCTTTTCTCTTCTTCTGCTGCCGCGACCTGCAAATGACGGGTACCACAGGGTTTCTACCCTTCTCACCGTTGTAACAACTTCTCACCTTCAGGTTAGAGATTAACACAAACACCTCCTCCACACACACACACACACACACACACACACACACCTCCAGATATCCTGTTTTTGTAGAGCTAGCTACCCTGGCCGATGAAAGCAATCAGCTTCTTCATATGGGAGGCCTGGGATACTAGGACACGTTAAAAAGCTGTAGATGCTGTAGATGAGCCTTTTTGTCTGTATGAGCAGAAAGTGTGCACATACTGCAGCTTGGCATCAATGCTACACAGATGAATCATTTAATGACTGGAATCAGACCATTTTATTCTTGATCAGCCCTGAGACTTTCAGAAACCTGATTCTCTTCTTCTTGTCAGTGAATTAACAAAAACATTCATGTGGCTGTGGACCAAAAGGTCTAAGAGATCAGTTTTCTGCACACACAAATAGTCAAATTGGCAAAGAGAAAATATTTAGGTGTCATTTTATCAAGACGGCACGTCTACACAGAGAGAAAAGTAGCTGATCTTAGATGAGCAACTCTGCAAAGATCCACCACAGCGTCAGACGTGTGTTTACGGTCATAAAGGGAACTGGCATTATAACACGTGAATAATTAGTAAAGCCAAACTTTTTGCATCAAGGCAGAGTGTCTGAAAAAACAATACAAAGGTTTATTTGATTAGGTTCATTTATTGTTTCATTTATGTATTATATATCCAACCTTTATTTTACTGGGAAAAAAAACCTACTAGGATGAGTACCAGGATCTCTATTGTGTGGCAGCCCTGAGGAATACAGAAAGAGTACCACAGACTCACATAATGAGCACTTCAACAGGTTAAACACCTATAGATGGATTTATCAGACGCCTATGGTCAAAAGCCTGATATCAATCCTTATAAATCTGAAATAGTTTCCATTCCATCAGGAAGGTTGTCTGTGATGGGAAAGAAGACAGGGATCTCTCAAAAGATGATGAAAGAATGTAAAATAAATATGCATTTCATTTTAAAATGGTTTCTAAATTAATTGCAGAAACATTCTTTGTGATATTGGAGCTTTCAGTTACTTTCTATTATTGCTGAGAAGCTGTGTGCATCTTTCCTCTGGTATTTTAACAACTTATCTTCAGCAAAGAAGGCCTCTAAGCCATCCACCCTGAGCTCTTTATAAACATGTTGGTAAGACTAAACGCCTAACTCTGCCACAGGTAGGAATAACCCTGGGCTTCCTTTCATTTCTGAACATCTTACTGATCCAGCGGACATCTCTTCAGCCTTAATCTGGAGGTGGAAGGAGCGTTGTTTTATCATAAGCCTCCAGGAGCTCCTTGCTCGTTCGGTAGAGGAATGAAAAACAAATTGAAGGAATGGCAGCACACGTCAGCCCAAAAACAGCCCCAACAGCGAGGTTTGGAAGTGAGAACAACGGTGCATAGCAGGAACCCAAGAAACGTCAATATTTCAGGACAGTTAGTGTGAAAAAAACAAAAAAAACATAGAAAATCCAAAAGATACCAAGATGATGTCACCAAATAGGGCTTTTTAGTAAACTTACTTAAATCCTGTATAAATTTAGAGTATTTCATGACACTTTATTGATGATTTCTCAGTTTTAAACCTAATTTAATTTCGGTAAATCTGTGGATTAATCGGGTTGTTACGGATATCTGATGTGAATTTCTTATCGATGGCTCTGTTAGAAATATTTTTACTGCTTTAATGCATGTTTTAGTTTTATTCATTCACTGGATTGTGGATCTTAAATACTGAATTTTAATTTCCCCCCGGTTACAAAAGTGAAACTTCATGACAGTTTCTGATATAAAACTGGTATCAATATGTTTAAACTAGTAAAAACCAAACTGTAGATAATTGTCATTAAAGGACAGCTCTGTGCAGTTTGCACTGTGGGATCAGTGCAGTAGCCTGAGATGTTGCAGGACAAAGCCCGTCTGAGTTTCTCCTCTGGCTTTTAAACGCTCTGACAGCCTCCTCATTCATCATCCTGTTGTTGCTGCATTGCTGAGCAGCTTCTCTTTAAATTCAATAAATGCGTTCACGGTATCGTCTGCAGATCAGAACGCTGCTGCTGATCTAATGAGGATGCATTTCATTCCAGGCGCAGCGTCTCTGGCGAACAGCAGGGGATCCCAGATTATTTAAAGTGAGACAAATAAGTCATATATTTTATGACTCGTTTACTGTTTTAACGCCTTCCTGCGTTGAAGCGCGCTGCCAGAAAAAACACAGACAGGAGGAGTCGGATCAGCGCCAGCACCAGCATGTAATTCTTTTCACAGACTACATCCTACTCGGTGTCTTTGATCAATCATCCGGAGCTGTTAACGGCAAAGTCAGAAGACGTGAGGGAAAAGATAAATGGTTGTTGATACACCTAACCCCTGACAGCCAGGAGCCACCTGCTAGACCAGAGCGAGACCCTGGAACCAGTCTGCAGAGCCCTGGTGCCAAAACCAGAGATTTTACACCAACTGCTCCTCTCAAGTCTGACTAACAGTAAAATATTTCCACTAATTGAGGAGGTAATTGTGCACTTTTCAGCTCAGAGGTAGAGAACTTTAAGGCTTTGTTGTGAGGGGGGGGAAAAAGAGTGAGTGTCTGCGAAGAAGCTTAAGATAGAGCTGCGTTGTCTCCTCTCCACGACGGCACCCTGCCCTGTTTAATGGATCCATTTATCACAAACAGCAGCTCTGCTGCTCAGGATAAGATCAAAACTGGAGACGCGACCATGTTGCTAGTACAGTTAAAGGCCATTTTGTCTCATCCTGCAGCGCGTGGTCTAAACCTCTTTTTGCCAAAATAAAACTACTCATTTTAAAACTTTTATTTTTAACATTTAAATACAGGAATGATTTTAGTGTCATTTATAAATCTCTTTGTCTCTTTGAAGAAAAGGATCTGCATGTTCAGGAAAGGCAGACTGGTTGTTCCTGGCTTTGACGGTTTTCTTGTTCAGGAAACAACTTTGTCTAATCTCAGGGTTAGTAACACCAGAATATTTGTTCCGACTTCGTTGAAAACACGTGATGTTGTCAAGTTTAATGAAGGGAATGAATTTTGGTGTAAAATTTTAGATTTCAAATGAAACCAAAACAATGGCTACTTGGTGTTGCACATCAGCTGGTTATGCCAGCAGGGAACCTTTTAGGGCCACACAAAACCGTTCCAAGGGCCACAAATGGCCCACAGGCCACCCTTTGGGCACCCTTGTTTTCTTGCCTCCTCCACATCGTCTGCAGTCTCCTCTGTTCTTCAAGCAAACATCTCCTCTGTTAACTAAACATCTCTGCACATTTTTTTATGCCTTGTTTACCTCATTACTTTTTTTCCAGTTTGCTTTGTTGTTGCCTCCTTTTTTTAATCTTATGCAAAAGAAGCTCTCTTGTGTTGCCCTTGTTGTAAATGAAGAGTGCTCTATAAATAAAGACTGCTTGACTGCTGGATGTGTGGAAAGTATCTAACGGGCCACAGCTTTCCTTCAGCGGTGGTGCGAGGGAATCGATCGTGTTCTGTACTGGTGGAAATAACAGCCAGGAAGCGCAGCTGGCCTAAAGACGTCCGTCAGTCTGGGGGAAATCGTGACACAAAGACAGAAAATGGCTTTCAGAGGAACGGCTCACACCTGTTATTAGAGCTGACTGTGGTAGAATGAGCCGGAACACGTTCTAGCAGCTTTATTCCAAACTCCCCAGGTGTCAGCGCATAAAGTACAGTCTAATTCATCCAAAGCTGTTTACATCAGGCGGCGGGGCCTTTTCCGGGGCCATTTCTTCTCTTTTTTTCTGCTTCTTGCTACGGATTTATTCATTCTAGTTTATCTATTCGCCTGTAAAACAGCACAGGGGCTTTCAGACTGATTCTCAGTTATTTGCATGCATCTTCTGAAAGCTGCATTGTTTGCTCTCTCCCACCTCAGAAATGAGGCCGTGCTGCATGGAAATGGGAGCTGTGCTCACAATCAGCGCACATATCCAGAGTCTGGCCAGGAGAAGTAATGGCATTGTTAATTACCACCCCGCTGCCACTGCAGCTGGCCAATATCTCACTTCCTTCCTCCACTCCCTCTATCACACCTGCCAGTGTTGGAGTGATAAACTGGGCTCACAGGGGAGCGTGGAGGGATGGAAGTGAGCTCTCCCGCTATGAATGCAAACACATACAGTAGGTAGGCTGCGAGCTAACAAGGTCGAGTCCATAGTTTCATAGCAGCGAGCCGCATTACGGCTCTTTTCTATGCCGGGTATGGGTGCTGTCAGGAAGATGGACGAGTCGAGCACAGCCTGTTATGCAAACCTGTCTAGATTCCACCAGACAACTAAAACTGACTCTGAGGCAACGCTGTGGATGAGGATGTCACCTGTCGCCGTCACTCCCACAGTTGTGTCTCTACCAACAACGAACATAACCAGAACACCTTCAATAATTTTTTGTTTCTCCTCATGAGCAGAGTAGTTATCTGCTGAGAACGTCTGCAACACATTTAGCTAAAGAACAACATGCATGGAAAGCCTTGTAAAAAAAAAATGAACCAAAATTTCAGTTTTCTGGCCTAAACATTTTAATGTCTTACCCAAATTCCTGGAACGCTAAAGTAGTAGTACAGTGGGTCAAAGAAAAGACTGTGGAAGATTTGAAAGTTTCATCTTTTAGGTGTTGTACAACTATCCTCCAATTTATGAAGACATCCACTGATAAGTCAGTTTAATTCAGCTAAATACAGTTTATGTACAGCAGCAATCACCAATCTTTTTGAAACTGAGAGCTACTTCATCACCTGTACTGACCTTTGAACTGAAGAGTCAGAGCTCACCTTAACTTCATGTAATAGAAACATGTTTTTAATGCTTTTAAATCCATGTGAGGTAGGTTTCGCTGTTTTTTGAACAGGCCCGAGGGCACCGCGTATGGTCCTGGGGGCTACCTGGAGCCCATGGGCACCATGTTGGGGACCCCTGAGGGAGCTGATGTCTCTGATGTGTAGGAATGCATACTACACCACAGCACCTTCGCTGGTTATAATGTTACGCCTGATCATTGTAATTCAGAAGCCATCCACTGAGTACCAGAGGTCAAAAAAGAAGTCGTAGAACTAACCCTGAGCTAAACTCTCTGCAGATAATGAGGAACTTTAGCAAAAGGATCTAAAGAACTAACATTTCTTCAGCGTTTCACAAGTTATGTGATTATTAATAAAGATGCATTTAAAGCTTCATTTATATAAGCAGCATTATTTAGAGATTTTCTGTTTTCAGTGTGACCTGCTGTCTCACATCTGAACCCAGTTGTGTAAAAGGTTGTTTTATTCCAACAACTAAATGCAACAGAATCTGACCGTTTGGAAAAAAAAAATGTCCTGAAGATTTTTCTAAAAGGGGTTCCGACAGAAAATTATGGGATTACAAGATAATCCCCATTAATGCATTAAAGGATTAGTCCCAGGCCCAGTGGGGGATAAAACCCAAAACCTTTAACATAAAGATGCAGCCATCCAAAAGAAGTCATGGGCAAATGAGCACCTTAAGGGGTGTCATGGACTTTTTAGTCAAGTACTCAACACAAGGATGGTAATTTTTACATGCCAAACTTTTACTAAGCACACCCTCTCTGTCATAATTAAATGACAAGCTGGTGTGAACAGAAACTGTTCACTAAAAAAGATTCAGGACCGACTTTAGCGTCTTTTGCGGAAAAGAACTGCGATATTTCAAAGAAGGAGTCTGGTGACTGTGGATGTCAATGCATGGGCATGTTCTAGCTTGCTATGCACATACAGCATGTAAAAGTATTCACCCCCATTTTTTTTGTTGCGACCTGGAGGTAAAAATGATAGTTTGAGAGTTTGCACTATTCAGTTACAGTTTTTTTTTTTTTTTGCGAAGCAAACAATAATTAATGCAATAATGCCCACAACTCTCTTAAAGTGAGGACTTTTAGAGCCTTCAGCAGCAGCAGCTCCAGCTGCCTGGGTCTCTGGGTCTCTGGGTCTCTGGGTCTCTGTGTCTCTGGGTCTCTGGGTCTCTGGGTCTCTGGGTCCGTCTCTCTGACTCTCCACTTCTGGCCTCTGGGCTTTCTGCCCGTTCCTCCAGGCTAAACAGCTGCAGCTCCTCCAGGCTGGACCGTTTTCTCTGGTCAACAGAGATCTTCACGTCTAACCTCAGATTCTCAGTCGGGATCAGGTCTAGACTTTGACTAGGCCACTCCAACACGTGTAAATGTTTCCCCTTAAACTCCTCTAGTGTTGCTGCAGCAGTACGTTTCGGGTCGCTGAACCTCCGACCCAGTCTCAGATCACGAGTTAAACCTCCCTGTATTCAGCTCCATCCATCTTTACCCCAAACTGGACCAGTTTCTCAGTCTCTGCTGCTGAAAAACATCCCCAGCATGATGCTGCCACCACCATGCTTCACTGTGGGGATGGAGGTCTGGGGGATGTTCTGGGTTTGGACCAGGCAGCATTTTCTTTGGTGGCAGAAGAGTTCAGTTTTAGTCTCATCTGACCAGAACTTCCTCCGTTCATTTGGGGAGTTGCCCACGTGCCTTTTGGCAAACTCAAGACCTGCCTTCTTGTTTCCAACACTCAGTAATGGCTTTCTCCTGGCTTCTCCTCCATGAAGCCCGGCTCTATGGAGCGTACGGCTGATTGTGGTCCTCTGGACAGAACCTCCTGTCTCTGCTGTGGACCTCTGCAGCTCCTTCTGGGTTTCTCTGCTGCCTCTGTGATCAATGTCCTCCTGGCCCAGTCTGGGAGTTCTGGTAGGTGGTCCTCTCTTGGAGGTTTGTTGTGGTACCTTGTATTTTCCATTTGCAGATGATGGATCTGATGGCGCTCAAATGGAACATCAAAGATCTGGATTTTTTTTTTTATGCTTTTCCTTCTCAACAACTTTGTCCCTGACTTGTCTGGAGAGCTCCTTGGTCATCATGGTGTGACGCCGCTTGCTTAGTGGCGTCAAACCAACTGAAATCTCTCAGAATTTATGAAATATTCCTGTTGCAATTAATAAAACCCATATCAGCTGGTTTAATATCAGCTGAGGGTCTATAATAAAGTATTACACTTAGTGATGCGGTGGGTAAACAAAAAACGTCTCACTGTTGTAACCATACCAAAGGCAACCGTTTCGCCTGAATTTCTGAACTTCTTGGTGTTCCCCAGTTTTAATGATTATAACATTTCTATTTTTTTTCTGTGCACAAAATCAAACTTTTGGTTTTCAGAGTGAAGGAAAACTGTTGGAAGTTGTAGTTCTTGGCCAAACCAGAAGCAGTAGAATCAACACAAACAATACATAAATACAAAATAAATAAATATACCACTCATTTTAAGTCAAAAAAAGACAAAAAGAACCAACTAAATATCAAGGACCTAAAATAATTGGCATGGAACCAAGTTAAGGAACGTTGAACTGTTTTATTTTAGACTAGAGAATAACCAAGTCATACTCGGCTATAGGGTGAAAGACTTTGAATCTCCTTTGTTAAAACTGCAGTGGGAAGTTCTGAGAAAACGGTGGATTAAGCATGACGATTTGAACAAGCACACCTTACAGGTTCCTCCTCCTCGCTCTCTGCTGCGCTGCAGCCTCCCTCCACAGCTCCTCCTCCACAGCGGAGCCTGCTGTGCTGCTCCAGTGTTCACCTGTAAACGTTTTCTGAGCAGGTGCCACTCCAAGAACTATCAGTTTTCCTGTAAAGCAGGTTGTTTCTTCAGCATTTCACCACACAGCTGCAGCCCACCGGCAATCTTAAGCTTGAATGAAGGTAGCGCTGTGCAGGAGAGGGGTGTGTACACGCTGCTCACACAAAAGTCTAAAACAATGTGCAGATCACCAACTACAGACTGTTTTAGTTTTATGTTAGATCCAAAGAGGCTAGAGGAAAGCAATGCTCCTATAAAAGTTAACCAAAGAATAATTCAAAATCTTATCAGCTGCGCACCTCATAAAGGTCCAACATCTGGTTGCCAGCGATGCCCTTGGTTGTCTTGACATTTTCCATGGCCAGGGTAAAGTAGATCCCTCTGGTATCAGACAGGTAGAGGTTGTAGGTGTCGTTCTGGTTCCACTCCTGCACCGCCGCAAAGACCTGCTTCCCGTCAGTGCTGACGATGTGCAAATCCTTTCGGGAACCAGCGGGAGAGATTAAGGGGAATTATGACTGGGGGTACAGAGGTGAGGGATTAGAACATGTTGGCCCTGCAGGATTGGTCATGAGATCAGTGCTGTGGCTGGAATATAGATGGCTGTGGACGTACTGGACGCTAGAGAGAGTCACAAACACTATGAAGAACACCGTGTCAGCTGAAGAACAACAACTGGAACAGGTCTTTTACATCAGTTCTACACTTTAAAAGGGTAAGCATTCAATCTTGAGAAATATGATCAAACTTGATTAATTGCATGATTAATTTGTTCTGACGTTTAGAAATGAAAGACTTTCCATGAGTCTTGGACAGGAGAAAATGTGCTGCAGCTTACCTTCGGCAGGGAATACTTGGGCAGTTTGATTTGGATGAAGGCTTCTCTCTTGTAGGAGACGTAATAAGTTGCTCGTCCAGATGTGGGAACCTTTGAGACAACGAGATACAGCAAATTATCTTTCATTCTTTAGTCTGAAGGTTATAGCTATTTAGAGTGCTTTAACGCATGTTTTTCTTTCTTAAAATCTCTTTTAGACCTTGGTTTATCATGGTAAATGTGTCAGTAAATAAACGAGACTATTAAATGGTTTATCTTTCTGTTCACGTCTCACCAACCTCACTCTGGTGGTTTTGGTTCGCGTATTTGGTTTTAGGTAGTTTCTTCTTCTTTGTTATTTAACTAGTTTTATCTTTGTTAACTCCCTGATTTTATGATTTTCTTAACCTCCATGCACTTGTTTTTATTTTGCTTGGATTGCTGTTTTAACATCTCGTGTCAGTTATGTTGATTTTATACCATTTTCATTTCATATTTATTGCCTTTCCTAGCACATTCAGTCTACGATTGTTGTATGAAATGGACTCTGTAAAGAAATTTGACTTGGCCTATCCTTTGGCAGACTTTATATACACTGCACATGAGTGCCGTGACAACTCTATTGAAGCACTAAACCAGTGTTTCACCAATGATCCAATAGCATTACTTAATCTCATATCACACTAAGCAGAATCTCCATCTGCACTGATGAAGATCTGCTCACCTCTGCATGCAGAATGCTTTAAACAACAGCAGCTGGGCAAACTTTTGTCAAAGCAAACTTTAACTGGTTCATTTCTGCTCTACATGTGTGTTATGATGGCAGGAGTTTTAACTGCTACATGAAGCCCTTTTATAGTGGTTTGAATATGTAGATGTTTTCTATATATACACTCTGTTAGTGGTCTGGATCTTGTTTCAGGAATTTTGCAGTAATATCAAATTGTTTCTTTTTTGTTTATTTATTTATTAGATGTTTTTTTTGCTTGTAATGTATTATTATTTTTTTGTTTAAAATTATTTGAGTGTTTTCTGTCGGTCCTCTAACAGTGACCAGTGCAGAAATGTGGTTCTGCGATTGTATCCTGTTAAAGAGACTTTCTGATTCTATTACAGGATCCTGTTTAGATTTTATGGAAAATAAAACCTAGAATCTAGAAAAAAAACAGAAATCTGGTACGGACTATATTTTGTGGGAAAGACACATTTTATGATAGAACATATGATAATAACTTTTTTATATTTACTGTGTGTACAATTTTCTCCTGAAATGTTGATGCGGGCGCACCGGGTCGCTTGCACTGCCAGGCCGCCACCAGTCATCAAACTGCCTTCAATCAATAAAACCGATGGGTGTCATGTGTGTCTTTCCTAATAGTTTCCCAAGGCTGTTATCCAAAGAACTACGCTTTTTATCCCTACTTGGTCATTTATAGTCATCACCTGACTTTAATTCAGAGAATACACTCCTCCCCAGGTGTCAGTGAACTTAGTGGTTTCAAAATGGACTTTGGTAAATATCTGGTAGAACAATCAATAGTCTCATTATTCTTTGTCAGGAGAAATCTTTAAGTTGCCTAACCAATCCTCATATGGGGGGAGGGGGTCATTCTTCTTGTTGCAGGTCTGTTGCAAACACTACAAGCTGTTAGGAGTCTGTTTGGGGAGGTGGGGGCTGGAGAAGTGTCATTAGCCTTGGGGCAACAAAGGACCATTTGTGCACATAGGGATACACTGAGCAAAATGATTGTGCAGTTTCATAACCCAATTTTCCTCCTGATCGATAACGACATAAAATTCATTAGAGAAAAACCTTCAATTTCACAGCTTGCAGAGGAGAAGCAATGTGAGCATCAATGTTGCACGACGGGGCTGATTTTGTTACTGATCTTGTAAGTGCTCTGTGTGGCTCAGAGGAGAGAAAACAAGCTTTGAGAGGAAATTCAGCGGCCGAGCTGTGAGCACCGCAGAACATTCCCACATGCAATGGAGTGAGGGAGCCACAGATCGATGGCCAGATAACCAGCAGCAGTTTGAACTTTAAGAGGAATTGGTATGATTGATTCCCCCCCCCCCCCCCCCCCCCCCCATCCCTTGTAGGATCTTTCGTCTGTGACGCTCGCGTGTTAGAATGTGGAGGCGATTGGATTGAAACAGAGTCTGGGTCCTGTGCCTGTGAGTTCACTTGAAAGACTCAGGAGAGGTCAAACAGGATTGAAGGATCTTTCAGGAACAGCTTCATTTCTTTGTCTAAAGGGCTGCGGGGGGAGTAAAGTTCCAGGTAGCTGGACTTTGAAGAAACTTTTGCTTTTAGCTGAAAACATTTCCACTGATCAAACTGCAACAGCAGGAAAAAAAGAAACAACGTAAGAAATTTTAATTGAAGGCAATTATTTCTTTGAGTTAGCGTCCACAATGCCATCAATGAGCTTTTTATAGTGCACCACTGACTTCAGGTAGACCTTCACCTGCAGTCACCAGATGACTAAAAGAACAAGAACTCGCCCATAATTGGCTGAAATTAGTCCCCATTGTCCTACAAAACACCAAAAAAGTCCATCACATCATTACACTCCTGCTACCAGCTGGAGCTGTTAATGCTTTCATAGTGTTCAACTAAACTTTGACCAAATATGGCAGCTGAGATCAATTTTCATGTGACCAGACGCAGCTTTCCTTCTTCAAGGTTTTGATGTATTGTGCATCCACAGATGGTATTCCACATCTCAGACCAGTCTGCCCATTAACCTCTGACATCAACAGGGCACTTTCATCCACACAACTACTGCTAGCTGGATATTTTCTTGTTTTCTGACACCCCATCTGAAATCCCAATCGATGACCAGTTTCTGAAATACTCTGGTCAGCACTTCAGTGACCAAAAAAAACATACCGCAGTCAAAGTCACTTAAATCCTCTTTCCTACACATTCTGATGCTAACTTTTAACTTCAGCAAGTTGTCTTGAACACATTTAGTTGGCTTAATGTATTCAGTTGATGCTGTAAATTGGATTTTTCATGATTTATTTTCCTAACAAGGAGTTCCTAATAAAGTGGCCATAAATCAGGTGCTTTTGAGCTCTTTAAAAGAAAACTCTTAGCAAACACCGAACAACACAAAGGTGTACTCATGTGGGCATTTGGATTGACTGGCTTTGAGGACAAGCTGTGTATTTATCTTTGCTTTTTCCTGTATACTTCCTGTTAACGAAGCATCATTTGCACAGTTTGATCCTTCAAACGAAACAAAGCTTGGAGATTAACATCTGCAGGTTTAATAATTCCTGTGACTTAAAGTAAGTCTTTTTATGTTAAAATACTGAAAGATCTGGTAAGTAGTCTGGACTGTATCCTGGACTCCTAAGTTAAATGCAGATGCTCTGAAACTAAATGCAGTGATATTAAAATCGTTTGTTAAATGTAAAAAAAAAAAATCTAAAACTTACCAAAAAATATTTTCTTAAATCGCTTTTCTTGTGTCATTTAGCCCTGAAAAATGATTTTTGTTTGTGCTGTAAGTGGAAAATACACAAATGAAATGATTGTTTTAGGTCTCCACCAGTGTAAAACTGACCCCTTACCAGGTTTTGTGTTACTTCAGTTTTATGGTTTAGGGCTTTTGTGCTGTAGTGTTACGTTACAGAAGTTGTTAATTAATACATTTGATTAGAATCTAAAATGTGCCCTGTTTACTGATGGTAAGCAGAGAAAGTGAGACATCAGGTGAAAAGATGCAGCGTAAACAAGTAGAAGACAAAAGGGCAACTCTTAGCCTGACACAGTACAGTTTACTCTAAGGTTACAGTTTCACATTGTATTTTAGTGGTTTTTAGTATGAATTCAACCGCTCACAGTATAAATCATTTAAGTTTTTTTTTACATTTTAATCTAGGGGCCTATTTTTAAATGTTTAGCACATTTATTGGTCGCTGCACAGGCCTGCAGTGTTCAGTGAATAAGTGGAAGAGAAAGGAATCAGAGACACAAACAAATCTAAAGTCCCAAACTAAAAAGTAACTTTGTGTTGTTGTAGTGTTGCTTTATTTTAATTTTTCCACTGCAGTTTAGACCTGAACCAGGAGACCAACTTGTCCAGTCCAGTCAGAACTTCAGACCACAATGGAGAAATCACAGTGCCTATAAAATGTATGAGAGTATAGGAGCTCCTGAGTCGATGAGTTCTTCATTGATTTTAAATGCTTGGCTGTGCCAGGGGGAAGTGAGAGAGGCACAGATAGTTTGTAGTTAAGTGGCTTAGTTCCTTTTCACCACCCAGCATGAGTGTTATTTTATATACGCGGCCTTGTATCTATGGCTCTTAAACCTTTCCACATGTTGTTATGCTACAGCGCAAATTTAAAAGTATTAAATGGCTGAATTGCCTCATCAGCATGTGATTCTGCTCTGCAGAGGCCTGGTGATGTGACGCTCATTCACTTCAGGTGTGTTAAAGACGGGGTACATCTAAAAGCTGCAGGAAAGTAGCTCTCTAGGACTCGACTTGGACACGGCTGGTTTAGGTCGAAGCATATTTAGAATGGCCTAGTCAAAGGCCAAACCTAAATCTTAGAGTTGGATGTTCAGAGATGTTCTCAGTCAAATCTGACTGAGTTCGAGCTGTTTTGCAAAGAACGGCTGAAATTTATGTCTCTTTATGGACAAAGCTGGTAGAGACCCTCCCCAAAAGAAATGCTGGTGAAATGCCAACAAAATGTGGTTCTACAAAGAACCAAGTCAGTAGAAATGAATGCCAGATTTATCATTAACACATATCCGTCCATTTTGTAATTCTGCAGTACTTTGTGTTGGTTTATCACCTAAAATCCCACTAAGATACACTCAAGCTTGTGGTTTTAAAGTGAAAAATGAGGAAAGGTTCAAAGGGTGGTTGATGAGGACCTGGCCATGCCACCCATCGGGTGGTATAATGTGCAGGCAGTTGTAGAGCCTTACCTGTATGAAAATGTAGTCATCCTGAACCACCAGGGAGCTGATGTCGATGTATCCCGGGAACGGATAATTCCTGTTGGCTTCGGAGCACATCTGAGCTCTGCATGTGACATACTGCACATCTGTCAGGCACACACACAGGAAGCACGAATGTCGTTAAAGTTGTCGCTCCTCTCAAGCGTTCCAGCGAACAGAGCCGGAGCGACGCATCACCTGTTCGCGGTGAGCTGCCACCATCTCCGTACGCCACGGTTCTCAATCAGATCAAAAAGTGTTTTTGTGTTTTAATGGATGTTCTTCTCCCATCCACACCTACTGACATTTTCTCGGTTAATTTGCTTCCCTTTGTAGCGCCTAGTTATTCTCATTGCACAGATATCACAAACAAGCAGCCTGTCAATCATATTAAAAGCTTGTTTGTCTGAGAATGGTGTAAAAAAAACTCTCTCACTTCTTTTACTTCCTTGTTGCTGCAATTTAGAGTTCATGAGTTGATGTTCAGTGATGTAAAGGGAAAAAAAACAGAGGCCATGTTTGTTAAGGCTCAAGCCCAGGGTTAAATGTTGGACCCAAACTTTTCTCCTGTTTATTTGTTTACCGGCTCAGGATTTCTCGTTGGGAGCTAATAATGACTTACTTCCATCTGGTGTGTGAGCCTCCATGTGGACCAGGTCTGGTTCTTTGTCCAGGCCGGACACGGACCTGGCAGGGAAAACAGGCAGGAATGCATGAGCGTAATTACAAGACTGAATATGTTGCAGATTAGAAAAATAAAGAAACATCAGTTCGGAGTTGTTGCCAAAGGAATAGAGCGCAAAAAAGCAGCAGAAACTGGCCGAGGCAGTTTAACAGAGCAGAATTAATATGCGCCCCAAAACTAATGCCTGTTAATTTGAATTACAGATTTACACCCTTTCCATAAAAAATAAACATTTTATGCTCACTATTTTTCATCCCTTAATTTACTGTTGCTTAATTTATGATTTTGTGATTTGTAATTATGCAAATTAACTGTAGAAGACAAAGCTTCCAGTCAACAGTAACAAATTGTTTCATTTTTCAAGCAAAAAATGCCAAAAAAGAGCCTCATTTAGGTTTCAGATTCTGTGGATTAATAATCAGTGGAAAGGAAATCCCTTTCAGGAAAGTTTCCATTCAACATGTCAGTCGAGTTCAGCAAGACTTCCGAGACACGGTCCAGAGTGGCACTGTTGCCTCGCAGTATAAATAAGAAAGTAGCCCAAAGGCGTACCCTTGTAAAGATGCTTAAAAAGAACTTCTCCCATTCTCTGGATGACCATCCATCCATTGCTAATGGCCGCTCCACCGTGCAGGGTCACAGAGGGCCTGGCGCCTGACTCCAGTGGTCATTGAGCAACCTGCCCCCTCTGGACACGTCCCAGTGTTTCACAGGGTAACATGGAGACCATCCACACACAATCATATTCAGGCAATTTGGAGAGACCCATTAACCTCACAGTCAGGTTGGTGGAAGGCGGAGTACCCAGAGAGAGAACCCAAGCATGTAAGCTCCATGCAGAAAATACCCCAGGCTGGGATTCGTACCCGAGACCTTCTTGCTGAAAGGATACTTATGCTACATGGTGTATCCTTATTTCCACAAACATTTAATCTCAGCGTGAAAGTCATTTTCGTTTCAAACATTTATTCATGAAAATAAACCATTCCCATTTTTGGAGGCGATTTTACAAAGAAATGTAATAAATCAAATAAGCACTGGGTGGCCAAGTTTAAATGTCTTTTGGATTTTGATCTTAACCATCTTAAAATTGCACTTACAGTTTAAATAGATAAATGTTATGTTCCTTGGCACGCTGTAAGTTCATAGATTTTTTTAAACACTTCTTGGTTTCCTGGCAAAGAGGTGAGTTTCAAGCATAGTCCATAAATTGTATATAATTAGCCGTTTTAGAAGCTGCAGTTGCAACAGCTACCTTTGTTAAGAATTCACCCCCCAGACCCAAATTGTCATCTTAAATTGGTTTGGATGTTTAAAAAAAAAAAACAATAACCACTAATACTAAAGTGAACAATGGATCTGAAGCCGCTGGGACCCGCTGCCCACAGTAAAACCAGGTTAAGGCCGCCATGGAGCGGGAGGGTACCAGCCAGGGAAGAAGCACTGCTTAAAAACATCTTCAACCTTATAGACACGTGCACCTTCCCGGGTGTTGGTGAATGCATCATGCTGCGGGTCGGTTGTGCTTCTGCGGAATGGACAAACCTCCAAAGTCTCTAACCCGACCTGGAGTCAGTGGTTAAAAGATAAGATAAGATAAGATAAGATAGGCTTTATTGATCTCACATTGGAGAAATTCACATGTCACATCGGCTCAGTAATCAGAAAAAAGGCCGAAATGTTAAGATAGTTGGTTGTTCCAGGAGGACAACCGTCCCAAACACACATGTTCAATGACAATGGAAAATGGAAACAACAAATCTGCTAAAAAAGCACAGCGCTGGTTTATTTCTTATTCTGTCTCTCTCATCCAGCAACTGGTGGATCAGACGAGACGGCAGCAGCTGGTCTCCCACCGTGGCAGCGTTTAATACCCCTCAGAGGCCGATGGAGCCGTAGAGCTGATCCAGCCAACTGGAGCCGGGCCCGGGTGTTGCTACAGACCCATCCAGTGCTCCAGTATCCTTGAAATGGCTTTGGTGACGAGGGGTAAAGTCAGGGCTGGATTTTGCACATATTTCGCCTTTCTCTACTGCAGCGTGGAAGTGGCTCCAGATTTATGGGCAGAAGGAGAATAAAACCCAAGGCAATCCCAGGCACAGCCCAGCCACTTCAGAGCGGGAGGGGGCCGAGGAGCAATGAGCTGGACGACATTCAGTCCAACATTTGTGATGAGCGTGCACTTTCAGACAGAGTTGGCGCACCACAGGGGGAGTGAGCGAGAGGTTGAGTGGATGTGAACCGACAGGAACATCCCTGATTCGTTATTAGTCATAGGTCCTGCCTCTGAATCCGGATCTGTCCGTCGTATCTGCCCCCCCTGCGTCGACTGTTTTAGTTTAAATGAAACTCTAGTCATTCAGAGTGACCCTGAGAAATGAAGAGGATTCTAAAATGCAGTTGAAAGCTGAAGATAATGTGTCACCGGAAAGTATTTGAACCCTTTAACCTTTTACTAATTTTGTTACATAACACTTATTCTAAAACCGGAATGGGTGTAATTTTCTAAAAGAAATTAGACAAAACTGTGTCAGAGTGAAAATGTGCTTTATGTCATTTCTGTACATTTAAAAAGAATATCATTTAAAAATAAAAGCTAATATGTACTCCCATCCATTGCTATTAATATCAGAATTGTGCTCAGGTGCACCTGGTTTCCATTTGCATGTTTCTGCAACTTGACTGGACTCCGCCTGGGCTAAACCTAGTTGATTTAATGCATTTGTGCAGAATAGAGCACATTTATCTATATAAGGTCTCACAGCTGGCAGTGCACATCAGAGTAGAAACCAAGCAATGGAATCAAAGGGAATCCCTCAACCTCTGAGACCAGATTGTGTCAAAGCTCAAAACAAGGAATGAATACGAACACATTCTGGGAGCATTAAACTTCCTGGAAAAAGCCTGTAGCCTCCTTTATTCAGAAATAAGAGATACTTGGAACCACAATCACCCTTTCTGAACTGGATCGACCACACTGAGTAACAGTGGAAGGAAAGACTTGGTCAAAGAACCAAATGATCACTAGAGCTCTGGTGTGCCCTTGTGGAGATAAATAAAACCATCCAGAGGGTCAGCCATTGCTGATTCATTGCCAATCAGGCTTTTATGGTAGAGAGGCCAGACAGAAGCCACTCCTCACTAAAAGTCAGCCTGCTCAAAAGTTTTCAGAAACACACCTTGGCCATCCTGTGGTCTGAAAAGACCAAAAGGGAACTTTTTATCTTGAACTTCAAGCATCGTAAAAAAGGAAGCAGTGATAATCTGGCTAACACCGTCCAACAGGACTCTAAAGCATGGTGGTGCCAGCATCAACGTTATTGTTAATATCCTTTATGGAAGTATGTAACTTTCCTTTATAGCGCCCAGGGAGCAATCTGGACCTAAGGGTCTCACTCAGGGCCCCAGAGTGGCAGTCTGTCAGGTTCAAACTCCCACCGCTCTAACCACCAGGCCTCCACTACCCAGACTGTTTGGAGGAGGTGTTCTTGGTACAGCTCCAAGCCAACTCTTGAGCGGTTCATCTATATGATCTGACCTCGAACAAAGCTAACAGGTAAACTTGGGGCAAACGGCAGGTTTGTGTTGTATCATGAGATGAAGTAGTTCAAACAATCTGATAAAGAGTAGCAGCGTGTGTTTTTTACAAAGCATAAAGCCAGCGCAACGTAAGACATCTTCTCAAAGTCCGTCTTGATTCTTCTTGGACAGTTTTGCATGAGATAAAGAAACACACCAATGGTATGATCAAATCCTCCTTGTTTTCTGCCAGCTCAGAACGCAGCATCTACTTCCTGTATTTACATTTGGTTCTCCTGACGCAGACACATCCAACCAATAAACAGACCCGACATTCTCAAAAGGTTCGTAGAGATGGGTCTTGGTTTCCTTCCTTTAAGTGGGCCGGTAAGCACCAGTGCGGATTACCGACACTGCTAAATGTTACCCCTCAGCGTACTGGGACTTTTTTCTAGTGTGCGCTCCGTACCGGGACTTCTACCCGCATGGCGCCCCCGCCTATTGATTTAGAAAATCGCCTCATAAGAAACCCATTGCCTTGGCGCACAACGCCTGCCATACATTCAAGAGTATGTCAGCGTGGATGTAGATGCCTCGCATGAGAGCGGCGAAGCGCGGGGGCATGATCACGGCAGTGATGGTTACCTGGCTCCAAGAGGACCTGAAGTGCAGCAGAGCTGAACTCTGAACAGTCCATACGCACGAAAACGGAAGTCGGACTCATCTGGCATCAGGGCCTCCAACAGGAAACCTGCTGCTGCACAAACCTCAGTGAGATCAGGGATGGTGCTAGCCATCTGGGGCCCTGGGCACCGATGCTGTGTGGTGCCCCCCACGTGGAAATGAACAATAATACAGGATTTGTCAGCCTGTTTCTCTTTATTTACAAAATAACTTCTCAATATATTTTTTTTAAACAGCTGCAATAAGTAAGAGGAGAAATTAAAATCCTGAAAAAGCATCAAACTAATTTTGCATCAACAATGGTGCACATATGTCCACACATTAACTGTGTTTTACCAATTAAGGAGGAATATTAACAAAGACAATAGATTTTAAGTTGGATTTAAATGAGTGAAATGCAACAATGGGCAGTGTAATACAAACTAGGACTCATCCTATAAAGTGCTCTTAGAAAATTATTTTATGTCCTGTTTTATTTCATGAAAACCCCTAAAAACATCATAAATAAACTGAACAATGTGATCATGGCAAGTTTTGTTTTTCCAAGGAAGATTCATTAGGAGGAGCTCATTAAAACCAAAGATGCTCAAAGTCTGCAGAACTTATTTTAAATTATTTTAGATTAATGCTTCTGTTCAGAGTAAATCATTTTTTAATTAGGGCAGATGTAACATGCTGAACGTGAGATCAATTCTTGTGTCTTTATTACTTTTGTTCAAAGAAGTTTACTGTTGCTTTAGTGAAATGGAAATGATGCTTTGCTACTTTTTTTCTTCTACAATAGAACAAAAAGTGATTTTTGCAAGACTTTTTTGAACATTCCCACTGGCAACCTTTTCTCCATTCATCAACTCATGACTTTGTTAAAGTATCACCTGCAGTTTTCCATTATGGAGTCCTGTGTATAGCTCTTTGAAACAAAGAAGTCTATAAAGTAACAAGATACAGATAAAGTGAAAAGGGGTGAATACTTTCAGGTGGGGCTGTACAATGTGTTTTCTTGAGGCAGAGCTAAATCTCGGTCCCATTGTTTCAAACTAAAGAAAAGTGCAGGATTTCACCATCATCACAGCCAGTCAGACACCCTGAGTCAAAAGCGCTCGCTGCGTTTCAGAGCCGACACAACCTGAGGGATGAGAGACGCAGCGTCAGAGACACGAGAAGCAATGACTCACCAGTAGAATCTGTTCGGGGTGACGTGTTCATGGATGAGCGTCCATTTCCTGCCAAAGTCGACTGAGCTGTACAACTGCGGGAGAATCAGAGAAACGGGGATGTTAGCCGGGTCAATGTATACATCTGCACACATCAAGTCTTTTACTCCAACCAGCTGATGCAAGACTCGGAATAGTGATGAGTGAGCGAGAGATGTGGCTGGTTAATTCCAGGCCGGGGGTTAGTCCGGGGCTATAAAGCATCAGCCGAGGAGATGACAACATAGTCGCTCCAAGCGTTAACAACCGGCCAATCAGGCTAACAGATTATGACAAATATATGCATCTCTGTTCCCTCCGGTACAAACAAGAGGCTCATTTCTTTCAGCTTACACAGCAAAGAAGCTCGTTTGATAAGCGTCTCAAATACTGGCTACAAAACCACTTTATCTGCAACAGTTCAGAGGACAATGGATGCGAAAAATGATGTATGGCTCACCAGATGTGCAGGTGTACTCCGTGTAGCCTGTGGCCCAATTTCAATGTACTAATTACATTTACAGGCGCCCGGGCAACCAATTAATGACCCCTTTGTGTTTTGTAGCGCTGTGCTGATCGATGATGATGGAGCAGCTCACATATTTCTTGCAGCCTTTGTGCATTCGTCTAGTTCGGTTAGTCGGTGCTTCTGGAATACAGTAAATGTTCCTGCTTGATAGATTTTAATTGCACCACGGATAAAAATGCAAACACATTGAAATAGACGGGTGCGCCCACATCTGTGTGTGTATTTTTCATTTAAACGTTGTACTACTGAATCTTTCTCGTCTGAATGCTAAAGATCTTTTAGGATAATCATGTTTGGTTGAATCGGGTCCTTGAAATTCACACAGCCCCAGTACAGCATGATTATTCCTGCAAAAAGCTTGTTTAATTTGAGCCAGCGGCAGAAAGACGGGAATCTAATATGGAAATCAACTTTGTCTTTAAAGTTGAATTAAGACCCGGTTTCAAATGATTTATTAGACCAGGGATCATCAGTACAATTTGCTCCAGAGACAGAATTTTTGAAAGCAAACAATGCAGCATTAAACCTTTGATTAGACAGGCTTCAGTAATTGTGGTCCATTTAATTTATTTAAATCTTGACTGTAATCAAGAGATTTGCCGAACTCTAAGGTGTCAGCATCTCTCAGTTTTTCCTTTTCTTTTGTTTGTCATTGACCTTTACAGGCATGGACAAAAGTGTCGGCACCCATCTTTCAATCAAAGAAAATCCCACAATGGTCACTGAAATAACTTGAAACTGACAAAAGTAATAATAAATAAAAATGTACTGAAAATTAACCAGTGGAAATCAGACATTGCTTTTTTGAATTGTGTTTCAACACATAAACTAATGAAACAGGCCTGGATAAAAATTAAGGTACCCTAAGAAAAGACCATAGACCATGTTAGACTGGGGTTGGTTCCTCTAATTAGCATTAAAATATCTTCAAGCTGGTAACCAGTCAGTCTGTCTATTTAAAGCGTTACAAGTAGTCACTGCCCTGCTTGGTGAGATGGTGTGAACCCCACCGAACAAGGATCACAGGAAATAAAGGAAAGAGTTGTCTCAGCTTCATATTCCTGTGACTACAGATGTACACATCATTCAGAAGTTTAAGGTCCACAGGACCGTAGCCAACCTCCCTGGATGTGGCCGCAGGAGGAAAACGGATGGCAAATTGAATAGAAATATAATATGAATGTAACCAAAGATCCCTGAGCAAGCTCCAAATGAACTAAAGGTGAACTCTAAGGTCAAGGTACATCAGTGTTAGATCGCTCCATCCATCACTGTTTGAGTCAAACTGGACTTCATGGGAGACACCACTGTTGAAAGCAAATCATATAAAACAAGACTGGAATGTGCCACAATGCATATAAAGCTTCCAGGAGAATTTCCTTTGGACAGAAGAGACGCCTTTTCGGCTCGGCACATCCGCTCCATGTTCACAGACGCATAAATGAAGCATACCTAGAAAACAACCCTTTCCCTACTGGGAAACATGGAGGAAGCTGCTTTGCTGCATCTGGCCCTCTGCAGGGTACAATGAAATCTCAACAATATCAAGGCGTTCCAGAGAGAAATGTGCTGCCTAGTGTCAGAACGCTTGGTCTCAGTTGGAATTCATGGGTCTTCCAACTGTATAATGACCCAAAACACACAGCTAGTACCACCAAAGAACGGCTTTACGACTCTTCTGAAGTGGCCTCCTGTTAGCGCTGATCTACCTATTGAACATCTAGAGAAGGTGCTGAAACACGTTCGGAGAACCTGAGACAGCTGGAGCAGTTTGCTCATGAATGGGTCAGCATACCTGTGGACAGGTGCAGACGTCTCATTGACAGTACCGGACGTTGTTTGACTGGCACAACAGTATTAAGTTACAGGTACCATCATTTTGGTCCAGGTTTGTTTCATTAGTTTATTTTTTAAAGTGATTCTATTGGACCACAATTTAAAACGAATGTCTGCTTTTCATTGGTAATATTTTATTTATTATTACTTTTGTCAGTTTCAAGTTATTTCAGTGACCATTATGTGTTTTTCTTTCATTAACAGACAGAATTTTGTCCACCTATTTAGATGCGTTTAGGTGTTTTTCATTTCCCACTGGAAAGTGCTGACCCTGTTTCTTCCACACTGGGATTTCTAATTCCATGTATTCATTTTACATTCTTAAACATAACATAAACGTCAGGGTGTGAATGTGTGTGTGAATGGGTGAATGACTGAAATGTAGTGTAAAGCGCTTTGGAGGTCGTCAAGACCAGTTAAAAGCGTTATACAAGTACAAGCCATTTACCATATAAAAAACAAAAACAATTCAAAGCTAAAATTAGTAATAAGTAATTTGTTGGAAATAATTAGAGAAAAAAGTGTGGTAAAGTAAATGAATGGGATATTTTAAACAAAGACATGACAAAAAATATTTCTCCATATTTAAATTAACTGGTACGTTTTAAGTGTATTCATTTATTTATTAGGTCATTGCAGCAACAATTAGACAAACAAAGGTTATTAAAGGTATAAAATGCATGAATATAGAGCATAAGATTAGTCTTTATGCTGATGATGTATTACTCTATCTTCAGCACTCAAACTCTTCCCTTTCTCAAATAATTAGATTACTAGAATCCTTCTCAAAGGTTTCTGATTACTCTATAAACTGGTCTAAATCTACGGTACTGCCAATTAATTGCTCTTTCCAAAACCCCCTAGATTTACATTTGCGCTCAGGAAACATCACATATTTGGGTATCACTGTGTCGTCTAAACTTGCGGATTTAGTAAAATCTAATCACATCCCACTTTTAAAAAAGATAGAAGATGACCTGGATAGATGGAAATCGCTTCCAATTTCACTCATGGGTAGGGTAGCTACGATTAAAATGATGGTCTTACCTAGAATTAATTACTTATTTTCAATGATCCCCAATAAACCATCATCTGACTGGTTTAAATCTCTAGACTCTTTAATCTCTACATTTCTTTGGAAAGATAAACCGCCCCGTATCAGCTTAAAGACGCTACAGAAAACTAAAGACAGAGGGGGACTAGATCTGCCTAACTTCCATAAGTACTACTTGGCAAATAGACTACAATATATCACTAAATGGATAAAGCAAAATCCTTTAGACGAGCCCTGGATAGATATAGAACAGAAAATATGCAATAATATCATGATTTCAGATTTGCCGTTTATTAGCTCAAATATAAAACGGCATACATGCTTTAAAAATATCAATATCAGCTCTACTCTGACAGCATGGTGGGAGTTTCTTAAAATGACAAAGTCGTCACTTATCCCATGCAGTCGTACACCCATCTGGAACAACCCTGACATCCTACAAAATAATAATATGATAAACTTTACATACTGGAAGAATAAAGGTATTGAATATCTGGAACATTTACTTGATGGAACCGAGTTCATCAATTTTTCCAAACTAAATATGCAATATGGCATTAGTAAAAATAAATTTTTGGAATATGAACAACTTAAATCTATAATTAGAAAAAAAATTAAGCATATTAAAGGTGGTTTACAAATTCCAAGTAATATATTAGAGTTCCTAGATTTAACCCCCCCCAAACTACTGTCTAAATCATACAGGACACTGACTAAAATAGATGATTCAATATCTCTTCCTATTATGAAATGGGAAGAAGATCTATCAGTCAGCTTTGAACAAGACTTCTGGGCTCAGATATGTCTAAGAACTTTCAAATTGACTAGAAACACCAACTTACAACTAATACAATACAAAATCCTTCACAGAGTACACTACACAGGACAAAGATTATTCAAGATGGGTCTGGCACAATCTAACATCTGTCCACACTGCATAGGCAATCATCCTGATAATTATATTCATGCGTTATGGTTATGCACACCAGTCCAGAGGTTCTGGACACAGATATGTAAGGACTTATCAAAGTGCTTGAGCTGTAAAATTACACCTTTGCTTGGTAATTTTGAGGAAAGCCCGCTGGGGAATAAAATAGTTTACATGGTTTTTACTGCACTATGTATCGCAAAGAAAACTATCCTCATGAATTGGAAAAGTAAGGAGAATCTCAGTATGAATCAGTATAGAGATCTTTTGTTGGATCATATTAATCTTGAGACAGCATCTGCATCCACATCTGTTCGATCTCTTTGGGCTCCTTTGATTAGCACTATCACGTAGTGGAATGGGGGGCGGTGGGTTGCTTCCTGAAGGGCGCAGTGGGTGGGTGGAGGGGTTCCTGGGACTCTGGGGGCACTTGGAGCGGGGCGCTTGGTGGGTCTGACTCCAGGGTCTGTTGCCCCCATCTGGGAGGAGCTTGGGAGGCCTACGGGTGGCCCACAGCGCCGCTTGCGGCGCCCTTGGGGAGCTACGCGGTGACGGACGTGGGTTACTGACCTGGTAGCTGTGCTGTCGCTGGGTGGGTCCTGGGTGGGTCTGGGGGCCTGGGGTCCCTGGGGCGCGCCGCCCTCGGGCGGGTGCCCCGGCGGGGCCTCGGGGGTTCCGGTTCCGGGGGGTGTGCCGCTTGGGGTCTGGGCCGGCGTGCGCCCGGGTGTCCTCCCCTGCACGGGGCCTCTGGCGCGCTGGGGGGCCTCGGGGCCTGTTGAGCTGGTAGGGGGGCATGGTCATTAACATCTCAGGGCAGATGCTCTTCCCCTTCTTTGGGTTGGCATTCTGCTAGTGGGGGGAGGGGAGGGAGGGGGAGTAGTGACTTACCCAGCTTGGATGTCTAGTGTCGAATGTATGGTGAGATGTTTGAATGTTAGTGTTGGGGAGGGGTTAAATCTACGGGTGGTGTGGGGGGGGGGGGGGGGGTTTGGTGGACGTTCTGGTGGGCTTGTGTCCGGCCCCATGTCCCGGTCCTGGTCCGTGTAGTCTCGCGGTGCGGGTTTCACCTGGGGGGTGGGGTTCGGGATGGCTCGTGCGGGCTGGCTGGCCAGGGTCCCCCATCTTATTAACTTATTTTTTAATTTATTTATTTATATATAGATTATTATTATTATTATTAATAATTCTTTTTTTTGGGGGGGGGGGTTAAATACAGTAGGCATGGGGGGTGGGCTGGGGGAGGTAGAGGTGTTGGTCCTGGTGGGTGGTTGGCTGGCGGGCCCTGCGGCCTCTCCCCGGCCCCCGGGCTATGGTGGTGCCGCTGGAGGGGCCCCTTTCTCCGGGTGGGGCTTTCGGGGAGCGGGGGTGCCTATTGGAGTCAGTAGGGGAGCTGGCTCCCTGGGTTGGCTCCCCAGTCCTTTGCTCCCCATCCCCGGACTCCTCCCTCTGCCTGCTCCATCACGCCGCCACACATGTAGGTCCTTGGGGAGAGGGCGTTACTGGAGGTTGCCACCTTTTGGTGACGTCCCTCTCCCCAATTTTATCATGCATCTTAGACACTTTCACTCCAAACATTTTCACAACACACATTCATGTAGGCCATGATATGGGGGGGTGGGGGGAAGACGTCTGGGGGGGGGGCTTATGTTGTGTGAGCCTCGCCCCGGGCGGCTCCCTTCACCCCCTCTCGCATTTAGACATTGAGGATTCTGGGTAGTTGCTTGGAGGGGGGGCGCTGGCACCAGCTTTCTTCCGGAGGGGGGGTGGGCTGTGCCGTGCACCCCCTTCGGTGCTCCCAGTTTTAAACACACCTGAGATCAACATGACACAACACAACATCTGAGCGGGCGTAGGGAAGATCAGGATATTTTGCACACCCCCGATCTCCGATCGCGGCACGGAGTATGGGGCCTGGAGGAGGTGCGGGCCACTGTGTCCGGGGTCTTGGCGGGGGGCTGCTGCGGCTAGCCAGCGGATTACCGGATCTGGGGCTGACGCCTCTGCTCTCCCCAGGAAGGGATGGGGGGCAGGGGTGGCTAGGGTAAGGTCGGGGTGGGAGGGGGTTTATTAGGTATATAGTGGGTGAGGGGGGGCTCTGGTCGGATGGCCCGTACGGGTCATGTCGGCCCCCCCTCTTTGAGGGGCCTGCTCCGGGGGGCGTCTGGTCCGGGGGCGGGGCCGGGGGTCGGGCACAGGCAGTGGTATTGTTGAATTGTGGTGACCCTCCGTCCACTTGGGTTTTTTGGATGTGAATGCTATGTGGGAATGTGTATACAGCGTCCTTTTTTTTTTTTTTTTTTTTTTTTTTTTTTTTTGTGTGTCTGTGTGTGGCGAGTGGGGCACAAGGGAGGGATGGTGTGAATGAGTTTTTTTTTTTTTTCCCAGGTTCGGGTCCGGTCCGCTCCCTCTCCCAAGATCATCTCAAGTCTCCGATAGGTGCGGAGCCCATCCCCCCACGTCCTGCCCTCCTCCGCTGCGTTGGCGGGCGCCTTGGCCCTCTGGCGCGTTGACGGTCCTCGGGTTTGGGGCGGGTTCCCGGGTGGGTGCCGGCCCATTCCCGGCGGTGGCTTCGCGGGGCCTGGCCCCCCGGGGGGCGGTCGGGGCCCCTGCCGCGGGGGCGGGGCGCCCCTGGGGCCTCTGGCCCCCAGGGCCCATGGCCGGGACCACTTCAGCGCGGCCGGCTGCCGGCGGAGCCCACGGGCTCGTCCCCGCGGCTCTTGGGGGCGTCGGCATTGCGGTGGCTGGGGGATTTCCTCGGGGTCGTCTCTCCTCTTTCCTCGGGGGGGGGGGTTGCAGATTTCCTGTGAAGGCCCCTCTCGGGCGCACTGCTTTGGTGGCCCCTTTGGGAGTCCGGGGTTACGGGTCCCCTGACTCCTGCCTCTGTGCTTAGGGAAGGTGGGTCTTCGGTTCTCCACAATCACTATCAATATATTTCCTTCTGGATAATTTTCACCTAAACTAGTGCACTTTCACAAACTCCCACAGGTGCTGGGTCCCAGGTATTAAATGTTCACTTATATACAGAAAGGCTATAATTTATTTATTTACTTTCTTTTACTTTCTTTTTTAGGTATCACATTACACATGTCAGCTTAAATAATAATACACATGATTTAGCAATGGTATCAAGGTGTTACACGATTGTATCTGTTGCTTTATGTCTGTTGGTTGTGCTGTTGTTTTTGTGTCTCTTTCCAGGTGATGGAGCAGACAGAGGACGTTTTATCATTCTCTTCCTTCTATCTCTTCTTTCTTTCACCCTTTTCTTTCTCTTTTTTTTCTCTTCTTGTTCTTCCTTTACTCTCATACTTTCCCATTGTAGTGTCCATATAATTTGAAATTCTCCCTGCAGGAATCACAATAAAGCTATTTACACGCACAAATCAAGCGGAGCATTATGGGGAAAGCTGTTTGCTCCACTTGTGAAAGTAAAATCTGTCGAGCTCTATTTGGCATTAAGATATCAATTTTTATTGCCACATTGCTAGACAGGACACTGGAAAAAAAAAAAAAAAAAAAAAAAAAAATATATTTATTAGGTCATTTTGTATATTTCTGCTTTCATTTTTAATTCTGTCGGTTTTGGTCCAACATAATATTTTAGTTGATTTTGTGTCTCAAAAGCTGTAGTATGTGCCATAATTTGTCTAAATATCAATAGATTTGACTTGAAGTCCAACAAACCGCAGAGAAAATCAGATTTTTGATCCCAGGAGAGATTGGTCACTGAGTGAGTGTTGGCGTAGCATGCCAACAGGCAGCGTCCCTCATCACTTCGGACAGTGACATATGGCTCCAGCGGGCATCTCCAGCCTCTCCTCTCTCCATTCATCAGCTCAATGACATCTTAAATTTTAAAGCTTCTGGGCTGTCACAAAGTAAGCTTCATAGTTTCTCCTTTCAATAAATCAAATGCATGGCCGGCCGCCACCAGAGGCAGGAGCAGCTGAGAGATGACCAAAGGGTGAACATGCTCACTGAGGAATCACAGGAAGGGGCTCTGGAGCTTCTGAAGAAGACAGAGCAGCGGGTTCACCTGGTGAGAAGCTCTAAGCAGTCAAAGGTAATGCGACAAAGTTATTCAAAGATTCAAAGAAAAATCTAAACCCACCTTGGAACAGTTATTAAAAAATTTTATTAAAATATCCCAAACTTCATTAGAAATCTGAATCGCCGAAAAATAACTTAATTAAATTTCTTTTTCATTTATTCTTGATTAGAATGACCTCCAAGTATCTGCACAACATTTTCATTCTTGGGCAGAAGAATTTGGTTTAAAGGTTTAGTGATGTTCACCCGCCTAGTTCTGGTTATCGAATCTTTGTGAGTTCTCTATCTCTGCCGTCTCTGATATGACAATAATAGTGTTGAAAATGGGGAAAAAAGCTAGAAACGCTTGGTTTCCATTGAATGAGGATAAAAAAATGAGAATATCAGAAATGCTGCTGAAAAGTGTCAGTTTGTTAAACTGGTCACAGTCTGCCAAGGTGAAGAACAAGCTGAGCCAAAAGGTGAACCTTCTGATTCACTCGTCCATCAAGGTTTTACCTCTGAGCGACAGTCAGGAGACGTGGAACATGACCAGAATACTGTCGTCCTAGAAAAAACAGCTGAAACAACCTTTCTCTGTACGTTGGCCAGAGATTAACTAAGAGGGAGACAGGCTTGTTTAGCCAAAAAGAAATGTGGCGAAACAAGCCTAAATTTTCCCGACAGGCCACATAAGCAGGAGATTCTGGAGCAGATCTGGAATCCATGGCAAGCATCCCATCTGGGCTGGGAACACTTTGGTAAACGAGTATCTTTAAATATTTATTTGTTTTAGTATAAATTCCATCAATATATCGATTATTTTGTCAACCCTAGTGGCAACTGTGTGAATTGCCACTCAAACCTACATGCGGTATGCTTAGGAATTGACATCCCCAAGCATACCACGCTGACTTTGAGAGCTCTTCATGGACAGACATGAGATTATCTTAGAGCACATCTACACCCACATGTCTCTGGCAGGTCCCTGAGGTCCTGTGACCAGGGTTAGGGTGCCCTATACTAAGCATAAAACAATAGGGCCTTCTGTTCAGGGGCTCCCAGACTCTGGAACTCTCTTCCTTTGGACTAGAGATTGGTGGACTCTACGGTCTATTTAAAAGCCAGTTACAGAAATACATTTCTGACTCTGAATTGTGGTAACGGATGTTGGGTTTTTGATGCATTGTTAGTTCTTATGCAGTTTCATTCTTCTCTTTTTACATGTTCAAAATGTTTGTGCCAGCCAGTTCTTAGAAAGGTGATAATATTTCAGCATCCATGGAAATGTAAAGCCATTAGTGTGAGAGATTTGATTTTGGTTACAATTTGTGTCAGAAACTCTGCCTTATTTACTTAAAACCCAAACTGGAAATGTGTCTTGAGCCCACTGTCCAATGAGACTCAGTCAGGTGAATAAGAACATTTTGACGTACACCCAGAATTCTGTTTTCAGTCAGCTAAAATAAAAGATTGTTTCAGCATTCATTCTGATACACACGTAATATCCTGAATGGTGACATGTTGAGAAATGATACGAAATATACTGATACTGTCTTGATTAGTCATTGTTCAAATGGGAAAGCATAGAGAAGAAAGGTGTTATTTTCAAAAGACTACACACACACACACACACACATATATATATATATATATATATATATATATATATATATATATATATATATATATATATATATATATATATATAATTTTAGGTAGTTGACACATTAAAAAACAGCAGATGATGTTCTCTCTGATCTGGAGTCAGTTTCCCTGAAATGATGAGGATTTAATAGCGCGTTGAAGGTGGCACCAAACTGGCAAAATAAGAAACGACAGCAGCATTTTGGTCATACCTGCTGTCATGTCCCCAGATTCGACCAGAAATTACTATATTTAAACCAAATTAAATTAAAAACTTTAACGAGGAGCCTTGAGTGAGTCTCAGAGAAAGAGATTTGAAGAAAAAGCCAATCCATATCAAAAGTCTGAGCATATTTTCTGAAAAAACTACAACCACTTCAACCAAATCCAATTAAACAGTCCAGTTCTATCCAAACATAATCTAATTTAGCCGACTGTCACGGGGTTAGTAAATTATAAAACGCAAAGAAAGCCAACAGACTGCACTGACTCTCCCTATTGAGCATGCTCAGAGCAGCAGATGACAGTAGAAAGGAGAACTTCCTTTAAAGTAGAAGAGACGTCCAGCAGAACCTGACTTGATGATGAGTGCCCATCTGCTTTAACCAGCTGGTGAGCCGCATTTTTTATACACAAGACTCCAGATGAAAACTGTTTTATGTGGTGCAACGCTGCAGTTCAGCAGCTGGAGCGTTGCAGGTTTTGAAGCGGGTTTCTAGAGTGTTCCTGGATTTGCAGAAAATATGCATTCAGCTGCTTTTTGACAAGTGTTCAACAGCTTGATGCAGATTTGTTTGGCAGAAAAGGAGGATCCAAATGAATGTAATGTAATCCTCAAAACAATTACATTACTGTAAATGTTGGCAAATCACATTGTTTCAGATTAAGAAGAGGAATAAACACAGAATAACTAAATGTTCCAGAAAAGAAAAATGTGTCAGCCTGTAAAATTAATTTATGCAACAAATACCTGAACGAGTCTAAATCTTCAGATGCAAAGTGGAAATTTACAGTCAAACAAACGCTGAAACCTTAGTTGTTGGATCTGCCTGATTGACAGGAAACATGGCTCCAACAAGAGACTCTGAGACAATGTAAAGGATTCTAAAACTCCTAAAAGAAAGGTTAAGCGACTGCAGAGCATGGCCAAAGATGTGGGTTGTTCACGCTCAGCGGGGTCTGAAAGACCAGGAAGACAGAGAAGCATCAGGAGAGAAAAGTCAAAGCAATCTGCCAAGGAACAGAAAGTGCTCATCAGAAGCAATGAAAAATAAATGAAGGGAATTAGGAATCAATGTTTGTTCATTAACTGTAAGAAACTGGCTAAAGGAAAGGTTTCAGGTCCAGAAAGGCCAAACTAGAAGAAGCATTAGACTGGTCTGAATAGATCCAGTAAAGGTTTCAGACCCGATAACGAGGTCAACCTAGGGTCAGATATTGGGCTGAGGCCACCCATCGATCTACCAATCCACTGAGCCAAGAACCACGGTCCTGGATCGCTTTTAGTCATAATTTAACTGATTTTAAATGAGAAGTTTAAGCTTAAAAAATATGCAGAGCAATCCCAGTTTTAAATTAATAAGTAGATGTTTTCATGGGATTTGGCAGATTGACTAACATTTGTGCTTCAGAGATAGGTTAACAGAACATTTTTTATGTGCTTTTTACAAAACATCTAGAGTTATATTGTTTTTGGCCCACATGCACAGATGTGAACACTAAACATGACCCAGAACACACCATCCCCTGGCAGTGGCAGCATCAGGCTATGGGGATTGTTTTTCAGCAGAAACAAAGTTGGTACTTCACCATCTCACAGAGCTCTGGGAATATAAAGCTCAACTGGAAACCAACCAAGACATGGAGTTCCACCTAAGCTGACAGGCCGAGCAGGGAGAGGCTTAATCAGAGAAGCATCCAGGAGATCCATGGTGACTCTGAGACAGCACATCTTTCAGGCAAAGAACCTTAGGGTGACCACAACTGGACCCAGTCAATTCTTAACAACATCCAATCTGATTTATTTTGAGCTATTTTGCAAAGAAGAATTGGTAAAAATGTCAGAATCTAGAAATGCTAAACTGGCTAAATCAAACCCCAAAAGACCTGCAGCTGCAATAGAAGCAAAAGGTGGTTTCACACAGCGCTGACTCAGGGAGGTGGGCTGAACTGACGCTCCAGATTTTTATTTGCAGACATGCCGGCCCACTACTTCGTGTTGGTCTAAAATACACTTGAAGTCTGTGGATGTATTGCTACAAAATGTGGAAATAGTTTAAAGGGTATGAATAGTTTCCAACTCTATATTTTCCTATATGTTATACAAAGCCAGAATATTCAGCATTTTGTGTCATATCTGTGATTCGTTTTGTTTATTCTGCAACAATGAAAACACTGCTGAACATCCTCAAAGTGTGGCGACCCCATAGTGTCTGCCTCAGTGGGTCAAAGAAAACACTGGAACACAACGAGAAATCTCTGAAAGTGTCACAGATCTTTTTATAAACAGTTGCTTTAAATGCATGTACAATACATGTAAAATTTAGAGCCGGAGTTTTAAACAAAGAGAACAGGGCCCCAACATGATGTGAACAAGTATCTTTGTCTCACAAATAATTCATGTTAATCGAGATACAGGAAAATACACTCTAGCATTGTTTACACTGTGAGTGCATCCAAGCTGAAATGAACATCTCACTCCGCAGTTCAGATCAGAGCAGAAGTCTTTGAAGGCCACGTCTCAAAAGAAATTAATTCCAGGTAGCGCTGCCTTTTTTTTATCACATTTAACCGTCAACCCTTTGAGAGTCTGCTGCAGGCAGGGAGGTTTTGTTTCACTGCTTTTAGATGAAGAGTTACGCAGGGATATTGGATTTCAGCACACACGGATGGAGTAAATGTTGCACTCTGTGTGTGTTGCTTGCAGCTGTAACTTGTCATTTACAGCAAATCAACACGGAGAAGTCAAACATTCAAACAGATGGAACCAAAATGAGAAACGAATTGGTTCCAAACCTGGTTGATCACAGAGAGCTTACATATACAGACAGATGAAGGTCAGGCCTTTTATTTTTTTATGCTCAAACCTGTGCCAGGAATGCATAAGGCCCAACATTTAAAGGCCGGAGTAAGTGCACTTTGGCTCGGGATGAAATATAAATCAGGATGAAAGATAAATGACAGCTCTACGGCGGCTGTCAACTCTGAAAATCAATTAAAAAAATTGTGGTGCAGAGACGAGTCCGTGGTGGAGGAAGTGACAGGAGTTCCAGGAAAGCCTACACTGCTTCCCAGAATGTAAAGCTGACACTGCCACCAGTTATCTGCTGCTAACCTGCACAAATGACATGTTAGCTGCAATGCTGCCTCTGCGGACTGTCACTTTTTTATATTAACACTTTTCACTAAATCTCAGCATGTGCTGCAGAAAAACGTGCAGCAAAACAGAGAGTTAATATCTCCTGAAACTGTGTTTAATTATGTTGAACCAGACAATCAGTGACAACCTTTACCGATGGTACATCTGGCTAAGAAATTAGATATTATGCGTTTGGTTGGAAGCTTTGTGAAGTTAAAGGGGATTTTGCCTCCACTGCATTTTTCAGATGTTGCACTTGTTGTTTCCCATAGCAACAGATACAAATGTCTGGCAGATCTCCTGCTGATGGAGGTGATGCTTTTATAATCTTTCCTTTACCCCAGGTTCTGTCTATTTTTACATTTATGTTCCTCACCACAATGCATGAATAAAAAAGACAGCTTTTTCTCTGTCTGACATTAAATCAAACTAAACCTTTGCTTTCCTACATGAGGTAGGATTACCAGACTGCTTGCTATTTGCTAAATGCCAAAAGAATCAGAGAGAATGTTATCCATTTTATTTTTTCTTACTTTCTTCATCTTCAGAAGTTTACACACATTCCTTCATGGTGAGGTAGAACTGACTTTCAAAATACAAGATTTAGATCGAACCCTTTGGGTTTCCGTCCACAAGCTTCTCACAAGAGTTTGGTGGAATTTTGTCCCATTCATCCTAAAAGAACCAGTGTAACTGGGTCAGGTTTGAAGGCCGACCTGTTTACACACAGTTTTTCAGCTCAGAACACAAATATTCTTATGGACTGCGATCAGAACTTTGGGATGGCCGCTCCAAAGCACTGACTTTATTGTCCTTAAGCCACTTTGGAACAGATTTGGTTCTGTAATATACTAATATACTATAGTATGATATAATATTTGTATGTGGATATATATATATATATCCATCCATCCATCCATCCATTTTCTGATCCGCTTAATCCCTCATGGGGTCGCGGAGGTTGCTGGTGCCTATCTCCAGCGTTCAATGGGGGGAAGGCAGGGTACACCCTGGACAGGTCTATATACAATATATATATATATATATATATATATATATATATATATATATATATATATATATAGTAGGGGAACAATTTTCAGTCCAATTTTGTTTCACTGTATCAGTTTAATGTCCTTTCCTCATGATGGTGCCTGTTTTGTAATGATCACCAGTTCTTCCTGAGGCAAAACACCCCAGAACATGATGATTCCACACTCTTAATTCACAGCTGCAATTTAGTTTTCAGGCTTGCAAGATTTGCACTTTTTCCATCAAATGTAAAGATGGTCATTATCTTCTGAAAACTGTTTTAGGTTCATAAGATCGCAGCATGTGTCTCTAGAAGTTAAGGGTTTTGTCCCCAAGGGCATTTGCAAATTGTTAGCTGGCTTGTTTTATGCTGGTGAAAGGGGTAATGGTATTTTCTTTTCATTTTATGCCTTTAATTAGTTTTACTTCCAGCAGAGCTGGTCTGATTTAACCCTTGTCTTGGTCACTGGGACCCATCTGAGGCAAAAAGAGTTAACTCCTCCTAATATTTCAATATTATCTAAACGCCCATCTATCACCAGGGTTTCACAGCACCCACACAGAGAGATAGAGAAACAGCACCTTCTACACACACAGACACACACCTGAAGGTAATCAACCAATCAATCAGTCAATCAACCAACTTAATGGAGAACTTTACACGCCCAAAGTTAGCAAAGTGGTTTACAGGGACATACATTTAAAAGAAAAGAAAACAGACAAATAGGATAGTAACACATATAATAAAACAATCAGACAAAAAGAAAAGCAAAAAACAGTATGAGAAATAAAACAAAAGACCAATAATAAGCAGCACAACACAGCGTTATCAACCTAACAATTATGTCTTTGAACTGTGAGGAAGAGGGAGTACCCAGAGACGAACCCAGGCATGAACGGAGGAAAAAGGAAACATTCACCCAGAAAAGCCTTAGCTGACACCTGGACCCAGGATCTGTTTACTGCACCACTGCGTGGCCTCATTGTTAACTACATAAAAAAATCACGGTAAATCGCTTAATAATCTCTGAGCAAAAATCCTCCAGGTCAAAAGTGGTCCAAGCCTTTGATCAGGATGGCGTTTGGACATTTCACAACAGTAGGACACCTCAAGGCAGACAAGGGAATTGCTGGAGAGATTAAAACTCATGGCTCACTGCTTTCCTATTGTCTCCAATCAACCCTATCTCCCACCCACACCCACAAGATCATGGATGGATATGAGCACATATGCAAAAAGATTTCCAAATTTTAACTTTACACCACTAGTATTATGCAGTGCTGTAAAAAAATTTATCCCCTTACATATTTATTCTTCTTGCTTTTTGTTCCACACTCAAATATTTCAGATCAAATATAATTCTAGATGAGACAAAGATAACCTGAGTAAATGTAAAAAGCAGGTTTTCTTCATTCATTTCATTTAGGGAAAATTATCCAAACCGATGTGGTCTGATGTGAAAAAGTCCCCTGGAATCTCTCCAAGAAGGGCCAGCCTACCAAAATTACTCCAAGAGCTCATCAACCGCTCATCCAGAAGGTAACAATAGGATACAGATCAAAATCTAAAGCACTGTGGTTCTCAGTTGCTTTAGTTAGGGTCAGAGTCAAAGAAAAGACAGAGAGAGACCATTCTAGAGAGAGTCCCATGGCCAAAACTGCTGAAATTATTGAAATTATTCTATGGACTGATGAGTGTTTCTCACTGGATCTGCTGTAACATTAACACAATATTTCAGAAAAAGAACACTTGATCTACACTCAAACAGCATGGTGGTTAAGAGGCTTTAAAAACCTTCCAGTGTGGACAAACTGAATGAATTCTGCAAAGAAGAGCTGGCTGGAAATGATGAAAATGACTCATTATCAGTAACCACAGATGTTCCAAGAACTGTGGCACAACCTGTTGTAGGGTTAGGGGTGATTTTTTTTTTCTTTTCTTTTTTTTTTTACAAAGGGAGTTACTAGTTCTGATAACTTTCTCACATAAATAAAGCAAATTCTTCTAGATTAAACAGCAATTTTAATTTTCTCAGATAATACAATGGAACACCTGGCCTACCATGTAGTTGAGGGTGTCATAAATATGGTCATGGCCAATGGGTGTAAAAATAAATTACACATTCATGATATTAGCAAAGTGTGACTTCCCAGTCTCCTAAACTCACAATATGGCTCCCATCTACCTCCACCAAGCTCTGGTGATGCTGTCTATTATGTGTAAAAGCATTAATTTGTCTGTTGACCTTGACTCACTCTTTTGAGTTGTGAGTTGTCTATAGTAATATTGCTCCACTTGCAATGCCAGCACTTCTGCTTTCTGCACCCCGTTCTAGATGTGCTAACTATTTAAAAATCAAATCCTTTACATACCCATCTTTAGTTTGTTTGTGGACTAAATTGCATCCAAGCCAGAGCATTTTTTCTGGCAGCTTAACTTGGTACTTTAGTGTGTTTTCATTAAAAATGCATGCAGAATAATGAACAAAGTATCAGCCAGGAACAAATAAACCAGCAGAACTTGCAATAACTAGAGTTTAAAACTGAAAAATGGTAACTAATTTATAGCCTGTTACATTATTTCAGGAAGTCAAGAAGATATTGTGCCTCATTTCTTATCCACATTTAAAAGGGTCTGTGTGTTGCTCAATATATTTTCTACTTTTGGTACAAATTGGGTCCAACTCAGTTACATTTCTGTTCCTTGTGCCATTAAGATCTTTCCGCTGACACTCTGCAGTTGCAGAAAGTGACACACAGCCTTGTTTCTTTGCAGCATTGCTGCAGCAATACTCTGCCACCAGAAAAGCTTCCTGTAGCAACATCAAAGCACCGAAGCTCTATAAACACATAAAAGTTCAGAGAAAAGGATCAAGACTTTGGAATTATGGAAATGATAACTGCTGCATTATAGGTCCCGGTGTCCCAAACAATTACTGTAAGTCACTTTTATAACTCTTAATTAAGTCTCTCGTAAATTCTTGATGCATCTGTGTACAGCACTGTAAATCAAACTGCTTCTGCTGGCACCGCCTGGGCATATCCTGCATGGAGGGGAGTGAGGGATGGTTTTATGTCCTGCGATTTATGAAGCCAGCAAAGAACACAACCATAAGGGCGATCCTATATGAGGGGGGCTATATGGAGGGGCTACACAAACGATACTCAGATTCTGTTCTGGCTGAGAGGCCATAAAGACAGAAGTGCAGACTAACATCTTTTGCTGTATCTGAACAAAGAAAATGTGCTTTGTTCCCAGGTTCCATCAATCAGTTCTCCTACATGGCATCAATCCAACAGAGAGTGTGTGATAAAGCCCACCATCATCATCACCGAAGGATTCACCATCTGTTCCCAGGGCAATTTGGATCTTTGTAGATTTTTAAATCTCAAATATTGTCTTGGAAAAGATTGATCAGGTTGTACTCACAAACTTCAATGTCATATGTTGTAAAATATTTAAATGATAAAACAATAAATGGTTTAGATTTTTTTACTCATACAAATCTGAAAAATGTGCTGGTCGTTTGAATTTATAGATCATTTACTGCCAAACCCCCAACTGCATTCCAACGCAACCAATTGACTTCAGAAGTTACCTAATCAGTAAATAAAATCTATGTATAGCCATCAGAAAACAGAAACAGTGTGACTGAACTGCAATACTATCCAATCGCTGATCAGCAAAACAATCAAGAGCCCCATGGTAACTCTAGAGGAATTGCACAGATTCACTGCTCAGGTAGAAGTATCTAGTGACATATCTGTTAGATATGTTATACCTATTTCTGATCTGCCGGGATTGTCATGTCTCCCTGTCCTCCACTCTCCTCACATTCCCTCAGTATATTGGATGCTACACCAGAGAATTATTTGTATGCCAACACCAAGGAGACAGCCCACCACCTCTCCTTCCCCGGAGGGGCTCAGATCACAACCTGGTACGTCTACAGCCTGTGTAGAAAACCCTTATACACAAAGAAACAGCTGTAACATGCACACTTTCTAAGTCACACTAGACAGTTGCATATGTCTTTTAATCTGAGTATTAGGAATCGGTACCTTTCTCATTTGAACCAATGCAATACCGATACCCGGTACCTGGGAATCGGTACCGATACTTAACGGTACCTATTTTTGGTATTTTTGTGTGTTAATGTAGTAATGAATGATAGTTTAATAATAAAATCTCAAACTTTTTTGTCAGGGTTCTGTGTTTTCGTGCTCTACTAACTCTGCTCCACAGGTGACTGCAGTTGACGGGTGGGCGTGGCCCGCACCTGCGGCTCATCAGGGCTGCTCTGCTCTGGTTTAAAAGGAGTGCTCAGTCAGCTGGAAGACGCCAGAGTGTTACCCCGTTGTGTTTGTCGTGTTTTTGGATTTATTCACCCGTGTGACTCTGTGCCTTGAAGACCAGTCTCCTGAATCCCTGCCTGCTCAGATTTTGCTCTGGCGGTCTCCCCCTCAAACTCCCTTGGTGATACCAAGCCGGGCACGAGGTCCCCCTTCCTGGATTCACCCTGGTACTTCTGGATTCACCCTGGTTCTTCCAGCTGCTCCTTCTGTCTACCGCCGCTGTGGAGCTGCTCGAGCTCCTCGAGCTCCTCGCCAGTGTAACATCTGCCAGCCCTCCCGTCACTCAGCCACCTCCTACCATCAGAGAGCTTACGGTCACAGAACTCCTTTCCCACTCATCCTCCCCGGATAGGTCCTCTCTGCTAAGTGGTAAGCATAGCAGCATCTGGAGACGTTCCCCTGGTTTCGACTAGAGTTAAATCTTGTTTCCTTTTTTTCCCGCAGAAATCTCCGACCTGACGTTCCGACCTCGCTTGCCGTTCACGCTGTGTGCATTCCTTCCGCCCTTGCCTGTTGCTTACGTTGTGTGCAAAGTCTGCATAGAGCCTTTAATAAACATCTTAAGAACTGTTTCTGTATCCGACTGTGTCTGCATGTGGGCCAAATACCTTAAAACCATGACATTTTTAATTCAACATATATTAATCGGTGGATGCAGAATCTTTGAGCTCCTGCAAAGAAAAGATTTCAATCTATGAATTGAATAAACAGTCCTTCCTTTAGGTTGTTTGGAAGACTGGTAAACACGCTTAAATCTGAGTATCACTCAGTTTTTTTAAAAACGTTTCCACACCTATCCAGGAAGTCTTTCTCAGTTCCGGTTGCTCACACTTGAGAAACCTGTAGTTGGAGCGCTGCTGTTTTTAAGCCCATGGGGACCCATCCTTCTGGGCCCAGTGCAAGTTAATCAATGACCTACCCATCACTGTCCTAGTCATTAGAGGCTAATCCTTGATGTGAGTGGAGTACTTAGTACACAAGCATATAAGGGAATAACTTCTAGCATCCCAATCATTAGAGGTGGATAGTAACTAGTTACATTTACTCAGTTACACTTACTTGAGTACCTTTTTGAACAAAATGTACTTCTAGGAGTTTTTTTACTTCTTACTTTTACTTGAGCAAATATTATGAAGTATCGCTACTCTTACTTGAGTAAAATTTCTGGCTACTCCATCCACTGTGAGTATCTTCACTGAATACAGAACAAACATGTTTAAACAAAAAAATGCACCAGAGACATCTACAGTTTATATTAAGGTGAGACTTCTTGTTTGTACTCAAGCTTTGTTGTTGTAATTGTATTTTTTATCTGCTGAGCTGATTGAGCCATATACAGGTCAATTAACCACAGTAGATATTGTTACTGGAAGTATGTTGCACTGTCCCAACTTACTGTATATACATTAACTTACTTAGTAATTATTATTGTTTGTAAAAAAAATTATGTTAGTTGTTAAAATACCCAAATTTTTACATATTTTAATATTTTCCTATGAGCAATTACATAATTTCTAAATATTAAATCAGTTGTTCCTGTTGCTGTGAGCCAGGTGCCTGATAATTTGCACCGGCTTCAAAGAATGTGTTCATTTTGATAAAACCATGCAACAGGAACTGTGTTTTATGTAAACATTTCACAACTTTGCCACTTTAACAGTTTTAAAAGGAAAAAAATATATCATGTTATTCCCTCCAGCACTCATTCAGAAAACAATAGACCCCTTGCAACCACGTGACTCCGTTACCCAGAACCCCTTGCGTGGTGGCCATATTGGTTGGCAGCCACCCTTACCAACATGCAATCCAAGCCTTATGTGGATGAGTTACAGCCTTCTGATAAGGCATTTTACTATGCTAAATGTGCAAGGATCGGTAATGCGGACCCTTTGGCTCTTCCTGATATGGATTTTTCTAGCAATCCCGATGATTGGCCATTGCCATTGGCCATTTGCTATGCGGATCTGGTGAACTACCTTGTGTTGTCACCCACCCCATCGTACAGTGGCGATCAGATGAAGGCGTACAAGAGTTTGGAAGCGCACAAACAGTTCACTGCCGGATGGATACGTGAACTGTCTGTTTGTTACCTGAATGATTTAGCAGTTGTCCGTGGAAGGGTGAGTTTAATATTGTCGGCCGTCGTGAGGTTTTCGTGAGCGCATCCTGCTGTTCAAGCAGAGCTACGAGGGGGCGACCTCCGCTCCTCTCCGTCCCCGGCCCGGGACCCGCGGGGCCCGATCGTCGGTCGGCTCGCGGAGGGGTTTGGGAGGGCAAGCGCTCCGGTCCGCGCGACGCGCTGGCCGCCTGTTTCGGCACGCCTCCGCTCGCGGGGCGGGCCGGGCGACCTGCCGTGCCGCGCGGCCGCTGGTGCGGTGCGTGAGCTGGGCTCGACCCCCTGCTCTGGTTCCCTGTTCACCCACCGTCGCTCGCCTGCCCCTGCCACCACAGCGAGCGGTCCCAGAGGGGGCACGACGTACAGTGTGTACAGTCCGGTCGCGCCGCACAGATCGTGAGCGGTGAACTTTTTAAACCCCGCGGTTCCGTTGTTAGCACACTGCCACTCTATTATGGTAGGCAACCTATAGAACGACTTTTTGTCCCTCCCAGCACGATTCCCACAACCAACAATGCAACAGGTTTGCACCATATTGAACAATCGCTCTGCCGGCCATGCGAGTAATAAGCTGACTGTGCCAGTGCAGTGGTGGGCTGTCACGCTAGCGTGCCCACCAAGATGGAGGCGCGCAACCCCGATCACGTGACTGTGACGTCAGATGCAAGGGGTCTATTGTATTAGTCATTTCCTTTTTTGTGGTGAAAGTACTTGTTCAGTCCAATTAGCTGTAGGCTTTAACGTTTTTCTTAAAGGAACACGACTAGTTGTCTCATAACAGCACACATCCCTCTGGAAAAGGCTGTTCAGCCAAAACAAAGTAAAGGAGCTGTTTGTTCGGATCTGTGAGGATTCTCCAGTTTACATTTGGTGCCTGTTTGGAACAACAGACCCGGTTGTCCTGCTGCGACTTGGCAGATTCTGAGAGGTCACAGCAAGAGAACTGCTGATTAATTTAGTGTTGACACTGTTTCTGAGCCATGCAAAGGGTTGAAATCCAGAGCCGGTGTAATCTCAGAGTTCACGCTCTGGTCACATGAGATCAGGCTGGGCTTAAAGTGCACTTGTGTAGAAGTTTCCTGTTTTTGATGCCACCGTGTCCTGAAAGCTGCTAATTTTATTTATTTTTTCCCCATGAAGCACTTTCAGCTGATATATTATCTTCTTCCAACCCCCTCTTGCCCTCATTGTCTGAAAGGGGGTGTTGAGCTGGAGCCAGAGGCCGCACAGCTGCAGCAGTGCATTTCACAAGCCACTGACTCTCCAGATGGCAGGTGTCTTTACCGCGCAGCTCCCTCCGTCCCGGGCTGCAACGGCTCAGCCACGCTCAGTCGAGCTTTAGTGGAACCTCCCAGCCAGGGCACTTTTAATGGACTTAAATTTGAAACACATGATCAGTACAATACAGGCAGCGCTCACTGGAGATGATGGGGCACCCCGTCACCCAAACGTGCCCAGCAAGTCATGCTGTGATATTTCCACATTCACATCACCCAGCTGTCCTATGAGCCAGGTTAAAGCTAGTGGCTTTACATCATATCCTACCATTTATGCTCGTGTCAAGCCCTGTAGAACATGGTCCATTGAAACCAGCTGCAGCGCTGCATTGCTGAGAATCTACAGAACTTGCTTAGCTTTACAGAACAGAGCGGGAGTTCTTTTTTCAATTATTTTAAACAGTAAAAAAAAAGAAGTTCAGAACACTCGCAATTTGTAACTAGTTCCTTGGAATATACTGTGTGCTTATATACCTGAAATATCTATGATAAAGCATAAAGATGGGTACTAACTCCATAGCGGTGCAGCCGACAAAGCAAAGCATCAATGCTGGTCCAGAGGAGAGGAGTTACTTCGCCTTGAACTGAAGGTGGGCTCATAAAGACCAACAACCAATCACAATAGTTGATGGTTATATGGATGTGATTGATGATGGTTGGTATTTTTCACCCATCACATATTGGATGTAGGTTGATGTACCATGCAGAGCAGCTCTGATCTCTGCTTCTTGATCTGAACTTATAAACACTGCTCTCAATTCATTTGTTCAATACTGTGTGTTTATTAAATCATTAATTGGATTTAGAAAGGATGAACAATTTCAACGAGACAATGATGTGGTTATATGTTTAGTTAATCTCTGGAAAAAGTCAACTTTATTTGCACCTTTTCAGATCTAAACTTGGAGCCAAATCAAGAATATAGAGTATTTACTGGTGCTCAGCTTTTTGTCTGGCACAGACTACTGAGTCTGACCCACACACTGAGAATGACTTCAGGTTGGCCTAGTGGTTAGAGCAGTTAGAGCAGCGCGCTTGCACTCAGAGAAGGATGCAAGTACCCGGTTCGATCCCCAGCGCCTGCACTCTGGGTCCCTTAACCCCAGATTGCTCCCCTGGTGCCGCACATGGCAGCCCACTGCTCCCCAAGGGTGATGGGTTAAAAGCAGAGAACAAATTTCGTTGTAATGTATGTTTCAATGTATGTTTCAATGACAATAAAGATGATATTACTACTATTACTATTACCAGGTTAACAATAATCTTTTGAAAAGGTTTAAAGCTATTCTAGCAGAGGACATCGAAGCAGAAATATAGAGAATTCTTTAGGTGCTTCTCCCCATAACACAGCTGACCCAAATATATGAAACATTGAGAAACTGTTTCTGTGCCTAAAAAGCAAACTGTGGCTCTTTTTGTCCTATTTCAACTCCTTGATTAGTTCTGATTAGGACAAGAAACAACAATCATTGTAATTATGGACTTATCTGCTGATTGTTTTTCTTATTAACTGATTAATGGCTTGTCTATAAATATACTTTAGTTAATCTTCAAGGTGAACTCTTTTTTCTTGTTTATTTTGAATACAGTTGATTCTTTTATGCCAATATTCATCATGGAAATGCCCAAGCATCTGCCCTTAACTTCAAAAACTAGACTTCTAAATGTTTCAGTTGTAATCATTAAACAGTTCAATCCCCGAGTCGAGGGTAGGAAAAAAACTGATGTTCTTTACGGAACAGCTGGATTTATTTTGAGATTAAATTAAGTGCCACCTTATCAATAGGGTGCCTCTCCCATCAAAATTGCAGAAACAAAGTGTAGATAGAATAAAAGTCCATCCATCCATTTTCTATATCCGCTTTTCCATGCAGGGTGCCTATCAGCAGCGCTCATTGGCTGAGAGGCGGGGTCCACCCTGGACAGATCGCCAGTCTATCACAGAGACAAATTACAATTACAGTAATCACAAACTACAAAATAAAAGTAATTAAAATAAAAAGTAAATAAAATTCAGATTCCATTAAGGGTTTATCTGAGGCAGTTTCTTCTGTATGGCCAATTTCATTGTTTCAGTGGTATAAGGCGCCAGATAAATGTATGTCTATGTAAGTTTTGAAACCTTAGATTCCATGTGGCTTTTGCCGGTTTCTAATTGGTTACTTACAGATTCATCCTAATATCCTAATAATTTCACAAAGCTTTTGCTGGCGAAAAAATGGCAAACAAAGGAACTTGGACCAGAACACCACTGATTAAACTAAACCAAACGGGACTCCAAGATAAATATGGAAGGGATGTGTTTGCATTTCATTTTATTTACGTGTATTAGAAATTTTAAATTGAACACAATAAGATCCCATTTTTATTTGTGCAAAATATATTGGCCAATGGCAAAAAATAAATAAATATCAGCTGCAAAGTATTTTCACTAACAACCTATGTAAAAGATGTAGGCATCCAATCATTCTACAGTGAATCTCTGCTATGATGACATTGTTTAAAAATGAGCTCTAACAAGTCAATATATATATATATACTGTATATATATAAATATATATATATATATATATACTGTATATATATAAATATATATATATATATATATATATATATATATATACATATATATATATATATATATATATATATATATATATATATATATATATATATATTCTCTAAGGCATTACAGCTTCTATTCACCTTCTCTATCAGTCGCATAGAGAATCTGAAGTTTAAATGAAGAATCACATTAAGCACGTAAAAATGGTGTCAGCCTGGAACTCAGGACGTAGACTCACGGCTTCCTATTAAAAAAAGGTCTGAAATAAAAGAGGCTTATCTAAAGAGGACTTTCAATAGCAGAATCTGAAGCTGCAGACAACAATATCTGTCATATTAGGAATGTTACAAAATGGGAAATGCTAATTCTTTTCAGGGACTTGATGCAAATGAAAAGAAAGAATAAAAAGAGTAATCCTGAATGAATGTCCTCTTGCTTCTGTCTCCGAGTACTTTATTGAGTCTGATGTCCCTGCTGCATATGTGAGAGCGTTTAGTCAGGGTACGATTCGGCTGGAAATAATTAAAAGCATAAATTTGCATCATTAAGCCGGATTAAGTCAAACAATGTTTGCATATTGAGGGGAGTAAAGAGGCGGTGTGGAGCTCTGAGAAAACATCAGCCAGTTCTTCTCCCAGGTTCGGTGAGCCACCAACTTCTCTCAGCATCATTATACATCATTAGAGCTGTGTTCGAATCAGGAATAAGAAAAATGTTCAAGCATGTCATTTTACTTACATAGTTACTATGTCAGAGAGCACAGGTAAGGAAAAACTAGGTGTGGTTATCCCCTCAGTATTTTAGTCAAAAACTATGTTTTTTCTCAGCAGAACATTTCTCTGGTTTAAAAGCTCGTTGTTGTGACTGTTAACACCCACTTGAAATGATAAAGTTCAGCCAGTTGATCCAGATGTTCCTGCTACCCGTTTCTGTGTCAGTTTTACACAAACGAGCAGAAAAGCAATCTGAAACTCTTCAAACACCTGGAGAATGCTCAGGTGAGTTCACAGCGTTTTTAACTTCTGATTGGATAATTCACAACAAACTGCTTCCATGTGTGATAGCATGGAAAGAAGAAAAAAAAACAAGAAAACAATTGCTCAAGATATGAGGCAGAGAATTGTGGACATGAAAAGCATCTTGTTCACCCGTTCAACCAGTTATAGGCCGGCCAGGCATTACACCGTTCAGGAAGGAGATGGAGTCTCTGTCACAAAGTTGAACAGGTTTTGGTGCAAAAACCTTGAGAAGATGCTGCTGAAGCTGATAAGATAGTGTCATTATTCACACTTAAATTAGGCCTGTACCAGCATGGGCTGAAGCCATTACTCAAAGCTAGATCACGGTTTGCAAATGCACTTAAGAATAACATCTTAATTGTTGAAGATTTTCACCACAGTCTGTGACTTATCCTTACATTTGGAGGAAGAAGGGAGTGGTTTGCAAGCCTGAGAACATAATGGTTGCGGTAGTAATGTGTTGCTTCACAAAAGGGTGGCACAGAGGACGACTGCCACCAAAGGCAGCCGGGCTTTTTTTTGCTATTCTTTGTGTTTTTGTCACTTGTATTGCCACTGTAAGCTCTAATCACATATAGACAAGAGCTACATGATATGTGGCCAAACTCCAAAGCCTATGGACCGCAGGGATCACTGAAACAGGACTTTATTCCACCCGAAACACAACGGACAATTGGTCCTCTGCTCTGTCCGCCTCTACGTTACGAAGGAGATGCAGGGATAACAGACGTGGTTCATGCAGCGATCTTTGTACCAAGCTAACGGCTAATCCACACCGGCCAGCCCTGCCCAGTCTCCTCCTGGGGAATGTTAGATCCCTCCCCAATAAAATGAACAAAATCTGAGGATTGCCTCACGTCAGATGGACCGCTGGATGCTCTTTATGCAGAGCTGATCAGTACAAGGCGGCTGACAGACAAAGGGGGGGGAGGATTAATTGTATATGTTCATAACACCTGGTGCACAGCATTAAAAAAGAAGAGAAGCTTCTGCTGCCCTGACCTGGAATACCTAGCAGTAAAGTACAAACCTTTTAAACTGGTTAGAGAGCTCAGCTCTGTGATTATCATTGCTACATACATCCAACCTGAAGCTAATGCTAAACTAGCCCTGGAGGAGCTGCATTGTTTCATCGGTGGACTTATGAACAGTGATCCAGATGTGGTTGTGAATGTAGCAGAGGGCGATAGCCCCCCTGCTGAGAAATTGTCCATTATATCTCCATCATACGTTACAATCATATGATACAATCATATGTTACAATCCATCATATGTTAAATATGTTCATCATATGTTACAATCATGCTAATGCAATTTCCTATTTATTCTCAGGAATATCAAATTGTACTGTTCTGTAAATGAAGCCTCAAAATCACTGCTCAAAAACTATCTCACTACCTCATTTTTTGTGATTTATAAAGATGGACTGATCTATGTAACATGGCTCATTTCACTCGCTAAGGGACTAATAGCAGAGCCCTTGAACTTTATTTTTTTTTTGCATGCTCTAATGTGGACAAACAAACTGAAAATACTAAGTCTGCTGTGCATGAGTGTCGTGTTACTTGCTAATTTTTTCTTTTTTCTGTACATCCTAAGCCGAGTCTGCCTCAAAGGTAATTTCACCATGGTAACGTGGTGACAATAAAGCATTCTTCAATCTTGTTGAGGTGTGTTTTACTGCTGGTTGGGCTGGTGCACTTCACAAAGCAGGAAATACTGAGGCATCCTCTGAAGATAACAGCTAGGAAGTTAAAGCTTGGGCCCAAATGGGTCATCAAAAAGGCCAGTTGCAGTACTCATACCATCAATTCATTACAAAGTGACTTAAAGACAACAAAATGAAGTTTTAGCGTGTCTTACTAAAAGCCCTGATCTCAGTCCCCTGCAAAATGTGTGTGCCCAGTTAACCTGGTTCTATCAGGACAAATGTTCCAAAATTCTAGCAAACTATTGTGAGAAGCTCATGGAAGGAAAGTCAAAATGTTCAATCCAAGTCATGCAGCTTATTAGGCAGTTCTACCAAATAAGGGAACTTGTGTTTTGAAGAATGTGAAAATAAGTTTGCCTCATTATTCTGGGGTTTAGCAAAAAAAAGTGAATCTTTACTGAACTAATACTGGAAAAGTTTGGTCTGATTTAACGTGGAAGAGGAAAAAATAGTGTCTTTATAGGGTATGTAAACATGTGGCTACCCCTCTGCATGCCACCGCCTGGCACTGAGACAACAGAGAGTTGGAACGATGTTTGCACCGAACAACCCAGAAGAGATGCATCCCCACAAAGCAGCAACCTGTTTACCAGCTATTATTAGATTTTCTCTGGTTCTACAAAACAACTAATTTATGCCATAATTTGTACGGCTGATGCTCCAAACCAGCTTCTATTTTCTTCCACTCTGTTCATGCGGCACTCATAGTGGAATAAAGAATAGATTTGTTTCTTGTTGGCACAGGGTTTACTTTTGTGTTTTTTTCTCCTATCATTTGGAGCTGAATGAATAATAATCCCTAAAGTTGATTTTAAATTTAGACACCTAGCAACAAAATTCACAGCTGATAACGACGCAGCAAACTGAAAGCTTGAGCAAATAAAGCTGTTTTTAATCAAATTTTATTGTATAACATAAGGAAGTCCTGATATGTCAGTCATATGTGTAAAAGGATGTTTACTGATTAAAGATTTCTGCATCTTTTGCATCAGACTGCTGCTTTTTGGAAGGTTTTTCCATGAACTGAAACCAGATGTGGTCACAGCTGTCATGTCCAACCTGAACCTGTTGCTGATAAACCTGCTGACATGTCAGTTAATACAAGTGTGGCAGCAAGAAGGTTATTGGTAACAGAAATTCATTAAAAAGTCGTAAGACATTGGGCATCTTGGCCCCCTCAATCCTGGAATAAAATTCAGATTTGCACCCCCAAGAAACCAAATTTTTACTTATCTTTAACTTAACATGCTGAACTTAGTTTTAAATCATGAAAAAATGAAAACACAAAGAGGAAAATGTGCCATTCTTCTGGGAAACACAAAGGATTTATATATTTTTCTAGGAAAATCTTGCCGCTTAGAGGATTCAGTATAAGTTGCGATTCCTATCTACTTTTCACGGTTGTTATTTCTTGCTACTTGTAAAATAGCTGACACGAAGTTGTATATATATATATATATATATATATATATATATATATATATATATATATATATATATATATATATATATATATTATATATAGGGCTGGGCAAGTTAACGCGGCAATTTCGCGTTAATTCATTAGACTATTAACGGCGATATTTACTTTAACGCGCATTAACGCATGTTGCTCACATGCTTTTATTTTGTCAAGGTCTGTTGCTGCGGTGTAGGGGTTTGAATCAGAACAGTAGGTGGTGATAATGCGCCAATAACCTCGCTGTCAGCCCAGCCTCGGATTCAAAGAGGAAGAAAGGTGCTGGTCGGAAAAAAACAAAGCCGACATGGGGAAGGCGGTGTTTCCCGCAGGAATTTGCTTAGGCGAAGCGGTGAGGTGGCGAACGGAACAAGTTTTGTGCGGAGCGGGGTCTGCATCGACGCTGTCGGTGAAGTCGCTTCTCGTTTCAAAGTATCCATGTGTTTTTGCCTGGTTTTCCCCTGCCATTCACTATATGCACGCGAGAAAGCAACAACAAAAAACCGCGTGTTAACGTCAAATAAACATACAAGCATATCGAGTTAGCAAGCATTTCAGTTTAAAGTTCTTCCAGCAACGAATAGGACAGAAACAAGTTAGTTGTAACCACTGCCAAGTTAAACTTTGGTATTGAACATAAAATGGTAATGCTGCTCCCTGCGGTTACCTCAGAAATTGCCTGTTTTTGGTAGATTTTTTTCCCCATAAAGAGAATTCCCTGTCAGTGGCAATAAGCTTTAATTTATTATCATTGCTATTTTTTGTTTTACATGTTTAAGTTGAGCTTTACACTAAATATGTGATTTACTGATAAGTGCTACAAATGTTACAACACTTTTGTTCATATGGCAGCAGAACATTAAAATAAAAGTGCTCTTTACACTACTTTTGAATTCATTCTTGGAGTTTGTAAATACAATGCGATTAATCATGATTAATCAGGCAAATTATGCGATTAATCGCGATTAAATATTTTAATCGTTGCCCAGCCCTAATATATATATATATATATATATATATATATATATATATATATATATATATATATATATATATATATATATATACATATATATGTGTTATTTTGTTCGGAATATTTGACATAAACACTGTTTTAAAACATGGAAGCAGCCTTCATGTTGATCTGAATTAAATCCTGTTAGGTATATATCAGCTTTAATTTGCTGATGTGTGTGTGTGTGTGTGTGTGTGTGTGTGTGTGTGTGTGTGTGTGTGTGTGTGTGTGTGTGTGTGTGTGTGTGTGCTTTAGCCAACTATGTGAGATAAAACGCCGGAACCAAAGAAAATTTGGCATCTCAGTTTTCGTGCAGTAAAACACCAAGTAGAGAGTCTCTGTATCATGAAAGGTAATTTGATCCAGTCTTCTAAAAATGAGGCTGAAGTGCTTCTGGGATTGTTGATCAAGGTGTAATTAGGCAAAGCAACAGAGAACTGAGCTGGATGCAGAGAGGGAAGGACTGGATCACAGAGACACAGGGAGGTGGAAGTTTTATCAGCTTTAGGTTATTCATGTTTATAAAAAAGATCCTCTTTCATTTAAGACGTAAATAAGTAATGACAGTAGTGTTGCTGCTGTGTGCAACTGTTTTTTGTGTAGTTTTATTCTAGGGGTCTGATAACTTAATGAGAGACACTCTGATAAATCAGTGTTTCTGAGGAATTGTATTGTTTTCATTTTCTAGTTTTATTTAGTGATTTATTTTGCTTAAAACTTTGTATTCATTCATAGCTTTATATTGTTGTCATATTACATAAATGGCATTTATCTAATGATCACAGAAATCTATGAATGAAAGCCAAACTCTGTTTTACGACAGTACAATCCACCAAAATCAACCAAACAGCATATTTTATCCATCTAATACATTCAATCTCTTTAAGTACTGCTATGCAACACGAACACTTTCCACAGACACCGACAGATGTGAGATTGAAGACTTTGGGAGCGGTTGTGGTACCACACCCGTTTTCTTGAGCCCTGTTTACAAGAAGCATTTAAACTGAAAATGAGAAGATTAAAGAGGAAAAGACAGAACGTCCAGGAACCAAACACCTTCAACAGCATGAACTCGCGTGGAAACAACGTCCACTTTAGCTCAGTCCTCACCTTCAGTCGAGACTAATTCAGCTCATCCCCATTACACATAAGACAACAATATGACACGGGAACATCATTAGGTGCGAGCGGGGGAGAAGTGATGAAGAGCTCGCTGAAATGAGATTGGATTTAAACAAGTGCTGCTGCCGTCCCGAGGGCCTCACGAGGATGCTCTTTGAGAGGATAGGTGGAGGCTGCATAATGATGAGACACTTAGTTTCCCCACTGTTCAGATTTATGGGCTCCGAGGCCTGTTATGATCATTACGATGGGATGGAGGAAGGAAAAGGGAAATGGGGCTGAGCCTGTAAGGCTGGGGAGGAGAAGCGAATTGCAACGAGCGTTTTTTATCCATTTTTTCTGGTAACGCAGCACTTTCCAACCATTAATCTTTGATCCTCTCCTCCCTATTTGTGCACTGACATTTTTAAACTGGAAGACTCCCAATAATTTCACACTCCAATTAGTAAATTACTAATTTTGCCTTAAAATGCTAATCCTGGGATGGCCATAAACAAACAGATCACACCCTGAAGGACTGTTATCTTGTCCAAAGATGCATAAGACGTTGCAACGTTAGATTCTGATTCGGGTTGTTCAAATAAAAGTAAAAAAGAGCAATAAACCAGCGCTTAAAAGGTGTAAAACTGAATCTGTGAAGCAACCGTTTGATGATTGTTTGCAGTTTTGCAAGCGCACCGGAAGAAAGTTGAGTCAATACTTATAATTCCTCAGGCAAGGGCTATACAAACATCAGCAATATCTTAGCACAGCTAATTCTCAAAGAACGGGACTCATTAGGCATTTGGAGCACGCTGAATAATTCATTTTGCATAATCAACTAAAATCAACAGAAACATTTGCTTTTATGTTACCTGAGGTGGATTTATTACAGGAAAAAAACGTGGATACTGTGCCCTGGTGAGGCTCAGTCTCCAGGGATTAGCTCAGTTTAGGAAGGAGGAGGAACAGCGAAGCTAAAGCAGGGATTGTTCTTGTTTTCTGGCTTTAAGGTTTTCTTTTCAGTAACAATATCATGATGAAATAAAAATAGCATTACCTCAATCACAGCCTCACTCCATGCAGAGAAAGAAACCACTGATACCTTTAGCACCTATCTAAGGAACCTTGCTGATCAATAACCGATTGTCTAAGCTGCAGGGGAAGCTTTATTTGCATCAAACGCTGCTGGCAGAAATAGAGCTGCCTTTTGCAATTGTCTTTATGACATTTAAATGATTTAGACATGAACTTTGCATGAACCACAGCAAATGGATGTGGGGATAAAGCTCCTTTCCATGAGGACATAACCGCTCTCTACACTGAGATGAACAAACAGAAGCAGCCGCCTGAATGTCTGAAAGTGAGGAGGAACATTTTCTTCCCACTCTTTTCTAGCATCTTTCAATCAGAAATGAATCAAAATGTTTCCTGTATATCTGTGCCGCCCATCTTTAAGCTGTGCCAACATGATCCTCATGTAACATAAGAAGGTTTCATTTCATAATCAGGTTTCAAGACTTAACAGGAGTGTGCTGCTGGAGCAAAGGCTGCAGAGTAAGTTTCATCCTTAAAGCAGAAATGGAAAACTAACTCAGGGTATCTGAGTTATAGATCAGAGTTATAGTAACTAAGCACCATACTTTGGTTTTTCTACCCCAATAGCAGAGTACAGTTTCAACACATTGTATTCTACTTCCTACATTTCAGCTCCAACTTCTGGCTAAATTTAATCCCTTTCTGGGTCAAAGGGACCTCGAGAAGCTTTGCATGCTGCCATCAGCTCCTATATGAACTATTACAATGCCCTTTATGTTGGAATAAACCAGAATTCCCTCTAACGGGTCCAGAACGCTGCTACCTGCCTGCTGACTAACACTCGGAGAACCAGTCCTATCACTCAGGTACCCAACTCCCTCCTCTGGCTCCCAGGATGTTTTAGAGTTGATTATAAACTTTTAATGTTTGGTTTTAAAGTTGTGAATGGCATTGCGCCTTAATGTATACGTGACCTCTTACAAGCACATAATCTCTTCAGTCTGCTGACCAACTTCTTCTGGAAGTCCCTAACAAGTAACAATTATTAATGTGTCCTCTTCATTTAACTCGTCCCTCAGGGACCAGTGGGCCGCCATTAGCCAGCACCCGTGGGGTAAGGGTCTTGCTCAGGAATTCAGATTGCAGTCTGGGGGATTAAAACCCAAAACCTTGCAGCCTCTCCAGGACGCTGCTCTCCTAGGTCAAAGTACAAACAGTGTGTGTGTGTGTGTGTGTGTGGGGGGGGGGGGGGGGGGGTCTGTTTATTTGCTGCAGCTGGTCCAAGGCAGTGGAACTGTTTGCTTTTGTTTTTTTTCTAGTTTGTATTTCTTGCACTGATGGATGATTGGCTCAGCAGTAACGGCAGTAAAGTGTTATACAAATACAATTTAATTTGACTGGCGGTATATTCAATATGTTCTGCATATTTTCAAGTTTAGCCAGGTTAAATCTCTTAGCTCATGTTAACAGTTGTTGCCATCCATCCATCCATTTTCTTACACCCTTTATCCGTACTGGGGTCACGAGGGGTGCTGGTGCCTATCTCCAGCTGTCAATGGGCGAGACGCAGGGTACACCCTGGACATGTACGGTGGTTGCCTTTTTTCTTATTTTTCTATGTATTGACCTCACTTTAATTTCACTTCAGCTTGCTTTCCTTTGAGTCAGATCGACCAACCAGTTGCTGTCCGTCCGTCCGTCCGTCCGTAGGTCCTTCCTCTTCCGCTCAGTCCCTCCGTTATGTTCTGTGTCTGTAACCTGGACGCTTGCCTTGGATCATTTCTTTATATTTGCTCTTTTACTTTGCAAAGCTTGTGGTCCAGATATTTCAGTAAGGTGTCATCTTTTGTCCTCCTGTGTTCTTCCGTATTTAAACTCTTTTTTTCTCAATAGTGCAATTGTAACATTTTCTGAGGCTCCGATTAATTTGGAGAAAGCACTGTTTCAAATATGACATATATTCCACAAGTTAATAAACAACAATTCACTTTTAAATAAAACCTTAAGTACTTTTGGAACTCATGTCTGTTTTAACTGTATAAAGCAATATTTCGACCAGTTTTAACCCTGGAACAGTGAACCGATTTGACTTTAACATATCATTCTCACTAATAGATCCTATTTTGTGTTACATAAGGATATTTCATTACCTTGCCAATCTGTAGCACAGACGTTAGCTGTTACAAAAAGGTGTAATTTTGTGTCATTTCCTACGCCAGCCTTTCATATTCCAGGGAAGCGTTAACTCATGGAGAGAGTGAGGCTACAGAGAGAACTTTCTTATCCAGACTTGTGAGTGTTTTTAAAGAGTCGACCCGGATCTGAGGAGCGGCTGAACAAGCAGCAGGACAAACTTCTTTCTGTTGGCGTTTTTTTCCTTTGGCCTGGCAGCACACTCCCATCTGCTGTTTTGACAAAGGAATGACAACAGATACCCCAGTCTTCCATCGGAGTGAGGGCCTCCATCTGTTCTGACGCCTCTCCTTCCCATGTAGCCGTGCTTCCCTGTATCCATAATTTCCCTTTGATTTCAGAGCTCCATCGTCTGTTTCATCATTCCAGATGGATACAGGAAAGTGCGATAAAATATTTCCTAATGCATCCCGGCCATGCTCCATCATTTATATTATTTTATATGTGCCCACTGAGTTAAACAGATGCACCCTCCTCCACAGTTGTCTGTCTGAGACATCCTGTGATCTCTTTTTTTTTTGGCTTTCGGTCTTTATTTCACATCAGGAGTGCCTTTATATCAATCAGCTGTATCTTTTTCTTTTCTTCCCACAATCTGGAGTTAACCTTCCAAAGACACCTCAGTCCTTGATCATTTAGTCATGATCTATTGTGTTATTACTGCTTCACATGGAGCCATCCATCACCTTGCTAATGACATTAATCCGTGCATCTGTAGGATGCTGCCAGCTCAGTGCCATGGAGAGCTTTGGTTGAATCCCACATGCGTTCCAGGTCAGAGTCTGTAATAAAGCTGCTGCTGCCTCTGAGGCAGAGGCTTCTTGCCACAGATGCTCCAGCCTTAATGGATTACCACAGCTCCAGTGGAAATAGGAAGACACAAATTAAATGTTTACTTGGACACGGGGTGTGTTGTACAGCGTCTTAGAGTAATGAAATTGCAGGGTGTTGTGAATACGCGGCAGATTTCTTTCCATGCGGATGGATGTGTATGAGGTTAGAGCTGAACCATGAAAGCCCTTGTCCTCGTTACACTCCACATGCATCGGTTATACCAGCAGCTTGCTTTGTTTTTCTAAAGTACAGCTTTGGCTTTTTGCTTCTGCTGTTTCTAAGGAAATGAGAAGAAAGTGAATTTCAATTTGTCAGCGCTCCGCCGGTGTTTCTGCTTGCTGGTCAGATCAGCAGGTAATGCATCGTCTGGGTCCGTGGGCCTGCATGCAGCAGACCGCTGCTCAGAGGTCTGCTGACAAGTCACAGCAGGAGCCTGACAGGCACAATGTTTTTGGAATATGGGAGCAAAACAAAAATGTCAGTCATAATTTGTTTGCAGAGAGCAAATCAATAAAAATGCTATGAAAGAGGCCCAGCTTTAGCACATTAAAGACAATCTGTAAAGGACACGCTTAAACAGTTTATTACATGAGTCACACATCTGCAGAGGGAGCCACCCAGTCTGTGAAACCTCCGACAGCAAGAAGGGATATCACACATTTTCAATGTGACTTCATATTCTGCTATAAGGCAGAGCAAAATTTTCAGTCTAGCACATTTCTATTAAAATTAACAAGTGGTCAAAAATCTATATAACGCCAATATCCATCCATTTTCTATACGTGGTTATCCATGCAGGGTCACGGGGTTCTGGTGCCCATCTCCAGAGGTCAATGGGCGAGGAGTGGGGACCTGGAGAGAAGCCAAGCATGCAGAGGGAAAACATGCAAACTCCAAGCAGAAAGACCCTGGGGTTCGAACCCAGGACCTTCTTGCTGCAAGGAAACGGTACTACCAACTGTGCAGCCCTATAAAGCTACTAGTTCTGTTTAATGAAATATACCAGAGAGGTTCTACATTACCCTTCATCCGATTTATTTAACCACAGCCTTTGATATATTAGATCATATTATTTATACATAACATCTGAAGGGGCTGTTTATATCTAATTAACAGTGAATGGAGATTGTGCCATGCTCCTCATGACCTACACAGCAGATCAGAGCTTTGCTGACTTGGAAAACTTCCTTCCCCTTGAAGGCATTCATGACACAGCTATGCTGCTATTAACTGCCCCCCCCCCCCCCCCCTCCAAAGATAAGCTCTCACCATGCTCTATATATCACGAGCTCACTCTAGCCACATTCCTACTATGCTACCCAACAAGTGAACCGCTTCCAGAGCTCATCTCAGGACAGCCCTTTTGGACCATACCAGGATGCTATTATTATGGACACGTGTTTGCAGTAAATGTAAACTATACTTCCTTGATGATGTAACTAAATACTACAATATGCTGATGACACCAGATTCGATCAGTGAAACCTGGTGAAACTAAATAGGTAGTTCTAAAAAAATAATAATGTCCATTTGGCCGTATAAACATTAGGATGAGATGATTTAATGTCTTCGGCTTCGGCTTCCAGACATTGTGACCAGTATTTGTCTGTATGGACATAAAAAAATGATTTCTGGCTCTGCATTTACCTGGAAGATAAAGGTAAAATTAATGGGTATCCATCTCTATAGGTATAATGAAAAATTGCAAATTTCCATCCAAATTGGACCGTTACTATGCCAACTTAGATCCATCCATTTAGTTTTCTATCCCTACTGAGGGTTGTGCCACTCACTCAGCTCTAAGGTCAAAACAGAGTGGCCTACTGACCTTGCCTGTATGTCTTTGAAGCTGGTGTACTCAGAGGAAAAAAAGTGTATCTTGGATACATTATACACTAACATCCACAACACAGCCTTAAGACTGTAACAATTGTGCCTCAGAAATGCAGTCCAACTATATTAATAGAGACTGAAAAATCATCTCTGTTACGCTGTGGAATTTTATTTTTTCCTTTTAAAGCTCCCATCCTGTCGATCTTGATTTGTTCAAAATCCTAACACTGTTTATAAGACTGAATTTACCTCTTAGTTCACCTCCATGATGTATTTGAATGTGTTTCTGTGCATTTTTATCCTTTTCTTTAGTGTTTATTTTATTATAGTATAGTACTTGTACGAGCATTTATGAACTGGTTTTCAAATAGGTGTTTGGCCCCTTTTGAAAACCTGCCTTTGTTCTGTGAAGCTGTGCAAAGCATTATGAAATGAATCAGTGCTAGAAAGGTGTGACATAAATAAGGCAGAGTGCATGTGCCAGCCTCTTGTTTTATGCTCAGGTCCGGTCCACCTTGTTCTAGATGTAAAATAAATGTGGAACAATTAGATCTGGTTCCTCAGTGACAAGATGATCTTTTACATGTTCTCAGAAAAATGAGAAGAGACTCAAGCTGAAAAATGAATGAACTACATAATTTTTCTCTTGGTGAATACTGAAAACAGACTCAAACACGTGTTAGTAAGGAAGCATGCTGACATTAGCATTTAGCACACAGCAGGCTGCCCTCACTATATTTCACACATAATGTATTCTGACAGCTAACAGAGAAAATGAGCGAAAGTGGTTTGGCCAGGTGTGAGAGTGCTGTGTAACCGGTGGGTTTGCACTGTGGCAATACCCTCTGCAGAGATACAAATAGCTTGTTTATGTTTCTGAGCCGGTTTGCTTTTCTCACAATGAACCAAGCTGTTGATTCAGCCACTCATAACGTTCCCAGTGTCTCTATGATGAATTGGTTGTGTTCCTGCAGCCTAAACTTGTTCTGTTTCACTTGCATTATAACCCGAATTCATCTTACATTTTATATCTGAGCCGTAGAAGATATTTCTGTTTAAAACAGCTGGAATTGTTAAATAATCACTTATATTTTTGAATGCAACATCGAAAACTGAAATTCTGCTGTTTGGGATATCCTTCATAACTGTGACCTGAACATGCAAAAATAATTCACTATTAATCAGGTCTAAACTCATTTTAAGAGTCTCTGGATTCCAACTTTAGAGCACAAATTAAGACATTTTAATGTCCACATCGTATCTCATCTCAGATACAACTTGTAATCTTGGTTCCCTTCTGAGTCCAAACAAGTAAAAATCTTCAAAGTAATAAATGATTAAGTTACAATGGGCCTTTGCTTAGTTTTTTAAGCTAAAAAGAAATTTCAGCAGACACTATTATGACACAAAAAAAGACATTTGAGTCACATCGTCAAAACTGGTCAGCACTTCCAAACATGGCTGATAGCATCTATTAAACGTACCATCATAAAGGCTTCTTCTGCATCCATAACAAAATACTGTTTAACACAGAATTCTTTATATTCGTGTTCTCTGTCAGAACAAAATGTCTGAGTGCACAGAATGTAAATAACCACCAAAGCCAAACATTCTTCAAGCATCCACAAAAACTAGCTCTTACTGTTTATCTTTTTTTCTAAGTGTCTGAGCTGAAGTAGAGACCATTTGACTGCCGTTGCTGCTAGAGTGTTTAACATACCCGCCATCTGCTACATGTGTAGCGTTAGCTTGAAGGGACTTTTAAAGGGCAAAATCCACTTTAGCCCTGAAATACATTTTGTTGTTTGCTTGAAATTTCTACGTGTGCAGAAAACTTTTAGATAAACTGTTCAGGAGTGTCGTAGATATCTTTATATACTGTTTGGGTCATGTTTATCAATCCGTGACAATTATGTCACAGTATTTGCTGTGGCTCTGCTAAACAAGGTCATGGGCTTTCACCTTAGAAGTCTTGCGGGTCTGCCATTTTTATTTCTCTGAGCTATTTTGTAATCCAATCTGAAGGATGCCAAAGCTACAAGTGGACAGGTCATCACTGTCTACTTTTAAGACTAGGCTTAAAACTTTCCTTTTTGACAAAGCTTCTAGTTAGAGTGGCTTAGCTATCTCTGGCCCTGAGCTATCTCTGTAGTTATGCTGCTATAGGCTTAGGCTGCTGGACGACATCAGGGTCTATTTCTCTCACTCTGCTGAGTTCTCCTACTGTTCTCCAAGTTGCATTGCTTGTCGTCATTTCAGCTTTTAACTTTTTGTTCTCTGTCATTTTTCTCTTCATAGAAGGTACACCTGGTCTGTCGTTCTGTTAGCTGTGACATCATCAGGGGAGGCAGATCATCCTCTATTACCATCTAACATAGAAAGTACTCCTGGATCAATGTGAGCTTCTGTGCTTTCTGTGTCTCTGCTCTGTCTTCTCTAAGCCCCAGTGGGTCGAGGCAGATGAGCGTTCACACTGAGCCTGGTTCTGGTTCTGCTGGAGGTTCTCCTCCCTGTTAAAGGGGAGTTTTCCTCTCCACTGTCGCTTCATGCATGCTCAGTATGAGGGATTGCTGCAAAGCCATCAACAATGCAGACGACTGTCCACTGTGGCTCTACGCTCTTTCAGGAGGAGTGAATGCTGCTTGGAGAGACTTGATGCAACCTGCTGGGTTTCCTTAGAGAGGAAACTTCTTTTGGCCTGTTCTGTATAATCTGATCCAATTTGTAAAATCTGATCAAATTTGACTTTGGGAAGTGCCTTGAGATGACATGTTTCATGAATCGGCGCTATATAAATAAAATTTAACTGAACTGAATCACTTGTTCATTAAACCCTCCCCCATCATGCTCCAATAAATGGGCGGACACAGTCGAGGGGAACGTTCTGCGACCTGGAAGGGGTCGTGGTATGAAATGCTTCCTTTAGATTTAAAGAGACAGCACCAAAATAAACTGCTCTCAGACACAGCTCAGAAGAGGGGTAAAAAGGGGGAGTGTGGGGGTAAATTAACGAATGACAGGCAGCATCGTCAGAACAATATTATGTCAGCCTTATTAATGTACAGCTGTTAAACCCTCAAAAGGAAGACATTGATTATGAAAGGGACACATTCACTGCATGGCCTACTGATGCCTGTGCACATCAGAAAAACAATGGTTAGCATGAGAGAAGAATTTACAACAGAACTGGGTTGTTTTAAGATCTAATTTCTCACTGTGTCCAACTGCAGATTTGGCTCATCACAGAAAGCTTTTAAACCCCTCTGTAGGGTGATGGACTATTAGGTCTCCAAATGACTACCACCAAAACAGCATTTCTCCTCATTTAGTCCTGTTTATCAGCAAATTCTCTGTATTAATATGTAGTTTATGAGTTAAATATTGAGGTGGAAACTCTATCATTACTTTTATTTTGTTAGCCATTGTCTTATGTACTGATGACAACACCTCTACAACTCTTAGCAGTTCGCTGTTTTTCATTAAGGCTTTTTCAAATTTTCTTTACCTGGAAATTAATCCAACTATCATGGGCTGTAAGCCTGGACATAGTGGAAAAGTTATAAAATGATGATTGCAGTGTTTTCTTTATCTGTGGTGCAGATATTAGAAGCTTTACAGCATATTTCCTCCCAGAATCAACTAGCCAGCTTGTTTTCTAGTGACTTAAATGACCCTGCAGGTGCGCTGCAGGTGTAGCTGACAGAGAGATCTAATCCACTAAACAAACAATGTACAGAAAGCTATAAGTTGAATGTATCTACAGGGTTTTATGAGACTGCATTTACCAGTAAAGAACAATAAATCATACAAGCTGCAAGATTTATCATCCAACTCTGCAAGCTCTGCCACTTCGTGGAGGTGCAATGGCAAATAGCTTTATCCATCTGAATCTTAATAACAGCCAAAGAAAAACAATGCAGCTATCAGAGATAATAATTATCACTGTCGAATAGCAGCTCAGAGAAGAATCTGTTCTGTCAAAGGTGAGAAATCCACATTTCACTGGGAAATAAAAGCTGATTACAGACAACATTTGATTACAGTGTACAGCACGGCACTCTTGTAGGATGTAATTATTGGATGAGTTAATCATGTTACAGTTCATTAAATAGTTAGGGCTTGTCTCTCAAGTTTGTTCAGATGTTTGTAGAGAAATCCCTCAGCCGTATCCTTTTAAATACGGTTGCCAAGAAGCATTTAAACAAAAAAATGTTCAAGGATAAGAGGGTTTATTAAATAACAAAAGAAATCAGAGTGGTTTTTCAGCACCTCGAATCGGACCTTTCACTCAGAAGAACTGCTGATGTTTAAATCATTTACTTTCTGGACTAGAACCTAATCACACACAGATGGCATCCAACAATATTCAAAACATGAATGATTCATGACATCAAAATTTCTGAATGACTGTTAAGAGCCAAATTCCCTTAAAGGAATGGGATTTGCTACTAATTTAGAAATACAGAAAGATTTTACATACCCTCTGATTAGTTTACTTTACATATTGGCGCCAGTGTGTGTGTGTGGCCTACTGTCCACCACTCTACGTTTTGCAAATTTGTATTGATTCTTATGTGTGTCATCCAACATGTCAGTTTCATACTATTGTATGATTGCCAGACAGTGATGTTATCAAGGCATTGGTTGTTTATACCTCTAATATTTAATCAGTTTGTTTTTATATCTCTCTTTGCAGGTGTAGAAACAGACTCCTTGTTCTCTCCTTTTCCTCTACTCTATTTTTTCTCCCTTTTAGCATTTTTTCTCATCTTTATCTCTTCCTTATTTTTCTCTTCTACCTTCCCATTTATGTGTCCATTCAATGCTAAATAGTCCCAGACTAAAATCTAATAAAGCTTTTTGCATATATAAATCAAGTGGAGCACTATGGCAAAAGCAGTAATGCTCCACTTGTGAAAGTAAATCTGTTGGGCTCTCTTTGGAATTAAGATATCAATTCTTAATGCTTGTTAAAAAATAAATGAAAAAATAAAATGATTGCCAGACAATCCTGGAGCTTCCTCTATCTACATATTTACTGGTGCAGTTTGGTAATAATGCACCAAGTTCTGTGCTCCGTCCTCTGGCTGACGTACCAGCTCGCTGCTCAGTATTCCAGCCCCACCTCTCTGGAGGAAACAATGCAGACACTAGAGTATAAGCAGCAGCCATCTCCTGAGGAATTTCAGGTCTATGGCGGCCCCATGGCGCGCCCTGGAGCCTGTTGACTCCTAGCGGGTTTATGTCATTGAACTTAGTCAGACATCTCAACTTTTGCGCTTTGCTCCTGGATTCCTGTGCTGGTGCGGAGTGAACCGGCAGAATCTGAGGCAGGTGGTGTGTGCTCTGCCCGATACTGAAGCCTGGGAGCCATTATCCATCAGCATGAGCTTGCCAAATCCATAAGGAAAACACCTGTTGTTTGAGTTTTTTGCCCTCTCATGTTCTGGATTTCTTCTCTTTACCTGGGACCTGGATTTCCCCTGTTGGGTCAAGTACTTTTTCTGTAATTATGCCAGGTAATTTAGCATATTTTATCTTTCTAAAGGACTTCCAATCATGATGGTGGTGTAGCTGTTGTGTATAGGTGTGAGGTTACTGTGAGCACCTTCCCTGGCCTACTTTCTGCCAGCTCAAACTGCCTGTTTGAGCTGGGTTGCTCTCCCTTGCTGGTTTGTACAATAATTTATCGGCCTCCAAACTATAATAAGAACTTTCTAATTGACATCTAATTATGTGTCAATATTTGACCAGATTTTAATGGTGGGAGATTTTGATGACTTAGCTGAGCAAAATAAACATGTCTCTGAGTCTGAGTAAAAGAAAAAAAAAGATTTTTAACTCCCAACTGTAGGACTTCCTGGAGGAGGATAATAATATGAAAGCATTTCAGTCCAGTTTTAAACAATTCCATATCACATAGCCAACTTTGTTAAGTGTTAGTTTTTTTTGCAACTGACATTGGAAAGCATGTACTGCTACTACCTCTGGTTCTCATTGCCTTTGACACAGTAGACCATGAAATCCTGATTTCACAGCTGGAGCAAAAGGTAGGAGTCAGAGGGTCATGTCCCCAATGGATGTTTTTGTGTGAAGATTTGTGTGAAGACACAACCTGATCCTGTGCTAACCTGCCACGGGGGTACCACAAGGCTCTATTCGTGGGCCATTTCTTTTGCCACTGGGAACTATTTTACAAAAATGTAAGATTTCATTCCATTTATATGCAGACAACTGTCAAATATATTTCCAGGTTGGATTATTATTTCAATACAAGGGCACGTGATTTTGCAATGCCTTGTGGGATACGGTCGCCATTTTCTGGGGCAACAGCTTTTCTTTACATTGGTAATTCAGATGTCGTGCAGTGAGAAATAGAGACAAAATGTGACAAAAATGGACCCGAGATAAGCGATGGACTCTACCGAGACAGGCTAGACCCTGTTCTGAAGGTTCACCATCTTGAAAAAAAAAAATCTCTAGCATTAGTGGGATTGCTACATATGAGCATGATAAATGGACAAAGGCCGCCCACTGGCATTCTCAGAAGCTGAGCTTGCTTTCTATCTGGTCAATGGAGTGTTATGAAAATATATAATCACTTATATGATAATAGTGCATTTTAAAGTTATACAGATATCAACCTTTAAACACAGTAATCTAGGGTGGGAATGTGTGCAGAGGACAATAAGATGCATTCAGACTTCAGTAAGCGTACCAGCCACAGCACAGAACGGGAAATTTCTGAGAGCCTTGTGCAGGAGATAGTGGTTTAAGAAAACCTTTCTCAGGGTCTCAATGTTATTTCAGTTAACTCCCAGGAACCGAACTAGGGCAATAGATTACATTTAACGGTCGAGTGTCAGGAAGCATATGGTTGAGCTAGACTGGGTGTCTCCACAAAGGGGGGGGGGGGTAGTCCGGCCCCCTCAGGAGCCGTCTCTTTGTTAAAAGGCTTGTTCCGAGTGTAAACGCCGAGACACATCTTACAACTCGTGGAGGCCATTTTCGGGATAAGATTAGGATATCCGCGTCGGTGATAAAAACTTGTAAGTTGTCTCCCTTTTTTGAATTCCAAATTGTAATAAAATATGTTTTAACTGTTCTGCCTTTGATTTTACTGACTTCTCTTTTTTTGCCAAATCTTCGAACCGGAATGAATGAGACGGCCCGTGGTACATGAACGAGCCCATGAGTCTCAGCAGGAGTTAGTTTTTATAACAATAAATAATTCAATTCAATTCTGCATACTTGCATCTTTATTTCAAACCTGACAAGACATGAAGTCATAAAGTGGAGACATTCAAACAACAAAATAACTAAATGTGCAAACGCCCAGTCTACCTTGGATGCTGCCATGCATGAGTCGAGGCAAAAGTACCTGGAACAGTGTTATAGATGGATATTGATAATGTTAGCCACACCGGCTTCCCATCCGGTCCAGGATCCAGTTTAAGTTACTCCTCCTTACTTTCAAGGCCTTCCATAACCTTGCCCCTCCTTATTTGTCCCAACTTCTCCATATTCACACCCCCTCTCGCCCCCCATGGTCTTCCTCTTACGTGTGTCTCGCTGTCCCGTCTTCCAGCTCTGAAGTCAGCTGCCTCCTGACCTCCGCAGTGTTGACTCCCTCCCTCATTTCAAAAGTCGCCTCAAAACTTAATTCAATTCAATTCAATTTTATTTATATAGCGCCAAATCATGAAACATGTCATCTCAAGGCACTTTACAAAATCAAGTTCAATCATATTATACAGATTGGGTCAGATTATACAGATTGGTCAAAATGTCCCATATAAGGAAACCAGTTGATTGCATCAAAGTCCCGACAAGCAGCATTCACTCCTGGGGAACCGTAGAGCCACAGGGAGAGTCGTCTGCATTGTACATGGCTTTGCTGCAATCCCTCATACTGAGCAAGCATGAAGCGACAGTGGGAAGAAAAACCACCCATTAACGGGAAAAAAAAACCTCCGGCAGAACCGGGCTCAGTATGAACGGTCATCTGCCTCGACCGACTGGGGTTACAGAAGACAGAGCAGAGACACAACAAGACAGACAAAAAAGCACAGAAGCACACATTGATCTAGTAATCTGTTCTACATTAGATGGTAATAGTCGGTGATCTGTCCTCCCTGGATGATTTCACAGTCAACAGAACGTCAGACCAGGTGTACCTACTATGAAGAAAAAAGAGAGAGAACAAAAAGTTAAAAGCTGAAATGACAACAGTCATTTCAATGTAATGCAATGGAAATCTGGAGAACAGTAGACTGGAGTACAGTAAAAATCAGTAGAGTGAGAAAAGTAGGCCCTGATGTCCTCCAGTAGCCTAAGCCTATAGCAGCAAAACTATAAAGGTAGCTCAGAGTAACATGAGCCACTCTAGTTATAAGCTTTGTCAAAAAGGAAGGTTTTAAGATTAGTCTCAAAAGAAGAAAGGGTGTCTGCTTCACGGACCAAAACTGGGAGTTGGTTCCACAGGAGAGGAGCCTGATAGCTAAAGGATCTGCCTCCCATTCTACTTTTAGAGACTCTAGGAACCACCAGCAGACCTGCAGTCTGAGAGCGAAGTGCTCTGTTAGGAACATACGGGGTAATCAGAGCTCTGATATATGATGGAGCTTGATTATTAAGGGCTTTATACGTTAGAAGAAGAATTTTAAATTCTATTCTTGATTTAACAGGAAGCCAATGAAGGGAAGCTAAAATTGGAGAAATATGATCCCTCTTGTTGATTTTCATCAGAACTCTTGCTGCAGCATTTTGGATAAGCTGAAGACTTTGAATTGCATTTTGTGGACTTCCTGATAGTAAAGAATTACAATAGTCCAGCCTTGAAGTAACAAATGCATGGACTAGTTTTTCAGCATCACTCCTGGACAGAATGTTTCTAATTTTGGCGATATTCCGGAGGTGAAAAAAGGAAACTCTGGAAACCTGTTTAATATGGGATTTAAATGACATGTCTTGGTCAAAAATAACACCAAGATTTTTTACTTTATTACCAGAGGCCAAGTTAATGTCATCCAGATTAAGTGATTGGTTAAGAAGTTTATTTTTTGAGGACTCTGGCCCAAAGATTACAACTTCGGTCTTGTCAGAATTTAGATGCAGGAAATTTAAAGTCATCCAGCTTTTGATGTCATCAAGACATGACTGCAGTCGAAGTAATTGATTGGATTCATCAGGATTTATGGATAGATATAGCTGAGTGTCATCAGCATAACAGTGGAAATTAATCCCATGCTGTCTGATAATTTTGCCGATCGGAAGCATATATATAGTAAAGAGAATTGGTCCAAGGACTGAACCCTGTGGTACTCCACAGGTGACCCTAGAGTTTGAGGAAGATTTATTATTAACATGAACAAACTGGAATCTGTCCGACAGATAAGATTTAAACCAGCCTAATGCTTTCCCCTTAATCCCTACAGTATGTTCAAGTCTTTGTAGGAGAATATTGTGATCAACTGTATCAAATGCAGCACTAAGATCTAACAGGACAAGTACAGACACAAGTCCATTATCTGAGGCCATGAGAATATCATTAGTGACCTTCACCAGAGCCGTTTCAGTGCTATGATGAGCTCTGAAGCCTGACTGAAACTCCTCAAGTAGGTCATTGCTTTGTAAATGTTCACAAAGTTGATTAGCAACTACTTTCTCAAGAATTTTAGATAAGAAAAGAAGATTAGATATAGGTCTGTAGTTTACTAGCTCATCTTGATCAAGAGAAGGTTTCTTAAGTAAAGGTTTAATAACAGCTACTTTAAAAACCTGTGGTACATATCCATTTACTAAGGATAGATTAATCATGTCTAAAATAGGACCACTGATCAAAGGGAATACCTCCTTAAACAACTTGGTTGGGATTGGGTCTAACATACAGGTAGAAGGTTTAGATGGAGCTAACATTTTAGATAGCTCAGAAAGCTCTACTGCTTCTAAACAGTTCAAACACTGTGCAGGTTCTAAAGATTCCTCCAATGCTGCCTTACTTACTGGGGATGAGGTAATCATGTTTGGGAGGATGCCAATTATTTTATTTTTAATGGCATCAATTTTATTTATGAAGAATCCCATAAAATCATTACTACTAAGAGCTAAGGGAATGGATGGATCAACAGAGCTGCAGCTCTGAGTAAGTTTGGCAACTGTACTAAAGAGAAATCTAGGATTATTTTTATTCTCTTCAATTAATGATGAAAAATATGCTGCTCTAACTCTGCGAAGGGTCTTGTTATACAACAATAGACTGTCCCTCCAGATTAAGTAGGATTCCTCTTGGTGTGTAGAGCGCCATTTTCTCTCCAATTTCCTAACATTGTGCTTCAAGGAACGCAGCTCTGAATTAAACCAGGGAGCCAGCTTCCTGTGAATTATCACCTTCTTTTTCAAGGGAGCTACATTATCTAATGCAGAACGCAATGAGGAAGTCACACTGTTAGCAAATGTATCTATTTGTGAATGGGAAGAAACAGCATTGCTGCCATCTACAGGGCATTTCTGCAATACTGAGGATATTAAGAGGGGGACAGACTCTTTAAGTTTTGATACAGCATTATCCGATAAAGATCTACTATAATGGAACCCTCTTTTGGGGGTGGAGAAATCGGTTAGATTAAACTCAAATGTTATTAAAAAATGATCAGATAGGACAGGGTTGTGAGAGAATACTGTTAATTCTTCACAATCAATGCCATATGTCAGCACAAGGTCCAAAGTATGGAGCCGAGAGTGCGTTGGCTTATGCACATTTTGAGCGAAACCAATTGAATCTAGGATAGTTTTAAAGGCTACACTAAGGTTATCACATTCAGTGTCAACATGGATGTTAAAATCACCCACTATAATAACCTTGTCAGTATTTAACACCAAATCAGATAAGAAGTCTGACAGTTGATCCAAAAAATTCAGAAATGTTCATGGAGAAAGCAGCTTTGAGTGGGTCCAGGATCATTGAAGTTTTTGTCCTAAAGAGGAAACTAGTAATTTCAGAGGTAGGTAAACGCATAGTGCTCCTGCTTAGCTTTGATGTCTGATGGACAAATTTATTTAAAATTATTATCAGCCTGGTATACACTCTGCATTTATGTTTGAAATATTTAAAGGCTCATCGGTTAATTTATTTATGAAGCAAGGAATATTCACGAAGGATCTGCTTTACTTTCACTTTGTTTGCTACCCTCAGCAACCTAGGCTAGCATTAGCTGGCTAGGCTAACAGCCAGCTAAAAGCGCCATGTGAAACAGGATAACAAGTTTTGAGAAACACACATGCCCATTATTACCTTTAAAATTACTGCAGATATAATGAAATATCACAGATAACCTCCAAGGAGTGAGGACAATTTATGATGTAATGTCTAAATTAATCTCCTATGTGTGGAGGAGATAGAGGCTATTCCTTTACTCCTACATTTTTTGCTAGCCTCAGCTGGCTAGTCTAGCTCTAGCAGCATACTAAGCTCTGTGTTAAACAGTAAAATAAGCTTTGATTCAGACTTACCAGTCTGATAATACCCTCAACACACGTTTTGGGAGCGTTGAAAGTGAGGTTTAGTTGTCTTACGGCTGCTATCCAGAGTCCATCCGGCATATATTTTTAAGATATACAGAGATTCGAGCTCCTTAGCTTTGATCCCATGGGGTAAACTTAAAAATCTCAGTCCATTATTATTTTTCCTGAAGCGATTAACGAATGTGACTGTTAATGACAGCCCGTTTGCACCATAATTGTAACTTTCTAAAGCTATGTAAACAAGATGAAGCCGGTTTCCTGATGCCCCGGTATCCCATGATGCAGTACGGTTGTTACCTCACCCTTTCAAGTCCCATTTGTAGCTCAAATAAACTTTTTTCCACTGTCGCTTCATGCATGCTCAGTATGAGGGATTGCTGCAGAGACATCAACAATGCAGATGACTGTCCACTGTGGCTCTACGCTCTTTCAGGAGGAATGAATGCTGCTTGGAGAGACTTGATGCAACCTGCTGGGTTTCCTTAGAGAGGAAACTTTCTGACCAACCTGGAGGATCTGATGGAATCTGACTTTGGAAAGAGCCTTGAGATGATATGTTGTTAATTGGTGCAATATAAACAGAACTAAACTGAATTGTTTTTCATCTGAACAATGCAGGTTGATAATTATATTAAAGGTGAAACCTTTTCAAAAAGTATGTATCTTTGTCTAATATTTTTACAGTATAAAAAAATCCTGATTATTATAAATGTGTAGACTTTTGAGAACATCTTTAGATGTCTGTCTGTCACTGATAGCCATGATCTTTTTAAATTATGTCAATAAACAATTATGTAAATCCTAAACTAAGAAAAACACAGAATCTCCCTTCTTAAACATTGGATGAAATTTGTACTGTAATTGTTTAATTTCTTTTACCATTTTTATATGAAAATGATTGTTGCTGGATGAAGTATTTAAAGTTATATAATTTTGCAGCTTATCAACATCACAAGAGGCATAGAAAAAATAAAATTGGTAAGAAATATAAAAAGTAATAAGGCGACGGTTTCTTCTTGTCGATGTTTCTATGCATCTGCCTGTTTGCATAACACTTGGCAGCAGCTACAACAACAGAAGCCAACGAGGGACTACATCAGTGAGTAATTGTCTCCACAAACTGTTCACAGTCGACAGATAAGAGCCTCCAAAGGTCACTTAGCGTTTTCAAATCTAAAAATAGCTCCATATACTCTGAGTGGACGCACCCAGATGGTAATTTAAAAAGAGAAGTCATTTAAAAAGAATCAAGAAGCGCAACAAATACTTCAGTCGAGCCCATTTGTCTCGACATGAATTCTGATGTCTTTTTAAGTTTGCTTGTGAGGGTGCCGCTCGACTTAAACACTTCCATCTGAAGAGATTCACAGTGACCTCGTCTGAAGACTATCAGCTGAAAATGAGCACGCTGAAGCTCCTTGCTGTTGGCTCGATAGTCAAGATGAAGCGCTGAGGCTGCTTGGGAAATCAGGTCGAATTAAGCCACCAATAATATCTGTGCAAATCCCTATTAACTAACTAGATGAAGAACATATTTGCGACAACAGCCCCAAGGAGGAAGCTGCAGCGTGTGGATGACACACTCAGGATGGGAGTGAAAATGAGTCCGGCGGAGGTGATAATCACGCCGGAGCCTTTTGCTTCGGGCGCCAACTTTGCCTGGAAGGATGCAAATTAAAGCCACATAAACCATTAGCCTCATAATACCTGTTATCACCGTCCACCTCATTAATGTTGAGTTGCTACATCCAGCTCTCTGCCGGCTGAGCCTTCTTGAACTTTCTCCTCGGCTGCTTGATGTATTTCCCGCCTCCTCGGCTGCCGCAGATTTAATCACTGAGATCAATAGCTGTTACCGTCATTGATCTTGTGAGTCTATTTCATGGGCAAGGTGGCAGCACCTCATATTTTCTACATGCTGCAGCTCTTATGCATAATGCAACCAGCCGAGGGCTGTTTTTAATTAACATTAGAACACACTGTTTCAGAATTAGGAAAACGCCGTTGACTGCAAAGGACTTTGACTGCTCTACACGTTCAGCTCCACCTTTACTTTAACTTCACAGGAATTTCTGAATCCTGGCTTGTTTGTCCATCTTAATATTTATTATCACAGTGCTGCACATTTTTAAGAAAGGATATTGTTCTTGTTAAATGGGGGCCAACAAAGAGAACTGCAACAGATTCTGATGTTAGGAAATTGGAGAGAAAATGGCGCTCAACACACCAAGAGGAATCCTACCTAATCTGGAGGGACAGTCTATTGTTGTATAACAAGACCCTTCACAGAGTTAGAGCAGCATATTTTTCATCATTAATTGAGGAGAAAAAAAATAATCCTAGATTTCTCTTCAGTACAGTTGCCAAAGTTACTCAGAGTCATAGCTCCGTTGATCCATCCATTCCCTTAGCTCTTAGCAGTAATGATTTTATGGGATTCTTCATAAATAAAATTGATTCCATTAAAAATAAAATAATTGGCATCCTCCCAAACATGATTACCTCGTCCTCAGTAAGTGAGGCAGCGTTGGAGGAATCTTTAGAACCTGCGCTGTGTCTGAACTGTTTAGAAGCAGTAGAGCTTTCTGAGCTATCTAAAATTTTAGCTTCATCTAAACCTTCTACCTGTATGTTAGACCCAATCCCAACCAAGTTGTTTAAGGAGGTATTCCCTTTGATCGGTGGTCCTATTTTAGACATGATTAATCTATCCTTAGTAAATGGATATGTACCACAGGTTTTTAAAGTAGCTGTTATTAAACCTTTACTTAAGAAACCTTCTCTTGATCAAGATGAGCTAGTAAATTACAGACCTATATCTAATCTTCTTTTCTTATCTAAAATTCTTGAGAAAGTAGTTGCTAATCAACTTTGTGAACATTTACAAAGTAATGACCTACTTGAGGAGTTTCAGTCAGGCTTCAGAGCTCATCATAGCACTGAAACAGCTCTGGTGAAGGTCACTAATGATATTCTCATGGCCTCAGATAATAGACTTGTGTCTGTACTTGTCCTGTTAGATCTCAGTGCTGCATTTGATACAGTTGATCACAATATTCTCCTACAAAGACTTGAGCATACTGTAGGGATTAAGGGGAAAGCATTAGGCTGGTTTAAATCTTATCTGTCGGACAGATTCCAGTTTGTTCATGTTAATAAGAAATGTTCTTCAAACCCTAGGGTCACTTGTGGAGTACCACAGGGTTCAGTCCTTGGACCAATTCTGTCATGATTTGTCTCGGATGAACCCGGACAGCACACACACACACAGAGCTGGTTTCCAGAGTTTCTTGAAACAGCAGGAAGTGGATGATGGAAAGCCAGAGTCATTTTACCAAACGGGGTTGTAGGGTGCAGGAACTGGCAGATGGGAACAGACCGGAGCAGTCAGAGCAGGACCAGGAGACGAACAGGAACTGGATAGGCATGATGTTCTGAAGACTGAGTACGAACCGGTAACCAGGGACAGACTAAGGTGAGTTTATATAGTGGTGTGAGCAGGTGGAATGAGTCCAAGGTTAATTGCAGTCTGACAGGTGTTCCTAATCAGGGCTGCACTGGAGACGGAGCCAGAAATGTTCAGAGTGCAGCCTGAAGGCTGCATCATGACACATTCTCTTTACTATATATATGCTTCCGATTGGCAAAATTATCAGACGGCATGGGATTAATTTCCACTGTTATGCTGATGACACTCAGCTATATTTATCCATAAATCCTGATGAATCCAAACAGTTACTTCGACTGCAGTCATGTCTTGATGACATCAAAAGCTGGATGACTATCCATTGTAGCCAGCTTTTTGTATAAGTTTCTTAATCGGTAAATAGAGTCCACCTGAGTGTAATTTAATCTCAGTATAAATCTAGCTGTTCTGTGAAGGCCTGAGAGGTTTGTTGGAAAACTTTAGTGAACGATCAGGATCATGGGGACCCAGCAGACAGGTCAGGGAGGTTCTGTTTCTGTTTAAAGCATCACCCAGAGCTCTGTTGAATCCATCATCTCAACATGGAGACGATGGACCAAATGTAGACATACCAAGACATGGATGTCCACCTACACTGACAGGAGAGCATCCATCAGAGAAACAGCCAAGATGGCCACGGCAACTCTGGTAGAACTGCAGAGATCCACAGCTCAGATGAGAAAATCTGTTGACAGGACCAATATTATTTTTGCACTTTACAAATATGGAAGAAATGCAAGCTGAAAACGTTTTGCAGCTGTGATTTATGGGACAAAGCTCAGGTGTGCAATAAGGTAATCTGGACAGATGAGGCCAAAATGGACATAAGATAAGATAAGATAAGATAGTCTTTATTGATCTCACAATGGAGAAATTCACTCGTCACATCGGCTCATACAAGAAGGTGCAGAGTAGGGAAGGTGCATTCAATTATATACAATGGGTCTTCATATATACAGTGGATCAAAAAGAATACCAAAAAAATACAAAAAAAAAGGAAATAGGAATGGGCATATGATGTCTCATTTACATTCTTAGTGGTCTATATATATATAAACATATCTATATACTTAAATATATACATATATCTATGCACCTAAATACATACGTACTTACGCGTATATATGTGCATATACATTCGTGTATACATTTGTACATACATACATACATGTGTACTGACATATGTTCAGGTGTTGATAGCAGCAGAAGTCACTACATCAGGATTATTGCACGGGTTGTAGTACAGTATATTAAATAGATTATTGCACATTAGTTATTGCTCATTAATTATTACAGTTGTGGTCACAGTTACAGTGCAGCATAGTAAAATCTGATAGAAGCAGGGATGAATGACCTGCGGTAAAGCTCCTTCTTACAGACTGGATGTCTAAGTCTGTCACTAAAGGAGCTGCTCAGCTCCTCTACAGTCTGGTGCAGGGGGTGGAAGGTGTTGTCCATAATGGATGTGAGCTTGGACAACACCCTCCTCTCAGCTACTTCCTCCACCGAGTCCAGAGCACAGCCCAGGACAGAAGTGGCCTTCCTCACCAGCTTGTTCAGCCTCTTTCTGTCCCGCTCTGACATGCTTGAAGAAAACCTGTTAGGCACGACTAAAGCCTAGGATCACCTTCCAGCAGAATGATGCAGCCAGAGGTGCAACAGAATGGTTTAGATCAAAGCATGTTTTTGTTTGAATGGCCTAGTCAAAGCCCAAACCGAAATCCAATTTTTTTATTTGCAAAGCCGTTAGGGAGATACTCAACAAAGCTCACAGCTGTAAATATTAGAGCTGCTTCTTCAATGTGTGGTCTCAGCTGGGCTGAATAAAAATGCATGCCACACTTTTCAGAATTTTATTTGTAAAAAATGATTAAAACATACATTTTTTCTCCCACATACACTACTTTCATTGGACTTTTGTGACAACCATTGGTGAATAATTAATTCCTAAGTTTTAAAATACTTCTATTAAACAGTGTCAAAATTATTCAACGTGTGCCATTGTGTCCTCGTCACTTCAGTAATTCTCTCAGATATGCTGGTTATCAACATTTAGACCGAGTCTGATCAATTAAATCACGTTCTAGATCATCTTCAAATCCATCAGAGTGAAATATTAAAAACGTTCTGCTGAAGTTGGTTCTTAAATGGAAATCATCTTTATTTGTCATTGCCACGAAATGTGTCTTCTGCATCTAAACACAGTGGGGAAGTCTGGGGGATTTGAACCAGGGGAACTTGCAGCCTTCCCTGGTAGGAGTGCCCTGCTCTAACCACTCAGCCACAACTCTCCCAAAGATTCAGTAATATGGATGTTTTTAAATTATTCTCAAACTTTCTTCTCCTTCGAACTTTGTCAAAAAGTCTTTGGCTGTCACAAATAAAGTTGGACCGACCCGTCCCTGTCCCTGTGACTCACGCAGGGACAACCTTTTTCTGATGTGAACTGCAGACGGGATTGATACAACCATCTTTGTTCACCGATCATCTGGCCCCCTGAGGAGCGAAGGCTCAGCTCTCAGATCAGTGCCGTTGACCTTAATGGCCGACATTTACTGGGACAATCTCAGAGCGCTGTGTGAAGACGGCATGCCGGGCTTCACACTGTGCCACAAAGACCGGTGAAGGTGACACCATTATAGTGACAGGTGGATGGGACACTTTTATGCACCTCTCCAGGAATAACTGTTTAGAGAAAATGTTGGGTCAAAAAGAGAAGTACCTACCTGGGCTTTTTTTAGTCTTTGGATAAAGATTTTTAAGTGTTTTCCTGACTAGATTCATTAAACTCCACCACAGAATCAAACCATTTTTGTATAAATGAAGAGCAACGAGTTGCCACGAGAATCATGCTGATGAAATGTTGTTTTTCAGCCCTGGAACAGGATACCAGATTCTAAAACCCACCAGCCCGTAAAGATGCCGATGCAGATTCAGAGGAGCAGCAACAGTTTACTTTAACACGAGGATTTAAACGAGAACCTCTAAATTAAAAGTTTCAAACATTTTCATCCAAAGTTGAACTTCTTTGATCAAAGTTCAAACATTTTCAGAAAATCCCGGAGATAAATTTTTAAAATAAAAATAAAATCTGGAATTGCTTCTAATGAGAAAAATTGCATTACTTTATAATAAAGTGAAGATGACTGTCACGTTCTTCAGGTTTTTAGGTTTTTGGTTTGCTCTTGGGTTTCTGTTTTCTCCAGTTTTCATTTTTTATATTTTTCCTGAGCAGTTTAACTGAAGAAAAAACAAATCTGTGGTAAAAAATAAAAATAAAAAAATGAAAACAATGAAGCAACCTGGTGGTTTAAATAAAAAATAATTAACAAACATCATATAAAAAGAATCAGCCTTGGATTCAGTTTTAGCTTTAAATTCACAACCAGCACCATTGAATTATCATAAATCTCCTTTACGGATTTACATCTTATTACCTTTAATTCCAGTTGAGCAGGAGTATCAGGCTGGTTTTTATTAGCTCTTTTTTTCCCTTTTTTCTATTGTTGTAATTGCTCTTATTCTGTAAGTTTTACTGCAGATGATTTATTTTATGACTTGTATAATGTTTTTTCATCTTTTATTCCATGAACCTGTACAGAATTTCAGTCATGGGTCTGTAAAACGCTCTATGATTTAAGATTGCTACATCTGCGTTGGTGAATCTGAGTAACCTAAAATAAAGTTCACCTGTCCAGGTAGCTTTTTGCTGCTGATTATAAAGAATCATAATGATGTCAGCTGTTGACATGTATCAGTCAGGAGAAGAACACAAAAATCCACCGGATCATATCTACATCATGGCACAGTGTTGACAGTCATCGGTATTTACTTAGCAAGTACATCCACGCAGAGAAAGCAAGGACGTTGCACAGTAGTTCAACAACTGCAGCAGAGCGACTTGATGATGTCACCACTCAGCTAAAATCTTTCCTAAAGTTTGATAAAATGTTCCTTTTTTACTCTGGAAGGTGATTATTTTCACATTTATAGTGGAATGTTAAATAAAAAATGTTAATTTGACAACTCTCCAGTATTAATTAGAAACAAGTGTCAGAACTAATTTGAAACCTTTTAAAATAGTGAGGTCAATATTTCACTGATGATGGTAACAAAGCTTCACAAAGTGAAACATTTTGGTTGTTCACCTCATATCAGTCCTGCCTCCTGCCTCTTAGTTCCAGCCTCAACATCCTTTCACCGGTTTACTCACTATTGCTCCATATGCCCATACTTTGTAACTTCACTATCTTATCAAATGGCGTGTACTAGTATTGGTGGCGACAGTGGGGCAGGAGTTAGAGACTTAGACTTAGACTTAGACTTAGACTTTCTTTATTGTCATTTTGTATACACAGAGTGGATACAGAACGAAATTTCGCTTTCAGGAATTTGTCCTGCATTTGCAGGGTTGCTGGTTCGATAACCATTTGCAGGGTTGCTGGTTCGATAACCTGCTCCGACCATCTCGGTCTTTGCGTCCTTGGGCAGCTGTGGCTACTATCATTGCTCACCTGTGTGTAGGGTGAAGTGCTTTGGGGTCGTCAGACTAGTCAAAATGCTGTGCAAGTAAAAGCCATATACTTTAATATGCTGCATTACCACATAATAATTAGGCAGTATTTTTCCCCTTAATGATAAGTTCACTCTCTTCTACTTTACAAGGTAACTTTAAATTAGCTTTTCTATTCAAATTACTTCCATTCATAGTACTTCATCTAGTGTGCAAGTGTGGTGTATCCTGTCTAGGCGTTTTCTCCATTGTGGCACAATAAAGGTATTTCTATTCTATTCTATTCCAGTGACATTACTGGAAAAAAAACAATCTAAAGTTAAATAGATGACAAGGCAGAAACTGGACGAGTAGACTCATTTCTGCAAGAGACAGTCTATTGATCTCTACACACAGCTGAGATGAAAGTTGTAAAAAATAAATAAATAACATTCTTGCTGAAAGAAAAAATTTCAATAATAAGAATAAAATCTCAGAAAACCTTTCTGGATATTATATCACTGTCTGCCTGAACCAAAATCTGACTTCTGATCCACACTTAGAAAAGGTAAGACCACCTGGATGGCCACAATGGAACGTGGTGGTGGCAGCATCATGATCAGGGGTTGCTTCTCTTCAATCTGAAGGTGAATTTATGAACAGCAGAAATACCAGCTAGCTTTGATTCTAACCTTCAGGCATATGCTAGAACGATGAAGATCAAGAAGGAAACCAGAAAATCACCACCAGGGAGGTTTTCTCTGGGTAAAAATAATAAAAAAATCAATTTAACCCAACAAACACCGTTTTTATGTTTTAATTGGAGCTTAAATGTTAACATTAAGTGGACAACTGCCCTGCTTCACATCTTTGAGTGTTGGCTGGAGTTTAATCACGCAGGGCTTTAAATGTGAAGGCTAACATTTAAAATGAACTCTAAAATGTGCTGTCGCTGATGTGAAGAAACTAAAACTGGACTAATGTGCTGTCTCTTTCGTGTGTCAGTTAAAAGCCTGAACCCACTGCAGACGGTCGGGATTGTTCTTCTCAAACACATAAAAAGCCAGTTATAATAGTCAAGACGAGACGAAATTATAGCAGGAATAATCATCTCTAATTCAGCTTTTGACACCAAAGCTTAAAGCACAGACATATTGCTTAGCTGAAAAAGACGGTTTCTGATTAATCCATCTGAATGGCGCTCTAGTGAGATGAGAGAATCAAACATTATACCAAGATTTGTGTGGTTCGGTCTGACAGAGGAGCCCAGTCCACTAGGATATTGCTTGATTTTAGCTATTTGGTTCTCAGGGAAGATAATTAGTGTTTCTGTCTTATCAGAGGTTACCTGCAAAACGTCACAGAGACACTGTTTGACATTAATTTTTAGTTCAATGGTGGCCACAGCTATCCAAACTGGGCTATTTTCAGTTTTGTATTTCACTTTTATACCTGATTTGTTTGTTTCATTTAGTTTGCACAAGTCTTAAAATGAATTATTACAGTATTGTTTTTCATATCACAGAATATTTTTAAATACACCATAGCTCAATTCTTCCAATGTCCCCGAAGAGCAAAATAAAATCTGAAGGAAGCAACGAGCAGCAAAAATTAAACAAGAAACAAATGTTGATTATCAGAAATTGATTATAGCAAGAATGAGTTGTAGTTCCCTTAATCAGACCTGAATGAGGATTTCTAACTCTCTATGGTGGTGTACGTTAACTGTGGTTCTGAATCGGAGCTCCTCAAATAAACTGAAGTGAGCTCACCTTCTGGTCGTGGCTGTAGGCCAAGGCCCAGTCCTCCTCAGAGGGGTGGAATAAAAGGCTCAGGACGAAGAAGGAGAGGCGGTACTTCTGGTAACTGGCTCCCTCATCGGTGCTAATGAGCACGCTGCTCTCAAACTCCGGATCAGTCAGCAGCATAATCTGAGAGAAGGGAGAACGAGGAGAGGAAAGAGGAGAGGAAGGGTGAGTTTGGAGAAGAGAGATCGAGAGAAAAGAAGATGAGAAGAGACGGAAATAAGACGTTAGAAGATGGTCCGAAAACAGTTGCCAATTTGGCACATTTCAGGTTTGCGTTTGGCAAACAGCTCTGCTGAAGCTCCTCTGTGGAGCCTTGTGTGCTTTCTGAGGTCAAAACTCCTCATCATATCTGAAAACATGCCACACAAGTCGAAGCATCCTTCAGAAAGCCACCCTCTGTTCCAGGAAGATAAATCCAGCTGCAGCTGACGTCGGGACCTGCACTAATTTAGCAGGCATGACTGGATCTAAACACACAATAACTTACTGTCTTTATCGGTTTGCACTGCACAATGTCATTTGTTAGCTTTTCCTCTTCCACTACAATTCTAATTCCAGCTTTAGCAGCTCAGCAGGGGTTAGAGGCCGTAATTTCATGCTTGGACTGTTTCTGCTGGAGCCGTCACAGTTCTAACTGAATTCAATAAGAAGAGGAACTTTTACCGCATATATCTTTCAGCTAATGACATTTAGAGTCTTTCTGGAAGCAGTTTAAATGCTCACTGGAATTTTGCCTTGAATTACGGGAAGCTGCTCAAAGTAGCTGTAATGTATTCTATTCAACAGAGCCGTGCTGAAGTTGATGCATTATCTCACATAAGGGCTTCTATTCGTTTGCGTCCTTTATTTTACTCTGTAAGCTTACAGTCATGAAAGGGATTTACATCATTTTACATGAAAAAGGGATAACTTATGTTTATACGCCTTGCAAAAAGCCTTCCCACTCCTTCAACTTTTTTCCCACACTTTCTCAGGTTGCAGCCATACTTTAATGGATTTTATCACCACTTTTATGTGGTTGACCAACACAGAGCAGGAAAATCACGTTATTTCTTTCTCTTCATAAAAAAAAAAACAATCTAAAAACAGTGGAATACATTTATGTTAACTCTCTCTGAGTTAGTACCTATAATACCGACTGTCCCAGCAATCTTGGCTACAAGTCTTTTAGGGTAACTCTCTCCCAGCTTCATTCCTCTACAGATTGAACGTTCTGTCTATTCTTTTTTTTCCAAAATATCTCAACCTCAGATAGACTGGATGGAGAACTTTAAATTTCTAACGTTGTCACAGACACCAAGTGTTTATATACTTATAGGTTTTGATCTAATCCATTGCCTTCTGGCTCTGGTTCTAGGCTTAGGGTCATTGTCCTGAACCTTGAACCCAGTCTCAAGTCTCTTGTAAGCTCTGCTTTACTCAAGGGTTTTGCTGTAGTTAATCCACCTTCTCCTCCACTCTGGCCAGCGTCCCTCTCCCTGCTGAAAAAAGCATCAAAAGCATGATGCTGCCACCACCATGTTTCACAGTGGGGACGGTGTTGTTTTCAGACAAAAGTTCTTTAGTGATAGACTAATCTGAAGAGGGCACTGTATATGCCCCCACCTCCAGCTGCAGTCAGAGCTACAATAGCAACTACATTCAGACGTATCCAGTCTGCAACTGTAAGATTCAGACCCCCAATCAGCTTTATTCACCAAGTTTCTGTTAAAACCTGACAAATAAACTGAGAGAAAAGTTGAATTCAGTTCCACTTTGGGCTCCATGAAGATATTTTAAATATGAATACATAAAAAGGGAAATAAGAATGAAAGATTTTTGTAAATATGCATGTATAAAGGGGTTTTACACAAGAGAAAGACATGGTTGAATAAGTGAAAGAGTGAAGCACTGAGGCCGCTGTCCTCGCCGTCATCTTGGATGTTTTAGTCACTTTCCTCTCCTCGTGTCAAACCGCTCCTGAACCAGAGACGGTGTCACTAGTGTCTTAGTCGCACTAAGAAGGACCGGAGCTGGACTGTTCCTCAGTTTTTTCCAGATGTAATTATTTTCTGCATATCATTTGGAAGTGATTTTAGGAGTGGAGAGGCACAGAGTCCTGGTCCAATCTGAAATCTGTACAGTCCGTGATGGTGGTGTTGGTCCACTGTGTTTTATCAAGTCCAAAGTCTGCAGTATAAATTCTAGGAGACATTATGCTTCACCAGCTGTATGAAAATGCTAATTTCATTTTTAAGTAGAACCTGACACCTGCTCACACAAAGGTAGCTCCATCAAACTGACTTGACCTAAACCACAGAGAGGCTCTATGAGCTGCTGAGGAAGATGAGACACCAGAACCAACAATGCAGACAAGCTGAAGGCCGCTACTAAAGTGACCCAAGCTTCCTGAACACCTCAGCAGAACCACAGGCTGACCCTCAGCAGGCCACGCTGGTTTGATGCAGTAATTGGTGTCGTACTACTGCCATACTTCCAATTTATAGTACATTAACAACTGACCTTACATTAAGCCATAACCAACCAAATTAACACGATCTAAAAAAATATGATCTGCATATCAAGTCTATATGAGGTTCATTTTTTTAACTGAATTGTAGAAATAAATGAAGTTTTTGGTTAAGTTTTAATTTGTTGAAATACAGCTGTTTAAGTACGGTTTGATGGACTGCTGCTCTCTTCACCACGATGGTCCTGATCTGTTCCGTCTGTCCCTCTGCTGTTATTTACCTCCAAACATATTTGACAACTTAAGGCTGATTTATTCAAACCAAGATACTGTTTTAACAAGTCAAACATGGGTATCGAAGCGGTTTCACTTTTTGACCTTTGAAACAAAAGTCTCAAAGAAAAATGTTTTGGCTCTGAAGGAATTCCGCCGCATTGATCCAGAGCAACGTCCAGGAGCTGTTCACATTTGTCTGTCCCTTTGTGGTTTGGTGTCCGCAGCCGTTAGTTTTTTTTTCTAGCCGTGGCCTGAAACAGGTTTAATCCAATAACACGAGGCCCATAATCCTCCGTGGCTCGCTCCAAATTAACACTTCGCCTTTGTCACTGTCTATTGTCCACTTGCATTAGCCCAGCAGCCAGTGACCCTCCGTTAGGATGGAGTGTTATGTTCCTCAACCCTCTGACAGCCATGCACGTTGCAGGAGTGCGCGGTGGCGCGGCGGGCAGGGCTCACGGCCCCAATAGCTGTTTTCTCTCGTCAGTTTCATTGGAATTGGAAGACCAGCAGCACATTTGTCACTGACAGAAAAGTCAGCCCTCCTTCCCGAGCTTTAAGCAGGAACTTTCCCTGGTGGTGATTTAGATAAATTGTTTTTCATTAAGCACCAATAAACAGGCAGCACTTTCTCAATCTGGCTTTCTCATTGGCGTGGGCTCGCCGATCTTTCCATTCATTACCTGTCACTGCGCAGCGCCAATGCTCCTGATATCTGTGAGCCTCTCTCGGGCTTATCAGATGTAATTTCCAGCTTTTAAGCTGTAATCATATTCGATAATGTGGCTGTGAGAGGCCCACTTTGAGAGTCAACCGTCAGAAGTTACTGTTAAAAAGAGAAAATGCCTTTAAATGTGTTCACATAATCTAAAACATATTAAAATGTACTTCTGCTCTGTGCTGAAGCCTTGAACTGAAAGGGTTATGCTCCTTCTCTTTAACCTCCAACTGGAGAGCTTTCATCTAGTGCTTTTTCTTCAGTCTTTGAGCTGAAATGTGCTTCTTTTCATCACTAGGAGCAGTTGCTAGACAATATTCCTACATTTGCATTACACATTTAGCAACAAGGAAGTGTGAAAAGATTATTTTCCAAATTTTACACCTCATGTCTGTTAAAAATCGTTTGTCGTCTCTGTGATTATGGACCCGTTTTAGTGCTACAAACACAAACTTTAACGTATTTTTCTTAGTTTTAATGTGACAGACCAGCATAGAAGAGTTTATCATTTAAAAAGTAAGGAAAATGACTCAATGATTTCAGCATTTTCTTAAAATAAAGGTCAGATGTCCTGTATGTCAGTATTTTATAAAGCCCTCCGTTGTTTATTTTTTGGTTAGAGGCATTTGTCTTTAAGCTTCTGCAAGCATCCCCACCACCACGCTTCAATATAGACATGGTGTGTTCATTGTTATGATTCTGGCCCGGCTAGCTGCATCTTGTAATCTTTGTGATCTGCTGCACCTGTGAACGACAAGAAATAAGCTTGGAAGTGTGCATGTCCTGCAAGTGTAATTAGAAATCTATAAAAAAGGCACATGGGCAATATCAAACCACAAGAAACAATGCCGTTACTGCTGAAACAGCGACTTGCGACTATTCTTTTTAGATAACATTTGGCAACATCTTGACATCGAAGTGGGCAGGCATACCCAAAGTGCCACAGCTGATGCCATCCAGGAGGTGCATAGATACTTAGCAGAGGGTCCCAGGATCCTATGATATACTGGAAAAATCAAAAGAGTCTGTTCAAACCTCTTCCGCCTTTCATTACAATTTTCTGCACTCCAGCATCATCTGTGCCGTGTGAGCGGGTGTTTTCTACAGCTGGAGAAGTGATATCAAAAAAGTGTAACAGACTCAATATCAAAACGTTGAAACAACTTATTTTTTTAATAAAAATTTGTAAAAAAAAAAAAAAAAGCCAGTCCACAAGCATCCTCATTCACAACATGTTTACTTAGAGGTTATTACGTTATGATTCAGGTTCACATTATTTATAGACTGTATCTAAAAAAAAATCAAAGATATTTTAAATTTAAATGAAAATATAAAATAATACATGCAACATACAATGACTTAAATTGTATTATTCTGTATACTAGGTCATCAAATCAGTGTCAGTTAAGTCTGTCAACTAGGTTGCCTGTAGGGATTTTTAAGGTCCAGCAGGTGTCAGTATTCAGTGACACAGTATCGGCACAGTATCAATACAGTTTGGCAACGTGTCGAAACGCTTCATGACGCCTCATCGACCCATCACTAGTGGTTAGCCTCACAGCAAGAAGGTCCCGGGTTCGAGTCCTGGGCTCGACAGGGGCCTTCCTGTTTGGAGTTTGCATGTTCTCCGGTTTCCCCTACCACTAAAGACATGCTGGTCAGGTCGGCCATTAGTGGCTCAGTTGCAGCGGCTCAGGCCAACCCTCCATCTGATCTATGAAATTTCATAGATCAGATGGAGGGTTGTTTGTATAATGACAAATAAAAGCATCTTATTTTATCAGCTTTCTCAGGAATATTCACATGTTCTCAGTATAACAGCCTATTTCCCCCAGTCTGCAAATACTGAAACAGCCTTTGACGTCATTCACACCGTTACCAGCAAACTGCAAATACAGCAATGCAAAGCCCCTTTTCTAATCTCAGGGGACTTTATCCATGTATCCCTGTTCTCCTCCCTCCCCACCTTTAATCATTATGTCACCCGCAACACTAAAGATAATAAAACACTAGACATGCTGTATGCAAATTGCAAAGAGGCATACAGTTCATCACCCCTCCCTCCCATGGGGGGCTCAGATCATAACCTGGTTCACCTTAAGCCTCTGTATGAACCCCTTGTAAACAGACTGTGTGAACTCTAATGTGCCCCAAATGAAAGTGAGGTGTTTCTCCAACAACAAACCATGGATGAACCGTGACATAAAAGTCTCCTGAGATGCTGTGCACACCAGCTGTGTGGCATCATGGGACACAATCTCAACATCATTCTGAAGCTGGGCAAAGGACCACAGCTGTGAAAACCTGATATAGACCACCGAGAGGTTGATCTTCAACCATCTTTGCCAACTGGTGAGGTTTACATTGGATCCACTGCCATTTACCTACCAGCCTGGCTATGGGGTGGATGATGCCATCATCTTTCTGCTTCATCGCACTCTAGCTCACCTGGAGAATCCTGGAAGCACCATGAGGATCATGTTCTTTGATTTTTCCAGCATTTTGAACACAATGCAACCACAACGTCTGAAGGACAACCTAGATTGACCAGAAGTGGACCACCTGTTCCAGTGGATACTGGCTTACTGGTCAACTGCAGTATGTGAGGCATGGGGGCTGTGTTTCTGACAGGTTGGTCTGCAGTACGGGAGCACGGCAGGGAACTGTGTTGGCATTGTTTATGTTCACCCTTTACACTGCAGACTTCTCCATAAGCTCCCCAGGTTGCCACCATAGTCGGCCTCATCACAGCTGAGGGTCAGTCAGAGAACAGACTGTGGATCCGGAGCTCTGTAGACTGGTACCAGCAGAACCACCTCATGTTAAATGCAGGGGAAATAAAGCAGCTGGTGGTGGACTTTCGCAGGCACTGATACTTTCTACAGGAAGGGTCAGAGCAGACTCTACCAGCTGAGGACTGACTGGGGTCTTTTGAACTGCAGGGGGCGCTCCTGAAGACCTTCTTTGACTGCTATTAGACTTTATAATATCTGTTGCTCACAACAAACTCATTAAATGTTAGCAAACATGCTAATGGTTCCACTAGTGCTTGATCTGATCAAGAAATGGTAACACTGTTATTCAGATGCTGATGTCCATTTGCACCCATTTTAGTTTTTCTGGGAGAGTTTCTTTGAACAGTGATGCTTATTGCACAGTTCTCTTACATTGTTTTGTAATTTGGCAGCTTTCCTTGTATTCTAACTTGAACATTGCATTTTACCTGAATATGCTGTATTATCTATTAATAACTGTGCAGATTTTTTTTCCTTTACAAGATCTCTCTTCTGCTTTACAACTTAACTTTGAATTGGCTTTTAATTCACACTATTCAACTTAGAATGAAAGTGTGGTGTATCCTGTCTACATGTTTTTGCTGCTGTCATTCCCGAATTTTTTCTATTTAGGACAATAAAGGTATTTCTATTCTATACTATTTCTATAAGTATTCTTGTAAAGGGGAATGAAATAAAATGTGCACAGTACATTTAAGATTTTTAATTTGCAAAAGATTTTGGCTTTCTCTCAATATAACTGTTAAGCCCTGATCATAGTCGCCATTTTTGATATTTTAGAATGTGAAAAATGTGCATTAGACACCGATAAAGTGGACAAAAACAATTAATCTAGATATAGGGCCAGGATTTTCATGTAAGGACCCTGAATGCACTCCACATTTTTCAGATTTTTATTTTGGAAAACTGAAAAATAGAACAGAAGTTTAGTATTTTTGCAAGGCACTGCTGTTAAAGAGACCTTTCTCTTTCCTGTTGAACTCAAGAACAATTATTCATCCCCAAACTCACAGTGACCAATAGCATCATCAAAGTCTGATTAAGATTTCCCTCACAGCCTCCATTCAGCCTTAACGAGGGAACGGGCGAGTGAGGAGGGTAACAATACGAAATCGATAAAGGTTGCTGGGGATAACCTTTGTGTTTTATCAGCCTGATGTCGAGCTGTGCATAAGCTGCAACGCGGAGATAGAAGCGGATAGTTGTCAGATGGCAAGTTAAGTGGAGGTATGGATCAGAGACAGAGGGAAAGAGACACCCTGCAGCAAATGAATCACGGTGGATCAATCGAGCTTAGGCTGTCTTCCACGGGAGCTTTGGAAACACAGTTGGCTTCGCAGTGTGCTCATTAGGCATGGATCAGGCCTTAATCACCCACATTTAGCTATCATGTTTTCACTGTCGTTCTTCCTCCATGGCATCTTAACTGTGCATGTCTTTATTTCATTTTTTTTAAAGCCCCGTTGAGCGGACGTTCAATTAATGGCAGAGAGCCCAGGAAGCTTGGGAAAAGACGGCACAATCCAGCTGAAAAGATGCAGAGGAAGAGTTCACTTCTGAGGCATTCTGCTAAATGTCAGGACTATCATTCAGATCTTTAACTTATTGCTGTGAAATGTCACAGCTTCAATGTATGTGTCGAACAATGTGAGGGCAACTCATTTTAATATATGTACTGTGGGTGCAGCAGACAATTATAGGTTTCAGTGAGTGATTAGGTACACAGAGGGCTCTTTTTATAGAGCACAGGCAGATGCTAAATAAGGCCCCTCAAATGAGAAGCCAACAAAGGGCTGCAGCCAGCAATGGGGCAAGTTTTATCCATCTCCAGGATGGTAAATCGAAATAATTAGGCCTGAGATAAAGCACAGAGGGGCAATGAGCAGAGCCAGAGGACAACCATCATCAGCATTACTACAAGTTCCTGGCGACCATTACTCACTAACAGCAGTAGACAGAAAACAAAAATAGTTCCTTTGGAAATGATTGTGGAAACGATGCGATTTCATTTGTTAATTTTCCGTCTTGAGTCACGGATACGATTTATCTCATCTTATATAAGCCGCCAGAAGTTGAGTTGTACGTCACATCTCCTGCAGAGAGAACCTGGGGGAGCACGTTCTTGCCATGGCCTTGATGTGGAATTAAATTTTCTTCGCATGAAAATGCAGGAGTAAGTGAGTCACGAGGAGTAATCAGTGCAGGCTATGATCTGTCCCTCGCCCTGACGCCGCTCGGCTCCGACATTCACGAGATCCCATTAACTCCGGCGACATGCAAACACATTCAGGGTCAACACCTTGAATCGGCCTTGGAGAAGCGATGCTGATGAACCCGAGGACCCAAACCACTTCTAACGCGCCAAACAGTCACGCCTTATTCTCTAGAAGTCTGCTAGCACTGTAGCTTTGCCTCAGCAGGCAGGTCAGCCTGAACCAAATGACAACTTCCAAGGTGGCTATGAGTTTCTATGCAATGCCTTTCATTACAGGAGCAGTCCTAGCTCTGTTTAGACGGAACTCTTCCACATTTTGTCAAATTAGAACCACAGACGTCATTGTATTTTACTCATATTCCATGTAATAGACTGATAGAAAATATTGCAGAGATTTAGTTTCCAAACGTTGTTTCCATTTAAAAATCTAAAAACTATGGTCTGCATTTATTTTCAGCCCCTCTATGTTAATACTTGGTAGAAAAGCTTTGCTGCTTTTACAGCTTCAGGTCCTTAGGGGTATGTCTCTATTAACTTTACCCATCTATAAACAGAAAAATGTGTTCATTATTTGGGTAATAGCTCCAGCTCAGTCAAACTGGATAGAGAGCATTTGTGAACAGCAGTTTTCTGATCTTGCCACAGATTCTCGATTGGTTTTAGGTCTGGACTTTGACTAGGCCGTTATAACACATGAATATGTTTTGTTTTAAACCATTGTAGTCCTGTCTTTATGTTTAGGGTCTTCGTCCTGCTGGAAGGTGAACATCCGCCTCGGTCTCACGTCTTCTGCAGACTCCAACAGGTTTTCTTCCCAGATTGCCCTGTATTTTGCTTTTCTTTCAACGACAGCTTTCTTCTTTCCTCTCTTCCATAAAGACCACATGTGTGCACGACTAATAGTCGTCCTGTGGAGCGATTCCCCCACCTGAGCTGTGGATCTCTGCAGTTCCTCCAGAGTCACCATGGGGCTCTTGGCTGCATCTCTGATCAGAGCTCTCCCCGTTGGGCCTGTAAGTTTAGGTGAACTGCTCGTCTTGGTGGGTTTACAGTTGTGCCATAATCGTTCCATTTCTGATGAACTGAACAATGATCCATGAGATGTTCAGAGCTTGAGAAATCTTAGCCTGAGCTGCTTTAAACTTCTCCACAACTTTATCCTGACCTGTCTGGTGTGTTCCTTGGACTTCATGATGGTGTTGCTCTCTTAACCTCTGAGGCGTCACAGAGCAGCTGTATTAGTACTGAGAATAGATTTCACACAGGTGGACTCTATTCACTCATTAGTAATCATCAGGCGACTTCTGAAGGCAATTGGTTGCACTCAGAGAAAAGGGGGCTGAATACTTTTGCACACAAAACTTTTTATTTTTTAATGTTTTAAATCATGTATAATTATCTTTCTACTTCACATTTGTAAACCACTTTTTGTTGGTCTTTCACATAAGATTAATAAAATATATTTATGTTTGTGGTTGTAATGTGACAAAATGTGGAAAAGTTCAAGGGGTATGAATACTTTTGAAAGCCATTGTAGCTGTGAACATCTGAAGTTTTTGAAGGTGCAGTTTTTTCCCCTTTTTAATAAACGATAAAGATTATTTACTTTCTCCTACAACTCATCTTAAGATTGTCAACACCACTGGGTGGTCATCAACGCCTTCCTAGTTTAGACTCTCCAACGTTCTCCATTGGGGACAGGTCAGTAGTAGAGGAAGGCCAGTCCTGTACCTGTACCACCCTCTTCCTCAACAACACATTGAGATGGGATTTTCTGTTGTTTTGGTGAATGATCCACGGATCGGAAAGATGTCCTCGAAGGCAACACACTTTTTCTTAAAATCTCGGCTGTACTTTACTTTTTTTAGAGAGGCAGATGAATGGTTAATTTTAAACATTAGCATTGTTCCTAAATTTCCCAATTATAAACTTATTTTATTATTGTTCTGACCATTGAAAATTGGGACAGTTTTAGGTACAGTAGCTATTAATCTATTTTATTCTTTGACGCCATGCCCTGAAGATCTACTAACGACTTTCATTTGAACGGCATGCTCTGTTGTCTTTCTCATTTTAAACAAGTCTCACTTCAGCGTCTTGTCATATTTATACGACAGAGACAAAGATCATGGATTACATACTAAAACTGAGACTCTCAACTTAAAATAACAAAATCAAAAAGGGGTGTCAATAACTATGGCATCAGTGGTTATTATGAAAAAAAACACTTTATGAAAAAAGGATTTTTGCTTTCCACTGAATAAATGCACTCAAAGTAAGGCTTGCATTTTTCAGACCTGGGTTGTGTTACTGCAATAAAAGCTGCATTTATTTACACAGTTTTAATATGGGTGCCAATAAAGCTGAAGCAGCTCTCGAGGCACAATAACTTCAGCAAACACTCCCTATTTCTCTGTTGGGCGCTTTTTTGGATAGCATCCCATTCTCAAGGTTGGGGTTATAGTTTAAAAATAAAAAAAAAAATCTTTTTTCGATTAAATTGGATTGTACTGAGGAGAAGCAGGTTTCTTACCTGCAGCAGAGAGTGTTCAGTGCTCTCTAAGTTTAAGGAGGCAGTTGGGATTTTTCGAGAGATGAGCCAAACTGCTCATTTTTGTTGAAGACGTTCTAGTGTGAATTTTCCCACTTCATGCATCCAGTGTCTAGTTACTAGGTTGAATGACTGTGGGGTGATGGAACGACACAGCGTGAAAATCCACGCTGAACAGCTTTTTAGCAAATTTCTCTGTGGTAAGGACTCATTTCTGACTGCTTGACTCTTCAGTTTCATTTGTTGGCTGGAGATCATGAGCTACAATCTGATTAAACTAATTTACTTCAGCCTGAGAAGTACAGCAATAGGAAAGCACAGGAATTTCTAATCCACAGCAACTGTATGTGTTACATGAATGTTGAAAGATGTCTGCAGAATTTGTGGATTTCTAAACAGCCGGATTCAAAAGTATTTTTTTTGCGTTTGTCATTAGATGAGCAGCAAACTGAGGCAGATGGTGAACAGTTGAATGCAAACCATGTGCAGATCGATGAGCAAAATTCAGCGAGTGTCAGAAGAAATGAAAAGTGATTGACAGAACTCGGAGGCAAATTAAAGGCTTCAGCAGATGGTTGGCAGCAGGGAGGACTCGTGATGCTCCTTGTCTTATTTATTTCCAGACTGAAATTGTTAAAAATTCAGTTTCAGTGAGTTGATGGGGAAATAAAAGGAAAGAACTCACTTCTCACTTCTGCAGAGTTTGCCAACTAATTTTGTTTTCTGACAGTTTTTTTTTAACAGAACAAATACAGCTGGCTGCAGATAAACTATAAACCAAACAATATTCACTGAAGTGTGTGTGTGTGTGTGTGTGTGCATATTTTATGTAGCAGAGCAGCAGAAAAATAAAACGTTTCATAATTATCTTTGGAGTTTTTACTGCTGTGTGTCGCTGAGTAGCATTTTCCTTTCCCACCTGTGGCTGCGCTTTGTTAGCCAGCTGAGTGCAGACAGCAAATCTTGTCTTGTCTAAAACGTATTAAAATATATTTACGTTTGTGGTTACAACAAGGCAAAATCTGAAAAAGTTAAAGGAAAATGACTTTTACAAAGCACTGTGTCTTTAACTTAGAACCTTTGCTGGGTGGGTGGGCTGGGGATATCTTCCATCATGAAGAAACAACTTCCTGTAACAATATTACTTGACTTAGTATGACACCATTTATGATGTTTTATGACTTTCTAGACGTACTACCTTGCAGATCAAATCGTACACATGCCAGTCACTGCTTTGTACTGGTGGCGCATGTAAACTAATGGACTGCAGGTCGTAAAGCTCTGAGCCAAATCTCACCTTCCTCTTATTGGACGGGCACACATACAGGTAACTGAGTACAGCCTTGGACCCGATTTTGTCGTTCATCCTCTCATACGTCGATCCGTAGTCAGTAGATCTGAAGAGAGAAAACAGAGAATAAACAGTGAGAAGCAGAAAACATAATCCTGTCAACACATTACGGGAAGTGTTGAAACAAATAGATGTTTCTGAGAAGTTGCTGTATTCAATAAAAAAAAAAAAAAAAAAAGAAATGCTTATTTTGTATCGATGAAAACCAAGGGGATATCAAACCCAACGAAATAAAAAACCAACAGGATAAATGTTAGCTTGGTTGTGTACACGCAGCTTCTCTGGCACTGAAACAAGAGAGGGTTAACCAATCATCCACAGCTCCCACTAAAATGAACCATTCAAACAGCTCTGGGGACCTGACACTGTAAATAATTAATTCTCTCCTGATGACTAGTATGAAATAAAATATGACGAGTGCAAAAACATGTGGATGTTCCAGAACCCTCCGGCCTTAATAATTTAACAGTGGGAATGAGCCTGTTAGCCAGCCCGGTCCCTGGAAACTCCACTTGAATCCATCTTCGGTAACTACCAAATCTGCTTTCAAGTACCACATTATAAGGTCCGGCACGCTGGCTGTACTTCTGCTGTGGGAGACGTGCACGGGATTTCTTCTCAGTGGGCACAGTAGTTCCCACCCGTAGCTGTGGCTAGACTCCCGTTTGGACTTGCAGTCTGACTGACGTTGTGATGTGGAAAGCCAAGACGATTCCTCTCTTGTTTTTGTTAAACCCTGCTGTTTGTGCTCTCTCAGAAGGAAACAGGCTTTCAAAGAGACCATAACGAGATGTCGCTCCTACAGATCTGCTTGAGAAAGCTTCAGAGAGGAATGCTATCTGCTGTGATTACAAAGCACCGTAATGAGGCGGAGAGGCAGCATCAATTCCACATTACATTAAAGTGGGACGGGGAGTAAAAATGTTAGTTTGCAGTCTGAGCTGTCATCTACACATTTCACATGTTGCTCCCTTGAATGAAACCTTCTATTGATAAAGCTCTTTGCTTGTTTTTTGAAAATGAAAAAAGTCAAGGGAGACATGGATTTACGGTTATTGAATCAACCCAATAAGTTTTACTTTCTCTGAGAAATTCTTCACCTGAGTCTCGCAGATCTGTGCCAAAGGCAACGCCTACGCAAACTACGGCAGAAAGCCGTCTGCCTGTTCCTGTACGCCTCTGAAGAAAGCAAGGCAATAGAAAATTACATCCCTTTAATCAATTAGATAAAAGATGTCCTTGTTTTTCACTGGTCAGCATTATGTTTAGCAAAACACACATTAATATATGTACTGCATATGCTCAGACTTGTTCCACTAATATCTTGGAAAACAATTAAAAAATCGGTTAATAACCTAGGAAAAATGCATAGCTTTCATTTCAGAGGCTAGCATTCATTCAGATTGCTATTTAAATCTGCCAAATAAAGAACAAGCACAGAAACATGTCAAAATAGTAAGTTAACAGTAAGCTAAAATTCTAAGCTTACTTTCTTTCTGATATACCCAACATTTATTCACTTTGCAATTTTCACAATAATGAATTAAATGTTATAGTGCATTGATATTAATTTTGAAACAATAATCTGGGGAAAAGATGTGTTAGGTTAAAGCTCATGAGCCTTATAAAAAAGTTAGGTTCAAGGTGATGTATTCTGATGGATGTATCTAAAGGTCAGAGGTGGAGAGGCATTACTTGCTCAGCTCTCCAGGAGGACAAATTCTTCCTCTAAAAAAAAAAACCTTGGTCAAAATAATTCTGTCTCCATTCTGTACCCCTGGGGGGGGGTGTTATCTTTGTACCCCTGGGTGCTGTTTTCCAGAAACACAATGAATACTTTTCTTTTTATGCTAAAGCATATCGATGGGTTCCCTTTCCAGCCTCTCCTGGACTCTCTTATCAATATCAATTAGACATCAAGAGGCTTAAATGGGAAGCAACCGGGGTTTCGCTCAGTTCCTTCTGAAAACGTTTCCACACCTATCCAGGAGTCTTTGTCAGTTCTGATTCTCGCTCTGAGCAACCTGCAGTTGGAGCGCTGCTGTTTTTAAGGACATGGAGGTCCATCCTCCTAGGGGCATTCTAAGGCAGATATGCCTAGGAGGATGGGCCTGCACTGACAGCCGGTTGCTCAAGTATTAGTCAGTCATTATCATAGGTTAGAAAATCTTCAATCACTGAAACCGTGTTCCTCCCAATTCTCCCAATTCCAAGGTCTTCCAGCAGTGCCAATGCTTCCACCATGGAGCATTACACATGACTTTATTTGACCCTTTATTTGACCGGTTATGATACAGGATGCTGTTACGCAAAATAAATGTGTTTTCATGCTGAAATATGTTGTTTAAACAATGTATTTCATAGATTTACGGTCATTGGCAGACATGTGGAATATTGATGTATAAATATGTGATTTCGTACAGTTACGGCCAGTGGCCTTCGTTTGTGTTTTCTCTTTTCTGGTGTTATTTAAATTCAGGTGCAGTTGCTGCTTCCTGCCAGCTGGCAGTTGTTTTTTAAGATGGTTTTCTGTGTTTCGGGGACTGAGGGACGCCATTAGGCATTTTAAATTGCATGGAATTTAACATTTCTATTAATGCCCTCAATTTTAACTGATTATTATACTTGGTATTGGAGGTTTCTTATAGTGTTTTTTTTTTGTTTATTTACTTGGTTTTATCTGGCAATATAGTAAAAGTCATTAAAATATTTTCGACTCTTGTCTCCTTTTTATAGACAGAAAAAACCCTGTGTCTTTCCATTCTGGGTTATTTCTGGGTTGGCTTGATTTGTGCTCATCGTTTTAAATGCCTAACTTAAGTACTGACTGCCACAAATAGATCCCAACGCAAGTTTCAGGCCCCATTTTGTCTGTACGCAAGCTTTAATATGTGAGACCCCAGGTCAGTAGTCTTATATTTTAGATTTAGTTTTATAAGATGAAATATTATTTAATTTATTATAATTTTAAAGTGCTTTAATGGTGAAATAAAATATGTTTTGTTATGTATAGAAAGGCCAGGTAAGACCAACAGGTAAGACTGATTACCTGGTGTTGTTAAAAAAAATAACACCAGGTGAGTGGTGAGTGTTCACCATTTAAAATGTTATATTTTCATAATTTTTATTACCTTTTAACGTAACCTAACATTTAATTTGTATGACTTTAAAGGCAACCTAAAATAAAACTCCTTTTTTAGATTAATTTTGTAATATTTCTGAGCGTGATCTTTTTTATTGACTCAAGTCTGTATAGAAATGTATGTTAGTTCAATTCTGAATAAAGATGTTGCAGGATTTACGTTTATTTGATTTTCTTTCAGTGTTGGTGGTTGGCGAGGTGGTCCCTTCTGAGGTCTGATTGGCGTGATGGCGTAGAAAATTTTTGATTGCCTCAACCACTGATCTGTTTATTCCCCAGCATCCACAAGAGCAGGTGGTGAGCACTTCTGCTAATGGCTTCCACAATCCCACACAGTATATGGTTTTAGCAAAACCACAGAGAAAAAATAATCTGCTAAAGCAGGAAAAAAAAACTGAATGCATATGTGTATTTGATTCACAAAGCATATTAATAAAAATATGGCTTGCAAAGAACAACATGGAGATAGACGGGCGCTGTGGTAATTATTCTCTATCTTTTTATTGGAAAACACCTCATTTATGCTTTATCTAAATTAGGTTTACAGTTCTGCATAGCTCTTTGATCAATGTCATTCAGCATTTTCAGTTTGACAAACACAATTAAACGCTGCACAATTAAATTAAGATTAACTGAAAGTCTTTGACTGAGGCTCAGGGTATTTTTTCCAGCCAAATTCTGCCTGACCTTGTCCCTCTAATCACATCAAGTCTTCAGGGACTGACGAGTTCAATTTGACCTCAGCCCTATTCTCAAGCATTCATAGCGACTAACAGAGGGTTATCCATGTTTTGTTCTGCTGTGTCCTGTTTCTCTAAAAAACGCTTAATAGCACTGCTTTCTGCAGAAAACAGGCTTATAAGATAAAAAAATAGACATGATGGAATGATTCCTTTGTCTGCTTTCTCTTTGGCGATTGGATATGACCTAATTGAGTATTTATTGTTAATAAGTTAAGAACATACAGATTTGGTGTTTAATGTTGTTAAAGTCCAACCTAAACCAAGTGTCTCTGTCCAGAAGTCAGACAGCCAATGAGCTGTTCGAGCAAGTGCATTGTGGGAAAGGGTTAGCCAAAAAGAAGAAAAACTAGGTCAGGGAAACAGGTGATGCAGAAAATATGGCGAAGCTACTTCTGCTAATCAGCAAAGAGTGGCAACCAGACAGGCAAAAGAAAAAAGGTCACAAAACACGGAAGACTAGACAGAAGCAAAACAGAGGGGCAGGATTTAAACAAACACAAAAATAAATTATGTTGACTATTTGATTCCTTTAGGCACTTATTATTATTATTATTATTATTAGTAGTAGTAGTAGTAGTAGTAGTAGTAGTAGTAGTAGTAGTAGTAGTAGTAGTAGTAGTAGTAGGAGGAGTAGTAGAAGTAATAGTAGTGATGCAAAGTCTGAGGTGGACACACATCTAGGAGCGTTGAAAGGTACTGCACCGTGTTTCACCAGACGGGTGCGGAGCATTTCGAGAATTTAAGAATTTAAGCATTTAGAGCGGCCGACACTAGAGTTGGAAAATCTGTGTATTGCAGCCTGATGCGGAACGTCAACTAATTATAGAGATCCCACTATGTGACATAGCGATGGATGGAAGGACCACGAAAAGTCGAGAAGTGGACATTGGAGGACAAACTCATTTTTTGTGCCCATCCTATTACCTATGATCAGTCGAGCCATCACTACAGGGACAGTAAAGGACCTTTCCTGGAGGAGGATTATCGAGGAAATAAGTTATTAAAGCTTTTGTCACGGTAAATATTTCCCAGCATTTGAGGAAAAGAGTGTAGCTCCTCCCAAAGCGCGTCAGACTAGTATGTCCACACTTGGGTCAGAGAATCCAAAACGCTCTGCACAAGAATCCAAGATGAGGTGTGGGATATCTTTTTGACACAAATCGCATTCAGTCTGAAGATTTCATCTCATGAATGTGTTTAACGACTGATCAATGTTGATTGGTCTCTGTCTTTCAAGCAGTCTCCTTAATAAAGAGCTCCAAATGAAGAGCATCTTTCTGCCATTTGTTGACCTTAATTGGTCTTGATTTTTTACAGATTTAAGATTGCTCAAAATATGGACCCAACTCTTATTTTGGTTGTATAAGCTCCTAAAAGCATCCCTGGTGCACCATAATTTCAAAACATTAAACAAATCCCCTGAGCTACACTGTCTAAGCCTTCTCCAGATGACAGAACGCACAGGTACTGAAGATCCAAACTCCCATGACCCCCTCCAGAACTTTGTAAGACTAAAGACAACTCTTGGCCAGGACGAAGGCCACACTGATCAGGATGAATCTGAGACCCCTCTCCTACATCCTAGAGAACACTTTGTGAGGGAGGATTAGATATTTTATTCCTTGATAGTCACCGCCTCCCCTGTAAAAATTGGAATCACAATCCCAATCTGGCCCATCAAACTTCTCTGAGACATTGAAGACGTCAACCATGACAGCCCAACAATGTCCAGAGCCTTTGGTATCTCAGGGCAAATTCAATCCTGCTGTAGTTCCTTGCTACCAGTGAGCTTTTTATCTAGCATTGCATGCTGACGGACCCAGGCTTTGAGCATGACCTGCCTTTAAGGTCATGCCACAGCATTCCAATTGAATTTAAGTCCAGACTTTTAATAGGCCATTCCAAAACCTACATGTCTTTTCTTTCCTCCTCTGTGAGCGATTCAGAGGTGGACATGCTGGTGTGCTTTGGATCATTGTCCTGCTATATGACGCAGGTGTGCTTGAGCTAAAGGTCAAAAACTAATGGCTGGACATTGTCCTTCAGGATGTTCTGGCAGAGAACAGACGGGGCAATTACTTTTTCACATAAAGCCAGATTGGTTTGGATGGGTTACCCTCTCCTCGATGAATAGGACTATGAATTGAAATCTACATTTTGTATTTATTGACTTAAATTTTGGAAGGGGGGTATATTTTATTTGTCTAGATAAATACTGTGCAACATTAGTAATAAGGTTGATTTGGTAACTTCTCTTTGTTCCTATATGTCCCTGGGAGTATGCACAGGAAGACGTTTCCTCGCATAATTAACACGTGATTACCACATTTATGCACACTGTGTTTGCCAGTCGGGGGTTGTCATCGGCACGTGTTTCAGTGATTCTTTCCCCATGAGCCAGGTTTCCTGGAACACTTTTTCACTTTGAATTATTTCCTCGCTTCATATACAAAGAAATCAAAGTCCCAGAGACACATCTTAAAGAAATGACAGTGAAGACAATCCAGTATGGATGTGAGTATTTCATTTAAAGCATTTACTGTTTAACGCCAAAGCACTCTGAGCAAAGACTTTCCCATTTTCATTTCTGTTAAGACAAGCAGTTTCTTGCAGAAATATAATGTCTGTTTTGGGCTTGTTGTAAAAGATAGGAGCTCAAAAATAATTTCTGTGATTAAATAATTTTGTAAAAGAGATTAAGGCAAATCTGACTCAGTATGTATCATCCGCCTCTTTTCAATGCAGAATTTTAAGTCAGTCCGTGAGCATGAAAAAGGCTCTTATACCTAAATGAGAAAATAATCGATTAGAAAACATGCAAAGGGTGTATTTCTCAACCCCTTTCCAGGTCCAGGCTGTCTCTCAGCCTTCAAAGAGTAGAGGTTTCTATTTGTTGCTATTTGTAACAATTTCAAGAGCCAAACAGAGATGCGGCGTGGTGCATTGCAGTGTGTGAACATCAAATGATTGGAATAAAAGGCAGTCAGAAATCGCATTAGGGGATGTTTGTGAGGTTTTGCCAGATGGCTGCCAATAAAGCAGAACAATTCAGCGCTGTTGTACAACACTGTTGACCATGCTCAGGGGAAATGGGGAAAAAAAGCCACCTACTTCAAAGACTAAAACTCCAACTAAATCATTTCAGTTTCTCAAAATCGCACAAACAAAGGACATCACCCTGAAGCAGGCTGAGGTTAAAGAGAGTGTGCAGCACTGCTGTTCAAGGGAAAGCAGAGGCTGCATATCAGATTTAAACCCATGCTCGTCAATAAAAAGAAGATACAAAAGACCTCATCAACATTCATCAAAGGTGTAAGGATGAAAGCGTCGTCAGGTGGTTGTCAGAGTCAAGGCCAAGCAGCAGCAACCTGGTTGTTTGTCCTCAGAAAAGGAGTCACACAGAGAGAAAGGCAGTTCATTCTTACCTAACCATCCTGCAACGGAGTCGAGCCTGAGGTTTATAAACTGAGTGATGCACCTAAAAACAGCCCTGATCTGCTCAGTGAACCAGACTCATGTGGTGTAACAGAGGGTCAGCAGCAGAGCTGCAGAGTGGGCTGCCACAGTTTCCTAATTGTCTCATTGTTTTGCTCTTGGGGTAAACTCTGTGGGCATGACAAAGCCAGTGTGGCTCTAGCCACAGCTCTTCCAGGCAAATCCACGTCTGGGTCCTGTCCAAGGACCTTTCAGTGACCAGGAAAACCGCTGGACAGAGCTGTCATGCAAACATGCAAACTGATCATTATTTTTAAAGACTAGTTTTAAAATATAACTGTAAAAGTAAGACTAAGGCAAATCAAAGTAAGAAAATACAGAGGATTTCTATGAATGTTACAACCTTCCAAACACCATGAAATAATTTCAATTTACCGTCTCAGTTCTGATTGAACCAAATAAATATAAATGGCCAAAGTATTAATAGTTACTAGCAAAACAAGAGCTGCTGTATGAGGCAACGTGAAATGTAACAGTATTAGGTAGCGAGACCCAAAGAAATTACCACTTACAAGTACAGAGTTATCTTACAACTCAACAGACTTACATTCCCCAAACTGCAGATTAGAAAGTGGAGCGGTGTGACCCACACAACATTAGTGCTGATGGGGGGAAAAAGTTATTTTCCATAACATGATCATACTGAGAAGGTCGTTTTAAGGAAATGACTGGCATACATTAATTTGGTATTACATTATGACCACCTGCAATAAAGTGAGTCGGTACCCTCTTCTGCTGCTCCAACAGCGCTGACCCTTCAAGGCCTGGACTCAATTTTATCAGGCAAGGCAAGGCAAGTTTATTTCTATAGCACATTTTAGTACAAAGACAATGCAAAGTGCTTTACATGATTAAAACATAGGAAAATAAAATCAGAATAAAAGCAAGTTGGAATAAAATGTAAAAAAAAATGAAACAAAATAAAAGATGGGAAAATGGAAACTAAAAGCAAATATTAAAAACTACAAACTTAAACTAATGATGTTTAACAGTTTAACTGGAACAGTCATGGGGTTTTAATCTTGATTTAAAGGAACTCAGGCTTTCAGCACTTTCACAGTTTCCTTGAAGTTTGTTCCAGATATTATTATTACCAGTAGTAGTAATAGTTGATGTAGTATTACTAGTAGTAGTAATATTTGTGACAGTAATAGTTGACCTAACAACCTTGGATCAGAATTACCTTTTATTCAATTCAATTCAATTTTATTTATATAGCGGCAATTCATGAAACATGTCATCCCGAGGCACTTTACAAAGTCAAAATCAAGCATATTATACAGATTGGTCAAAAATGTCCTATATAAGGAAACCAGTTGATTGCTTCAAAGTCCCGACAAGCAGCATTCACTCCTGGAGAAGCGTAGAGCTACAGGGAGAGTCGTCTGCATTGTACATGGCTTTGCAGCAATCCCTCATACTGAGCAAGCATGAAGCGACAGTGGAAAGAAAAACCACCCATTAGCAGGAAGGAAAAACCTCCAGCAGAACCGGGCTCAGTATGAACGGTCATCTGCCTTGACCGACTGGGGGTTACAGAAGAAAGAGCAGAGACACAACAAGACAGACAAAAAAGCACAGAAGCAAACATTGATCCAGTAATCTGTTCTAATATATTCTTTTATATATTTCGCTTGTGACAGCCACTATAATATGGCAGCGAGTTGAAGCAAAGACGGCATCTATTCTTCTTTTTCTAACACTATTTTACAATCAATTTGTTCCTGTCTTCCATCACTGCTGCCCATGCAGACTCTGCCATTTTAGTAATTCTGACATCTCCTGATTGGAAAATATTGAACTCATAATCAGGCAAGCTCTTCTGCATATTTCAGCTGTTTAGCTCCAAAACACCTAAAAGATGTATGGTAATATGCTCTGACCCGGTGATTTAACCAACACAATTTGAAGTGTGCCAAAACGTTTCCTGCTTCTAACAAAACAAGCAAAAACCTAATGCATCACATCCACCAGCGGGTGCCGTTATGAAAAGTTGTTCTGTGTTATTTGCTTCATCTTTCAGTGGTTATAATGACACATCTGAACAGTATATACAAACAGGAGCATTAAATATCTGAAAATTGCTTTGTTTACCTCGAAATCTGGCCAATTTATCTTTCCGACTGCCTTTCTTGGGGTTGTATTCATCATCAGCCCCAGCAGTCTGCTTATCTGTCCTTTTTGGTTAAATAATATTCTTCTGGTCCATTGTTTTGCTTCAAAGGGCCAAATCTTAGACTTGTGTTTTAAAGCTGTTGCAATAATCTGCATGGCAACATCAAATCTGTTTAGTTAAAATAAATGATCAAATAAGTGTTAAATTGTTTTTTATTTGAAAAATAAAGATATGGTTTGAAACCTTGAGTAAGGGTTAGATAAACATGCATTAAGGCAAGTGGGTACATGTATGTATATATATATATATATATATATAAAAATTTGAATTTTATAGAAGAGTTTATTTTGGTAACTCAATTCTCTAAGTGAAAAACAGATAGATTAATTAAACACAGACTAATGAACAAGAATTTGTTCATTTTATTGCTGAAAACGGGAAAAGGCAGAATTAGGTTTCATAGTTTAGAAAGAAATATTTGCTTGTTTTCCAGCCAAATCTCAGCAGTTTTAATTTTACAGAACAAGTCTAGACAGCTACATGAGCTGAAGATCAGTGCTTATTGGGTCAGAAATGCCTGAGGTGTCGACTGAACTGTTTGTCCATGAGATGGCCCTGCAGCGACTGGCGACCTGTCCTGGGCTTCTCTGCCATTTAGTCTGAGGCATGACAAGAAAGGCTGCAGCCTCACAGCGAGGCTGAACAAGAGGAGGCAGGCACAGAAAATAAATGCTTGGATGAGTCGCCTGTGGCAATTAGTCTCTTACTTGTAGGCCCATTCAAGCATTGGATTATGGGTTGCTTTAACCCAAAACACTGCAGCAGACACTCCAGACTGAGATCAGGCACAAACACTGTTGCCATCCTTCGCAGAATGTGAAGCTGCCTTTGCCATGTTAGTCCAATTTAAAGCCATGACCTCCTTCAGCCACTTCATACTGAGATGTGTGGCACCAAAGCTTTCCTGAAAGGTGGTGTTGAAGAAAACAGTGAGGCACAAACCACCAAATCATTTTTGTGCTCATTCTGTAAACATCTTTCTGGTATCCATTAGTCTTGGAAGATTGATTTTGTTTTGCTTTTATGCAGATGCGTTCCTCTCCACAATGAGCACGGCTGAGTACGTATGGTATCCTGCCTGTTTAGGTTTTAGCCTTGGTTTTTTTCTCCTCAGTCTCTGCAGTGGACTGCTGCACAACTGTGTCTTTGAACAAGAAGAGCCCTTTCTGAATGTTCTGCCTCCCTACTGTTCGTTTTAAGGCTACAGCTCGGCAGGTGCTGAGATTCAGACTCTTGCAGAGAGAGACTGAAATAGACTCGTCTTTGCCATTTAGATAGTTTGCAATTTTGGTTATTTCATATCTGACTTTTTCAGGTACAAAGTCTCCCCATCAACCTCAACATGTTTCTTACCAACCATTGGTAAAACCATACCTTCCAGGTCAAAGGGGCCTACTGCTCCTGTCGTTGTTTTACATCTTTGCTTGTGCTGACTTGTCCTGATTGCTTGGACCCAAAGTGGAAATTGAAAGATGAATTTGATTAATGACTGACCAGCTTTGTCGTACACTCTCAGTAGGTGGCAATTCAATTCAATTCAATTCAATTTTATTTATATAGCGCCAAATCATGAAACATGTCATCTCAAGGCACTTTACAAAATCAAGTTCAATCATATTATACAGATTGGGTCAGATTATACAGATTGGTCAAAATGTCCTATATAAGGAAACCAGTTGATTGCATCAAAGTCCCGGCAAGCAGAATTCACTCCTGGGGAACCGTAGAGCCACAGGGAGAGTCGTCTGCATTGTACATGGCTTTGCTGCAATCCCTCATACTGAGCAAGCATGAAGCGACATTGGGAAGAAAAACCACCCATTAACGGGAAAAAAAAAACCTCCGGCAGAACCGGGCTCAGTATGAACGGTCATCTGCCTCGACCGACTGGGGTTACAGAAGACAGAGCAGAGACACAACAAGAGAGACAAAAAGCACAGAAGCACACATTGATCTAGTAATCTGTTCTACATTAGATGGTAATAGTCGGTGATCTGTCCTCCCTGGATGATTTCACAGTCAACAGAACGTCAGACCAGGTGTACCTACTATGAAGAAAAAAGAGAGAGAACAAAAAGTTAAAAGCTGAAATGACAACAGTCATTTCAATGTAATGCAAAGCAAATCTGGAGAACAGTAGAAATCAGTAGAGTGAGAAAAATAGGCCCTGATGTCCTCCAGTAGCCTAAGCCTATAGCAGCAAAACTATAAAGGTAGCTCAGAGTAACATGAGCCACTCTAGTTATAAGCTTTGTCAAAAAGGAAGGTTTTAAGATTAGTCTTAAAAGTAGACAGGGTGTCTGCTTCACGGACCAAAACTGGGAGTTGGTTCCACAGGAGAGGAGCCTGATAGCTAAAGGATCTGCCTCCCATTCTACTTTTAGAGACTCTAGGAACCACCAGCAGACCTGCAGTCTGAGAGCGAAGTGCTCTGTTAGGAACATACGGGGTAATCAGAGCTCTGATATATGATGGAGCTTGATTATTAAGGGCTTTATACGTTAGAAGAAGAATTTTAAATTCTATTCTTGATTTAACAGGAAGCCAATGAAGGGAAGCTAAAATTGGAGAAATATGATCCCTCTTGTTGATTTTCATCAGAACTCTTGCTGCAGCATTTTGGATCAGCTGAAGACTTTGAATTGCATTTTGTGGACTTCCTGATAGTAAAGAATTACAATAGTCCAGCCTTGAAGTAACAAATGCATGGACTAGTTTTTCAGCATCACTCCTGGACAGAATGTTTCTAATTTTGGCGATATTCCGGAGGTGAAAAAAGGAAACTCTGGAAACCTGTTTAATATGGGATTTAAATGACATGTCTTGGTCAAAAATAACACCAAGATTTTTTACTTTATTACCAGAGGCCAAGTTAATGTCATCCAGATTAAGTGATTGGTTAAGAAGTTTATTTTTTGAGGACTCTGGCCCAAAGATTACAACTTCGGTCTTGTCAGAATTTAGATGCAGGAAATTTAAAGTCATCCAGCTTTTGATGTCATCAAGACATGACTGCAGTCGAAGTAATTGATTGGATTCATCAGGATTTATGGATAGATATAGCTGAGTGTCATCAGCATAACAGTGGAAATTAATCCCATGCTGTCTGATAATTTTGCCGATCGGAAGCATATATATAGTAAAGAGAATTGGTCCAAGGACTGAACCCTGTGGTACTCCACAGGTGACCCTAGAGTTTGAGGAAGATTTATTATTAACATGAACAAACTGGAATCTGTCCGACAGATAAGATTTAAACCAGCCTAATGCTTTCCCCTTAATCCCTACAGTATGTTCAAGTCTTTGTAGGAGAATATTGTGATCAACTGTATCAAATGCAGCACTAAGATCTAACAGGACAGATCTACAGACACAAGTCCATTATCTGAGGCCATGAGAATATCATTAGTGACCTTCACCAGAGCCGTTTCAGTGCTATGATGAGCTCTGAAGCCTGACTGAAACTCCTCAAGTAGGTCATTGCTTTGTAAATGTTCACAAAGTTGATTAGCAACTACTTTCTCAAGAATTTTAGATAAGAAAAGAAGATTAGATATAGGTCTGTAGTTTACTAGCTCATCTTGATCAAGAGAAGGTTTCTTAAGTAAAGGTTTAATAACAGCTACTTTAAAAACCTGTGGTACATATCCATTTACTAAGGATAGATTAATCATGTCTATTATAGGACCACTGATCAAAGGGAATACCTCCTTAAACAACTTGGTTGGGATTGGGTCTAACATACAGGTAGAAGGTTTAGATGAAGCTAAGATTTTAGATAGCTCAGAAAGCTCTACTGCTTCTAAATAGTTCAGACACAGCGCAGGTTCTAAAGATTCCTCCAATGCTGCCTTACTTACTGGGGATGAGGTAATCATGTTTGGGAGGATGCCAATTATTTTATTTTTAATGGCATCAATTTTATTTATGAAGAATCCCATAAAATCATTACTACTAAGAGCTAAGGGAATGGATGGATCAACAGAGCTGCAGCTCTGAGTAAGTTTGGCAACTGTACTAAAGAGAAATCTAGGATTATTTTTATTCTCTTCAATTAATGATGAAAAATATGCTGCTCTAACTCTGCGAAGGGTCTTGTTATACAACAATAGACTGTCCCTCCAGATTAAGTAGGATTCCTCTTGGTGTGTAGAGCGCCATTTTCTCTCCAATTTCCTAACATTGTGCTTCAAGGAACGCAGCTCTGAATTAAACCAGGGAGCCAGCTTCCTGTGAATTATCACCTTCTTTTTCAAGGGAGCTACATTATCTAATGCAGAACGCAATGAGGAAGTCACACTGTTAGCAAATGTATCTATTTGTGAATGGGAAGAAACAACATTGCTGCCATCTACAGGGCATTTCTGCAATACTGAGGATATTAAGAGGGGGACAGACTCTTTAAGTTTTGATACAGCATTATCCGATAAAGATCTACTATAATGGAACCCTCTTTTGGGGGTGGAGAAATCGGTTAGATTAAACTCAAATGTTATTAAAAAATGATCAGATAGGACAGGGTTGTGAGAGAATACTGTTAGTTCTTCACAATCAATGCCATATGTCAGCACAAGGTCCAAAGTATGGAGCCGAGAGTGCGTTGGCTTATGCACATTTTGAGCAAAACCAATTGAATCTAGGATAGTTTTAAAGGCTACACTAAGGTTATCACATTCAGTGTCAACATGGATGTTAAAATCACCCACTATAATAACCTTGTCAGTATTTAACACCAAATCAGATAAGAAGTCTGACAGTTGATCCAAAAACTGAGTGTAAGGGCCTGGTGGACGATACAAAACAATAAACAGAAGAGGTTTTATTGCTTTGCAGTTTGGATGAGGGAAACTGAGGGTTAAATGTTCAAAAGAACTGTAATTATTAATTGGCCTGGGATGGTTGCCACTCCTCCTCCTCTTCCCACAGATCTGGGAATGTGGAAATTTGAATAACTGGAGGGAGTTGACTCATTTATACTAACGTAGTCCTCTTGTAGCCAGGTTTCTGTGAGACAAAACAAATCAATCTGATTATCAGAAATCAATTCATTAACTAACAAAGTCTTTGGAGGGAGAGACCTTATATTTAATAGACCACATTTAATTCTTTTATTTTTTGGTTCAAAGTGATCCGTATGGATTTTTATTAGATTTTTATGATTTGTTCCCTTTAGATCAGTTTTTGATCTGTTAAGTTTTGGCCGTGGGAAAGACACCGTCTCAATAGGGTAATGGGTGGGTAACAGTACAGAAGCTGCAGAGAGGTGTGTTAAACTACGGCTCTGCTTCCTGGTCTGGACCCTGGGTTGTCAGCATTTAGGAGAACTAATAAATCCGGCCAGATTCCTAGAAAGAAGAGCTGCACCATCCAAAGTGGGATGAATGCCGTCTCTCCTGATCAGACCAGGTTTTCCCCAGAAAGTTTGCCAGTTATCAATGTAGCCCACGTCGTTTTCTGGACACCACCTAGACAACCAGCGGTTGAATGATGACATGCGGCTAAACTTGTCATCACTGGTCAGATCAGGCAGGGGACCAGAGAAAATTACAGAGTCCGATATTGTTTTAGCAAACTCACACACCGAAGCAACACCAACTTTGGTGACCTCTGATCGGCGTGACCGGGTGTCATTACCGCCAGCGTGAATAACAATCTTACTGTATTTACGCTTATCCTTAGCCAGCAGTTTTAGGTAGGATTCTATGTCGCCCGTTCTGGCCCCTGGTAGGCATTTAACTATGGTTCCTGGTTTCTTTAGTGCCACGTTTCTTATTACAGAGCTGCCAATAATTAAGGTCGGCTCCTCGGCGAGACTGTCGCTCAGAGGGGAAAATTTATTAGAAACGCAGATGGGTTGGTGGTGATCTGGGGGCTGAAATCTAGAGCTATGCTTACTACGAACCGTCACCCAGCCGGCCTGCTTAACCGGCTGTTCGAGTGCGGCTGTTTGTTCGCTACGTGAAGTTACTCTTTGTGAAGTTACTCTTTGTGGCTCCGCGCTAGCAAAGGAGCGGCTATCAGCTGGTTTTTCAACAGCACGGAGCCGGGTCTCCAGTTCTGACACCCTCGCCTCCAAAGCTACAAAAATACTACATTTATTACATGTACCATTATCACTAAAGGAGGCAGAGGAATAACTGAACATCTGACACAGAGAGCAGCAGATAGGAGACTTAGTCAGAGACGGAGAAGCCATTATGAGGCTAAGGCTTGGCTAGCGCTAGGCTAACGCTAGGCTAAAGCTAGGCTAGCGCCCTGTTATCACGCCAAAGAACAAACCGTGTGAAACACGAGGAGTTCCCAAACGTGATGAGCAGCCACAGAAAATGTTTTAAAAGTGATTATGTTTGGAAACAGGTGTTACAACAAAGAGGTTTAAAGATAAAAAGCGAGAGAGCCTGGAGCAAAAATCCGTCGTTCCCACAGCAACAACAGGAAGTGACACAATACGCCTTACCGCAAACAGGAAGTCAGCTCATACAGTATGCCAGTGTTTCAAAGTAGTGTACCCTGGGTACTCCGCCACTTTCTTGGATTGTATCATTTCTAACTTTCTCCTGCCAAGTCATATTCAAGATAAGTCTACAGTTTTCTTCAGTAAATTAAGTTTCCTTCTTGTCCTACTGACCACTCAAAGGACTCAACCCTATAGCCACATTAATCCAATCGCTCTCAATGACGCACGTAGATTCAGACACCGACACGGAGATCCGTAGGCAGTTTGGAGTAAAGATCATCAACATGATTAAAACCTGGCATTTTAAAAATCTGGGATTTTTTCATCTACTGTATGTGGACTGGCCAAAAGAAAATATCGATATTTGTTTTTGCTGAAATCTCATCACATTCTCATGAGCGCCGTTATCGTGCATCGCCTCATCTTGTGACCTGGATGCAAAGCTGAACAGACGATCGAGCAAAGACTGGTGGGCCGACGCAAAGGGCCCCCCCCCCCCAAGGCTGTCATAATTTAATATAAAAGATACATAAATATATTTGTTGAATTTAATCATAAAAAAATGATTTAGCATTTGCATAAACGTATGAATACAAGCATTTATAATCTTTATCGACTACGGTCCACGATGGTATGAGACAAAAATGGCGCTCATAGTTTCTTTTCACTTGAAATACCTTAACCCGTCTTGCCTCCCCTCACTGTCATCAATTTTAGCTGACCAAAGTTAGCCACGAAAAAAACTTTATTCGCCTCACAAGGAAAGATTTAGAATCATTGGTAAGGGATAAAGGTTATGTACTGGCATGCAGTAATAAAATAAGTATTTCCATAAAACATGCAATCTTGGATTTATAAGAAGCATTATGTACAATTTAATACAAAAGACTGATGATTTATATAGGGTTGCCAGATCTGACAGTTTTCAGCACAAACACAAAGTAAAGCCCACCCAAACAAAAATCCTAAATCTCAACATTTCTTTGAATTGAGGTTAAAGTGTTGAACAATTAGACACATAATAAAGAACGCACCATTACCACATTACTACACTAAAGCAAAGAATAACATATATTTACACTGATCAGTTAACCACAGCAACACTTGATTAACCAGTGACAATTTATCAGTGAAGATATCAGGTTCAACAGGTTCTAGATATTTCCAAATAAATTAAGTAATAACATAAGTTCAAGGACAAGTTTTCTTTTGCTTTTCTGTCTCCCAAAAGTAGCTATTTTGATAGAATTTTCCAATGAATACTTCCTAAGAACATAGTAAACATTGTGAAAAGCAGCCCAAATTTTAACAACATGCCCAAAGCATTTCTTTCCAGCCCAGCGTGTTCAGAAGAACACACTTTTGGGGGATACCTTTATTTGCCTTTTCAAATAATCCTATGAATGGACTTTTTATCCAATGTAGTGTTATTTTAACTTGCCATGAAGTTATTCTTTTTAATTTTATGATGATTAGTGAAACATTGCTTTGCCAAAATAGATCATAAGTCATTGGCAGAGGTGGGTGGTAACTAGTTACATTTACTCGAGTAATATAAAAAAAAAATAATCTTTTTAAGGAGTTGTTTAAAGTATCGCTACTCTTACTTCAGTAAAGGTTCTGGCTGCTCGACCCAACATGAGGAACTGACTGTTTTACCAGAAATGTACCAGAGACTCACCTGTATTTATGTTAAAGTGAGACCTCTTGTTTGAACACAAGCTTTGTTTTAATGTGCTGAGCCATTCAGAGATCAAGTGAATAAACAGCAACTAATATACAAAAGTTTTATTTGTAAAAAATTATTAAGAAAATTATTTCAACTGGATGAATCTGTTATTTTTTGTATCTTTTTATTTTAGTCTTTACAACACCAGCATTTGTACACAACTTTATATTTTGTCTGTTTGATTACATAATTGCTAAATTAGAAATCAGATATTATGGTCAGTCGCTCGGTACTTAACGAGCCTTTTTACCAAAATACTTTTTTCTCTTGAATAATTCTTGAATGACTACTTTTTACTTTTACCCTAGTAAAAAATACTCAGTATTTTAGTAGTAGTGCTACTCTTACTTGGTTTCAATTTCTGTGTATAAAATAAGCAAGTAGATTATTTTGTAAGATTATTTTACTTTCAGTAAAGGATGGGAACAGTGGAACTGTGGCCATCTCTTCCAAAATCAAAGTTGTGTAGTGAAAGCATAGACATTTTTAGACATGGTTACTCTCTACTATGTAAGCGACTGCTCTTCATCTCACTTTATGAAATAATTAATCAAGGTGGGTCCCCATGAGCAAAAAATGCCAGTACTATTGTTTTGGTCCGAGTCCAGCTCTGGCTGAATGTACATATGTTTATACATGTTTACTTTTATTAGATTTTTTGCTGTTGTTAAAGCAGAAGGGAGTTCTCATTTTCAAAATATAATTTGATAAATCATGTAAAAACATTTTTCAAACAATGTACGTATCACAACGCAGTGAACTGAAGAAGCTTGTTTTAGCACCAAGTTCTCATATGAAAGATTTTTGTGAGACCGTCTCTGGACCAGGCATCAGGTGTGAATAGTGTAATCAAAACATGTCCACTCACCTTGCACGCATAAAAGATGAGAAACACTTTGATTAAAAAGCGGCAATGTTATGAGGAAAACAAAGACGCAGTTTTAACACAGACTGATACCACCAGCAAAGCATATCTCTGCGAGGCGACTCAATGTTCAAGCTGTCAAGGAGTTTATCTGTGGAAAATACACTCACTGTGAGCTAGACACACTATAAACCTTCACACACACACACACACACACACACACACACACACACACACACAAAGCCTTCCATGTTTTCACCCAAGGCAACGGCTGCATTATCTCTCCGCTAATGTAAAATCCACTGAAGCATAATTGAAAACAACTTTCAAGAATTGCCACGTCGAGATAGGAGGATACTGAAGTTGCAGGTGTTTCTGCGGGAGAGCAAAAGATTGTTAACCCACATAGGAGGGGGAGGAGGCGATGAAGCGAAGGGGGAGAAAATAATGGCACCCCACAAGACTGAGCACTGTACACAAAAAAAACTACCTTCCTTTTAATGTATTAAGAAATGCCATAGCCAGCCAAGCGTGTGTGTGTTTACGAATGTCTTGGTGTTTGTGGGACATTTTGAAAGAAAAACATAAAAGTGATCCATGTGTGAAACAAACACTGGAGCAGGCACTAAAATCCAAGCTGCTGCTAATACAGAACAATCAGACGGTCCTGCAGCAAGAAACAACAACGGTTCACCAAACAAACATAAACTGGAGAAAAAAGGCTGAGCGGGGAAGATGGTTCCTCTCAGGAATGATCAAACAACGATCAAAATCACCCCTCCTGAATCTTAACTTTGGGGAATACCTGCTTTGCACATCTAAATTTTCACCCATCCTTTGCAGAACAGCTGAACTTCAGTCAGATTAGATAGAGAGCATCTTCAGTTTTCAAGCCTTACCATAGATTCTTTGTGAAATTCAGGTCTGAACTTTGACTTGGCCCTTCTAGAAGACTTTGCTTTAATTTAAACCACTCCGGCTGTACATTTAGGGTCGTTGTCCTGCTAATAGGTGAACCCCCAGCTCAGTCTAGAGCACAGGTGTCAAAGTCCAGTCCTCAAGGGCCGGTGTCCTGCAACTTTTAGATATGTCCCTGGTCCGACACGCCTGAGTCAAATAATCAGGTAATTACCAGGACTCTGAAGAACCTGACTGCAAACTGAGGAGCTAATTGTGCCATTTGATTCAGGTGTGTGGGACCAAGGAAACCTCTAAAAGTTTCAGGACACCGGCCCTCGAGGACTGGAGCTTGACACCCCAGGTCTAGAGTCATTTGAACCTGCCCCATTAAAAACCCTCATAGACCTAAAACAGTTCAACAACAAAGTAAAACAAAGGCTCAAATCTACTCAAACCTCTGAACATTAGAGCAACTTTTGTAGATATTCTGTATTACATGTTCTATATGTTTTTCATGTTCATATCTTACTGCTGGTATTTGTTTCGTCTTGGTCTGCAAATTAGCTATTAGCTTGATGGCCAATGAACATGGCATCAGTTGCACTTCAAATTGTAACAATGTTTCTTTATGTTCTGTTCCTATCATATAAACTTATTAATAATAATAATGATGAATAAGGTTTTCCAGGATTTTCTTCATCAGCTCTGACCAGGTTTCCTGTCCCGCTGAAGGAAAGTATCCCCACAGCATGATGGTGCCACCACCATGTTTTACCATGGAAATGGTGAGTTCAGTGTGTTATGTTTCTGCCACACATTATATTTGCACAAAGGCCAATTAGTTAATTTTTGCCTCTTTTTCCCTCGAGTCTCCTTAAATGTCAGCTTTGTGGAGCACACCACTATGTTTGTTCTGTCAACAAATGTCCCTCTGCCGTGGCTCTTGGCTATAGCTGTGTTACAAACAACAAAACAAAAAAAACAACAGATTTTCCAATTCTGAATTAATCTTCATATAAATTCCTAAGGATTAATTGATATAACCAAAGATTGATTTTTAAAACATGCATTTTCCACAATAAATTTAAAAATGTGAGCTGGCATTTTTGGCTCACACTCCACTCTGGGAGGTTTCTTATTTTTAATAATGCACCAGGTTAGTTTCCTAATAGCAGCCGTAGATATATCTGGCATCCTGTTTTCTACTCTGGATCTGTTTGGGTTTTCTGACCCACAACATATTTGTGAAAGCAATTGTCTCAGCATTCAGAGGGTTTGGTCCTTACAGCCGCAATTAACTACAATTTCTTTATTCATTTGCTGTTGAATGTTAATATAATACTAGTTGCATAACTACACATTCATGAAATTCAGGCAGCAGCTAAACATTTTTTTAATACAAGCAATTCAAAGAAAAGAATCAATTCTAAATCTTGAGAATCTGAATTGAATCTTGACATTTGAATCGATACCCAGCACTACTCTCTGCTGATCCTCTAGTTTTATCCCTGGACCTCTAGACTCCATTTCTGATTAAACAGAGCTCTTTAAGACATCCAAAGCTTGGGATGTTATTGTAGAACCTGAACCTGCCTTAAACTGAACCACAACCCTGACCCGTCTGCTGGGTTCCTTGGTCTTTATAATGCTGGTCGTTCTATATTGTCTTCTAGCAAACCGGTGGAGCAGGAAACAGAACATCTGGATCTATACTGAGAACACATTGCATTGCTTTTTATATTTACTCCCTAACATTTGACATTTGAATTATGTACATTTTATTTAAGGGCATCAGAACAATGTGGGACGAATACAAACGCTTTCCAAGCCTTAGACTATTTCCATAGAAGACAACAATTTACCATCTTCCTTCCACTTCACAACTGTACACAGTTATAAATTAGCACAGTATTGGGAATGTAGTAACAGGGAATGGCGGCTCCCACAGACTGCCACTTTGGGTCCCTAAACAAGACCCGGAATGCTCCTCAGGCGCCTCACTGCTCTCTGACGGCTTAAGAGCAGAGGATGGGTTTACTTGGAATGGATGTTGCAATGACAACAAAGATTGTGATTATTACTTGTTAGTCTATTATATAAAATTAACATAATACACACAATTGTATGGTTCTAATTTGACAAAATGTGAAATAGTTCAAGAGGTAGGAATACTTTTAGAAGAGTTGCGTCATTGCATGTGTGATAAATGCGGCCTTGAGGGAAAACAGCTTAAGGGAGCACCCAGACTGAAGCAGAAATGCTGACATTCAAAGATCGCTCCCAGAGACAACATTTATTGTGTCTCTACACCCTCCTCCTGTGTTCCCACTCAGCCTCGACCATGGGCAGAAAATCTTGCCACACTCCAGAGTGCATTCTCTAAAATGAATCTTTAACCAAACTATTAAACTTTTAAAGTCCCTCCCAGATCTGATGACTTTTTCATGAAGAGCAGCCAGGCCTTTTAGGTTACAGAGGAAAAATCTGCTGTTGACATCCGGCTTGCTCTGAAATCTAATCTCACGACCGAGGCCAAGTTGCCATTTGTTTGCTTTGCTACCCACTGAAGTGAACCAACGACGGTGCATCAAGCCTGCGCAGTGTGTGATTCAAGTGGCAATGAGAGTGAAGCAATTAGACGAAGAAATCTGAGTGTTTTCATCAGAAGGTGGTAGAAGGACAACCCGACTTCTCTTCATAATTCAGGGTGGGGTTGGGGGGGCAGGGCAAAGTAATAGACTATATTGTTGGACATAGTTGGTGATTGTAGATGCTTATCTGCGCTCAGATATTGTCGATAGAGTGTTGAGAGTGATGAAAACTGGGAAGACAGGGTCAGCCAGAAGGGAACCTGTAAGAAAACGGCTCTTTGGTGATGATCCCACTGTAGGTGATGGATGAAAAATGTCCTCACTTTCTTCTAAGTCTAAAAGATAATAGATTTTACATTATTGACTTAAGAGACCCACACATGTTTGAGATGGAAGAAAACATGCATTTTTTTTAATTTTTTTTTTTAGTACATTACAACGTCTGTGGTCCAAGTCCCATTGGGCACATTAGGAGCATACAATGGTTTCTGCTGAGTAATGTGTGTTCTTTAAATAAAAACTTTGTGTTTTGAAGAAGTGGCCTTACATGTGCTTAGGACAACATCCACTTGATCAAAATATGAATAAATGCAAATTACATTAGCGAGTGAAATAGATAAAAAAGTACACATTTTAGTCCTCCTTTTATGAGTGAATACTGGTAGAACAAGTTTAAATCTTCTCTCAAACAGCAGATATCCGATGTTAAAGCCTCTGTCTCCCATCACTTCACCGTTGGGACAAAGAGACTCCAGGAAGCCAGTTTTTTCCCTGCCACGTACATTCTTCTTCTTTTCTCCTAATATGCAGGTGTGATCCATCAGTGCCTGTAGTGTCAGCATCTTTATTCATAGGTGACTGACTATGGAGCGGTCCGGTCAGCCTCTGCATCACAGTGGCTGTCAACTGTCAAACATAAGACCACATAAGTCCATAATCAGTTTAGCAAACACCATAAAACATATCAAGAGTCCTTAAAACTATGCTAACACCAAGCTAATAGAGCAACACCTGTATCATTACTCATATTCGATCAAATATTCATATTACACACATTTCTTCCAATTTTTACAAACAGCCTGTGCTAGTATCTGGGTTGCCATTTGTAAGGTTACACAGTCAAAATGTAAGAATATTTTGTTTTTTTAGGCTGTCATCAGAGAAGAAATGGGTTTTCATTTTTAAAATGACATTTTGACTATGTTATACATTTGTACATGTCACCGTTCCAAACTAAATGTTTAATTGCAAAGCTAAATGTTTAGCTTGTAAACTACATTAAGTTGCAAACCAAGCATTTAGTTTTCCAAGTAAATATTTCGCTCCAAACTAAATGTTTAGTTTAAAATATTTAAATATTTAGCTTGCTAAATAAATATTTATTTTGGAACTGTGACTGTGTAATAATATACAGAGAGAACAAACCTAAAATACGGCTGTCTTCACGTGAGAGCATATCTATGATCAAGATGGACACAAACTAAGGAATTAGAGTTAAAGTTGGCTAACGTAAACATCCCTTAGCTTACCTGTGTCTGCTCTCATCTTTGTCTCCGTGGAATTTTTATTGCAACTTCGTAGCCCAGCCACTTTTCTGGTATTGTGTGGTCTTCTGTCAGTCTTTTGTCCACGCAATGAAAAGAACAAACTGTATAACTTTGTTCTAGTCACTTATGGATTTAGCAAAACATATCAAAGGTGAAAAATTATAAAATCCTGCTGAAAACTGCATTGTGCAACAGCTTTGCACTTTTTCTGTAATGAACCAAGATTCGGTTCCGATAACTCAGCCGAGACACAAGGAGGAGTTTAAGAGTTTTATTAAAGCAACAGGTGTAGATAGGCTGGAAACTGGCTGGCATGTACTCAGGAACCACTGGAAGGGAAAGGAACAGGTTAGTGGCTGCAGGACATAGTGTACAGTGGTGCACACTGAAGTAAAGCCACTAACCTTTCTTGAATCCAGGAGGTGGCATTGAATCCAACCCTGTTTTTATCTTGGCAGTAGAAACTATGAGCCAGGGACAGTTATTGAACACTTTATCAGCAAATGGGTTATCCAGAAAACAGTCTAGGGTCATACACAGAAGAGCAGAGGCAGGCGGAAGTACCAGAGGGAGAATCGGGGGTCTTTGTCTAGGAACGGTCCAAGGTATTGATCCACAAAATCAAACACACCGGCTGAGGTAGCAAAGGGATAAGGCAGAGAGGCTTGGTCTAAATACTTGCAAGGGTTCGATGTGCAGAACCAGAAGGCTAACGAGAGAGTCCGGCAGGGGCAATGCAAACAAGCTGTAATCCACAGAGCAATCTGAGTCACACACAGAAAGGCAGTCAAGGAACCCTGGAAGGTCTACTCACATGGGTGGCTTCCGAGAATCTGCTGATTACCACCTGGGAGAGACAAGAATATATAGTGCTCCTCCCAGGTGCAATAGCTCCAGTAATTAGAGCTGCCACAGGTGTGACTACTCAGCCTAGATTGCCGGTGCAGCACAGGGAGCAGGAAGTCACGCCATGCACACAGCAGCAGAGCAACCACAACACCCAGCCACAGACTGTGACATTACATTGTCAGCCCCAACAATCATCAAACTGTATTTTCTACATTTAAAGAGACATTTTAGAACCCCAGAGAATGTTGAAAAAATGCTGAAAAAGATCCTGATTATCAATTAGAAAATAATCTGATGGTCACAGCATTTTCCAAATATAGAAAAGAGATAATTGGAGATGAACAACTCATCACAGAGCTCCTTTCCCAATGGCCAACTCTGTTCCATGACAGCCAGGTACTTAAACAGCTGAGCATTGATTACAGAACATAAATAATTATTTCTCACACATTGTACTGAATCTCATTGATAAATATGTTGAATGATTTATTGTATACTCCTCATATTACGGCAAAATTAAACAGAATCATCACCAATGACCTTCTGGAAAGTTTTTGTGATGGGTTTGACGATTTTGTACCATGATTGCAGAAATTTTACTAAGCTGCAAAGAAGTCTGGAAAGAAGCAGACACTCAACTGCATTTAGCATTGCCTTGTGAAGGAAAGAAGTGAAGAAAGAGATTAGAAAGGTAGCAAACATCTGTTATTTTTCTGTCAAGTTCTTGATTTTATAGAAGGCTTCATGTGGGATACAAATACTCTGGAACACTACATATCAGGGGAAGATCCATCTCATGTCAACAGGATGTGTGACGGTGGGCTAGAAAAGGTTTTATAATGCAGAATTTGTTGTATATATCCATTGTCTGTTTCACTTATTCTAATTCTCATATCTTTATAGTGTGTGTTCTTATACTTGCTCATTTTACTAGTAAAGTGGGGATTTTTATGTAAAGTGAGGATCTTTTTTTGGTCCTCACTTTAATTCTGGGCTCGATGTTAGGTTTAGCACTAAGGTGTCAGTTAGGTTTTTCTTAGAGTCTTAAGAACTGACCATCTCAATTTTGCTTGACTGAGAACCGATGGTCTTAGGTGATATATGTTCAGGCAGTTTCATGTTATTTGGTATATATTGTTTTGTAAAATATTATGGCCGCCTCAGGATCCAAAGCACTTCAATGAACCAGTTTTTAACTGGTAAGAGGTTGACTGGTAAGGTCTATATTTTTCCAGCAGATTTTTTTCAGAACATTTCTGAAAATAAAATGCCGTGGGTGTATTTGGGACATTTAAAAAGAGAAATGAAGGGTATTGAGTGGGATGTAGGGTTGCTAGGTGATTTTGAATTAGTAAAATTAAAAATCTTAGTTTGTGCATTTAAAATCTTTTTTAAGCATCAGGAACCACGTTATTTTATCTTAAAACAAACTTGCATGTCCACACCACACAATAGCCGTAGTTAAGAATTTTATTAAATTGGCTTTAGTCATATAATTGCTTGAATTACTAAATTATTATTAGCATCCAAACACTGTGTCAGTCCCCCCCCCCCCCCCCCACACACACACACACACACACACACACACGTACTTACGGTACTGAGGACCTTGTCTTTGTCAGGGTTCAGTTTTTACTGAACAGTTCCAGCGTTTTTTACTACTTTCCAGCGCTTTCCATCTCCCCCATACAGCCTCTTCTCCACTCACTGCTGATCACTGCGCCTGCCGTCACTAATCAAGGGAACTGATTCCACCTGCCTCTCTGCCTACTTAAGGACTCCTCTGCCAGCCTTTCATTGCTGGAACGTCTCTCAACTTTCCTCATGTCAGCCCCTTGCTCACCTATTGCTCCAGCCTTCACCTCACCTTCCTCGTGCCTGCCTGCTGTCCTCCGGCACCAAGGACTTTCACTGTGCTGCTGGCCTTGCTGGAAACTTCTGCGCTAGTGATGGTGAGATGAAACCTCATGAGGCATTGAACCACTTGAGCCAACTGGTTCGAGAAAGGGTTCATTTCTTGACGCTTCATGTGCACATGACACCACCTACTGGCGAGGTGTATAATCACAGCCAGCTGTATCTTAACATGTGTGATGCATTGATTTTTTGTCTATTATGACTCTTGGGAATGACTTCACAAAAGGTGTAGGACGAAATCATTTGTCTACATAAATTTTGTATACACATATGTGTATAATAAAATATTGTTTGAATGTATTCTCTGTGTGTAATTATTCCCAAAATAGTAGTGTCATGTGATATGGCATGTTGTGTAATAATGTTTTTCTGTGACTCTAGAAAAATGGCATGGGCTTAATCAGGCAGAGGACAGTGAAAGTGCTTATGGTACTAGGGAGGGGGTAGTGAATAGGCTGATGCTTGTGTAACTTGGATGATTTCATGCATTTTTATTAAGAAACAAACATTTCTCCAGTTTTTGGTTTCAAACGATTTCTCTTTTTTGACACTACTTCTCCAGCCTTTGAAAAGACACGCTCACATGGCACAGATGATGCCGGGGTGCATAAATGAATAAGTGCAAGTTTGTACAGATTGGGGTACAGTGACCGATGATGTACTCCAGGGGGTTCTCCAGCCTGTCCTGAATCCAACGTCATCCACAATAGTGAAAGGCTGGGTATCCTTCACTATCATGGAGACTAGAGCTTAATCCAGCTCTTGTTTTCTGGTGGCTGGTTAAAAGGGAATAAATACAGTGTCTGTTACCTGTCTTTATTTGCACAACAAGCAAACATCAGCATGCAAAAATTGTGATAGTGTGTTTGTAATATAGTAATGCGCCAGTCATCCGCGCGGTTACTGGCGGAGGGGGGGGGGGCGTCGGTGAAGTGGCTTCTCGCTTCAAAGTATCCATGTATTTTTGCCTGTCTTTTCCCTGCCATTCTCTATATGTACGCGAGAAAGCAACAACAAAAAAACGCGTGTTAACGTCAAATAAACATGCAAGAGTTATTTTTTTTTTTTTTTTTTGGAATGTTGGCGAGGCGGTAGCGTGAGCAGTGCGGGAAACACTGCTGTGGGGTTTCTAAAGCTGTCAAACCCCGCGCCGAAATCTGAACCACTTCCCGAAGCAGCCAAGTGGTACAGCCGGGCAGCGAGGCTTTGGACGTCATCGTTTTCGGCTCCTCCCCTAAATGAAGCAAGCCTCGATACGCGCTTTACGGAAACGCCCCCTCCATTACTCGACACACGCCTCGAAGCCTCGGCACATCACGTAACATCACTATTCTGCGCTCTCCCTTCAGCCCAGAAGGTAACCTGGCTACCTGCCCTCGCCTGGCTCTGCTGTCCAGCTCCTTCCGCTCCAGCCATCATCCACCTGCTCCAGACCGGTTCAGCTCTCTAGTTCTTCTCGTCCACTATTCATCACATTTCAATAAACTGCTGAAGACGAAACTCTGTGTGTGGCTGAATTCGGGTTCCACAGAACAGTTCATGACAGTCTTGACTTCTACACATTTTCAACCCTTTCCTTTGGACCTGAATCCTAGCTCAATGAAGTGAGGACCAAAAAAGCCCCAATAAAAATTAACTGAGGACTTAAGATACCTGAACGCCATGGGCAGTGGTCTGTTGTCCTTCATCAGGCAGGCTGGCCAATAGCCTGTGTAGCACAACTAATATAAAATACAGAACAAATATTCTGCATTATTCAAATGTTTTCTCAGGAAATCATGCAGAGCATCTGCTACTGCTCTTTTCCCTGGCCATGAGCATTTTCACAGCTGTCCTATAAGTCATCTTCGTCATTAATGCCAACACTTTCCTTTATTGAACTGATATTAGGTGATTGTGACGTGGTTCTGTTGCAAAAACAAATCACTGTGATTTATTAGTCCTTCTCAGTTTTGGATAGTGAAGAGCGTAGCCCAGTCATAATACTGGCTTTATTTTGAACCAGTCTCCCAGAGTCTCAAATCGATCATGAACGTAATGATTGATTCGGTAAATAAGTCAAGAATAAATTACACTTATGTTAGTTTCTTTAGTTAAATTTATTTATTGATTCATAAGGATTATTATTTCTATTTTACAGAGACGGAAACAAATTAAAGTTCAGAACAAAAACGTTTTAGTATGCAGTGTTAGCTTTTGTTTGCTTATCGAGCTCTAGAATAACACTGAAGGCAAATTCTGAGGAGCCCTTAGAAATGGCTAGGCTAGTTTTTCCTTGTTTCATTTTATTAATTGATATTGTTTAAAACTTAGTTGATATTTTTACCAGGATTATTTATAGTCATACATTAAATGAGTGAAACAAATCAATTAAAATATTTGGAAAAGCATCATCACCTGACATAGGAAAAGAAGAGAAATGTTTGGCTATGACAGGCACAGAACTGAAAAAAGTAACTGTGTCTGACAGCATCTTAGGAAAATGCCTGAAAGTTTAATTACAGAGGTAAGAATTTTAAATGTGCCGAGGGACTCAGAATAAATGACCTCTGTACTGACAGGGAGGGTGATTTATGTAGTGACTCCCTGGCAAAACGAACTAAATAATCCACACAAAATTAATTTTTACTACAATTGCTCAGGGTTCAATTATGTGCTGCTGCTTAAAAAATTTGAGATAAAAGGAGAATATAAAACAAACGTTTTCAAGAAACACTTTTTTGTTAAACACTATTTAAACATGTATAACATTCATACAGAAATGAGTTTATTGGTCACATGGTGGCAGTTGCTTTTGACAATTATTTATTTTTGCATATTCAGATGTTTCCACACACTAAAATCACTATGACTTTAAGCAATTTGGGAACGCTCAGATGATGATGTCATGTCTTTTACCGCTCTTGACAGGTTATTGACAACATCTGAGATGATCTGAGACACACCTGTAGATGTTTTAAAGGCTCACCTAGAACACTTTTCCTCTTTGTGTGGCATAATGGGAAAGTCAAAAAAATCAGCCAAAATATCATGAAGAGAATTGTGGCCATGCACAAGATTGGTTCATTCTTGCCCTTCTAAATGTATGAAGGTGTCATGTTCATCTGTTCAACCGATTCCGCAGGTATAAACCCATGGGACTGTCCAGCCATCACACCTCTCAGGAAGGAGACGCATTTTGTGTCCCAGAGATGAACGTGCGTTGGTCCGAAATGTGCATACCAACCCAAGAACAAAAACAGAAGACCTTGTGAAGATGCTGGCTGAAGCTGGTCGGGCTATTTTGCTGCAGGAGGGACTGGTGCACTTCACAAAATAGATGGAATCGTGAGAAAAGAACATTATGTAGAAATTCTGAAGCAACCTCTCAATCATCAGCAAGAAAGTTGAAGCTTGGGCACACATGGGTCTTTGTAACTAGCAAAACTGGTTATAAAGTGGCTGAAGGATAACAAAGTCAATGATTTGGAGCGGCCACCACAAAGCCCTGATCTCAGTTCTATAGAAGATTCATGGGCAGATCTGAAAAGGCTTGTGCGAGAAAGGCGGCTTACAAAATTTTCTGTTACACCAGGAATGGACCAAAGTTCCTGCCAGCTTTTCTGACAAGCTTGTGGAAAGAGATCCAAAATGTTTGACCCAGGTCTTACAGTTTAAAGGCAATAGGTATAGAATATTTAAAAAATTATGTAAACTTCTGACTTTCAACAAAGTAATAAAACGTCGTCTAAAAAAATATTGCTTTCAATATTCTGGCATTCATCCATTTAGGAAAAAGAAATACATTTTAGTAATCCTAAGAAACCTAAAAAATGAAAGGTTTATTCAAATGTCATGTCCGACCCGAAAAAACGCCTGCGTGTCTTTTTATATAGTGCATGTGAACTTGTGGTTTCATCTGTATTTGTGCTGTGAACGAGGACGAATGGAGTTAATTAAAACATTGAAGGAAGTGGCAGTAAAACCAGAACAATCATATAGAGGAGGCTGTAAAGCTGATAGAAACATAAAGGTCAAGTGTTTATGTTCTAGTTTGTCTCTCAACATGTTGATCAGTGCAGCGTTAATACAACTGCAAGTGCTTCATGCAGATTCAACTCAACTGCAGCCTTCCACTTTCATCAAAAATTAAATGCAGCTGTATCACTCTTTTTCTGTTTCCCTTTTGAAAAGTTCTGGTGTGCAGAGGCTGGCTTGGTATGAAAGAAAATACCAAGTCCAATTGCGAAAGGTCGCAGACATCAGGTGGGTCCTCTCTGAGAGAACCGGACCCTTATTATAAGCACTGACCTGTGAAATATCACATCGGCTGTGAGCATGCTCAGCAAAATGATGCAATTTGAGAGGATGTCACTGTTCACCCCCTGGTGACCCGATCTTGGCACAGCGGGAGAGGAGTTTGTCTGCAGCTGGGACACACACACACACACACATCACAGCTCCCAACTCTCCCATCCATTTCTCTAATGCTTCCCTGCATGTTGTAAAGGGAATCCCCGTCCCAATAATTTTATTTTCACTCAGTACTGAAAGATGTGCTGCTATTAAAGAATCTAACCACAATTTTAAAGATTGTAAATAGAAAAAAAAAAACAATAACTTTTACTGACCTTTAGAAATCTGTAACCTTCATAACTATCGCTTTTCACCAGAAACAACCGGCCTAAAACCAATGTGAATAACAAAAAGATCAAAGGATATGTATATTATGGTTCGCGTAACTTCACACATTAATGCTGCTTAGGGTAGAAACAGTTTTATTTTAGAAATAATAGAGCTCTAATGTATCAGAACGTAACTGTGAACACATTTTAACATGTCAGGGAGTTTTATGTATTATGTAATTATGAAAAAGACCTAAACATTTGCTTGCAGTTACCTTCATTCAGATGAACATGCAGTATTTCCCGACTGATCTTTTTAGGTTTTGGGAAAGCAATAAACCGTTTTCCGCCCTCTAAATGTCCAGGATAACGCGTGTCTGAATTGCACTTTCCCCACTGATGATGTTTAACCATTTTTTTCCTGTTTGTTAACGAAATCCCTCTGACTGCATTGTGTTTAACTTGGATCCTGTTTTGACCTTCATCTTTTTAACAAAGAGATTAAATGAGCCCATTCATATTAGGTCAACGCTGTCATGTTTCCTAATGTTTGGTGAACCTGAAGCCACTAATGGCAGGAAAGGCTCACCTGCTGATTTTTTTTAATCACTGTCCGTTTTAGCAGGTGTAACTCTAGGTAATTATTTTCATAATGAACACTTATTCATTGCAAAAGATCATTGAAACTGTAATTAGGGTGTTAAATTGTAATTAGGGTGTTAAAAGAGACAACAACAAATGAGGGGGAGGGTTTTCTTGTTATTAAATTAGCTTTAATTTGTTAAAAGCGAGAAAAGAGACCAGCTAAGCTGTAGCGATTAAATTCAAATGGATCGTTTGGTGCAAAAACGAGATAGTTTGAAGCGACTACAACATTATTCCCTAGATGACTGAGTGGCTGTATCCAGACAGTAGTTTCTTTCTAACTGCTTCATCTTTCACAAGAACTAGTTCAATCTGGAGAGACTCACACAGACAAAAAGGCAATTATAGAGGTTTGACATAAATTAGGCAATTTATTTGATGCTCGGATCCTGTCAGAAGATGTGAAAGCAGTGAATGTCTATGAGCTTGGATGTTCATTTTAGGATTAGGATTAGTGAAGTCTTCCCCCCGGGTAAAGAGGAGATGGGGTGGAGGAGGGTCGAAGCTCAGCTGAAGAGCAGCAGAATCCATGAGTGTAGAGCTTTATCAGCAGAGTCTTGTGAAATGGTAGGATGAGGACGTGACGCAGACTGGTTGGTGCTCGGACACATGGCGAGGTCATCAGTGGAAACAGGTGTGGGGGTGAGTCTTCCAGCTTGAGCTTTCTCCTATACTTCATTTGTCACTTGAGCTCAGAGAGAAAATTTCATATCAAAAAGTTTCACATGAAAAATAGATCACAAATAGGGTGACCACCTGCTAATAAGCCCAAGGGGGGACAAGGGGTATGTTTCTGAGGGACAAAGTGGGACACTGCTTGGCACGGCGGTGCCCCCACCTCACGGGCAGACTCACTGATAGGGGTTTACACATTTCTAGCACATACCACCTTACATGGTATATTAATAATGCCCTATTCCCATAAACATGTGTAATTGCTGATGTATGCTAATGAATAGGCCAACCAATGTGTATTTCTTTCTAAATAAAGATTCATAATACTTTGAGCATTCAGTGAACAGATGCACTTCCAATTCCGATTTACTTTAGCTATTTAATTTTATTTATTTTTCATTACAATTTATACACTTTAAATATATTATAATTTAAAATTAAAGGATTAACAGGAATTGTAGTTGCTCTACACCACAGGAACTGTAAAAAAGTCTTAACTCACAACTCCAGAGGTTCACAGAACGAGAAGGGGGAGGAAGGATGGTGAACTTGGATGTTGGTAAAGGCAGGCGCAGGAAAAAAAAAAACTGTTCAACATTCTGGGGACACCTTTAGGACTCAAACCTTTTCAAGCCAAAACATGAAGTGGGCAGAATGTTTAGATGTCCACTTATAACATCAGTTTAATCCAAAACATTACAAAATTAACTGACCACCAATCTAATCACAACGAGCCAACAGCCAGTATGTTTCTGAATCAGACCATTCATTAGCCTACCTTCCATAAGATCGCCGCTGCATGACTGAAGGCTTCCCCTGGAGCCGCAGCACCAAAGCGCTCCGGTCGTCTCGGTAGAGCCGGTTGATGCAGTCAGGATCCAGCAGCGTGAACGTCGGACTAGTTTTGACTTGAACGGCCATCAGCCTCCATGAATACCAGGTTATCATTATTGATATTTATTAACACCGATCCAACTTTTTCACTGCGGAGGTTCGCTTCGGCAAAGTCGCACTGCAGAGCCGTCCGCACCAAGTGACACAAAACAGGTTAAAATGTCCTCGTACGTTATGAGGCCACTTCTTCATGTCATCCTCTCAGTCATGAATAGTTTGAAGCTGTGGCCATAGTTACTTCCGCGTTCGGAAATAAGGTGGATAGAGCGACCAACTTTTTTTTGAGAAAGCATTGATTAAGCGTGACACGGTCTCAATTTGCGGGACGCATGAATGGGGCTTCAAACGCTGTGCGCGCACGCGCTACGCGGGACGGGTGGTCACCCTAATCACAAATGTAGTATTTTATTCATAGATACATTTTTCCCCAAACAACTTTACTTGGTTTGGTAAACAACATCATGCAGCACTTTAGATTGATTAAATCAGAACATATGATGTACTTTAGGGTTTCCTCCACTGCAGCTGCTCACCTGTCCTGTCCTCACCCAAAGTCTGCTAACATGTGGACAACAGCCAGAAGAAAACATGTGACCCTTTTAATAGACAAATATATTTTGTAGATTTTTTTTGTTATTTGGAAATTATTTGCATTATCACAGTTTACTTTCAGTTACGTGGTTTATAAAAGGAGCTCTTAGTCTTTAATTTGGGATTTTAATTCCTGATTTAATGTACATCTCTCCTTAATCGAGTCCATTTTTCCTGCCTGTCATTGATGTTTTTGTTCAACTTTTCTACAAGTACAAGAAGACAAACCTCAGTTCACCCAGAAACTTTCCACATCAGTTGCTCAGTAACACACGAAGAAAACTTTAGCAAGCACAACATAAAGCAGAGAAAACAACTGCTGCATACGCTTGTTTTGCATAAAGAACAAGTATTGGATGTGTCAAATTCCAGCAGTGAAGGAGGGAGTACATCTCGACTTTGTTGTTGGCATTAATTTGCACCACGTCTGAATACCTGCAAATGAGTTTTGGGCTTGTCATCTTTAATAAATGTTTTTCCCATACAGAGACAATACTCTAGAGGCCAGAAGAGAGAGGCTGAGCAACTTTGAAGACAAACTGTTTTGCAGTGTTGATTTATAGTCGGCAACGACTGGCGCGCCTGCTTCTCCAGCGATTCAACAGTGTGAATTCTTTAGAAATTATGCAGAGTCTGACTGATCAGCTTTCATTGTTTAAGGTCAGGATGTTCATTAAAGCGGACAGACTGACTGGTAAATACTTTGACGTGTTGCCACAGCGTTGACCTTTGCAAGAAGGTAGCCTCGGACGTGCCTTTTGGGATGTATTTCTGTTGAAGTGATAAACATTCCACTCAAACTCTCCTTTTCAGACCCCATCAGAGCTGTAATCTCGGTTAGAAACCGATATAGATATAACAGACTCAAATTTAATGTAAAATTATTCCAGAGCTTTTACAGCTGTACTGCATGCCTCTCTTCAGACACTGCCAAGACAAGCCTGGGTGGACAGCTGCTCCTCTCACTGTAGGTTTGTGACAGTGCTGCGAGGGCTGCCAATAATGATGATCTTCAGCAGCGGCCATGGTCCCTCCTCTCACACTATGGATTAGTCTCTTCACCTGATTGCGTCTTCCCCAAACAGTTCAACTGTCACGGTGGATTTAAATCTGACAGCAGCATAGGATATTCTACCGTCCAGATGTTAAAATGAATGTGGATTATATTGCTGTTAACTCTGTTATTTACCTTTGTTAACTTTGCCACCAGACCTTCCTTTGGACCCACAGGTTCTAGTGCTGGTGGTGAGCCATGACAAAAAAAAAATTTCAATGAAAGCTAAAACATTTGGAAATATGGCTATTTATAAAATATATTTTCCAAAGCTGTCATGTAAAATGTAATGCAAGAATATCACATTTCTGGTGAGGAATAACTCGGGACACCCTGTCTCCTCCTCAGCTCGCGGGGATTATCGGGTCGCTCTGTGGGAGACGGCACAGCGGAGCTAACGAGAGCTAAATGCTAATCTCTGGTGTAAACAATGGGAACTTGGCCTCCCGACACAGGCGGCGTAATAAAAACTAAACAAAAACAAAGCTGTCAACAAAACGTTCAGCTCCATTATCGGTACAAGCACAGCAGAAACAGGAACACGCAACACACCAAGGAAATAGGTATAAAAAGAAAAAGTCTGGGCTGAGAGGGAGCTGCTGAAGACATTTTAGTTTGGTGCTCCTCGAGATCAAGATAAACTTTATCATCCCCCTGTGGTAATTTGTTTTGCTGCCAGCAGAAAACAATTGCAAAGCAAAACATGAATACAGTTGATAAAAATATAAAAAACAAAAACACAACCACGACATTCAAGATACAATCGGGATACAAACATAAGCTATTCTGGATTGTTAAAGTGAGAGTGAACACCATGCTGAAATCCAAAGAGCCGTCCGTCAGAAAGACTGTCGCAACTTCTGAGTCTGCTAAGGGCTTTAAAGAGGTCTCCAAATAATTTCGCATACCGCATAATATATTTACAGAATATTGTCTAAAAGTGGATTGGCCAGGTCAGGCTGTCCAAGCATGTCTACCATGTTTGAAGACATGCTTAGATAAGAGTAAAATGTCTTCCTGAGACACACAAGAGCCTCTTGCAACGCTTGATGTGAAAGTGCCTGCCTCAACATCTGGAAAGAGACTGCAGAAGTTTAATTGTCATGGAAAGTGTGCAAGAAGGAAATCTTTGTTGTCAAAGGAAAACCCAAAAACCAGATGGAGATGTGCTATTGAAATTTATCAAAGGCCAGTGCCCGTATTCACAAATATTCTCAGAGTTTCTCAGAGAGCTGCTATTTTAGCCTGCGAGCGGCTCTGAGGATATTTTTATCTTAGTGAGGAGGCGTGGTTGACCCTGTTGCTATGTGTGACGGGTTAGGGCTTTAAGAGCTTTGATTGGTTGATAGTACAAGGAAAAACAGAAATGCAGTCCTAGTAATAAAAGGAGAGAATTTAACCAATTAGCCTGGATTAATAAATCTGTGACATGATCTGTGACAAACTGATGCAGCTCCGCTCTAGCTGAACAGTCATTGCCAAGTAGACCCTTTTGGATGCAGCCTTATTTACTCATAGGCTCTTGACATGCAGTCATCCTAAACACATCTATTATATATATATATCTATATATATCTATATATATCTATATATATCTATATCTATATATATCTATATATATATCTATATATATCTATATATATCTATATATATATATATATATATATATATATAGATATATATATATATAGATATAGATATATATATATATATATATATATATATAATGGATTCATAAAATCTGTGTCGGAAGTCTTCACAAATTGTTGACAAAACAATAATGAAAGCTGAACTCAGTATAGTGACCCTGTTCGGCCAGCAAATGCTCTGAATTTATATTTCATATCGGACATCCAACCTTTTAGGTCAAAAATCATTTCCAAGTCTTGTACTGCTGGTAAACCATGTAGTTGGCTGGTTGAACAGATCCTGGTTTTGCCCTGAAAAACCATCTTATGCCCATGCAAGTCAGCTGAGGCTGGGAGTCACAGTCCAACACCACAACAATACAACAACACAACAATAAAACATGTTAACGTGCGTTCATACCCAAAGCGATGTCAGTGACAACGTTATCACATTTGCGTGCTGTCGCCCCCCTGACATATCGCTGGCAATTCACACGGTGGGTGACAAACCAGAAATACAGTAAAACAATGGAGCTAGCAAGTGATTTTTTGGTCAATCTGTATAATCTGATATAATTTGACTTTGGAAAGTGCCTTGAGATGACATGTATCATGGATTGGCACTATATAAATAAAATTGAATTGAAGTGAGGCTTTCACTTACCTGCCACTCCAGCCTCCTCACTCACTCTTGGATCGCTTGTTTCCCAAATATTTTATTGGTTATAATATTGGAGGGTTTTTGATATTTTTAAAGCAGGCTGCGACCGTCAAGGATGAAGAATCAGAAGATATTTCTGGAGTTGACTGAAATCTTGCTTTTATTTCTACTCTACAAAAGAAAAATGCAACTGAGTTCATCCTATATTACAGACAAGCCAACATCCTGGAGAAAATCATGATTTGATGGCAGACCTCACAGCTGATCCAGATTAACGGCGTTAATCCCAAAATACAAAAGTTAAACAGTGTTTAACTTTCTTGTGCCGCGTGTGCACGTCCACGAGCTTGAAATTTGATAACGCATAAATTTTGCTGGTTGCTTGGCTGGAGGAGGGCAAGCAATCGTCACCTCATCGCATAAATTCCATAGAAAATTAATAGAGAGGGAGCGACATCTCTCCCTGAGTGTTGAGCCCATAATCACCAAAAATCGCACCTTTTGCACTGATAGAAAACGTCTGTTTCCTCGCATTGCTCCTGTGTTGCACTTTTTAGGGATATCATGGGCCGCCACATTCGCATCCAGTGTGAATGCACCTTTACACTGAAATCAGCAGTGAAACCAATGAAAGATTTTCTACATTCTCTGAACAAAGATTATGAAAATCTCCTTTTATTACTAGAAAGCTCATCAATATGCATATAACTGCAGGTGTGGCCCTTAAATGTTTTATGTATGGGGAATGTCAGCACAGGTCAGCGAAATAAACATTTCTACGTCCATAGAAACCACCATAACAATGGTAGAAAATGTAACATTCTTATGTTTTTTCCGAGAATGCACTGAAATATTCAGTGAAACTAATAAATGAAAGATTGTCTAACTTACCAGAATAAATTTTATGAAAATATCTCTCATTAGAAATGTCATCAAAATGCATATAAATACAGCTCTTTTCTTTAAATGTTGCGTTTTGAACAAAGTGCGGTGAATGACGGCCATGTTAGTTTTTTTCTTGCTGGGAGAAGCTCCATGGTCTTTTGATTGGGTTTCAGTGAAATTGTGACAACACTAATATTTAAATTTCTCATCTGTTCAAAGTTTAACAAATTAAAGTTTTTTTTATCAAAATGTACTTCAAACACATGTACTTTAATTTAACCTGTTGGGGCATAATTCAACCTGGTTGCGAGGAATTTGATGAACACAAATGTATTTTTAAGTTTTCTGGATGGTGAACATTTATCTACACAGTAAAATCTTTTTTACTAAGAACTGTAGGCTAATGACTATTGCTCTGAACGTCTTCTTGGAATGATATTGACCTCTTGTCTGCATTTGTTTACTACTATGAAATGTAGATGCTGTGATATATTAGAAGACAAATGACTGTATGAAGCCCGACAACACTGATCCACAAATCCCGATGGATGTCATGTTCTGGTTAATCCAACTTCCTCAAAAACAAGTTTATCCAGGCTCCATTACATTAACATTGCGTTGGGTTCTTAATTCTCCCGCAGGCTACATTATGTTTCCTCTCTGCCATCTGTGGTGGTTATGATGGGGGACATGTCTAGGGGAGACTATGCAACAGGGACTACAAGGTTCATCAAAGTAAAGAGACTTCAGCTGCTGCACAAAATATGGCATCTTTTATCCCATAAATTCTCATGATGCCGTTGCGTCATGAGAAAAAAAAAAAAAAAGAACACTGATGGAAGGATTTATTTCATATTCCTGCCATGTATGCCGACATTTTAAAAATGCAGACATAAGACAGTTCTGATGAAACAGCCATATCATTATCCAGAATATTGTGTCTACAGCAGGAAAATCTGTCTTCTGTCCATCTCGGAGAGTTAAAAAGAAAATCTATTTTCTTTATACGTCCTCAAACGGTAAAACAAAGCTCTGTTTTTGCCTGAGGATCATAACTGAAGCGCAGAGGGTATTTAAATGTCAAAAATAGCCAGCAGTTACTTTGGAAGCACTTTTCTTTGTGGAGGCAACCCTTCGAACTGGCCAAAGAATGCTGATTTTAGAGGTGAATGTGTTTTTGCAAAAAGGTCTTCAAGATATGTAGATGTGTACACACACACACACACACACACACACACACACACACACACACACACACACACACACACACACACACACACACTTCATTGCAAACTCCATGAGGCTGTGGAAAACCACCCTCGCTGATCCACGCCACCAGGATCTACAGCAGGGACACGGGAATGTCATTCAGGCTGCAGAAATGTGGCTGAATGGTGACAAAGAGAGGGAAGGTAATCCACACCGAGGGGATTGCACTCCCAGAAGGAAGAATAGCAGACGTTGAAGAGAGCTAGAAGTACCTTGGGATACTACAAGCAAATGCTACTACAAGCAGTTTGATCATTGCATAATGTTATGTTACTGGCTCAGAGTTTCTGTTTAGCTGTGCTTCTCTCCTAAATGAAGCCACTGAAGGAGCTACCGCTGCTATTATCTCTTTGCTTTTTCAAGAACATGAAAAGCTACTCCTGGGTCAGTGGTTCTGGGTTTTTTTATGTTCATGTTTTGTTGTCTGAATCTCCCAGTATGGTAGATGCTCACTCAGATGTTCTGGTTGTACGACGTGACTTCCTCTTATAAGGCAGTTTGATTTTCCACTGTCACTGCATCCATGTTCAGTAGGAAGAGTTGCTGCAAAGTCAGTCAGTTGATGAAATCAGCTTGATTTCCTTAGTTTTTTTTTTCCTATCAGAAAAGTCGATTCAGAAACAAATACATTTCATGCTCTTGTAGTTTTAAAAATTGCAAAAAAAGTAAAAAAAAAAAAAAAACAATACTTGGGAACTGGAATAAAAGAGAGTTTGACAATTTTTTTAATAAATTATATTTAGATGTTTCTAAAGGAGAGAATGTATGCTTATAAGGAAAAAAAGAGAATAAATTTGAATTGTTATGGTCTCCAATACTTCATTACATCACTTAGTGACATAGGGGTTTATGGGCATTGACTCCTTGGCATCGGGGACCAAGGGGTGTGGAGATTCGCCCAAAGGCAGACTGGGCATTTAAGTGCTGCCCTGGGGCGGCAGTAGGTCTGGCGTGGAGGTATCAGTGGTTCATGACAGCTAAAAGTTGCTTAACATTTAAACTAAAAAAATAATAATTCAGAGAACAAATTTACAAACCAGTCAGGAATTTTTGTAAATAAAAAAAAATAAAAGTGGTCTTATTTTAAAAACAGTAACTGGCTTGGTCCTAATATATTTATATCTTTTCAGGCTTTTTGCTCCACAGTTTCACAACCATGCCAACTCTGTCAGGAGTTTACAGGCTTCCCAAAGTGAAACAACCAAATTATTGTCTGTGTTCCACAATACTGGTCTGGAAATGGGTTGGATGCAGTTTCCATTCATAAGGGATGTGTTACCCCTCCTGTTACTCAACTGTTTTTCCTCTTTTACAAGCACTCCCTTTGTTTCACTAGTCTGTGTGCGTACATGTGTGTGTGTCTGCGTTGATTTTACCTGCTGCAGGGGTGAAGAAGACAAATACAACAGATAATATCCCAGAACAAGGGCATGGAAAACAGCTTCCTACACCCGAGTGCCCGCCTGAAGGCGAATGACACCAGAACAAGTTTTCCCACCAGTGAACGGGAAGGTGAGAGCAGAATCATAGATGTACAAGGGGATGGATGAATAAAGAGGCTCAGGTTACCATTAAAGGATCAGGTTCCTGAAAACGTTTCAGAATCAACAGGGTGGATTTGGAAGGCTTGTTTTAACACACAGACCTGTGAATAGAGTAAAGAATCTGCTTCGTACTCACCTCCAAAGAGTGCTCTCAGTGACGCTGCCGATGTGAAAGTCGTACAGTTTGGTGAGAATGAGGATGACCTGCGCAGAGAAGAGATTTCTGCATTATAATCGTATCCCTGGAGGGTTTAAATCACCGGTTGTCTGCCTTGGTCCTCAGGACTCTGCAGGTGTTTCTCTGCCGCCACACACCTGACTTAAATGAACAGGTAAATAACAGGCTTCTGCAGTTCCTGAAGACATGCTGAGGAGGTAATGCAATCATTGGAATCAGGTGTGCCGGAGCAAAAACATCTAAATAACATCATGTCACACTTTAAAAGCAGAATCTTCAAAACATTTCAAGATCTAAGAGAATTCCGGTGATTTGTTCCTAAATCCAGACGGGTTAGCAAACGTCTTCAACAGAAATAAACGCAGTCTGCTGTAAAATGATAGTTTAACCTCTACGCAACATTTTTCACACTTAGCGTACTAATTCTCAGCTTCTCCATCACATTTTATTGACTGCTGCTTGCTGACTGTCAACAACAGGAGGAATGATGGTACACATTAAAGTATTGGAAATTAGTTTTTACTGAATATATGAGATCAACCCTCAAGCGATCACTGACAGCTCAGGAAAAACAAATTTTCACCTTTTCTGAAGCGGCTCTATGTTAGTCTCATTTAAAGAAAAATTAAGGTGATGCAAAGATTTAAAATAATTGAAACAAAATAAAAATAAGACGATTTTGACGCAGCTTTCTTTTGTCCGAGTAGAAATTGTTGCTTTATAGTTGGTCCGGTTCTGTTTCGGTTGTATTGCAGCAGTTCACGACACAAGGACCTTTTAAAAGAGTGCAAGTCAATGTCAAATTGTTAAAAAATAAATAAATCTAATTATGATACAGTTGAGAAATATTGCACCGTTTTGAAAAAAAAAATTCACAATTAAATGAGCCATTTCAGTATAAAAAAGGTAAAGTCTAACAAATCAAGTAGACAAACCCTAAAAACTGATGGTTTGGTGGGTTGTTGTTTTTGCTTCATTGAAAGCTCCATGGTGCGTTTGCTTTAAAATATGATTGATCTGAATCATTCAGAATCAGAATCAGAAATACTTTAATAATCGACATCTTTAGCTCTAGAGCAGATCTGCAACCTTCCACTGCGACACACTTTGTTCTGAGGTCATCCGGCCCACCAGAGAGACCGTTTTATCGCCGCAGTTCACTCTTACACAAGTTACACAACCCATCAGAACATTCCTGGTCTCTGAACAGGGGGTTATATTGAGGATTCTAAACATTTGTTTACATTTTTGATAAATCATTCTTGACGCCATGAAACGTTCCAACAAACACTCCTGACCACATGTCTAGCAATGGGGGCCGTTTTTAGTTTTACCGAGATGTTTAACGGTCATCTGCATGGTCAAAGACAAAGGAAGATTAGGATCATCCTGACATGACATGTGAGCATTATTGACATGCATAAATGTTAATAATATATAATTCATCAAGAACACACACAGAAAGTCTTCTATATTACTTGATATCAGTCAGTGAGTATTTACAGTCTGCAGCCTGAACACACAAATCACCCAGCATTAATGTTGTTATGATTTTATAAGAACACACTGTAAGATGTTTTTAGTAGCCTTAGAAAATATCCTATTTCAAGCTCTGAGCACTTAAGGCTCTTGGTGCTGCGTCCGCCTGCTATTATTATGTTCCCTGTCCTGTGGTGCACAAGCAAACTTTGTCCAAGCAGGTAACAAGACCCACCAGGTCACCTTTAACACCACAAAGATCTGGTTAAAACTTACCAGCAGGCCGTCTGTATTTAGTGAAGAGAAAATATCTTCAAACATCTACATTTGGTGCTCTACGGTGGTTCAAATATAACCAGTTTACTTTCACAACCTTCCACTTCTGCTGCTCTCAACACGTCTTACACAATAAACACAAAGATAGTAAGAAACAGTTAGCGTGTAGCATTTTTGCAAACCAAAAAATGTTACCACATTTCAACCATGCTAGCCGTTAAAACTGGTAACTGCTTCATCACTAACACATAAATGCTAGTTTATGAAGCTGAAGGAAAAAAAATAGATAGCATGAAAGTAATGTGTCTGAGAATAGAGCCGCAGAGAAAAGATTATGTCTCATCGATAATCCCATAAGCTTCAGTGTTGGCAGACTGTCGACACATTCTCTTCCTTCACAATCTAACATTGTTTTATCGCCCACCCCTACGGCAAACAATAAAGCAAATCTTTCTGAGTCTTTGGGCAGAAGAAAAACAAAAGCAAAAACAAGATTATTCTGCACACAAAATACCTTGTAATACAAAAAATCATCTCAGAGAAGAAAAAAAAACATGTTTTTTTTTTACGTTACGGCGGAAATAATTTTAAATGTTCAACAATATAAAGTAGTTCCTCCAAGTATTACATATTGTCTATTAGAGACTGTTTCCCGCAGCCCTCACTGACAGCATCGTAACAATATTACACTCATAACCATAAAGACTAATGCTGCAGTCAATTCTTTAAACAAAGTCACTGCTGGGGGCTGTTTGCTTCTTAATGACTTTAAACCGTTGTTAAACTGGACAGTTTAGACTAAATTATTTCAAGCCAGTAAACAACATGTTTAAATTTAATGGCTTCATAATTTTATAGGTGCCAGTTTATGATAGGAATGTAACTTTTGCTGTCCTAGTTATCTAAGCTGTGGATCCGGGTCGCACTCTTCCATCAAACATCAAATGTTGGACATATTTGTAATATATGTCCAAGCAATTGTTCTTTGGAGCAACACATTGCAGTATTATTTTTTGTGGGGGGCTGGTGCATATCTCTAGCAGTCATTGGGCGAGAGGCAGGGTACAGTTATTATAAATCTATACATTCTGGCCAGTATTTATATTTGTATTCAGACAAGGCCCCAGTAATATGGATTTAGAGTCTAACAATTCTTGTGTATTAATGTCAGCACATCTGTAAGTCACCCATACTAGCTTCCATATCTCTGCATCCACACAATGAAAAGCTGCCCAGCATCACCGCAGGGATGGTGGTTTCAGAGCGACATATAGTGGAAGTGTTCCTCCACAATTAGGAGTTTTGCAAGTGGGCGAGAAAGTTATATTTTAGTCTTATCTGACCAGAGCTTCTGTTTAATTAAGGAATTTTCTGTGAGATGCTCAAAGCTGATGGTACTGTACCTCTAAAGTCTAACTGGGCACAATTAGATCCCAGGCACATCCACAAGAAGCCAATTCTATGTCCTGTTATGTCCAGTCATGCTGGATATATGGTGAAAAATGAACATAGAATGTTTTGCATTCTTTACATATGCATTTCCTTTTAGTGCCACAGTTACTGCAGTTAAAAGCCTTTTAATGCAGTTTTTCCCACAAAAGGTATTATTACTGCCTACATGAAAATACCTTCTGCAATGAATCAAATTTTGTTCCAACAGCAGTTAGTAAAACACTAGGAGGTACAGCGTGATAAATTAGCATGTTGGGATGCTGTGCTGTGCATAATTAGCTCAGAGTATCCAATTCTGTTTCAGCCACGTTCAAAATAAAAAAAAATTCCCGTCCTTTTTCTTGATGCAGCACTCTGCCATCCTCGCCCCTGTGGAAAAGTCTCATCAACAGACTCATAGCTTTGGTCTTTTAAAAAGAGAGAGAGATAATCAGCAGGCGGGGCGCTTTGATAAGGACTGTGCACATCCTCAGAGCAAATCACAAGACATGAAGGTTGTGTCAGGATCAGCGGTCAGCTGTGATCCTCCACTCCAAAGTGCAGAATCACAAAAGCGCTCCACAGGGATGGAGGCGCGATGGGAGGGGATCAACCAACAGCAACTACAAATAAGCTTGTTTAACAACTCCAACCAGCTTGTAACTTCAACTTTTATTCACTTCAGGATTTAGCAAAAGATAGAAAACAAAATAACACATTTGCGTTAAACTGTTTTTTTTTTATTTTGAAAATTACAGGTAATATTCTGATTATTTCTGAGGAAAGGTAGTAAGCATGCCAGTTTAAAAGGCTTCAGATGTAAATAACCATCTAATGCAGAGTGTAGATAGAATAATAGTTGCATGAACTGCTATGATGTTTCTGAAACTGGAGTAGCAGAGGTCTACTTGGGAAATGACACTGATCTTGTTGGTTGTCTGTGGTAGGCGTGGAGGCAGAGGCTGGACTGTAGAGCTGCTGACGGAGGATGCCTCAGACCTGCATGGAATACCCCCGCCGCAGGGTTTTCCTTCTAATATCCATCCCTTTCATAAGGGAGGGTGGATGGTGTACAGCTACAAGGACATGAGCAATAAGACACTGCTGCTTTACTATCACCATAGCAATACCTCTGAGATGGGGGGGGGGGGGGGTTCTTCTGTGAATGCTATAAAATGATGAATATCTAAGCTAAAACTTGTCAGAAGGAGGTGGCAGAGATCACCTCCATCCCATCTGGGCAGCAGCAGTTGAGGTCACCTGGTGGACTGACGTTGCTGACAGAGGAGACATCTTACTTTCTTGGGCAGGATATACAAACGGAAAACTGAGAGGGAGTCAGGGAGTCATATATAATTTAAAGTTGAAGTATATTTGCTCGGCCGACAACGGGATCAATAGCCTGAGTTTGTTCGCCGTTACTGCTTTGAAGGCACGGTTGAAGAGAGTTCTGACAAACATTTTATGCATAGTTCTGAAACTGATGTTGCAGGACACCTCCTGGTGGTTATATTTCTTTAATCTCAGAGCTTTGCAGATTTTTTTTCATGTTCACTTGTGTTTCAAGAATGGCTAGAATGAGCTTGATGGTTGCTCATCGTCACATGTAAATGACAGAAATGTTTTGTGAAAAAGCATGAAAAAAATCCAAACTTCTTTCTCTTCATCCAAGCTGAAATTGTCCGTTGTGCTATACACAATCATAAGATCCAAAATTACCAATCTTAAAGCAATAAGAAAAATGGTATATAAACGTAGTAATAAAATTAAAGAAAGTAAAACACAGTAAAACAAACAACATCTCAGGAAGGTGTGTAGGGATGTAGCAGCTCAGACAGGTAGGGCAGCGCAGGGCCATCAAGAGCTTTAAGAGCAAATAAATGGATTTTAAAAGGAATCCTAAAATGTACTGGCAGACAATGTAGAGAGGCTAAAACAGGGGAAATATGCTCAAATTTTCTTCTACCTGTTAAAAGACGTGCAGCAGCATTTTGTACCCTCTGAAGCTGGAAAATGCACAAATAACTGGCTTTTTATAAAGTGAATTACAGTAATCTAGCTGAGTGGATATGAAGGCATGGCTTACTGTTTCCAAATGCTGATTAGAAAGGATAGACGAACAGGGCCAAGGAGCCAACTCCAATCAGGGAGTCTTATTTGGAACTACCAAAAATCACCACCTCTGTCTTTTCTTCATTCAGTTTTAAGAAATGTAGGACCTCCCAGGCTTTCAAGTCTTCCAAACATAAAAGACAGAGGAGAGCTGGAGTCAGTTTTAAATATAAATCTACATAAAAATAAATCTATATGTCATCCGCATAACAACAAAAAGAAATCCCATATTTCTTAAAAAAGAGCCAAGAGAGAGGAGGTACAACATGAAAAGGGGTGGGGCCAGAACTGAACCCTGTGGGACACCATATGATAGTGATCAAGAGGACACGTGGCCATCAAGACAAAAAAAATGGTGTGCTGTGTGTCAGAGTCTAACTGCTCCTCTCCACAGAACCCAACTTGGTTTTATACATTAAAGACATCCGTTCATTCAATTATTTGGATTTATGGAACAACTTTTGTCATTTTACACCTTATGTTTCATAAAATTTTTTATTTTAAATGTAATCTTTGTTTATTCTTGTCCTTAGTTAATTTGTCCTTCTTTCTGAAACATTCTTCTGCGTATTAAACAAATCTAACAGGCCTGACTTTAGTCATTTGGCTAAGATAGTGGTGTGTATTCCAACTGATGTGACAGAAGGCAGCAAACATGCTAAACGGGGCCAAAATAAAACTCCGGAGCCACCAGTGTCTTGGCATCCTTAGCCTCACACCGTGGTAACGTTCTCAAGCTCTCAGAAAGCCAGGACATCTTCACCCCTTGCTGAGTCTCGGTTTATTGCCCTTTGAACCATTTTGTCACTCAAAGAACCACAGACAGCGCTTGTGGACAAGGATGCACCGCATGGCAGAGGGTCCCTTCAACTCATACTGCGAACATATGGTTCAGGCCAAGAAAGATCGCAATTTCAGAGAAAGGCAAGAGCTAAGTATGGAGAGTGGATTATTGCCATGTGGCTGCAACAAATTCTAAACCTGGATATCTTAGTTTTCAGCTTGTATATTGTTTTAAGACCATTTTTTGCTTGCTGCATTAGAAACGAGTATGCATTCATATGAACACTGCTCCCTCCCCACCTCAGATTTGTGCTGTCAGAGATGTGTCGCTGCTTCTCCTTAGAGGGAAGTGAAACACAGCCATGAGTCCTCTCATCCCCTTATGACAGTCTGAATTTGAAATTCACATTAGTTGCTAGCAGTAACAAAGTGTCTCTTAAAAAGCTTTGCGGAAAGTCTGGAAAAAAATAGAAAAACATGTTTTCTCTCAAAAGATAGGTGCCTTTTAAACAGCGCTGTAATGTTTAGAGACTATCTTATTAGATATCCACCTGCTTGTCCACACTCTTTATGGCAATAAGTGGTATAGAAGGACAGACCACAACAGAGTTTGACCAACATTGGACTGTGTAAATGAATCTCAAGTACCCCATCCCCAATTGCCTTACAATTACTGAATCAACATGCCAGTCACACTATACTTGTCTGGTTGCCTTGACAATTAACCAAGTGTGTGGAAAACATATAACAAGCATGACTAAATGCTCAATCTCTACTCAAAGACCAAGTCAAAGGGCCATATGCAATTTTGAATTTTATTTCATGTCATCACAAACTAATCAGTCTCAATGACTTCGAAGGGAAAAAAAAGACCTGCTCTTCTCTTTGTGCAGCAAAAGTTTAATTATGTCAATGACCTGAAGAGGTGTTGCTGCTGTAGTCAGGTATTAGCACACAGCAGCACAGAAAGGCTGTTAAATTAAACCATGCCAAATCAAAAGTGGCAGTGCATTCATGCTGAATGAGAGCTCTGCTAATACGCCACTGATGAGCACATTTCAATAGGTGTCTGTATAAAAATACATCAAACTTTTTTAACAGGGAAAGGGTAAAAAGGTGTAAAAAGATAGAGCAGCATTAACAAAACATTTTAAACACAAAAGTAATTTTACGAGTTACGCTTGTGTAATTGCTTAACGGCACTAACGAAACGCCAATAACATGACAGAAACTTTTATGGATCTAGAAATGCTGAAGTTCAAGCCCCACATCCGCAGTGGAAGAAAGGGGATTTAAATGACATTGAACGTTGCATGGTTATTGGCATCAGACATATAACAGTCAGAAAAAAGGAAATCATATCTACTGAGTGGCAATTGTGTGGATGAAAACACTTTGTTCAGATGAGAGGTAGTAGGCTGAAACACCACAACTGACTGTGTTCAACTCGAAGGAGCAGGTATAGTTCAAGTTTCCCCTGGATGACAAAACTACCCTTTTCCTAAAGCTGAGTCCACTCACCCTAAGAAGGAATCTCATTTTGCATCCAAAATGAGCCGTTTGCATCCAACATCTTGTTCTTTCCTCCATGAGCCACATCTCATGACCATTGGTATGACTATATGAACATGGACTGGTTAATAAAGACAGCTTCGTTTTCTGACTGCTCTTTTTTCACCGTGACAGACTACAGATGCGAGGCTTTACTCCATCTCTTCATCTCCATCTCCACCCTACATTGCTCATGAAAAAGGTACCAATATATTAGAGATTTGAGCTCTTCCTCTTGAGGGAGAGGCTTGAAACTCTGCCAGAAAGAATCAAAGCAGCTGTGGGGGCAGAAGAAGTTTCTACCCAGCAAGAGCAAATATACCAAATAATATGACTGATGAGTGTATAGTATAATAAGATCATCTTCTGAAAAAAAATTAATACTATATATTCCTAAACTGTTGATTGGTTAAACTACTCTTCCTTTAACCTGTTGCATTTGAGCTTCAAATATTTTTTAAGACATCTGCGATGCACACTCAGTCCTAAACAAAAAGCTCTTTGTGCTTGTTTATTTCATTGCTAATGTCATTGTGCTGACATACTAACAATAGAACAACTGCCTCAAAATAGGCTTTTAGTTGTCTGCAAACATCAAGACAGTCAACACCAAAATGGCAGCTGGAACTGATCGCTATCTAGAAGTGATTAAGCTTCCCCACCTCCCAGTAGCATGTCAACAGAAGAGCAATTACTTTATCAAATGGTGAGAGCTGTTTACGTGACACGTTGTCAACTGGCAGCAACAAAGACACCCGCTGACAGCAAGACAATCTGAGAAACACTCAATGCTTTTTTTTTCTTTGCTATCTGGCTTGACTTAACAAAAAATAAAGGCTTTTTATTGACCTGTTGGTAAGTGGATAAACAGATAGTAAGATGGTTTGTTAAATAACTACACAAATCTTAAAATATGGTGTTGGAATGACAGAAAGAGAGTAACTTGAAGTGTTTAAAATCAGGGATAAACTCATACCTCGAGGCTTAGTTATATATCAAATGTAGGGGTTAATCTAAAGTAATTTTGATAAGCACCAGTACAAACAATGTTGATGCCATCTTATATATTAAAATAAAAAAAATATCACCAGGAATACAATTCTTAATAATGTCTGAGTACAACTAATGCAAAACCCCTACTACTTCAAAATTATGATGCCCATTTGAATCAAAACTTCATAATTTATCCTTTATTTTTCTCTGTGCCATTCTCTCCTGTCTTCTTGTTGTTATCTGACTCTTCTGTTTTCTATTTGTATGTCTGAGGGACCTTTACAGCTGTGCTGCTTAGCTGCTGGTGGTGTGACTTTGATTGACGGGTATCAAGAATTGATCTGGATGGAAGAAGAATAACACAAAAATCGCTGATAGGCCACTGGCATAGAGAGCTGCGCCTAAAGGATAATCTTAAGGAAACCAGTTAGTAACCAGCTTGAAGTCACATGAAAGCCAAACGTTGCTGAACATACATATATTGTCTTCTGCCCAGCATCCGTCACCACTGAAAAATATAAATTTAGATTTACACCAGAAAAGTAACCGCAAATAAAGAAAACTGAAAGGGAATGCAGAAAAATCAATGGACAGACACATTTTATGGGAGAACAGATGTGATAACTACTTTTTAGTATGCAATTTATGTTTACTGTGTCTGCGTTTTTTTTCTGCCATTATGATAGGGACACTGTAGCGCCCCCTATTAACAAACCACTACTGGAATTAACTCCACCCTCCACCCACACAAAGTTCTGCTGCAACAAATTACAATAATTTATGTTCATGTGTTCTCCTTTTAATTATTTTTTTAATTTACCTTTCAAGATTTTTTACAAAATTGTTTTATTTAAAATTACTACCAAGAACTGTTTAGAAAAGTGAATTTTTATTTTTTATTTAAATGGCTCCGTAGGTTCTGAATAAGAAAAAAAAAACATGTACTTATAGAAGAGGTTTTATGTGTGTCTAGATTATGAGATAAAGAATGGGGAGGAAAAAAGAAAAGTGAGGTGAACAGTTGGATAATGTTAGCTTAACAGCCACCATAAGCTAGCTAGTGCCAGCAAAGAGCACTCTTGGCAAATGTAATGACTCACGTTTCAATATTCTACTCTCTCTCTAGCTAACCTTAACCCTAGCCCTAATACTAAGAACGTTCAGGATAAGGTTAACTGCTATTTTAATGGTAGCAAACTTGATTGTTGTGCATTGTAACTGACAGCTATATGAGAACAATTTAGAACCAAAAGATACTATCGATCAAGCTAAGTTGGCTGCAATCTAGAAGCATTTGAACAATACATGTTGGCTTTACATTTATTGTAAAACTGTGTAACTTTAAAGCTTGATATGTCAGATTTAATCACATTTGAAAAAAATAGAGAGGGTGAAAAAATATATGTGAAGTGTTGGGTATTTTTGAGTTAGCATAAACAGCAAATTAGCCAACACCTGCAAAATGCCCAGTAGCCTAATAAAGTTATAGCCTTAGAGCCTTCTATAGTATGTTTCCAGCAGTAGGTCATCTAATTTCCTGTCCGCTGTTCTGAAGGACATACAGAAAAAATGGTCAGGGTCAGAAATAATTATGATTAAACAGGGGAATTATCAAGATGACGAAAGCCTAGTTGTCATAAAACAGCACAAGAGGGATGAGAGGATTTACATGATTCAACCCTACAACATGTCCTTGTCTGCTCATATTATTTCATAGCATGTTAGTATCTGTTACTGTTACTGTCATATTTCCCGAAGTGGCTGGCTGTTTATTGAAGATCACTAGGTCAGTGCTTGGAACAGATCTAGGTTTAAGCCAACTGATAAATTACAAATGTCAGCTGGACATATATTTTCAAAAATCAAACAACTTGATCGTAATGTCCAAACCCCTGCACACACATTTTCAGAAACATCTAACCAATGACTGTCCATTTTATTTCTTTGGGCAGGGTGGTTATATGTTGAATTTAACCTGATTGCAGTCTAACATTCAAACTGAAAGCTAGTTACTGTTTAGCAAACTGTTAAGAAAAGGAAGGATAATTCTTTTGTTTTCCCTGCGGTAGGCCACTAACACATTTCTGACCCAAGTACACAGAACCCTGTGTCAACAACCATAGCAATAGTAGAAAATTGAACCGTCTCAGGTCTTTCTGAGAACGTTTTTTGGCAAAACTAATAGATGAAAGATTGTCTACCTTCTCTGAATGAAGACTGAAAATATATTTGCATACTTCTCGCTAGAAATGTCATCAAAATGCATATAGACACAGTTGTTTTCTTTAAATGTGTCATATATTGTTTTGATGAACCAAAGTGCAGGCATATACAGGTAAAAGCCAGTAAATTAGAATATTTTTAAAAACTTGATTTATTTCAGTAATTGCATTCAAAAGGTGTAAGTTGTACATTATATTTATTCATTGCACACAGACTGATGCATTCAAATGTTTATTTCATTTAATTTTGATGATTTGAAGTGGCAACAAATGAAAATCCAAAATTCCGTGTGTCACAAAATTAGAATATTACTTAAGGCTAATACAAAAAAGGGATTTTTTAGAAATGTTGGCCAACTGAAAAGTATGAAAATGAAAAATATGAGCATGTACAATACTCAATACTTGGTTGGAGCTCCTTTTGCCTCAATTACTGCATTAATGCAGCATGGTATGGAGTCGATGAGTTTCTGGCACTGCTCAGGTGTTATGAGAGCCCAGGTTGCTCTGATAGTGGCCTTCAACTCTTCTGCGTTGTTGGGTCTGGCATTCTGCATCTTCCTTTTCACAATACCCCACAGATTTTCTATGGGGCTAAGGTCAGGGGAGTTGGCTGGCCAATTTAGAACAGAAATACCATGGTCCGTAAACCAGGCACGGGTAGATTTTGCGCTGGGTGCAGGCGCCAAGTCCTGTTGGAACCTGAAATCTCCATCTCCATAGAGCAGGTCAGCAACAGGAAGCATGAAGTGCTCTAAAACTTGCTGGTAGACGGCTACGTTGACCCTGGATCTCAGGAAACAGAGTGGACCGACACCAGCAGATGACATGGCACCCCAAACCATCACTGATGGTGGAAACTTTACACTAGACTTCAGGCAACGTGGATCCTGTGCCTCTCCTGTCTTCCTCCAGACTCTGGGACCTCGATTTCCAAAGGAAATGCAAAATTTGCTTTCGTCAGAAAACATGACTTTGGACCACTCAGCAGCAGTCCAGCTCTTTTTTTCCTTAGCCCAGGTGAGACGCTTTTCGCGCTGTTTCTTGGTCAACAGTGGCTTGACACGAGGTATGCGGCAGTTGAAACCCATGTCTTTCAAGCGTCTCTTGGTGGTGGATCTTGAAGCACCGACTCCAGCAGCTGTCCACTCCTTGTGAATCTCCCCCACATTTTTGAATGTTTTTTTTTTTTCACAATCTTGACTAGGGCGCGGTGATCCCTATCGCTTGTACACTTTTTCTGACCACAGTTTTTCCTTCCCTTTGCCTCTCTATTAATGTGTTTGGACACAGAGCTCTGAGAACAGCCAGCCTCTTCAGCAATAACCTTTTGTGTCTTTCCCTCCTTGTGCAATGTGTCGATGGTCGCCTTTTGGACAGCTGTCAAATCTGAAGTCTTCCCCATGTTTGTGTAGGCTTCAGAACTGGACTGAGAGACCATTTAAAGCCCTTTACAGGTGTTTTGAGTTAATCAGCTGATTAGTTTGTGGCACCAGGTGTCTTCAAAATTTAACCCTTACACAATATTCTAATTTTGTGACACACGGAATTTTGGATTTTCATTTGTTGCCACTTCAAATCATCAAAATTAAATGAAATAAACATTTGAATGCATCAGTCTGTGTGCAATGAATAAATATAATGTACAAGTTACACCTTTTGAATGCAATTACTGAAATAAATCAAGTTTTTCAAAATATTCTAATTTACTGGCTTTTACCTGTATCTGGGAATGGCATATTGAGTTAGTTGGAGATTTATTAAAAAAAAAAACAACAACAACAACCAAATAATAAAACTTACAGACAGGCAAGAAACACAGGAGCAGAACCAGGAGCACAAATGAACAGAACACGGGTTGCATAACAGAGGACCTGATACTCACTGTGGCTAAACTGTCAGACTAAATCGAGCTGAAAACATAAGGAACAACAGGTGGAACAATTAGCACAGCTGAGAAGAGTAAAGGTAATTAGGCTGGAGGATAGAGAGGGGAAATAATCTGACAGAGACGGGAGAGCAGAATAATAATGAGCAGAATCTAACAGGAGTACATGGTGAATGACCAGATAAGGAAGAAACACCAAACTAACTAACAAACTAAGTAACTAGCAAACTAACTAACTAACCTGAGAATGGGCAGGCAGGAAAATAAAAATCTAACAGCAACATGAATAATAACTAAAATAATAAGGAACAGAGAACTGACCAACGTCAAGAAACTACAGTTAATAAACGATACTGAAGAGCTGCAAAACATCAGTGGTTGGCACAGCTATCCAAAAAGTTAGCTTTGCAAAGTCGTATTTCGCACAGAAAAATATTAGCTTCACAGCCGTTAAACCAAAGATAAATAAGGAAATTTGAAGATTAACGCTAACCACTAGGCGCTAATAAACGGCTGTCATTTAGGCTACGTTCACACTGCAGCCTGAAGTGACCCAATTCCGATTTTTTTGCCCATATGCGACCTGGATCTGATCTTTTCATGACAGTCTGAACAACACAGATCGGATTTTTTCAAATGCGACCTGTGTCTGTACGGCCAGGTCGCATTTATCCGACCTGTACGTCACTGATACTTGACAAAAAAAAAAAAGAGGTTGGCTATTGTGCGGTAACAACCACCTGTTTCAAGTCAATGCCGTGGGGCTGTATTGTGTCTGAGATCCGTTCAGACACAAATCATGAATGAAGTCCATATCAGTAAAGCCGCTCACATCACTAAAATTTGGCTCTTCCTTTTCGATCTTCTTCAAAAGATTGCGTTGGTAATGTGCTGGCTCCAGTTGGAGAATAACGTAAAGAACGCAAGATACGCAAGATACGCTGCAGCATTACGATCCAGGTTTACTTCCGCAAACAATGAGCACGCTTGCTACGTATGATGTCATCGCATCCTCTACTGCGCATGCGGGACACTTATGTGTATGAATGCAGTTCACAGAGGAGATCACATACAAGTCGCATATATTTGGAAATGTGAACGGATACGCAAAAAAATCAGATTTCGCAAAAAAATTGGAATTGAGCATCAAGGCCTGCAGTGTGAACGTAGCCTTAGTCTGTGTCACACGTCTTCATACAAAAGGTGCTGCATACACAGCACATGATGAACCTGTGCAGCACTACATGTTTGAGGGGATAGCTGTTTTAGGTCAGGATAAATTACTTTTAAAGTTTAACTTTTACATGGCAGTGGAAGCATATGAGAAGAATATTCTATCCTTCGGAGCCAAGACTGCAGCATTTAGAAAAAATGTGGCATGTGAGTCAGGAAGCCACTCCAGTGTTGCCAGTTATTGCGAGAGAAACAAGCAACCAGCTCTATTACCTCTACCTCGTAAACACTGTTAATGAAAAAGCCCAAAGTTGCTGATAATAGCAAATGTGGCAACACTGCTAGAAGCTAAGAACATAGTGCTGAGTGTCTCTGGAGGTCACTATTTCCCTATTTCAGCATTCTACACATACACAAATGAAGAAATCATGACATTGAAGGGTAGTTATTGTTGTAATATCAGTGCTATCATAGTTACTCTGCCCTATTTTTGACTAGAAAAGCATAAATAAAGATTGGCTTCATCATTACTGTGTAGAATAAACTTGTTTTCCCGTTTTATGCATGCTGGTTAAATGTCCTTTGAGGAATGCCAAAGGGAGGCCACCCGGTCTGTTGTAGGACGTGTTTATAAAACCAAAGGTTCCCACAGGCACCATGCAGCGACCCAAAGCCCGAGTCCAGTCTCCTTCCAACTCATGTTGTGCTGGTGATAAACCCAAAAAGCTTAGTTACAGTACGTTTTTGAGCAAAGGGAGCCTAAAATGGGAGCTGATGGCATCATAACAAGTATTCCAAAAAAAAGTAAAAAACAAGGCAACTGGACTTGTTATCCGTAGTAGAAGACGTTTCGCTTCCTCTCCAGGAAGCTTTCTCAATTCAAAAAGTCTGGAGTAATGTGGAGTAACCAGCTTTATACAAAGGCCTTGTAATGGCTTAGATAACATGCAAATTCAACCGAAACAGGTCCACCCCTTAGTAATGGGCGGTCGTTAAAGTCATTAAGCCAGCAGATTGGACCGAAACTGGTCCACTCCTCTGTAACGAGGAGTCGTTAGGGTTGTTATTGGCCTGGCTTAAAGGAACAATGTTTTGATCACCCGAATGAGGGTGAGAGTTAAGGTGAAGATTGGCCGGAATTAGTCCTATTGCTGTATTGTAAGTTTTTGAGAGTTGGAACCTAAGGCCTCCTCCTCTGTTTAAGGTTGGTTTTTCTCTCTTAACGTAGATGGCTTCCTTCACACCCCTTGTTCTGATCTTTATATTGGAGAAACCAAACAACCTCTCCACAGACGCATGGCTTAACACAGGAGAGCTACCTCCTCAGGTCAAGACTCTGCTGTCCACCTACACCTTAAGGACAAAGGACACTCTTTTGAGGACCAAAATGTTCATATTTTGGACAAAGAAGATAGATGGTTTGAAAGCTTTTGTATAAAGCTGGTTACTCCACATTACACCAGACTTTTTGAATTGAGAAAGCTTCCTGGAGAGGAAGTCCAGTTGCCTTGTTTTTTACTTTTTTTTGGAATGACCATGACCTGGATGACTGAGAATCTTCACCAGCATATCATAACAAGTAGAAAGTTAAGACAAAACCACTTTTTACAATGTTTTTTGTTGTTGTGAATGATATCGTACTTACAGTTATGGAAACCCAATAGTACGTATAACTAGTTCCCCCTGTGGACCAATGTGGCTATTACATGGTTTTCAGTGAGACTAGGTTGCTCTAGGTCATTAAAGAAAACAAATGCATTAGCATATAGAAAGTTTCTGTAAATCAGATTGTACTTAATCCACCTTTGCAGAACATTTTTGAACCTTCTCTTTCCCACAAACACCGCAATGCTATCAACTTTAATGGCAGCCTTACACAATGCGAGGTTTTGAACAGGAATTTCTGGAGCTCATTTAGAGAAAACTCTGCTGTGTGCACTGTGTTAACATGACATCTCACTCTCTGCTCCATGCTGGGCACTGAAGGGTAATGTGTCTGGCATTTGCATCAAAGGTGCATGAACAGCACCCAAATGCATTATTATGCACATAGAGATGCACACTACAGAGACAAAAAAGCTTAGCTAGCCTTGGGACATGAGTGCTTCTTTTCTAGCATCACACAGTCACAGTTAAAGGAGACAAAAAAGGCCAAGGTTTCAGTCAAACATCAGCACTATAAATGCTGATGTTTATGCACAGATTAAATAAATGCATGTTAAACCATGAAGGCCTTCAGCAGATCAAAAGGAAGGAATTAAACATACAGTAGGGTATGTAAGGGTTTGTTTTTATCGTCGTATCAAGGCCGATTCAGGGAGGGGTGTACAGTACTCTGCCCGCCCCCAGACATCGCTCGTCTTCTCTGCTCCCTGCCTGGCACACTGCTCCATCCCGCTCCCTCTTTCTGGCTCCAGCTTGAGTATCTGGATGACTTTAGGTTATCTCCTTCTCTGTAGGCCTCCTTTCATTTCTTCCATCGTTCATGTGAATGTCTTCCCCTTACTCCTCTGAGCTTTTCTTCCCCACCTGCCACGTCTTTCTGCTTTCCTCTCAGCAAAATCCCCTTTATCTCTGTTTAACTAGGCTTGTCTTTCCCCTTTTCCCTTCCCCGCTTCGCTTTACTCAGTCTCCTTGCACGTACCTCTTATCTCTATTCTCTGTAGTTTCTCATATTCTCCTTGTAATGTGCCCTATCTGTTGTTCATATACCTTCCCTCTCTCCTCCCTCCTTTAGCTATCTTTCTTCTTCTCTGAATCCCATCGTCTATAACTCTTCTGGCTTTTTAGTTTCTTCTGTTGTTGTCACACAAATAAACCAGACAATGGCTTTTTGTTGCTCATTGACTCTCCAAGCTGAAATCACCCGTGCTTCTTAGAAAGACCTTCCATTATTAACTCATCAATAGCATGTTCTTAGAAATAATAACCGTAGTAGCTGACAGAGACAAACTGCGCTTCAAGACAATTACAAGCTAATGGTTTTCAATAAGGTTTCTCTCATCTCATTTGGAGTGAATAAACTTGTCCTCAGCAGGTGGTGGCTATATTGAACATTAGTCAGTGGCTGTTCTTGATTTAGGCAATATGGCTCACTACCCAGTGCAGCATCTCACTGGAGATGGGATGAGTTCTTGACATAAAAAATAATAACATTTGCACGCAAACTAACTTTTCTATTACTTATTTGCATAAAGAGTAAAAAGAAAAGCCTCCGCTTTATGCGTAGAAGGTGCAGAGGAAGGAGAAAAGTGAAGTGGAATAGGATAATCTACGGACACTAAAGGGGTTAGACATACCTCTCCATGTCTCTGAATGCCCGGCCCTTTACCCTCACAGCAAGCTTGAGGCCCCGCAGCCTTTCAAAGTGAGATAACGTGATATTTTTAAACTGTTAAATGTTTGAAAGAAAAATACAATCTGAATACAAACCAACTGAAATGAATCACTCAAGACTAGTGAGCAGATTTCCTAAAAAAAAGATTTCCTTTAAGGAGCATCAAGCAAGATAAGAAAAGGAACGTCTAAGACATAATAAACACTGTAAAATTTAAACATTCAATATTTTATCTGTTATAGTTTTTACCTGTATATTCAGGGTTGATTCTGTCTACATGTTGGTATCAAGTGTAGATATGTTGGACAAATGGACAGAACGATAGCTAGATAAACAGACAGACATGAAAGTTAAATAAATGGATATTTGTGTTGTTGTGAGGCTGTTCCTTTTCCAATCAGTCAATAATCCCAAATAGCCGAAGGCTAAACCACAAAGTCATTCACCTCTTTCTAAAATATGGCAGCAGTTAAAAAGGAAGGAACCTGAGAAACTGGTCTCTGTCTATGAACTGAGGACGAGTTTAACTGAATGACTGGGACTGGAAGATCTACAGTAGTAACTCTTAACTGCTGAATTTACCATCACCAGTTATATCAGCTTATGTGTTGGTCATAACATCAAAATAATAAAAGTCCTAATCTAGCTATACAGCAACCCATGGCTCGATAAAGCATCAACGCGTTTTTGAATCAAAAAGAGACGCTTTTAAGGGAGCAGATCTGCCGAAGGTGAGGGAATTAGAAAAGCAAATAGGGTGCATCATTAGGAAAGCAAAAATACATTTCAGAGACAAGGTTGAGAGGGAACTGAGTCAGGGAAATAAAATAATGCCTGCAGGGGTCTGAACACAATAGAAAGAAAACAAAAAGATGATCATCGGTATGTTGACCCCATCGGCCTCGGACATGATTTGAATGCCCATTACTCCAGGTTTTAAAAACATGACTTCAGTGATAAAACCCATTTCGTATCTGCTGCTTTGAAACCTGTTCCTGTGACATTAAAGGATCAGGAGGTAATTTCAATCTTTGAGGAAATTAATCCCAATAAAGCTGCCGAACCTGACAATATTAAGGGCCTGTTTCCAAAGCAAGGGCTCCCATATTTAAGTAGTTATCTGAGAGGTTTCTTAAGACTGGCTTTGTTTCACAAGCTTGGAAAACACCATCTATTATTTCTAAGCCAAGAATAGCATGTGCGAAAGCGCTTAAAAGACTTTAGACCAGTAGCTCTTACATCTGCGTTGAGGGAATGCATGGAGCGTCTGGTCAGTCAAAGACTCGTGTCTTCAGGGGCCAACCACTTGGACCCCATGCAGCTTGCTTTCAGTGCCAGTCAAAGGGTAGAGGATGGCCCTCTCTTCATTCTGGATAAAGTTCTGTGTCATCTATATAAGCCTTGGCCATATGTGTGAAGTTCACGGATTTCTCACCTGCCTTTAATACGGTCCAGCTACGAATTCTTCTCTGTAACCTGAAAGTCAGCAGCTCTCTCTCATTGTGGATCAGGGTGTTTCCAATGAGAGCGAGTCTCTATAAAGGCAGCCGGGTGGAAGAAATGCAGCAGGGAGAACGGCAAGAAGAAGAAGCAACTTAATTTCCCTCATTCTCAGGTGAGGGTGGGTGGGTTGCTGTTTAAAATAGAGGTGCTCACTCAGGGCGCCAAACAAAGATGAAGACTGGGAAATAAGATACGTATCACCTCTTGGTATTTTGCAACAGATTTGCAGGAGTTTGTGTTTGAGCAGGTTGATCACCTGGTGTCCTTTAAAAACCTGGAGGATCTGTGTGTCACTACAAGGTGAAGAAAAGGTCAGATGATAAACCAATCAAGTGGCATGCTTGGGAGGAGGGAGATTGTCAAGCTTATCTGTCTCATCTGACCTTTTGAGTGCAGATAAACCTGCCGTTTATGCTCCCTGTAGGCCCAGAAAAACTTTTGAACGCTGCTATTTCACACGGGCACACTGTATCATAGCCTCAGCTTCAAAGGCTTCAGATAGAAAGGTTACCATAACAACCGCAGACTGAAAACGTTTGGAGAAATGCAGCCATTCTGTAAAAGTCCATAAGACGGCCGCTAATCTTCACAGAACATTTATAATTCGAGGAAAATATACGAGAATGGATAAATCTACCCAATGCAACGACTAAGGGAAATTAAGCTGCTTCTTCTTCTTACTGTACTTTCTGCTGCACTGCTTTCAGCCGGCTGCCTTTATGTGAGGCCTGATACGGACAGGGTGATATTTAACCACCGCACAGTGTGGCTGCATGATTCCTTCAGTAAATTAATAAATCAAGTGTTAAAACTAAAGTCTGGCAAAATCTCTCAGTAAACATTTCCTATGATAAAGAAAGTACTTGGGGTGCCTCATTAAGACTCCTAATTAGGCTAAAAGGAGCAAGAGCGAAGAAAACAAATTGACTTCAAAGTCTTTAGTTACTTGGAGAACATCTTCAGTGATTGTATTAATAGTCCTTGCTTACATCAGGTTGTTGTGGGAATTTCATGTAGGGCACAAACAGTCGGATTTTTCTTTCTCATGGCACATCTGCCTCTAAGGTCAGCTCCTGATGAAGTCAAGCGAAACAAACTCTATCCGGCTGGGCATAAAGGCCCTGCTGATGGGTTAGGGCTTATCACAGTGCAGGGCAGAGGGAAAAACAAAGCCTACACAGAACATCTGACTCCTCTCCATCATGACACGGAGCAGAAACAGCAAATAGAAATAAGGAACCGCTAGAGTTTCATCGGCACACGGATACCAACTCAGCAGACATCAAAGTAAAGCTAAAAAGACATCCTGCAATCTCACTGTGGCAAAGAATGTGTAACAATCAGAATATATCTTGGACTTAAAAAACTCCTTCTTTCCACAGAATCAGATTTCTTATCATTAAATGCACTGGAGAGTTCATTTAGTAGGAGCCCACAGTGACAATCTGGAATATGTTCAAACAATCTCCATTTCTCCGAGGGAGCTATTTTTATAGGATGTGCAGCTCTGTTCACTAATTAGATAACAGAGCTGTGTATATTGGAGGGAAGTGATACCTCACGCAGAAAAAAGGATGGAGGCGCAGTACGAGCTGCGAGGAGATGCTGTCCAGCATCGCCTAGTGTATATGTGCAAAGCAGTTTACTAAAATCTCACAATAAATCCTGTGTGCCAAGTCATTCAAGGCTAGCATTTCCAGAGCGATGATCATGACAAAGACAAGTATGGTGGAAACAGAAGGTGCTCGCCACATTCAAAACATTTCCTTTCTTCTACATCAGGAAATGTGACCGTTTTCCCCCAGAAATATTGTTAGTCGTGTCTCATTATCATGACCCTCTGAACACCGTGTTTCATTTCATCTTGTGAGGTAGACGTATCGATACGTCACAAACACGTTTCAGATCTCCATCTATCTTCTCTGTTCTCAGGATGGGCGCATGGTGGTAACTGGTCCGGAAAGGAAAGCCAGACAACCCTTTCCACAGCAGCAGTCTGCAGCTCCTTCACTGGACCCCAAGAAATTCCTCAGAGAAGCACAGCATGGAAAGTCTAGAAGATATCCATGGATTGCTTTCTGATTCAGCTTTCCTGTAATCTGCATTTACACTGCAAAAAGAGAACTACAAATAAGTAACATTTCTCTTGAAATTACTGTATTTGCCCGTTGATTTGAGCAGATAAATAAGATGTTCTGCCAATGGAGTGAATATTTTTACCCCTAAAATAACATGATTAGATACCCCACACTTAAAATAAGGTGATGGAGATACATTGTTCCTATTTTAAGTGCAAAAATGTTATACCACTGGCAGATAATCTTATTTACCTGCTCAAATCAAGGATATTTTGCTTATTTTGAGTTCTCTTTTTGCAGTGCACCCTGACTTGTTCAGTTGATTTAGCTATTCTGATTTAGCATTTTAATTTTGACACGGCATCAATGTATTTTGTGCTGCTGAATTAATTAAAAGGATAATCAAACTTTTCAATCCTGAGAAAGGAAAATGATAAGTATTAATTTCATAGTATCAAAAACAAATTTATCAATAAATTTGGGAGAAATAAATAATACCTTCTTGTCAAGAGTAAAGACTCATAAAATTCAGAACGGATTTCCTGCACAGAAATAACAGCTGTACTTTCTGCAGTTGGGATTTTATTTGAGTAAGCAGAATTATAATCTTTGAAACTTTTTTGCTTAGTACATGATAATGCTGGTCAGCATTTCTGTCTCATTTCAAGAAGGTCCTCAGTTTGAGTCTCGGCGGGGGCCTTTCTTTGTGGAGTATGACTGTTTTCCATGTGCATGCTTCTCTGCGCTCTCTGCCTCCCTCACACAGTTCATGAGTATTCCCCCTAAGGTCATGCATGTCTGTTTTTTTTTGTTTGTCTCTGTTACCACTGCGATCAGTTGGCAACCTTTCATGGATGTACCATACCCGTTAACGGCTGCGATCGGAGTCCCTTAGCTTAACACTTTACCACATTACGTGGGTGCAGAAACTGGATGGATGGATGGATGTTTGGATGGATGTTTGGATGGATGGATGGATGGATGGATGGATGGATGGATGGATGGATGGATGGATGGATGGATGGATGGATGGATGGATGGATGGATGGATGGATGGATGGATGGATGGATGGACGGACGTCCTGGACCTCCACACCCCAGTGTGTTCCTGCAGCTAAGCAAGCTAGCTAATCATCATTGCTCACATGCTGAAGCAGAGGGTGAATAAAAGAGATCCGATTGTAGCTAAAACCTATTTTTTGGGTCTGCTTGGATGTGAGCAACTATGCATGATGTTAGTTTCCTGGCGCTCCAAGTCTTTTTCACCTGGAAATTGAATGCTGAACACCAATGCTGACAACAGGAGAATCAAATACAACCATTTACCCCTACATCCTACCTTTGTATTTATTTTATTTATTTTTTAATATATGAAGGAAGTTCCAAAATGAAACTGTATCCTTGGATGTGTTTTTGAAAAACTCATACTTGTTTTGCTTATATATATTTTTTTCTAATGTTCTCATGTAATGATGGCAGATTTGTGCACAGACAGACAGGCAAGTAGAAAGCACAAAGCCGCTTTTGATGACTTTATTAGTAACTAGCAGAAAAGCTCTCTCTTGGTAACTGAAGAGTGTCGTGTTTGAAAGAAGGACAGAAAGAAAAGCTGAAAAAGCTGTGGTTTCTCGGTTGTATTTGAACTACTATTGAACATGTCTGAAACAGTCTTTAGAAACAATTCAGTAACATTTCAGGTACTGAAAAACATGTTGGAATACCAAGAAAACATCCTGGATTTCATTTCACAGGAAGTTTGAAGGACAATCCACATATCGATGAGTTTCTAGAAGTTAGTATTGAAGACAAAAAATAGTCAAATATATTGTTTGTTGACTATATATATATATATATATATATATATATATATATATATATATATATATATGTATATATATATATATATATATATATATATATATATATATATATATATATGTATATATATATATATATATATATATATATATATATATATATATATATATATGTATATATATATATATATATATATATATATATATGAGTTTGTAGTTTTTTACTGTTTTTTTTACCATTTTTCTTTTACCATTTTATGTTAATGGTAAACAAAACAGCCTTGCTATTTATTTATTTATTTTTTGTCCAGAGAATACAGTGCTGGTGAAAAGCAGTTAAAAGCTCTGTGGGAACCTTAAGTTTAAAATCCTGCTAAATGGGACAACAGCACCAAAACAGCACCACGAGCAAAATGTTGATCTGTTAATAAAGTTGGTGTCCAGCACCTGGTGACTCCACAAGATCAAAAAGCTGCGAGCTAAGTCTGCATTGAGAACAATCGTTAGTCTAATCAGCATGTTCCAAAGTATGAGTGAAATGCAGTGACCAAAGAAATCTAACATAGAGAGAATCAGATGTTTAATAAATTGTGTTGTGAAAAAAAGAGTCCTTTAAAGTGTTCACACTCACTGGATCAATGTGGTGATTATTATGAAGCTAGAGGAGGCGTTATGGTTTATGAATGTTGCTAATAAATACATCAAACACATCCTTTCACAGAATACACACATGCGTGTAAAAGCCTGTGGTGTCCGTTCAAGACTCTACCCTACATAACTATATAAAAGTGCTAATTACATAATGAGAGAAAATAAGCAAAGAAATGTGTGAATATTTTAGAAAGAATCCCGTCATTAAATAGACCCTGTCACATGAGAAATTTAGAATTTTAGCATTTGTTTCTTTTCCATAAAATGCTCTTTGAAGCAGAAAGCTTTTTGTGTTTAACATGTTTTCTTTTGTTTCTGTAGAGCACTTTCAGTTGAGTTTAAATAATGCTATACAATATTTTTGAATACTGTAGACAAGATGGATGTAAATACTGTAAAAAAAAGTTTAAGTAACAGAACTGGTGCACAATTAGTGTAAGATAAGTTAAGGGGCAGATATAAGATTGCTCTTCTCTCTGCTCCTTTTCTTTCAAGATGCATCGATTTGCTGGTGTTGTGTGTATGAATTTTAAAGTTATTTCTGAATGAAATAAATAAATAAACTAAACTAAACATGAAAACAATCAATGTTCCAAACTTTCAAGAGAAAAACAGTCAACACTCTCAAATATTTTTTTTTATGTCTGAGATAAACCTAAAGTATTTAATAGTGCATCAATTTCATTTCAAGATGGACTGGAACCAAACTAAAGTCCATCTGAAAACTGATAAAATGTGTCATCATTACCAACCACGTGCTCAGCTGTTTTATCTTTGATAAATCCTGTAATCTGCCTTCCTAAAACAAACACACACATCTCTCGGTTCTTCAGGAGAACGTACAGGCCTTACTTCTAAGACTTGAATCCCCATGGTAGCAGCCGCCTTCCTCCCAAACTTGTCACACAAGCAGAAGGAAAAAAAAACAGATTTGGAGCTGATTGCTTTCTTCTAAACGCTTCAGATTCAGCAGCAGTGCCAGCTGGCTACCCGCATCAGTCAGGTGGACCACATGTTTCCAGCCGCGTCTTTAACGGATCCCTAACGAGCCTGATTCATTATAAATCTGATTCCTCCCTCTGAGTCGTGCTCCTCAGCACTAAGTGAAATTAGTGGAGTGGATAAACTAATTATCTAGTTGTCTGACCAGCAAGAAACTCAAAGCTTCCTTTTTCTGAATGTTAAATATAAAAATTTCCAACAAAGCACAAGAGTGGGCACTAGAGTATTGGTTGAGATTTTTTAAAGCTGTCAATTTAAAGTAAGATGTAAAAATTTCTTGACTTAAAGAAAATCAAAAAGAAGTCAGAATGTCTCTTTTTACCCCTTGACTGAATGATTTTGTGCTTTTTGCTTGAGAAAACCAGTGGTCTGTGGCTCACAAGTGACAGACACCCAGCTGTTAAAATGTGTCCTTTATTGGACCTTTTTGGCTGTAAAAATGGGAAATGGTCACCTTTTTTACTTTGCAAATGAGTGTGAAAAATAAATTCACAAGTAGAAGGAGTCAAGAGTCTGGGTGGGAAATGTCCTCAGCTAAAGATTTCTCTCTGCCTTCCTTTGTTTTAGAGAGCCTAGTTTGAATTCAGACACATTTTGATCATTTATCAAACTCCAAACTGCTGCTGTTAATTATCACAACGTGTTGATCACCCGGACAGCTGTAGGTCTGCTCAACTAATCACTCATATTCCACAAAAGTAAGTCTGAATAAGCTTCTTCCCCCATGTAAGCACAGATACATCATTTCATATTAGGCCGACAGAACAACCTTTATTCTTTAAACAAGTGACAGCAATTAGTAGGACGCTGTCATTTTCATTTTCACATTATTCTTCTTTCTCTATTCCACGTTTTCTCTGCGGTAATGTGTTCCAGTCTAGTGGCGGCGGCGGAGAGCTTTAACCGGAGGCCGTTCATGTGTCATTGCAGATCGTCTCAGAGGTGACACAATATGAAGGCGGCAGGACAGCTGATTAACACCAGGCTCCAATCTGAAACTCTTAATTACATTTTTCTTTCCTCAGCTCTGAGACCGGCTTCTGTCTCCTCACGGTACATACTGATGGGCCTGAACGGGGGGGGGAGCAAAGGACCGCGCAGTGACTGATAACGCATCACGAACGGATGCAGGTGCACCCAGCTAGACGCTGCGGACGCACTAAAAGCATCAGTGGTGAGCCGAGCGTAATTAAAATTGCAATAAGTTGTCCTTTCGGGGACATTACGCCATCCATCAAGCACTTGATCCATCGGCACAAGCCAGCTCGCTGATGGCTCAGCAGCTGCTTACTCTGACATGTGCTGCGACAATGTTGCATTAGCAGACACTTAAATGTGCTGCTGATGCCACCCTGAGCTATCCATTACGCTTTCCACCTGCCACGTCGGCCATCTTCACAGGGGAATCGTTTCCCTCCAGAAAGTGACAAAAACTTTGTAGCCACGGCATAAATAACCGAAAACAAACTTTACGTTTAGAAGGAAAACAGGAAAATTGCTCTTCTTTTGGTTCTGCTCTTTCATTTCATTTTTTTTTTTATCAAGCTCGGCGCACAACGTGTCACTGCAGCGGTGTTCTGCTCTCTGGGCCACTGCTCAGGAGCGGAGCCTCACAGAGTCTGTTTTTCCCAGCTCGTCGTGACGTGCCGTCATGGGTCACGAGCAGAAGGTGTAGCTTTGTGCTAACAACAGCAGACTGACAAACAAAACCAGCTGGCGCCATGTGCAGCACAACATTATTCAGTTCAGGGCCGAGCGTCTTCGCCGCCACAAGTCTTTTCTGACCGGACACCACAGACTGAGACGCCGGTCTATCAACAGAACCTCACACGGGCATTCTGAGACATTTCTCAAAAGCAGACTTTGGTCCTTTTCTTTTGGTCCACCCTCTCTCAATATTTTTCAGAGCAGTTAAATTTATAAAGAGAGAAAACATATCCCATTAAAATGTATATAAATAATGCACGGTACTTTGCAAAGGTCTTGAGTTTCGTTTTATTTTGCTGACAAGAAGTCAGAATTTGATGTAATATTTAATTCACAATGTCTGGAAACAGTTTCATCAAAGCCTTCATCCATCTTGTCCATACCCATTTATCTGCATGGTCATGGGGGGCTGGTGCCTATCTCCAGCGGCCGTTGGGTGAGGTACACCCTAGACGGGTCACCAGTCCATCACAGAGCAACATAGAGACACATTGGACAAGCATCCAGGCACACACTCACATCTAAGGGCAATTTTGGGACACCAATGAGTCCAACGGTCATGTCTTTGTGAGACAGCCAGAGGTGGGGAATCCGGCGTCAGGAGAGTAAAAACCCTGCCTGGGTTTTCTGCATCCTGTTTACTTAACCAGGTGGTTTAAGTCTCAGTCTTTGCCGTGGAGCTGCAAATGCAAATGGCTGGAACTAATCTCTGGACCAGCTTTTTACTTTCTGAACCTGGATTCCTCCCCTCTGGCCAGAGTACCCGGAGAAAATCGACGCATGCAAGAGCTCCATGGATAAAGACCACAGGCTGGGACCTGAACCAAGGACCTTCTTGCTGCAAGTCAACAGTGCTACCAACTGCACCACTACACAGCATGCAAGCATCCTGATGATCAATGTGTGAATGAATTGTGTGCAAATTCACTTATACTTCAAACCCAAACTCTTGGTCCACTGCAAAACCAAATGGAGTGAATAACTAATAATTCAATCCAATTTTATGTGTATAGCGCCAATTCACAACACGTTATCTCAAGGCTCTAGGGAGCAGTGGACAGCTTTTGACACCCAAGGACCAATTAATGCCTTGCTTTTCACGTTTACATCATTCAGTTGTGGTCTATGTAAAGTGGAATTGCAATGCCATGGTCTGAATTTCTCGTTATTGTTGCCCTACAGCCCCTCTTCCTTGTTCTGGGGTGCGGTCTCATTAAACTTCACACCCCGCCCCCCTCCAGGTCACAGAGCGTTCCACTCCAGCCTGTTGAGCCATTTTTGGGGTCTCCTGGGGTACAGAGCAATGATGTATATGGGTTATTACAGCCAACCACCAAACATTTTCATTCATCCACTTGTAGCTCCAGCATCCTTCAGCCTGGATTACACAGTAAGGGTGAAAAAAAAATGGCGGATTTGCGAAATTGATGAGCCGGATCCCATTGACCTTGTTTAGCCGCTCTGCAGCAAAAACCGTGATATAATAGTTTAAAAAGAAATAATAGAGAACAGAGAAAACTGAACGGCTTGAAAAACATGGCCTACAGAATATAATGATTTCCACAAAGCTCCTGGAAAGACAACATTCAAATTAACTGCACTCATAGAGACTCAAGGTACACAACAAAATGTGTTTAGGGGCTGAAAATGTGGATTCTGTATGAAATCTCACCCTTTACTGTGTTCCTTTCTTTAGTAATAACTAGTTTATGAAGGTTGAGTCATTCATAGAGGTCTTACTGTAATGTGGAAGCATTCATTCATTTTTTTCAGGAAATGTACAGTTTATATTGTTGTCTTTTGGTTAAAGAGTACATTTATGAACCAGGGTCAAAAACTGATAAATCAGTTACCCAAGGGACAAATTTCATATTTGTCTTATTAAAATATGACTGATTAAGGTCATGACTTTTGAGCCTGACCCAGTGAAACCCACTGGAGTTCAGAACAAATATCCAGTTGATACGCCACACTAAAACGAACACAAATCAGTTTGATTTGGTAAAACATAATTAGATATTTGACCCCCAGAAACCGGTTATCTCAAAGCAAAGACACATTATTTACACGGAATCTGACTTTCATCCATTTTTTAAACACAACAATCAATTAGTCAGAATTAAGTTTATGCTGTTCCCACATTAAATGACTTGGAGTCGTTTCTTTAACTCATGCATGACACGGAATGATTCAGTTTTATCACATGGGAGAGGGATAAAAAGACTTTTCAAACAGCCGTTACATATCTTGCCAAGCTTCAGCGCAGCTGCAAGAGGCTCTTTATAAACCAATTAGATGAAGAAAAGGTCACGCAGCAGCCTTGGAGGAAAAGAGATAAAAGCCTGATTGTATTGGCTCAGTCGCTAATTTTGACCATCACACTTTCCTCTCATTCAGCTGAGGATGGACGAGGAGAGAAGATCAGTCGGTTTGCTCATTTTGCTACTTTTCAGAATGCTGCTGCTGATAAAATGAGCAAACTTTTTAAAGCGGACTACAACCGCCCAGATCGCTGGGTCCATATGAAGCTGAATGTGTAGAAAAGATGAACACTGATCTCAATCTATAATGGAAGTTTGTAGGAATAACAGCAGGAGACATTAGCTGATTATCAGAGGAAACCAGAAGATAAAAAATAGTTGACTGTATGGAAAAACCCAAGCGTTGCTATGAAGCTACTGCAGAATGTACATACAGTTTTTCTAGATGAAGTAAAAAAAAATATTGATATGGTAATATCATAGTAAAAAAGGAAAACTGACTTTGTATGCTTTCATTTATATATATTAAAGTATGGACATCATTTTGCTCCAAAACTAGAGATTTGTTATGTAATATATCCTAGATTGATTAATTTAACTACATTTAAACAGAATAAAGGCTACAAATAACTAAACTAGTTTCTTTCCATACAGAAAAACAGTTATGTGTGACATATTTAGTCTTTCTTATCAGCAATAAATGTGCAGTGAAAATGAACAGCAAGAGCCAAAATGTCCCATGGGGCTCTGATAGGGGGCAGCACTGAGCTCCACAGGAACAACGAATAAAAGGTGCTCTTCTTCTACGCAGAGGGCGCAGCAGGAGTTGCATCGACACATCTTGGTACACTCATTTAGATTTTCTCTCACAAAATGGAAGATTGCGTCTCGAAACGAATGGATTTCTCTAAACTGGATTTTAAAGCAACATGCTTCCATGGATTAAACATTACACAGTTTTCAGATCAGCCAAAAAGCATTTAAATTAGAAAAAATAAAATGTGACCTTTGTTTTTTTGTTTGTCCTGTTTTTCTTGCCATTAGGGATTAAAGCATAATTAAAAGCTGTAAAAGCAACTAAATGTTTCACGCTGTTGAAAGTTGAAATCTAAACGTCTGTTTTGGGTTCATATGTGTAGATCTGAGTCCAGAGGAGTCAGGACACCACCGGTCATGGACCTCACAGCACGTCACCGATTAAAAGATATCTCTACTTCTGCCTTTATTTGATTTGCTTAGTCTTTAAACACTTAGTCCTCTGCAATCATCACTCAGCTGCACCATCCTTCAAACTGATGAGTCATTTTCCTTCTAAGGCGAGAAAAAAAGAAAACTCTCTCATCACCTCCTGCTGCTACAGCCCGATAGAGCTTGATGTTTAAATGCATACAGAAAACACCATCTGTTGCTGCAAAGAATTAGCACTATTAGGTCTCATCAGGACACTTGGTCTTAGATTTCTGGGGTCTCTGACTTTCAGCAACCATCACAAAAGGAGGCGCATTTGCTCTGTCTTCCATTCACCAAAGGCACAGTGGATACAGCTGAAGTATCTCTGATATCTGAAGCCAGCGAGACGAGGAAGACGTCCAGAAAAAGAACACAGCGGGACAAGGTTCTGTTGCCAGTGGAGATGTTGCTGTTGCAGCATGGATGAGAAAAAAGACAGATCTAGATCAAGCAGAACGAGGTAGAACAGAGTACGCATGTGATCTTTTTCTGAGAAGGGAACGTATCGGCACCAGAGAAAGCTCTTTCAGTGTGAAATAACATGTACAGCATCCGCCGATAGCCACATTTTAAAAGCATGACGTACAGGGTCTTGTTTTATAAGCACAAAGCGCAGCCTTTGCAGAGCTCGGGATAAAACTGTAAAAAAGTGAACTTTCCCTGTGTGGCGTGGCAATAAACCGGCTTCACCTTGCTGCTGCTCTCTTTGTGTCTACAGCAGGATAGCTTCACTATAAATACGGATCCTCGGAGAAGCAAGGTAATAAATGTGTTTGGATTTCGGAATGAGGAATAACGCCTGTGTTGTTAAGTCTCTCTGATGGCAAAAATATCTTGGAGCCTGAGCCCTCATCATCAGCTCGGAGGATTATGGGCCTCAACGCGGAGCAGGCCCTTTTTAGAGCAGGTGTAACTCACCACCGTCGAAACCCTCAGGCAGTCGAAAGGAGACGTAGCTGCACTCTGCTCCGTCTCTACGTCCATTTTGCTCTTCCCCTCCCTGTTGGAGATTTCCCTGCCCCCTATCTCCATCGCCTGCCCTCATTTCTTTCATGCTGTCTGAAAGTTCAGGCCTTTCATTGACTTTGCTGACTCCCGGACTCTGAGGACCACTGTGGTTGAGTCTTCCAATCCTGAAGCTGACATCTCTTCTCAATTAAATCCAGCACCTTGCCTGCAGACCCCGATGGCTCCGGTGGTCAATTAAAAGTTGAATTTTGGGCTTTTTAACAGTGCTGAGAGCTTTATGTGGAAACTAGACTCCTCTGATTAAAGCCAATTACACTGCTTGCCTTCATCTTGATTAGAAATGAATGTATTTTTTTACCTACAGTTTAATATGTTAACCTTTTAAATGCAATGTGAACTAATGAATGCTGCAAACAGCTGTAATTAGCATGTATTGTCAAGCAACAGTTTTTTGTCAGCAGGAAATATACTAACACAACAGAAAAATACTTTATGATATACCTGACTGATCTGGCACAGCATTATGACCCCTTGAGGCATGGACTCTCCTGTGAGATAGGGACTCCATGGATTGGACATGTTTGTCAAGCACATCCCACAAACGCTCGTTTAGATTTTGATCTTTAGATGTTGGACAGAAAGTCAAAACCTCAAACCTATTGCTGTACTCCTCAAACTATTGACTTCTGCTCTAGGTGGGGCATACGGTCATACTGAAAGAGTCCATCAAGGTCATTAGTCATTCAGTTGTGGTCTTTATAAAGTGGAAGTGCGATGCTATGGTCTGAATTCATCATTAATTTACCCCACATTCCCCCCTTTTCCCCGTGTTCTGATGTGTGTCTCAGAGCATCTCGTTTTGTGGTGTCTCTTTAAATCTAAAGGACAGACGGCCTTTAACTCTGATGTCATTACGTGTCGGAAACGCACATCAAATCCAGGTCTACAACTTTCTGAAAATGAACTACAGAGTGCACGCTCTCTTCTCTCCAGACGTTTTAATCGTTAATTTCCATGCGGTGGACTGTACTTATATATCATGTCTCACAAAGGATTGTGGGACTCTTTATAGCTGCTTAGTGCCAGTAAGAGACACTGTGAGGTTCCTGGGTTAAACTAGCTGCGAGAAGAAGCATACAGGCTCCTTTTCCTACCTCCTTCTTTACTGACTGCTATATTCGGACATCAATTATCATGGCGACCGCTGATGCACTTCCGCTTTGGCTGAAGAGTGTGATCAACCTAACACTTATCCACTTTAGCTTTGGCATCCTTCAGCTTGGACTACAAAAAGAAGCAGACTGACTAAATTGATAAACTGGAAGTCCATGACCTTGTTTAGCAGCTCTGCAGCAAATACTGTGATGTAGTTGCTGAAGAAACATAATAGAGAACAAAGAAAACTGGATGGCTGGTAAAATATGACACAAAAAGAATAGAAAGATATCGACGCAGCTCGGGGACAGACTACAGAGGATTTCCCGTTATACTTCCACTTTAATCTAAAGGAAAAAAGGAAAAAATGCGTAAAGTCAATCCTGAGCTGATGGTTTTGATTGTCAGAAGCTGCACAGGCTGGTACAGAAGTAAGTGAACGACAACGGACAAGCAAATACAACAGATTCTGCCTTCAAAGACAAATCTACTGTCAAAGGCAAACCAATCTCTCATGAATTTAATTTTACGTTCAGGTAGTATAGAAATGAGAGCTAAAAGTCTGGCTGTTGGCCCAAAGGGCTTGTTGAACTATGGTAAACAGAGGAGAGTTATGTCTTCAGGAGAAGACAAACAGCATTTAATATGGTGCTGGGAGCAGCCATGAATCCTTGCGTTTTTATGTGGCAGAGGAGACTGAAGGCACTACATGCTGGATATAAATCCAAGGCAACAGAACTTTATGTAGATGCAAAAAATCAATTAATCAAAGTTGCTGAGGTGTATGGAAAAAAAAAAGTTTAAACCCACAATGTGTCTGAAAGTGTGTCCTTTGTTCCCCTGAACCCGAACAGACTTGCAATTCTCCCAAAATCAATGCCTTGCTCAAGCTTTCATATCTAAAACAGTTCAGCTCTGTTATGCTGCAGAGTGGTTTACATATCAAATCCAAGCAAAGCTGCTTTTTGTTACTCTGAGGGTAAAAATACACTTTCTATAAAATCCAGAGAAACATTTGGAGTTTTTTTTCTGTTCACTGGCCTGGTGTTTCCTATATACAAGAAATAAATGAAATATTGGTGTTATTCATCCAATACACTTCATGTATTGAGATCCTGTTTCTTCACAGACTGATCTCTTTGGATATTGCCTTTCCAGTCCAGTGGCAGCAGTAAACTGAACAAAACAGAAATACTGCTTCCTGATTATATTTCGTTGAACCAAAGAGCAGAGAGAGAGAGAGATTATATCTAAATAAAATTACATCGACACTGTATAACCCCACAAACACTTGGATTTTATGAACACACGAGCACTCTTTGGGCATTTGGGTGGTAAACTGAATATATATCTATATCTAATTGACCTATATGGCTTAGGTCAATTAGGATTAACACTTTTCTATTTACGAACAGTTAAGATTACTAGGCCTTTAAACTATTTGGGAGTGCGGAGAGGATAACAAGGCTTTATGAGCTTCTGATTGTGTAAAACAGAGACAGATGCATTTTAAGGCATTGCCTCAAACAAAGTGCTTCTTTGTATGACATCATGGAATAAAAAACAAATTAAGTCAGCCAAGAAGCCAGGGAGATAATTGAAGACCTGGTTCTGCTTGGTTAGATTTCCGGGCTTCCTGAAAGTCCCATGTTCCTCTGGTCAAACAATTATACAATTATACTCAGTAAGCAGCATAGAAATGTCCAGCCACGTCGTGTGAGTGTTGGTTCTGCAGGGCAGATTAGTACGGTGTGTGTGAGCAAGGCTGACAAACCTGACGCAGTGAACGAGTTCTGCCAGGAGGAATGGGCCAAAACTCCAGCAAACTATTGTGAGAAGCTTGTAAAAAGACACTCAGTAGTATAAAATTATATTTTATCAAATACTAAGGAGGTTTATATAAACTTTTGACTTTAAAGAAAGCATTTACGATTTTTCACAAAATGTGCTTGCTCAGTATTTTCAATTCAATTTGATTTATCTATGTCTTGCCTATTCACATCAAGGTTGCTGCAAAATATTTCACAAAACAAACAGATCCAGCTTATATTTGGAAATACATTCAGTCAGTTAATAGAGAAAGATTCTAATTCAGGCCTAGTCCACGCGTAGCCAGATATCTGGGAAAACAGATACATTTTTATGCAGTTATGCCTTTCATGCACACGTAAATGCTGTTTTTACATCCCTAAAAACTACGGCCAAGGTGGAAATTTCTAAAAACTCAATTTATGAGCCTATTTCTCTACATGACATGTTGGAAATTTAGGGTCAGGCGCATCACGGTGAATGTCACCTGTGTGGCCATTGTTATAGACTTGGCCATAGAAAGGAGTAAAAAAAATAATGTCAGAGAGGTGCTGATTTCTACTTTGATGTTGTGATTGACTGTTTACAATATGTGTTTAAAGTTAAACTGGACAAATTCACTAATCTGCAGCATCTCTGGTTGTATATTTCCAACTGACATTACCTCAAGCACTGCACAGGATTTCCTGTCGTCACCTCGGTATCGAGACTTCAAGATAAAAGCATAGATGGAACATGACAAACATTACAGCTGGTCCAGAACCTTTTTGTTTATATATGTTTTTACAAGTCCAGCTGCTCCAATATGTACAAAGGTACAAAGGAGAAAAAACACTTGGTCAGCTGTTTTACACAGGCACAATGATGTTCAACGTCGCTTTTATTTTGAAGGATTCTGACTGGCTAACATAGGTTCTAGCTTGCGGGACACTGCCCCCTATGCATCTGGCATGTTTAAGACAACGGTCAGCTGTGAATTTACACAGGTTTATGTAGATAAAAACATTTTTAAAAACGATCCTGTGCGCACGATATTTTTAACAACGATGTGGGGGACATATTCGTTTCTATAAAGACCCAGCTACGTGCTTACAAGGCCTCAGTCATGTACATTCCCGTTTGATCCTAGTTGTCATTTCTTTTGGTAAAACCTTTTCTGTCTGACAAAACCCTGATTTAGTCCCTGATTTAGCAGCAATCTCTTCTCCTCAAAGAGAATATACCGACAGCAAACAACTGATTTCAGCTTGCATGTGGCGACAGTGGAGGAGAGAATTCAAACCTCCCGCAGATCCCAGTTCAATTTGAGCAGCCATCTGCCATGGCAGACTGGGGGCTTGATAAGACAGAGAATGCTAACGAAAACACTGAAGTGTACTTTCTATGTTAAAGAAAGTAAAGAGCTAATTCGAGCAGGTGGTCTTTCAGTGGCTTCATCTAGGAGAGAAACACAACTAAACAGATCAGCTCTGCCAGCAGTAAAAACTACGGGATGAAAACCAGACAACATGTAGCTAGAGGCAGCAACAGGTCCTTCAGTCCCTTTATCCTGGAGAGAGACAGGGTAACAGAGAAACACAAAGTGTTTTATCTGCCAAAACATAACATGGAGTTATTGGCAGCAATATCACAGCCAGTAGCCCCGCCAGGAAAGTGTGACACAGCTAAACAGAAATGCCAGGTCAGATGTAGCTTATGTAGAGAACACAAATGAGGAAATGGCAGCTTTGACTGCAGATAATGAGTACCTGGAGAGTAGTAGGAGAAAGTAGAAGAGCAAGGAACAGTGGCTGTTATGTTCTTTAACACCCAAAGCCTATAGCAGCATAACTACAGAGATAGCTCACGGTAACCCAATACACTCTAACTAGAAGCTTTGTCAAAAAGGAAAGTTTTAAGATTAGTCTTAAAAGTAGACAGGGTGTCTGCCTCACGGATGGTTGGTTCCACAGGAGAGGAGCCTGATAGCTAAAGGATCTGCCTCCCATTCTACTTTTAGAGACTCTAGGAACCACCAGTACCCTCTTTCAGATATATCTAGTATCTGTTATACAGATGTCTTTAAATCTAAATGAGACACTTCACATCCCACATCACTCCAGGTTGGACAGCGTTCCACCCCACTCTGTTCAGCAATTTTTGTAGTATGGCGGGAGACGGTGAAATGAACAACTAAACATTTCATGTAACACTTATCCATTTGTAGGTTCGGCATCCTGGGGCTTGGACAACAAAATCACTCTGAGAAATGAAAATGGTAGGTAAGCTGGAAGTCCATGACCATGTTTAGCAGCTCTGCAGCTAATACTGTGACGTAATTCTTAAAAAAAAACGTGATAGGGAATAGAGAAAAGTGAACGGCTTGAAAAATATGACCCAAAAAGAATATAAAGATGTTTACACAGCTCCTGGACGGACAACATTAACATTTTCTGAACTCCTACAGACTCCATGTTCACAACATAATGTATTTAAGGACTAGAAAAGGGGAGTTTCCATGACAATTCCTCTTTGATAGCATCAGATGTTAACAAAAATGTGTTATTTGTCTTTTTTACACTGTGAATGTCATCATCTGGTTTCAATTGCACATATACATATGTTGAAATGGAGTAATGTGCAGTAGTTACGAGCAACCAGTATGTTACGTGTAGTGAACAGAAATTGGACCACGAGGGAAATCCGGGCCTCTAAAACGTGAATATTCTGCCCTTTTGTCTCCAACATTTAGAAAAAAAACACTCAACATGTTGAGCAAATTTCTTTTTCTATAGCTTTTATTTGAATTGCGTAAAGCAGCAAAACTTCTGCACTTATTGTGTTTCATGTCTTTTTTTAAAATCCCTCTCCAATATATCCGTAAGCCATGGAAAGTGCTCTGTGGCAGTGCTTTAATATCTGCAATACGGAGGTTTATTTGAACAAGATGTTGAACAAACACCTCAGGTTAGTGTGTGTGTGCGTGTCTGTGTGTGTCCACATGCTTTTAAGAAGCACACACTCTAAGGTAGGATCAGCACATCATTAAGTAATTCCCTAAGAACCCGAAGCCTCTTGTATTTCCAAGATGGGCAGATGTCCCACAATCCATAATACACTTGATAAATTAAAATGGCAGGCTGCCCATTAGGAACAGTAAAAAAAAGTCCTTCAGCTGAATTTTCCAAAGTTCATATATTATATTATATATTATAAATAAAGAGGTTTCTCACAGGTTGTTCAAGATAAGTAAAATATTTGACAGATTAGTCGGGCAAAGAGAGCGCTACTTAAAATATAGCATTTGGTAAATAAAACCATACTGTATTTCAGAGCAGTGTATCTCTAATACACCATTCTAACGTGGGGATGGATTTAAAGGGAAAAAGATTATGTTTACACTGTAAAGAAAAAAATTTATTAAATTGCTTGGCATGAGTCCCAACAGTGAATCACCTCAATCTTAAAATTAGTTTAAAGAAAATCTCTAAATACACTTTTGTATGAAGGTGAACACATACATTGCCTGAACGCTTCCAATTATTCACACATTTTAGTCATAAACTTGTATATTTTGCTGTTTGTTTTGTTTTTATTTTATGGGGTAGTATGGCATCTATTTGGATTCCCCCAAGTTAAGTGAGATAGATAAATAAAATCCAGTGTTCCCAACTGTCTTTACCCTATTAGTAAATAGAATCCATCTGTTTCTAGTTTAATCTCAGTATAAATCCAGATATTCTGTTTCTGGCCTTGGAGTAAGTTGGCGAATCACTGTCCCAATGGGAGTGGTGGCCAAGTGGTTAGAGCAGGGCAGCTGTGCCCTGAAAAGGGAACAGCCCACTGCTCCCTTAGGGAACACAGCAGAAAGGTTCAGGAGAAATTTATGAAGGAGTTTAAAGCAATGGTGGATTCTAACCCCACATCTCAAACTTCGAACGTCTCACAGAGCTCTGTTCAATCATGGAAAGATGGAGAGAGGATGGACGAACTGCAGACATCCCAACTTGACATGATCGTCCTCTTAAACTGACAGGCTGAGTGATTAGAGCTCAATGTCAACTCTGGAGGAGCTGCAGAGATCCATAGCACCGATGGAAGAATCCGCTAGCTAAACAGCTATTGAGCACTCCACACATCTGACCTTTATGCAACCGTAGCATAATTCAATTAAATTTTATTTATATAGCGCCAATTCATGAAACATGTCATCTCAAGGCACTTTCCAAAGTCAAATTCAATCAGATTATACAGATTGGTCAAAAAAAATAATTTCCTATCTAAGGGAACCCAGTTGATTGCATCAAGTCTTGACAAGCAGCATTAGGAATATCTCTGAAGGAAAACAGTAAATCTCGTGTCTTATAGGGAACACAGTGACCATGTGGAAGGTACTGTGGTCAGATGGCAGCTTTCAGTAAGTGTGATGAAAAACAAACAGCGCATATTTTTGGTAAGACAGGGTGGTGGCAGAATCATGCTGCGCAGATTCTTGTCTTCAGCAAGTAAAGAGACGGAAAATACAGAAAAAGCAGCTGGAGGACTTCAGACTGGGCTGGAGTTTCACCTCCCAGCAGTGGATGAGTTGCATGACTACTTATGCAAGACACTCTCAACTTTAGCGCCAATAAAATAAAACTAATTGGTCAGCATCCAGATAAGGAGCCTGAAACAAAATGAAAGGAATCACCTTTGAAATATGGCCTGATGCTAATTTCCCTTCTGAGGGCCAAATAAAGGATTATTAGTTTCTTTCTGCAGTCGCACGCCTCTCAAGTTCCCCCTGCTCTGCCTTCTTTACCTTTTCTGCCCTCAACACAATCACATACAAACACAATCAGCAGATCAATTTCTTTGGATTGGATTGATGGCCCGCGAGACTTCTGCTGACTAAGGCGTTGCCAAATATAGTGAGTTATTGGGAAATTATGCTATGGTGCCACTCTATCCACGGAGGTGATGCACTTTGTCAATCGTGATCTTTAACTGCTGTCACTGCAGCACCACCCAGCAAGCCTTGACGACCCGAAGCTGCTTAAGGAGACATAGCTGTTGTCACTACAGAAGTGATAAATGCATCCCAATGAAGTTATTTAGATCAATAGCAGGAACCTCCTACATTTGCTAAATTAATTCTGGTCCGAAGCTGCAGAAAATTAGGCCCCCGTGATGCTGATTGAGAGAAACTAAAACATGTGACTGTGCTGAAGCACGTGGCGGAAACATGGAGAGGAGGGGGGGAAGCAAACTACTGTCAGTGTGTGGTCAGGGTGGTGAAACAAAAGGGAAGCAGAATTTCTTTCTTCCCTCATGCCCGGTCATTTCCATATGTCCCCCCTGCTCCCTTTCCCATCCATCACATTTCACCCTGGGCAAGACAGCTGTCTGGAGCTGAAGCATATTCACAGTTCAGCAGTCCATCAAATTGCACCAAATACAGTAATTCTTCAGTCAAGCTTCAGCAGGGGGTGAAGGGGAGGGAGGCAGGAAGTGTCAAAGAAGCGGAGCTGTGTTTGTCAATCTGCTTACCTTAACCATCTCAGACCCTGCAGCGTATGACAGCCTAACTTCGTATGCATGGAGGAAAGGCCAAATGTCATTACTCGCAACGTGTCTGGCTCCACAAATGCAGAGCGGTGAGAAAATTGTAATGTCAGGAACAAAGTTTGCCCCAAATACATAAACAGTTGTTTTCAGTCATTAGAAACGCGCGGAATGAGAAGACGTACAGAACTCAGCGAGGAGAGAAACAGTTTAATGACTGTGTGTTGTGAAATCTAATGATTCATTAAGTGTTAAACCATCTTTCTAATATTAATTGTTCCTATTTGATATAATCAAGTTGTCTAAATGCCGATTGTTGTCACACAGTAATGAGGGAGGCTGCATTTTTCACCTCTCACAGCGAAATGCCACGAGGTTGTGAAGTACGAGTGGATAACAAGACCTCATTAAGCGCTGAGGGTGAGGCATAAAGGTCAGACGGGTTGTAAAGACTCAAATCATGTCTTCACAGATGAGGTCTCTGAACTGTGTTAGGTCAGACTGTTTAAGAGCATGTCCCATCTGCTCTCCATCTAAACAAATGTCCCGATTGGTCAAGTCGACATAATTTAGTCATGGATAGGTTCGTTTCTTCATGCCAGACTCCAACAATGAAAGGGAATTTAGAAAACACACGGGTTATTAGAGCTCGCTATGGTCAGAACTAAGGCTTCATTCATCTAACACTTTCATGTACAGGAGGCTGCAACATAAATGCTACATAAATAAAAGCCTTACAGCTCTTCAAAAGCCACTACAGCTGATCTACATAAACGCACCATCAGCTGTTATAAGCGCACACTGTCAAGAATTGGTGCACACCGGCACAGCTGGTGGCCCTGTTGCCTTGCAGCAAAGAGGTCATGGGTTCAAATCCCACCCTGGGGTCTGTCTGCATGTTCTGCCTGTACGTGTGTGGCTTCTCTCTGGGTATTTCCTCCCACTGAGCAAAAACATGACTGCTAGGTTAACTGGAATCCCCAAATTTCTCTTAGATGTCACCATGTCTGTGGATATTTGTGTGTCTCTATGTTGAAAATATCTGATGGACTGGCAACCTGTGCAGGACCCCGCCTCTTGCCCCATGTTCACTGGAGACAGGCACCAGGTTTAAGGCGCGACTGAAGTTTAGCTCGATTAGCATGCTTGAATTGTGACAGCAGACTCAATAAGCAGTTTTCACACACCATGGCTCTTGAATTGAAAATCATTTAGAAAGTTCCTTTAAAGGTATGATGCCTCCATTAGCTCCATTCTTTGCAGAAGTTCCTAAATCAAGACCAAAAAGCATTAAGAAACAAACTGTTGCCTTGTTGTATTGCATTCATTAAAAAGTGAGCATTATTTTCAGGACAACAGGTGTGACCTTTGCTAATTAGTCTTTAATTTAAATTTTTGATCAGACAAAGGGATAGTTGGATATTGTAAATGTGGGAGAGAGACTGTTTTCTTTTGAGCATCTCATTTCTGTGGAGCCTGAGGTGTTTCACTTTGGCCTTTTAGAAGAAAAGTTGTTACTGAATTTCAATATGTTTATCCATGTGGAAATTTCACAAAATAGCCTCAAGCTGCATGGCACTGAGTGCTAAACATTTGAGCTGGTGGCACATAAACGCACACATCAATGAGACTTAAAGGCAAGAAACCAAGCACTCCTGGGAGAAAAAAAGTGTTCCTTTTTGGCCAGCTTTAATGTTAGACAAAAAAACAGACAGAAGTAAAGATGACATCATAATTTAAATTGTGCAAAAGGCTCAGTGTGCAGCTCTATTTTACCTTCGAGAAGTTACATTTTTGGTAAAAGCATGAATTTGAATGAGATTTGTTCTCATTGATTCGATTGTTGGTTCTTCTCCCGACCGTGCCTTGTTAACCCACAAAGTGAGTGCACTTTATTTAATGCAAGGACCTGGCACCGATCCAACGGCTGTACATTTTTATATCAAGGCAGGCTTCACTCAAATCCCCTTTATGAAAAGTGCCTCTGCTCTGCATTTACTTAATGCTGTTAGGACCAACCTGTGGGATTCCTCAGAGCAACGTGTTCCACCATCCTCTGCAGGCAGATATGAGCTTTGTGAAAAATGCAAATAAAAACCAAATTACCTCATAATTAGGGATTCAGTCTCCCACTTGCTCCCAGTCTTCTACCTTGTCCATGTTGAATAGCATGGGTGTCCTGAGGTCTGTGTTGCCTTAGAAAATTAGAGGGTTAGCAGGCTATGTGGAACCTATTGTAAGAACGTAAAGGAAGTCTTCACAATTTATCTCTTCCCGACCATAAACTTCAACTAATTTGAAAGACACTTATTGTGATAGAGACAATCACAAAGTATTGCATAACTGTGAAGAAGAAGAAGAAGCAATATGTTTTTATAAAATAAAATCTGAAAATTGTGGCAAACCTTTGTATTCACCCCCCTATTAACTGATAAATATAATGAAGTGCAGTTAAATGCCTCAGGCTAAATATTCTGATTGAGGGGGACGTGTAAATCTGCAAGCCTGCATCAGATCTGGCCTGCAACCATCACAAACATTCAATAATTTACTAATGCTAAAGCGAAGGATAACACATTTTAAAATCACGCTCCAAAACTCTGATTCTGTTGAAAACAAGAAGGTATTTCTGGAGGTTGGACAGCAAATAACACCAAAAGTAGCCCTTAATATGTGAGACTGAGGAGGGAGGTTTGAGCTAACTAGATCGAACCCAGGTGTTAGGCATGCATCTGACCAAAAACAGCATGCTTTGAACCTGCCGCTGGGTTCAGCGATGAGCCCTGAACTCCCCAGCAGAACTGGTGTAGAGCAGAACACAACAAGGTTTCAAAATATCAAGCCGATAATGAGCTATAATTAAGCTGAAATCTGGGTTACTACCTGCTATGATGATGCATCTGCCCTGTGTATCAACCAAACATAGCATTGGCTACAAAATTCAATTCAGTTTATCGAAATAGCGCCAATTCACAGCGCAACACCTTAGAACACTTTACAAAGTCAATTCAGCAGAGAAGAACTGACCCAGGAGTACTTTCTGTATGCGAGAAAAGTAAACTGGTAATGATAGTGCAAGCTCTGTTATTGTACTTTTTGGGCTATAATTCACACTTAAAATCATAAAATTTTCTCAAAAATGTATGCCGCGCCCTATAATCCAGTGCGCTGTTTATATGATTACTGTTGTGCTTACTGACTGATTTTATGTGGTAGAAAACGCTCAAAAATCTGTTAAAATGTGTAAATACGACTCTGGTTAGCAACGAACCTGCTCCGCTCAATGGAAATTAATTACGGTACACTGTGTCACTACCTGGTAGGACCCCTGAGGTGTCTACAAGACTGCCTGACTGTAATGTCTGAACTAGAAGTGCATTCATGTAAGGCAGCCTGGAGTACGCGTTAGCAACAATAAACCTAGTAAGTTAATTCAATATAAAAGTTTATTTTGGCCGGATGTTGGAAACAGGGCAATGTAGTCCAGCTACTCTGTCCTCCCCACAGAGACGGATATCTTTCCCTCTCAGAAGAGAGCTGTGTACGCGGGGGGGGTGGAGTGATATTACACACTTGGGAAGAATATTTAATGTGCCTTATAATCCGTAGTGGTTTTTGGTCTGAAAATATGCTTAATCTAGTAGAGAACCAAAGCTAAACAGATAAGCCTAATACAGTTGTAAAGTCTACTGGAAGAAAGAGAGTATGTACAGTTAGCTATTGGCTTTTACTGCGACTATGTCTAGGAGAGACACAGTGTTTAACCCCGGTTGGCTAATTGTGGCTCTATTGGAAAATAGTTCATAGATCTCCTGAGTCTGGAGGCATACGTAAAATGTGTCCATCACAGAGTCTAGTAAAGTTAGGCCAAACCTGGCATTGACAGTGTTGCCATGCTACACTATTGTTATCCAGCATGTGGAGCTAATCTAAGCTTGTTTATGACTGCAGCGGTACCACTGCCATTCTTGTGATTTAAAAGCTCTACTACTATTTGTTGCAGAGTTTTACATTGACTTGTTTTACCTTCGCCTTTTTAAACGACCCTGAGGTTTCACAGTTCCATCTCTTCCACCATCTGCAGAACAGATAGACCTAATCATCAGTGCTGCGGTTAGCAAGGTCCTCCTCAGTAAGCTAAATAATGTGAGTGTTCAGTTTAGCAATTTATTATAATATAAACAACCTTTGCATGAGTGAGGAGGTATAAAAAAATATCCAATTATAAAACGCTTGGACAAAATACTTGGAAAACTTTTAGGTGGCAGAAGTTTCCTCTTGAACGATTTGACAAGAAGTTGCAAAAAAAAAAATTAAACAGTTATATGTTTTTGTCTTTTTTTATGTTTTTCTCCAAACATTTCAGACTATTCACAAACTATTTTCTGAAATTAAAGAGTGAATCAAAGTAAAGTGCTAAAATAATTGTTTCAGTTTCTTTTCACCTAAATGGACTAAACAAGTCAGATGAACCAAGCTCCTGCTTCACAGAACACACATTCACATATTGGTCCAATAACAGAAAGTTTTGAATTTCTCATTTTGAGATGCTACTTGTCATGCAGAGAGACAAACAAGAGACAGCAGTCTGGACAATGAATACAGATTGGATCTGAAACATTAGCACAGTTAATTAACTCCAACTCATGCTCGGGTAAACAGAGCCAGAGTTTTAGAATATCAGCCTCTGGCTTTGAATGAATGTGTCAAACTGGAAGTAATTTTCTTCCATTTCAAATTTAATGGAAACATTTGAAACTGACACTGACTTGAATTACAAGTCATTTTATGGAAAGCAAATTAGGCTGGAATTTGAAACGTCAGGACAGATAGTGCGACACCTCCAGAGACGTGTTTTAGTCAGAGTTAACCTCAACAAACTTTCTTCTCACAGTTTCATCCGTCTCTCAGCCAAAAGGAATTAAATCCTTGTGGTACTGCATTTAAACACAAGGCAGAAAGGGGGAAAAACAGCCATTATACACTTTGGGTCCCAAGAGCCGGCGATTCATTCCTTGTAATGTTTTATTAATACTGCCTTCCTGCCTGAGGGGTAAATGTTTTTCTTCTAGCGCCACACATCCACTTTAAGAAATCAATCATTCTGTTCGCTAATGACACATCATCTGTACTGGCAGGCTGGCAACATCTTTTCAAAGCTTCAGTACCGGAGCTTTTGCACTCTGATCAAAAGCACATGAAAAGTGAATAGAGCAACAACCTTCTCTTTTCTGTATTCTTTTTTTCTTATAACAGTATAGCCAGATGAATGAGGCGCACAGAAATCTGCATATGCAATTAGGATTTTCTTTCTCAAGGTGTTCAGCTTCTATCCTTTATATCTGGGAAGGGAACATCAGAAACAATCAGTAGAACCTCAATCAGCGTTTAAATTACCCTCAGAGTTTCATACTTCTGCTAAGGTTTTGGTACATCATACAAAACAGCAGATATATGACTGAACCTGGAAGAAATCATCTGTCTCTGCATCGGACCCCATTTTGTTCACCTCATTACTTCGGTTGAATCTCGTGACAGACGGCCGTGTAACGCCTTGTCAATCTAGACTAGCTAAAGTACCTGTATTTAATTGTTATGAAATAAGTAAGCCTTTGTTTTGTTGGTAACAAAAATTTCCAGATTATTTAACCCTCTAGGTGATACATTTTCAAAAAACTTTTGGGTTTCTGAGAAGAGTTCCTGGAGCATTGCGAGCGGCTGAGGTAGACAGCAGATACAGAAAGAAAGAGAACGAAAAACAGCAAATGCAAACAAAATGTCTGTAGCTGTGGCATCCACTCCAAAAGTTCCTCTTGATAAATCTGTTCACTGTCCCCCAATAATGGAAGGGGATTTCTCACAGATGTTATGATCTACCTTTAGAAACACTCAAAAAGGAGGAAAAACCAACAAGCAAGACCACCTTAAAACCAGGCCAATGGTAAAGTTATCTAAGCAATCCTGAGTGCAGATAGAGTGGTCTCTAAAGAACACAACAGTATAAGACAAGAAGAAACACTGAACGCTGTAATTTAACTGTCCTGTCTTGCGTCAAACAGAATGGTGTCTGTGCAGCGACTGGATGTTTACGCCAAGCTGGACAGCAGCCAGCAGGGTGTTTGCTACGCCATCTATTTGAAACCAAGTTCAGCATTGAGCTACTAAATGCTTCTGGAAAACTTTTACAAGTATAGTCAACAGTTGGAAGACAAAGTCAGGTGTCGATACATTAAAAAATCAGTTTTTTGATGGGAAACATTTGTATAAACTACTATTTTAATCATCCGCCAAGACCCAGACTAATATCCTGGAGAGTCCAAGGTTGAAGCATTTAAAGGATTTGACTTAATCAAACCTCACCAGCTACTTAATTTATAATTCTTCATCCAAACCAGGGGTGAAAAAAAGCATAAAACAAGTGAACTGGTGGTAAAGGGTGTCTCTGTGAAAGGTTTTGACCAATAGTCTCTCTTAAGTTAAATTAGTCGTATGTTTGTCCTTAAACTAATTTTACTTCAGCAGAGAACGAGGAAGAACGTATGATGTTGGATCATTTGTAAAATCCTTAAGGAATATATTATTTACTCAACTTCTTCTGGTTTAATCATGCCATTTTGCAACTGACCATGACCATTTGTAGTAAAAGAATCTGATCAAACACAGAACTGATAAGCTTATATCTCTTCTCACCTTCTAAGAGATCAGCATAAGAAAGACAGTTCATCAAACATCCACCCTTTGGTTCTCCCCATTACCCTCAGCTCTCGTTCTTCCTCACCAACCAGTAAACCGTTGAATTACAGGTTTGATTCGTTATTCTGACAATTTGTGAAGCTGATTACTGAGCACAAGTGAACGATTTTAAATAATTTAGATGTTTTTACTTTTTAAATGTAACCACACAAGGCAACAAAGTAACAGCAAAGACCACTTTGCCTGTGATGCTGAACAGAAATGAAGGCATTTATGATGCCAGCTGCAGGGACTCAAGTGTTTGTAGATTAGTTCACAAATTCAACTATATTTCTCAGCCTCAACCCTGGGATCTAGTAACTCATCATATATATATTTTATAAACTTTTACTCTGCATCTGTCAGAATTAACCATCAAGTAACAGAGCATACTAAATCCAAGCAAAGACAATTAATAGAGTTTATTTCTGTATTTAACAGAAATAAGAAGTTGTGTTGTTCATGTTTGATCAAATGCAGATCACATGTAAAAGTAGTAGAAAGCTAACCTGACCCTAGCCAGATGTATTTCGCTCCGCCTAGCTCCACTCACATCCATCTGGGACCTCTCTATAGGAATTGCCTTTACAGAAGGCTGGGCCTTATCAAAAATCCTTGCATATGATTGGATAAGCCACTTGTCTGTCATCTTTATCGACGTGCTATTTCAACCACTCACACCGAAGCTAACCTGTGACGCTGTGAGAGCGACGCAGGTTTTTTTTTTTTTATGTGTTTGCGGCTCTAGTGGCACGCGTTTCATTGACAGTGAGCTGACAGGAAGAGGGGGGAAGACAGGCGGCAAAGCGCCGCGGGTCGGAGTAGATCCCGGGCCGACCGCGTCGAGGACTAAAGGCCTCCTAACATGGTTCGTGCTAACCGCTAACTGCTCCGCCACGGGCGCGCCCCGGAAAACAAAACTTGCCAAATACGGTCGGGAGAAGGGCGAAAACATCGTTTCCACCAACAAAAGCCTTCAGAGGCATTCTCTGATGTTCTTTTAATGAAACAATATTAGGTAGATTGGACAACACGGAAGAAATAGCAGCATCAATGTTAACGCTTGCTTCCTCGATGCGAGCCGCCATTGCTGTCTAAATTAAAACAGCGTCACGGTCGCTTCTCCACTACGTCACATCTATGAAACTACAGCCCTGCGTCCTGATTGGCTGGACAATAAAATTGGTTGGAGAAATCACTCTCTATGGGAGAGGTCCCAGATGGATGTGAGTGAAGCTAGGCGGAGCGACATACAGCTGGCTAGGGTCAGGTTAGTAGAAATCACCCTTTAATACTGAATCTATGGAACATTTGTCTTTAGCGTTTTCTAACTGCCCCAACAAAACATCACTAGGAATTTAATCCTGCCGGTCAAACCACTAAACACTTTTGTTTGTAATCTGTTTGCAATCTTTTCTGTTTGCAGTCCTCCTGGCACTGATCAGAGATCAGTTGGTCATGATTGTGAAGCATTAATAATTACCTCTTGCTCAGAACAGCATTTGCAAATTGAGCTGGTGAAATTATTCGAAGAAGAGCTGCTTGTAGAGATCCGGCGATTGGTAAAATGAGCTGAATAGTCAGGCTGTCCCTCTGCACTGAAATCCTCCACAAAAAGAGAGAGATGATCAATCATTTAATATCATTCAGTCAAACTGGAATGTATATAATTGAATTTCAATATATTCATATGATTGAACTGCATGGGATTAATCTTATTATTCATTCATGGATGTGAAATGAATAGCTGTCCCATAAAGGGGCTTGGATTTACTGGTATTTTGAAATGGTGCTACATAGAAAAACTGAAATTAATCAAGCTGAATGTATTTTTAAATAGAATTGCTTTTATGCACTCTTTTATCTAGTAATACTTTTCTGATGCGTTTATAATTGTTGATACGAATGCAGCTGTTACGGACAATAAATCAATTTTAGAATGAGTTCTGAGGACAATGAGTTGCTGTTATCTACTAAAACTCTTTTGCCGCCTGATAGCTTCACATATGTTAGTGAGGCGTGGCATACGACCTCCTGGTTGGACCACTACATCGCTACAGCAGACGCTCATGCATCATGAAATCAAAATTCATTATAAACTTGAAACTGTTGACCACTTTCCATTTGGGATGCAAATACATTTTCATTTAATATCCTTTTTACCCCTAATGGAACATTATAAAACTGATAGTGGTTCATCCTATATTGACTGGAGTTGTTTTCAAGAGAGGATACACTCTACTATTTTACCATAACAGATGAGATATTGGGAAATATCTTCATACCAACGTAGGCAGCAATGTGTAGAGATGGTAATTGTAAAAACCCTGAGCATAGATCTGTCATAACGTCTATGTATGAGGATACTACTAAAGTGTTGCATGAGCCAGGCAAACCCCTCCTGAGATTAAAAGCTAAAAAGAGAGCATGGCCTGGTTGGAATCACCATGCAGATGTTTAGAGAATGGATCCGGGCGGGATGTCCTAGACACGGGTCTGTCTTTGAACAAAAGAGAGTTGCTAATCCTGTATTTAAGTATGCTGTGTGTTAGATTAATAAAAATGAAAGTGCAATGAGAGCAGACTCCATGGCCAGGAAACTTTCTTGCAACAATTTACATGATTTTTGGAAAGACGTGAAAGATATGACATCCAGAAAAACCTTGAGTGATTGATGGTAGCCTCAGGGCTAGATGGTATTTCAGCTAAACATCTGAAATTTGCTCGCATGAGGTCAGCTCCTCTGCTTTTCTCGTGCATGTTGTCTTTGTTTTTATTTACCAGATTTGTTATCCGTTTTGTTATCTCCTGTTATTAAAAACAAGTCTGGGAAGGTTGGCTGTTCGGATAATTATAGACCGATAGCCTGACCAGAATAGTATCCAAATTAATTGCAGCATTCCTTCTGGTTAGGGTCTCTAAATTTATTAACTCTACAGATAACCAGATTGGGTTTAAGGTTGTTAGGCACTGACATGTGTATATTTTCCCTTAAAGGGTTAATTGTGAAATAAAGAAAACAAAATTCACCTGTTTTTATGTATTTAATAACTGTAACCAAAGCCTTTGACAGGGCAAATAATTAAAAGCTATTTACAAAACTAATCAGAAAAGGGGTACCCAACTATGTGATGGTTTTTTGTCTTACTGGTACACACAGCAAACAATTTGAATAAAATGGGGGACCAGCGTCATTTAGAGTTAGTAATGTGGTGAGACAGGGAGGCATTCTGTCTCCAGTATTATTTAACTTGTATATGGACCACGTTAAGCTGGTTTGCAACAGCTTCTGTATATCTGGTCAGCCTATGGTCTGGAGCAGGGGCCACCAACATGGTGCCCACGGGCACCAAGTAGCCCCCGAGGACCACATGTGGTGCCCACGAGCCTGTTCAAAAAATGGCACAATCCACCAGTGAGCTGCATCTAAAACATCATTTTATTCCGTTACACTTCCTGTTTATTCACACTCGCATTTATATAGATCTAAAGATGACAATATCTATAACAAAGCATGAAAAATGTGTTTATTTTACAGAAAGTTAAGATGAACTCTGACTCTTCTAGTTCAAAGGTCAGTCCTAATAGCCCTTCGTATGACACAACGCCAATGAAGTAGCTCTCAGTTTCATAAAGATTGATGACCCTTGATCTAGAGAATGGCATTACATTAATTACAGCTAAGAGTGTGGTGATGGCATGTAGAATAAACAAAGATAAAAATATTCCAAACTTCTATCTGTCAGATGAAGTTCTGCATGTGGTCGAGAAATACAAGTACCTTGGGCACATCGTCACCCTGGATGTGTCGGATCAGGAGGACATTTTTGGACAATGCAGCGAGTTGTACGTCCAGCCCTAACACTCTGGCTCGGCAGTTTGGATGCTGCACAGATAATGTAAAATCGACTCTCTTCAGAGCGTGTTTTACCTCTCTGTACGAAATATTAGAAAGCTAGTATGCGAAGGTTGCAGGTGGCCTGTAATGACGCCGTACCAGTGCTTCTGTGGAAACCAAGATGGACTAGTGCAACAGAACTGTGTGTAAATACCAGAGTGAACACCATAAAGACTTCAAACGCTTCAAACTTTGATCTATGGTTTCATCAGCCGACTAAAGCAGTCTGAGAATACGATACTGGTGTCTCTCACAAGTGCAGAGTGAGACGGTACCAGTCAGACATGTGAAGGCATTGCTATATGTGTGTCTTATAATGTTTTTTTTTTAGGTAGTTTGATTGTCTTGTCTTTGTTTTTAAAGTTCCTAGAGTCTGGAAATGAAGTCGAAATGAAATAAATGAAATATATTATATAAAACTATTAAGGTGAGCCAATAGAACTGTTTCTGGAAGCAGCGTAGAATAAAAGCTGATTCTGGTTTGGTGGGGGGAAAAACTAAAGATGAGCAGTATGAAGGCACTGCTGACACAAAGGAAAGTCAGAAACTAAAACTAACTGAACACAAGAAAACAGATATACTTAAGAAAAGTGGGTAGATTGATCATCTTGCAACTGCAAAAGTTGTAGGTTAGATTCCAGCTCGTTCTGCCACAGGCCGATCGGTGAGTCTGTGTATGACTGTGTGCGTTTGCGGTGAAGGTTGTGTGAATGTGGCTCTGGTGTAAAGTGCTTTGAGGAGCTGCTATGACTAGAAAAGCGCTTGATAAATTCAGCTTGTTTGCCAAATCACAATATGAGCTTCAACAGCATTCTGTGATTTTCGCTGAACTCAAGCGCTAATCCACTTCTGGTCAAACGCTTAAGACTGGAGAAGAAATTAGACGTTTTTTATGAACAGTATTAAAGTAGAGCTTCAAAAAGCAAAGGGAACAAAAAGAGCCAGACAAATAATGGGACTGCATTTAAACTCCAATAAGCTGCTCGTCAGACGGCAGAAAGTGGAAGACGATTAACCTTAACAAGCTGAAATCTTTGCATCAAGCTGGTTTTATGTTAACAATCTGTGAGGGATTCCCACTTCATGACCTAATGACCTGGCTGTTAACGAGTACGGAGAGGCTACTCACTGAGGCATCTTAGTTCTGTTTCTTTGGGGGATTTAATCTCAAACGTTTGATCGGCTGATGAGAAGCCTGACTGAGTTTAAAGTTTACAGTTTTTAATAATCTGCCCACTGTAATTTTTTTGTCACCTTCTCTCTTTTTGTTCTCCGATTTTTAAAGATCTGTTTCAAGCGAGGTTTATGATCCAGCATGAATAATTCAAAGGCTTTTTTCGGATCTTATGATTTTCATCAGGAGGGTATTTTAAAGTTTTACTAAAATGCATTTAGGTTTGAATCTATAAATCTTTTTTTACAAGGAATGATTGACTTTCTTTAAGTAGAGCTTTACTGGTTCCTGTGAATCAATGGTTCCCTTTGCAGTGATTTTCCTCCCACAGCCAGGATTGTGCATTACATCAGCGCTATTAATCAGAGCCTGTGTGAACCTTGTAAATAATTATGTGTAACATAATGATGGAATAGAATAACGGTCTTGGTCACATTTCACACGCACTTAAACAGAAACTATGCATCCAGTCATTAAGGCCCCTTTAACTAGACTATTAAAAATGTAACAAGATTCAGAAAATTGGAGTTGTGCTCTGCGTTTCGCTCTAATCATCCTCTTTTGGCCTTGTAATTAATTAATCATACATCATTATTTATACATGAATTTGTGAACTAAATCTTGCAATTATCCAGGAATCTGCATATCCCTTCAGGCCTTGTGTGACACGAGTGATACGAACACAGAGACAGTTGAGCGATTAGATTTCAAATTTGAAAAAGTCCAGTTCACAAGCACTTTTTCAGTTTATTTTTTAAAGAAATAACTTGTTTCACTTTTCTAACAGCTCATGTCGATCTCGTCCCATCAGACGGGTGTAGTGGTAACAAAACTGTGATCTCACAAAATCAACTCTTCCAGCTGCACTGAGATAAACTCCGCATCTGTGCATAAAGCTTGCATATGTTGGGTCTTCCTGCAGATCTGACCTCTGGATATCCCGGTGCAAACACATCAAACCGCATGTTGAAGCTGGTGGACCAGCAGCAAAGACTCTCAGCCGTCTACGGTGAGGCCTATAATCAGGACGCAGCCCATTTCCTGTGAGGTGGAAAACGCCAGCCACGTTTTAAAACCTCTCATAACACATCCTGCATCCTCTGCAGCCTTAACGCTGCGCATTTTGTCCCATAGCCTCCTGCGGTTTCATCTGTCGGCTGGTTGCAGTGGGTCCTAACATGCTTGGGTTAAAAAAAAAAAAGAGACGTTTCTGTCGACATATCTTTGTTTAATTTAAACTGTATGCATCATTAAAAAGTGGCAGATAGAAACGTATTTGAGTGTCAGTTTCTTCAAGCAAACCGAACACGTCGCCTGCTCTGATATTTAAATCTTCTGACTTTGAGCGCCTGTTGGAACTCTGTATCCCTCCTGCTGATTTCTTTTTTAAACCGATGTCAAATCTGATTTTCACAGAGACATGCAGGCTCCATGGCAACAAGGGAAAAAAAGAAAAAAAGCATCTTGCCCATTTGGTTGCATTATGAAAATGTACCCTGAAACCAGATCTCCACCTGAGTATATTCAAGCAGAACCTGTCTGGCAGACTTCCCTGGCTCAGCTCCCTCTCCGCGCAGAATGCTGAATAGCCACGGCGCTAACCTTGACCGCGGATGCCACCGTGGGCGGCTGATGGAGGTGCGGGGGAGTGGAAGAGGAAGAGGTCGCGAACTGCCCCTCTGGTACTAAATGGATAATTCAACTCTATTCCACTAAAACACCTACTGGAGCCAAGAGGCAGCAGAGTTTGTACAATGCTTGGTGCCATCAACAACTTAACAAGCGCCGTCACCTTTTGGAATTTGAATGTGAGCAGCCAGTCTGCATGAACACCACCTACCCCCACTTTCTCTTTGATTACTTATTTCTACCGCTCCCTGCCTGCGGCTTGATACAATCCATCATCTTCTGCTCCGACTGAGACTCTGCAGGCTTCTTTGTGGGCTCAGCGCCTCCTGTGTTTTCCCATGGAAAACACTCTCCTCTCTGACTCTCACTCTTTACTCCCTTGTTCTTTTAACCTCTTATGATTTATAGACCAAATTCGGGAAAGGAGACTCACACCAGAAGTATATTCACATTGGCAGCGCACACTAAACACATTTAATAATACTCATATTAGTGTTTTTCGTTATATTAAAATCAGTTTAGTATATTTTACTGGGATTTTATCGAACAGAAAGATGATGGGAAAGTGTTGCACAGTGGGAGGAAAACGGTACTTGGGTTTCAGAATCTCTTAAATCTGAAAAGTGTGGATTGCTTTTTTTATCTGCCCTCTGGAGTCAGTATTTGTACAACCACCTAACACTGCGATCAGACTGCAACTCAACTCTACACATGCTTTGCACGTCTAAAGGTTAAAACGTTGAACTTTTCTCCATTCAGATCGGTGGAGAGCTTCTGTGAACGTCGGTATTCAAATCCTGCCAGATTCTCAGTGGGTTTGGGTGCGGACTTTGTCTGATTTAGACTTATACTAACTTTATTGTCATTTTGTATGTACAGATTACATACAAAATGAAATGTTGTTGCATACAGTTTACGACAATGTAATGAGATTGCAATTGAAATAAAATAACATTACAATATAGAGTGCAGCAGTGATAAGAATGTAACAGTGCAGGAGAAAAACAGTTTAAAAAAAAAGTGTGCAGAAGAATGTTCCACCATGTTTATAGTGCAAAACTACTGGTGCAAAATGGCATTAATTTGAAAAGTCCAGTGTAGGCAGTGCAAAATAATAATGGTGGAAAAATGCAGTAATCATTCAGATTGGGTACTTTTAAATTTAAATGGATTGTAAAAGTTCAGCAATGTTGGCAGTGCAAAATAATGATGCGAAATGGCCATAAAGTTCAGTTCTGTGCTTGTTTGATGCAGAGTCCAGTTTAGAGTTCAACAGTCTGATGGCAGCGGGGAAAAAGCTGTTGCAGAAACTGGTGGACCTGACTGGCTCATTCTAACCCATGAACATAGTTTGATCTAAACCATTACATAGAACCTCTGGTTGTATGTTTAAGGGTCAATTTTCAGTTGAAAGGTGAACCACAGTCTGAAGGGTTCTTCTGCCTCAAAAAGGTTTTTCTTCTTGATTGCCCTGTAGTTAGCTTTATCGTAACGTCATGTCTGACCTGTGCCTTGTGAGGAAGATCATCCCTACTGCATGATGCTGCCACATTGGCATTTAACTGGATGATATGTTCAGGATCATACACAAGTATCATACACAATGCTCTTCTCTGGTCTCATCTGAGCAGATCGTCTACATCTCTGATCTGTCTCCTAATGGCTCGTGGCAAATTGTAAGAAGAACCTGTTACAGTTTCCTTTCAACAATGTGTTGCCACTTCTTAATAAATGCCAGATTTGTGGACCCGACCAAAATACCTCAGCTGTCAACAAATTCTCCCATTTGATATTTGGATGTGTGCAGCTCCCCCAGAGCTACTCCTCTGATTAATAATCTCAGAATGTGTTGCAGGTGCTAATTGCTCCTTCTGGCCTGGGACACCTTGGGATTGCCCAGAATGAGCTGGAGAGAGTGTGACCGATGTCTGGGTTTCCCTTCTGGATAACGCTAGAACCTGATTTTGAACAAGTAGAAGACAATAAGTAAAAAGAAAAAAAACAGCACTACTGCAAAAAAACAAAAACATTAATGAAACCTAAAAGGATCTGAACTGGAAATCTCCATGTCTGTATTCACAAAGTCCGTATTAAGCACCATAAACACGATGAAGGGAATTTAGCAGAAACAAAAGGCCTTTGGCAACGGGCCTGAAACCCCCTGCTGCCGAAAAAAGGGAATCACAATGTAGTCAGAGAAAATACAAGAAGTATTTTCCACAATCAAAGATTTCTTCACACTCTCTATAAGCAAAGAGATCAACATCTCAAATCATTTTTGGAAAGCACTAACACCGGTATCATTCATTCATATCTTCAGTACTACAGGAAACTGGTCGCAGTTTATTTAATTTTATACAAGTGCCGTCTCTAAAGTCTCTGCATCTTGCTGAAGATATTTGTTGAATGCCATTGTTGAGGTTCACTGTTGATAGCGCTCCTCACAGGATATTCTTACCCCAGGATGTAGCATTACTCACACTGTCATCTATCTATAATTACTCTGAGTTGTTGAGGGATTGTATCTTTTTTACTTTGCAACTATTTGCTTTGTTTTCACTGACACTCTGTAATCCTGTCTTGTCTGCTGAAATGCATATCGTGATAAACCGTGCTGCAAAAAGCACTGTAGTAAAATAACGGCCGGCACCAGACCGTTCAGGTGACTGTAATACCAAAAGAGGCACAGGCTGCAGCAGTAATAATCAATACTTCATGTTTCTGCAGCATCCGCGCTAAGAATCGCACGCTACCTCTGCCACGGATTCTCCAAACTGAGCATCGGAAATGTGTGAAGCGATTCTGCAACCAGACGGCAGAGCTGCCAAAACATTCATTTAGAAAATCATTAAACCGCCTTCAAAGGGCTTATTGAGGCAATTTTTTTCTCTCTGCTGCCTCTGAGGGGCGAATTTATTCTTCTAGCAGCCAAACAGCTTTGTTAAGACTCACTCTTGTTGTAAAGTCAAATGAAGGATAAAGAAACAATCCGTCTCATGTAGCTCATTAGAGGAGAAGATGAGCCGGGCGTTCTCAGCAGAGTGCGACCCATCAGCTGTCAAACACCTGCTTTCCTTGTCTGGAAGGAAGCCTCAAAAAGCCGAGTGCAACCAGTTGGTGCGACTGTAAAACATGCAAAACAATAAAACATGCAGAGGAATACGCCGCATCATTACGGCTCCTGGAGCGCACAGCGGCGTTGAGCAGCTCGCAGACACGGTTGAGATTAAAAGGAGCTTTGCTGCCTTAAAAGCTGGAAAGAAGCACCTGAGGAAGGCTCAGTTTTCATACAGTAACAGACTGAACGTGCTGCTGTTCCACATCTCCGCTGCTCCAGGAATGGCTTCCCCTCCTACTTCAACCTGAGAACAAAAATCTGGCTGGTGAGACATTCATTACGTCTAAATGATCCAAGCCAAAGGTGTGAAGAGAGATTTTCCCTCGTGCTAAATCCTCTCCCAGGAGCACTTTAAGTAATATCCCACCACTTTCTTGCCACCAAACAATCCATTTTCTGTCAGATTAGCTGGGATGAAAGATGCTCGGGTTTATTGGCTGTCAACAAACATGCATTTCCATCCAAGAATGAATTGACTTTTGGTTAGTTTTCCTTACATGATTCGAGACTTAAGATGTCTTTTACTCAGTCTGCATAGCCCCAGACTGTTAGAGTTGGCAGAGACGTATCGTGTGTGCAGGTTTGTAGTGCTGTTTTCTGGCCGTGATGCATTAACATCAGAGACGTGTCTGACCACTCATAAATTCAACCTGTAGTTCCAGAGCAAACATCCAGCCGGAGTTACGAGGATCCATCCTCAGCCGCAAGCAGAGGAACGAATTCTGAACTCTCCGGAGTCTCATGGGGATTTTAAAAACTGTCAAAATAACATGATTTATTGATTTCCATCTTGGGACACAATGCTTACTTTTCTTTATGGACATATAAATCCCTGCGTGTCAGAGCATTTTATAAACCGAGGTAGCACCTCTTTAGAACGGTGTCAGAGCTGAGGACTGGAGAGATCTGGCCCCTAACTTTAGAAACATGTACAACCTAACTGCATGTTCCTTTATTCTGGAAATTAAGGACACATATAGACATGAATAATTTACAGAGACAGAATTCAAAGTCAATCAAAATGTATGAAAAGAGTTGAATAGTTCAAAAGACGTATCGATTCATGGATCTTCCTCTCTTCCACCAACAGCAGGGCCCTGGAGCGAAGGAGATTCTGACTTATCTCTTACACAATGTTATATAGTATTCCAGGTAGAATTGTCTACGCCCTGAGGTGGGATGTGTGCAGCACCAGAGCCGGCCCACATCCTGCAGCGTCGGTCTCTCCCTCATGTGGTCTCTGTTCAGTGCCATCTTATCAGGTCTGCGTCTTTCCCTCTTTGTGAGTTATAGTTATCTCAGCCTTCATGAAAACAGAATATCTCTGTAGTAACAACATTACTTAACACATCCCCATTTCACTTTAACCTCCACTGTGTTATGAATGAACACTCATTCTGCAAAACATAACTTTCTCAACCCAACCTCAGGCGCTTTTACAAGACGAGACATCCAGCAGAATGTGGGAAATCTCAAAGCTCCTGTTCCAGCGTCTGCAGCTTGTTCAACACCATTATTGTTTTAATTTTCTACTCTTTCCTGGGTAATGTAAGAAATAAAATGCACACCCCACTTATGACCAAACTCCACTTAAAATCACATTTAGGAATGACTGTTTATCGAAGCTTTGCCGAAGTAATTGTGTCCAATCTTTGTAAATTGTGTTTGTAATATTTCAAATCTTACCATATTAAAGCAACCTTTTTAAATATGACTGGAAAGTGCAGACTTTAGGAAGCAGATAAAAACCCTATATGTATAGTAAATAACATACTACAGTTAAAAGAAAATACTTTTTTTGGAATGTAAAGTAGCTCACAATCCCCTTTAGATGTAAACCTTATTCTATCTGTAATTCTCTAAAACCTCCCAGTGAGGACGTTGGGAAGCTTTTGATTATTAGTTAGTATTCTTGCAGCTTTTAACAGGATTCCAGTGAACTAAACAGCGTGGAACCAGTGACTAGAGACAAGTTGTTTAAAGCTTAAGGTTAGAATGGAAAAAACTCTATAGCCAAATCGGATTATATTGAATTATTTTTTATATATTCCTCATGTACTAGGATATAAAAGGAAAATTAAGGAGTCAAGTTAGACAACTAAATATTTAAATTCTTTAACTAGTTTTAGTTTTTCACTGCGCAGACAGACCTCAGGGGGTGTATGTGTAACGTTTAAAGGTTTTCTGTCTCTTTTTTTTTTTTTACAATCAACACAAGACAAGAATGACATGAGATATGAAATATCCAAACAAAAGAAAGAGATCTGTCAAAGCTTAGGAGAATGTTTTCAACACTTTTACTGAAACAGAAAGTGAACTCAGCAGCTGATATTGACAGAAATATAAACCCCATATTTTAAATCAACGATTCTGAAACTGGGTCTCCTATTTAATAGATTTTGTTGTTATTTTCATTCCTGAGTGCATGAATACATTTAGCCATAGAGCTGCTGTGGCTGGTTTCTGACTGATGGCTGTTTTCCTCCTAGAGAAAACAATTGTGTAAGAAAACGTCTCCTAAATGAGCCCATCAGACTCATATCTAATCTGATTTATCTTCCAGTTTCTTAAATGACGGTGAAGTGATGTGCAGCCTAAATTCATCCACGTTCTACTGTACCACCTGAAAAATAAGAGTTCTTCACATTCACTCTTCATTAGGCACATAGAAAAGAAAAATGGCTCCAACATTTTCCAATGAGAAAATGTAGAAAGTTCAATTACTCTGTATAACACTTTCCTTCTTGTTAAACTCAACCCTTAAATCACACACACAGCTTTGCTTTAGAGGAAAGCTCATTTTGTCAGAAAAGTAAATGATCTTCCCGGTTCCCTGCTTTCCCCTTGTTTCACCAAGCAAAGGGACTCACTCTTAATCTCCTCGTGGAATGAGACCATAAACAATGAAAAATTCACCAGACATCTTCCATTCCGTTCCAGTGGAAAAGGTTGAAGTTGGCCTTGGGCGAAGCTATTAGTGCTTCATGCTCCAGCAATCTGGCAACTACTTCTGCAGGGGAACCTTCATGTGGGGGAAGAAAGGTTGTGTATCTTACCACGCAGCTCTCAGTGCTTTCTGTTTCTTTTCTTAGTTTCTTTTTCAAAACACATCCAAAGATTTGCAGTATAAAAACCAGGGACCATTTTTGAGATACCCTTTTTTTTGTCGGATCCTAAGGTGAGGCGTATGAAAAAAAAAGTATTTAAACATTTATGGTGGGATGACGAGAAACTGCAATCCATGTTTGGTAAGATCAGAGCTGCTGGCTCATAGGAAGACATAAAGATATGAGTGAAAACATCAAACATAGTAATCATTTTTCTAGTTCTTGGCTGTATTTATTTATTAACTGCTTTCACAAAGCAGATTTCCCTGAGTGACGCCTCAAGAAAGCACCCAGCCTCCCTCATGTTGTACTATAAGGTCAGATCTTTTCCACCGAGTTTATTTATTAATCAGGATCGGCACCCCCCAGGGGTTTGTTCTCAGCCCACTCCTCTTCGCTCTGCACACAAATGACTGCACCTAGAGGACCTGTCTGTGAAGCTCATGAAGTTCACTGATGGCACTGTTCCCATCCGTCTGATCTATGACGGCGATGAGTTTGCATCCAGAGAGGAGGTGGATCAGCTGGTCCTCTGGTGAAGTCAGAACCGCCTAGAGCTTAACATGCCAAGGACTTCCTGAGAACACCCCCACAATGCCTCCCCTCATCCCCAACAACAATGTGGATCACCTCCATCTCTGAGGAACCACCTCATCCTGGGACCCTAGATGGTCCTCACACTAAAACACGGTTCAGCAGAAGACCCAGCAGAGACTGCTTCCTTTGATAACCCATAAAGTCCACATGAGGTGCTGGTCATCTTCTCCGCTGCCGTTATTCAGTCTGCATTGCATTCATACATCACTTTGTGGTTTGGCTCATCAACAAAACAGGACAGATCCAGACTGGCAGTTCATCCTGAGTCTGATTCTTAAGTTCTTTTCAGATTCAGATTTTAGATTTATTTATTGCTCCATATGGCAGAAATCACAAAAACTGTCACTTTCTGTCATACATTTCCCATGAGCAAAAGGGAGCAGGAAGAAGATAAAATCTTATTTTGTCGGCCCCTTGTCAAAAAACAAAATAACTTTACTAAGCGGCTATAGCCAAAATAAAGCAATAACATAACAAACGTCTATGTTCAAATAAACCAACAAACAGTATGAGGAAGATATCAACACTCATGTATAATAATAAATAATAAATACACAATGCACAAGGCAAATATATCTCTATATTTAATTATACATACTGACTAAATATACTTTGTTGTATACTTAAAATTTACAAATATTGTTACAACTTTTGAGATCTTCCTGAAGTGAATTCCACAGTTTTACCCCAATAACTTAAGGTCACGTCTGTTTAAGTGTTGTACGTGCAAACTGATGTTTGAAATTATATTGTCTCCTAAAAACTAATTTTCTAAATAGAAAAGGTGTTGTATTTTTTCTGGTAAATTTCAACATTTTTCTTTAAACATAATTATTAGTGTTCAGAACTTAATTTAAATCTTCAAGCTTTAATATTCTGAATTTAGAAAATTATTTACTGGTGTATTCCTGATAACCAACTTTGTGTATAATTCTTACAGCTCCCTTCTGTAATATGAATAAAGGTTTTTATTTGACTTATATGTGTTTCCCCCAGACTTCTACGCAGCAGTTAAAATATGACACAATTAGTGAACTGTACAATATTTTCGTTTTGTAATTTAACACATCCTTCACTTTAACAAAAATGTTTTCGGAAACTTTTCTCTATGTGAGGTTTCCATGATAACTTATTATCAATAGTTACACTGAGAAAATTATTTCAGATTTATTTATTGCTTTATGATAACAACTTCATAATAAAGCTGTTATTATAAAGCTTTATAATAACAGTTCATTTTTAAATGTTTTAGGATAATAATGTTTGTATTTTAGTTTTAAGAAATTTAACAACGTGATTTTAAAACACAGTTTATACCATTTATTGATGAGATAAATTATTTATGAAACATTCTGGCACAGAGTATGGAAAAGGCAGAACAATTTCACCCTGACCTAACTTTGATCAGGGTCACTCTGGTCATGTTATTATGTTTCATCACCTTTCACGGGATTCAGGAACATCCTGCACTGGCAGGTAAATCAACCTATGATGCAAGGTTGAAACAGGACCAAAGTGCAGACAGGAACTCAGGAGTGGTGTGGTCAAAAGATTGAATAATAACAAAATACAAAACTTATAGCCAGGCATGAAGATGTCGGGACATGGAGCACAAACAAAGATATGGACAGAGTGAGGGAGCAGCGGGACATCAGGCAATGTGAAGGAAGAATCCAGCTATGAAGGATGAACACTGAAGAACACACACACTGAGGGACAAGTGGAGAATGGCATTGAATGCAGGTAAATGAATCAGGAAACTACCAAACAGAGAACTAACAGAAATAAGAATGAATGAAAATTAACTAAAACACAAAACCTAAAGGAATGGACTGTCTGAAGCAGGTGTTTCCACCTCCACTCCTCAAAGTCCAGCATATTGTATGATTTAGAGGCGTTCCCGTCCCCGCAGAGCAGATTCAGATGCTTGGACCCTCCTCTGTCACGAATCGGAGACAGGAGGACCCAGTATTCAGCCAACAACAAGCGAGGTACGTGGAATAACCAGGTTTTAATGGAGGCGATCTTAAACAATACAGGGGCAGGCAAAACTCAGTGGTCAGAATTACAGTCCAAAATCCGGTACACGATAGGCAGTCCAAAACCGGCAGAAATACAGACAGGGATAAGGCAAGCTCAGGTTCTCCAGAAACAGAATCAGGTCGGTCAATAACAGTCAGGCAGTCGGAACAGGGCAGGAAAAACAGGATCAGGATACAGGGTGGCTCAAATGTCAAAAAATTGGCAATTGGGTAATGTCAACAGAAACACACAAAGGGAATCCTGGACAAAATTCACCAAGGGCTCATAAAGAACAATGATCTGGCCCAGTGCAGGAGACAGAGGCAGATATAAGTAGGGGAGTGAGCAGGTGAACAGAGTGAAACTAATTACAAGAATGGGTGGAGCTGATAAGGGGAGACAAAATGGCTGCAACTAAACTGAAGCTGATTGGATGGTAACTGGTGAAGGGGAGTGAGAGCAAGATAAAAGAATGCTGGCAGGTGAACTGAATAAAGGCTGGTGACAGAAGTGATCAGAGCAGGCCAGAAGAAAAGTACAAAATCAAACCACATTAAAACCCAAACTATTCCATTAACCAAAACTAGTACAGAACCTAAACCTAAGACAGAATTGATTACATTAAAGAATCACTAAACCAAAACAGAACTTAAACTAATCCAGAACCAAAATCACCATAAAGACCAAACAGAACATAAGCAAATAATAAAAACCCAAATCATGACATCCTCAGCATGTAATCAAGTTCTGCAGAAGCTATTCATGAACAGTCAATTGATCCAGCTTACCTTAACCAGGGAAACATCAGCTATGTATGATACTGGGATTCTGACCCTTCAGTACTAACTTTGGACATCACTGGTCTAAAGGGTCGCCTCGTGTACCCACTGGTTCCAACAGAGAGCCATCATGGTCTTTGCAGGACAATCGATTAAACTCCACGAAGTGTTGTAGTGAAAATCAAGCCATTCATCTGCCTAAAACTGGACCATTTATTCTAGGTGCTGAATTTATTCAGTGATTTAATTTAGGTATCAGAACATTTTAAGTTTTACTCAGCTCTTCTGAACTTTTCAGAGTTGTTCCTCTTATTTTCTGCAGCCCTCTTCCTCATCTCCTCTGTCATTAGACTTCCTGTGGAGAATCCCTCTGTTCATTAAGCATTATGCTTCACCACACCCAAGTTTTCTTGGGCACATTTGCTGCTTTTATGTTACTTAGCTCATTTCACTGCTGGACCATATGTCTCCCTCCAGTCCTCCACAACGCATCTTTCCACATTACTTCAGCATCTCTGTGCACCAATAAACAGCTTTTATCATGATGGTTGTAAAGTCTTCATGGTCTGCAGACCACAGGAGAATATGCTCTGTCTCTGCACTGTGCCTGAGCATTAAGTCCAACGTGCCTTCACTGTGTGCTTCATTCTTTATCAGTTTTACATGTGGGCTACAATTATATTCAAAGACACAAACTATAGCTAAAAATGATCAGGTTGATCAGCTCTCCTTCGCTGCCTTTCATATTCTATAACAAGTATACAGATTAAACCCGAAACTGTTATCCAGGCGCTCTGACGTTATGTTTTGCTCTACATGTAAAACACTTTGCACGGTGGAAAGGAACACTGCTATGATGAAGCACAGCAGTGGCAGTATAATGATCTGGGGATGATTTTCTTCACCGGAGACAAGGAAGCTGATTAGAGTTGATGGAGGTAAATCCAGGACAATTGAACAAAATCTGTTAGTGACGGCTAAAAACCTGAGACTCGCCTTTCAGAAGGACAACAACCCTAAACTTCCAGCCAGAGGTACGATGGAATGGAGGCGGTCGACGCTTATTCATGCATTCAAAAAGCCCAATTAAAATACCAGACCTGAACCCGACTCAGAAACAGAGAAAAAAAACTGTCCAACCAGTCTGATTGAAGTTGAGATGTTTTGTAAAGAGGAATGGCCAGAAATCTCTTGATGTGTGATGCTGGGAGAGACACATGGCCCAAAAGAAAGTGAAAATTGGTTTGACAAAGTATGAAAAGCTTCAGAATTAATGCATGTAACATTTATAGACAACTTTTATTTGTAACAAATGGCATATTTATCCTCTTTACAGTTGTGCATAATTCTGTGTTGTGCCATGATGACCCTGGTGAAAGGCACAAGCTGAAACATTTTAATAAAGTTATTTAGCAGTACTTCAAGCATTCCTGGATTCCTAAATTTACAAGTTCATTACCCCGGTGGACCAGTCTGTACTGGAACAGTTCAGCGAGCGGTGGGTTGAAGTGGAGATTTTAAGTAACATCAAGTAGGAAAAGCCACTCAGTCTGCACTTTCTAAATCTTCAAGATCATTGCGATGCTAACTGCTGGAAGGGAAGGGAACAGGACTTTCTCCATGGATTATAAACCACTATAAAACTCTGTTAAACAAGAGATTAATTATCCAAGGAATAGTGTGCCAAAACTTGTATTTGTTGCTTATAGTCCTCTGTGTGAAAATGTAGACATGGGACCTCTGATTACTGTCTGAAATGGACCATTATGATGAACGGGAGACTCTCAGCACTTTCTCTGCAGTCAGGAAGAATAGTGACTTTCAGAATTTGCTCTTTAACACTAACTGGAAGTTTTAATCCCAGAAACAACAGAACATGAGCCCGTCTTCTTGCATAGGTCCAGGTTTTCCCATTTCAAGACCAAGCTCAGTGGTCAGAATTACAGTCCAAAATCCGGTACACGATAGGCAGTCCAAAACCGGCAGAAATACAGACAGGGATAAGGCAAGCTCAGGTTCTCCAGAAACAGAATCAGGTCGGTCAATAACAGTCAGGCAGTCGGAACAGGGCAGGAAAAACAGGATCAGGATACAGGGTGGCTCAAATGTCAAAAAATTGGCAATTGGGTAATGTCAACAGAAACACACAAAGGGAATCCTGGACAAAATTCACCAAGGGCTCATAAAGAACAATGATCTGGCCCAGTGCAGGAGACAGAGGCAGATATAAGTAGGGGAGTGAGCAGGTGAACAGAGTGAAACTAATTACAAGAATGGGTGGAGCTGATCAGGGGAGACAAAATGGCTGCAACTAAACTGAAGCTGATTGGATGGTAACTGGTGAAGGGGAGTGAGAGCAAGATAAAAGAATGCTGGCAGGTGAACTGAATAAAGGCTGGTGACAGAAGTGATCAGAGCAGGCCAGAAGAAAAGTACAAAATCAAACCACATTAAAACCCAAACTATTCCATTAACCAAAACTAGTACAGAACCTAAACCTAAGACTTTCAGAATTTGCTCTTTAACACTAACTGGAAGTTTTAATCCCAGAAACAACAGAACATGAGCCCGTCTTCTTGCATACGTCCAGGTTTTCCCATTTCAAGACCAAGCTAGCAAGAGCGACTGAAATCACATAATGTATTCAAGACAAATGAATAAGCCAGAAATACACAAAAACTTGGAAAATGTCTTATTTTCCTTTGCTTCAAGAGTTCATCAGACGTCAAAAAGCCAAATGTTCAAAAAGTAATTAATACATTTCTGGGGTAAACTTTGTGAACGTCTGCTGCAAAGTGTTAAAGATTATTGAAATTCAATTCTCTCAGCAGCAGAACAGGTGAAACGAAAAGTAATATAGAATAAGCAAGTAATTAATCTCAATCATGCATTTCGACATGCCTGATTCTTATATTTACTCTGAGAGTAATCTCCTGCAGCAGCTTCCTGAGGGAGTGTACGATCTTTAGCAGCAGAGTGGCTCTGCACCAGCACCAGCTGAGTTTGGGGCTAATGAAGCAAAAACTACACTACAATCCATTTGTGTTCCATTTTAATGAAATGACTAAACTTTGCCTTAGGCCTGAATGTCAGCAGAGAAGTGAAGAATACATTAATGTGAGAAAAAAGAAGCTTGTGTGCCTCCACTCATCACACTCCATGATGCCCCAGTATGTCACTGAATTCTACTGTTTTAAATCCAGTGTGATGAAATTAATATCAACATCCTGCCCCGAGGTTGCACAAAGAAAAAAAAAGTGCAACGTTCTTTGTTCTCCATGCAGAGGCACGCTAGAAGAGTCGTGCGTTCAGGTGGAACAGAGGGGAACCACTGCAGGTTAATATTTGTAACGCAGTGCAAACTTACTGAAACTTTCTGCCATCTCTTCCAAAAGTGGTTTATGGTCCTCGGCTGGCATTAACACAGATGTGCCGTACCCCTAAAACATGCACCAGCCATTCCTACCGATATTCACCGCTAGATGAAATAAACTACTGAAGAAATTGTAAACGATCTGAATTTACCTGGTGCTTCTCTGGTCATACTAACCAGTTATTTACACCAGAGTCGCCTTCACCCTGCTGCTCTCGCCAACGCACACACAGATTGGTTGGCTACGTGCAAATAAGAGTTTTTTCCCTGGGGCACATCAGCATGTGGCAGTGGAGGATGTTCACCACAGTCATGGTGAGGGGTTCGTTAGAGAACGTTGGAGAACAAACAGCATCCTGAAGACCAAGAGGAACTGAAGAGAGTTACGGCTCAGGTGGGACAATTTTGAATTCTCCACTCCATTCTGGCCTTAAAGGAAGAGTGACAGGAAAAAAAGCCACTGACAAAAGAAAGCTATCCAAGCTCTCACATGAGACACAGCAGACCTAAGTTGAGCTTTCTGACCTGCATGCAAAGGACTCGGCTGGTAAGAAAGCTAACTAGCATGCTCATCCACACAGTGAAAATGATGGCGGTGGCATCATGCTGTGTAGTCAGTGTTACACTGGGAGGGTTTAGATGAAACCACATTAAATGGCAGAATGGCCCAACGTCTAGACACAAATCCAGTCCAGAATCTGTGGCAAGACTTTAAAAAATGACTTTCACAGATGTTCTCCATCCAATCTGACTGAAGCAGAACTATTTTGCAAAGAACAAAGAACAACAAGTTTCTGTCTAAATGTGCAAAGCTTGCAGAGACAACCCCCACCTGAACTGTGGCAGCAGGTTCTCCAAAGCATGGCCTCAGGATGCTGAGGAGAGACGCTGATCAAACGTTGCAGATCTTTACTGATAGACATCTGGAGAGCCATTTTTTTTTCTTCACAACGCACAACTTTCTGTTTGTGTTTGTAATGTGGTGAATTCTGTAAAAAGTAAAGGGGTTGGATTTTTTTGCAGGGCATTGTTTTCTGTAGCTGTAACTAGTTCAGATCTAGAAGTTGGCCCAGAATGCATCTCTCTGGATTATGGACAAAAATCAGTTCACATAAAGCAAAAGATGAATCAAGAAACTCCTGCAGTGGTAAAAAAAAAGATACAACACCTACAGGAAACTTATTTTCTCTGCCTTGTCTATCTCGCTCCATCCACATTTGGGTTATTGCAGCATCTCAGCGACTCTTTTCTCATGTTTGGCTGCATCCTCAACAGGCACCCTGTCCTTCTTTCACTTCTTCCTGGGACTCAGACTCAATCTGTGCTTCACATTTTAATGAAAACTGAGGCATCCTAAACAAGATCCTTCAGAGCTGATTGCTGCAATTCAAACTTCTTTTCATCATCTCTCTTTTCAGGCAATATCTTCAAATTCAGTTTCAGAATCTGTGGCCACCAACACAAGCCTGCAATCAAATCAGTTCTCAGCCTGTTTTACTTTGGTCCTCCCAAGGCGCTGAATACACACCCGGCTCATGTTTCAACCGCACAATGACAAATATTCCTGTGGGTTTCTTTGAGAAAACAAATCTTCACGCTTTACTCAGCAGAGCTTTTCCCCTGCCTCTGTTTTAATGAAAAAAAATGCCTAAAAATCTCTTCAAGCTTTCTTAAAATATAGTTCAGCATTTGATTAGCTCATAATTAATAGCACAAGTGGGAATTTGTAGGTTTGTGACTTGAAAACGTTTCAGTTATTTTGAGAAAAATTACATTTTCAGAGACAGATAAATTTCAGACTTTATCAACTTTTTAGACTATTTTAACTTCAACTGCAAGTATTCACAATACAGGCGATGCTCAAATGGAAACTGATAACACAAACGGATCTTCCTGTTAAGTTAGATTTTTATCATAAAGTTCAAAAGGTCTCCAGTCCCCTAAGATATGTAAACATGATAATATTCTCATTCAAAATAAAGAAAATAAAACTTTAATGGGCTTGTCTACCTTAAGATTAACATGTTTTAAACTGTATGATACTGTATAGCTGTGGTTGGGTCTCAATTTCAATATAAACGATGGTTAACAAGTCTTTAAGAAGAACCACCGGCTATTTTTTATGGACCGTCGATCAACTGGTTAAATTTGAGAGTCTCCTTAAAATTCTGTAAAAAGATAAATAACCAAAGAGACACAAATATATACAAACACCCCCATAATGCGTTGTTAGGTATCCTTAACTGTGACAAACACGTTTTGTTGAAAACAACAAGGTTCTGGGGGTTCTCTGCATATTTGACCACTGCAAATAACAGATGCAGTGAAGTTCATTTCAACTGGTGGGTTTCTTGGCAAAGTTTACACATTTTTGGTAGGGTTCGGGGGGGGGGGGGGCTTTGGTTACCTTTGGATATGCCATTTTTCATCCTCTAGACTTGAAAACTGTCTCAGGGCGTATCTGCTTAGCTGTTTTTCTCCCAGTCGAAGGCAACAGTGGAGAGGAAAACTCCCCTTTAACAGGAAGGAAAACCTCCAGCAGAAGCAGAACCAGGCTCAGTGTGAACGCTCATCTGCCTCGATCCACTGGGGGTCAGAGCGGACAAAGAAAAACAGCATAAATATAAAAACAATGACATCAGTTGCTCCTGATCGGGGGCATGTGTGACATCACATGTGCCCGATTCTTGTACACGCTTGCCATGAGGAATTGCTGCAAAGTCAACGACTCCATGCCAGCAACTGTCCACTGTGGCTCCACGGTCATTCAGGAGGAGTGAATCCTGCAAGTCAGTGACTGGATGCAACCTGCTGGGTTTCCTTAGAGAGAAAAGTTTTTTTTAACAAATCTGTCTGTATGATTCGATTTAATTGACTTTGTAAATGTAAAGTGCTTTGAAATGTTGTGTGATGTGAAAGGGTTTCATATAAATAAACTGAACTGAATTGAAACTGAATTGGAGAAGCTTGCTGTTATCCCACCGGTTACAGGATGAACACCTACACTTCATTCGTCATTGTTGCCCGACCGTTAAGGTGCAGATCATAATTTGGTGTGCAGATGTGCAAAGAGCAAATATATCGTTTTAATTAGAAAAATTTCCAAAATGCTCAGAATGGCAATGCAAAGAAAATGTGATTGTATGTATAGTTCTGACCCTCTGAAGATTAAGGAACATGCCCCCGATTCTTGTTTTCTAAAAACGTATATAATTTTAATGCATTTATGCCCATGATAAGCTGAATAGTTTCATAGCTAATGCTGACTTGAATTTTATTCTCTCTTTTCCTAGAGAAAACAATTTGCTGTAGAAAACAATCCCCACATCACGGTGCTGCCACCACCATGTTTTGCTGCAGGAGTGCTGTTAGGTGATGTGCATTGTTAGCTCTGCCCCTCTTACAGAGTTTATCATTTTGGCCAGAAAGCTCTCACCAGGCTGACCAGTTGGTCCCTAGCTACTAATTAGGTGACGTTTGAAATTAGTTGTACTGGATTTTACTTTGTGGTAATGGTGAAACACGCAGATCAGTCGGCGTTCTACTTCTTAGTTTTTAATCAGCAAATATATTTTTTCTCTGCCATTTCAAAGTGAATTACTAGTTTATGTTGGTCTATCACATAAAATGACAATTCCACGCACCAAAGTTTGTGTTGTAAAAAAACGCAGAGAGGTTTAAAGGGTTTGCATTTTTTCCAAGGCACCTTAGCAGTGTGTGTGTGTGTGTGTGTGTGTGTGTGTGTGTGTGTGTGTGTGTGTGGGGGGGGGGGGGGGGGGGGGGGGGGGGGGGGGGTTAGGAGTTGCATTTAACTGACCTAAAAGTTGATATAACCATTAACAGAGCCTCCCAGATCCATTTGTTTTTCTAAAGCTCTCAGCTACGACAGAGATCCCTGGGTTTCCAGCCACCGTCCACATTATTGTAAAAACCAGAGGATTAGATGGTCTCTCCATACTGCTTGTTGACAGTAGAGCTGGCCTGAGCAGCAGCCCCTGCCACGATGGCATTAGAAGTGTGTGTTTAGGAACTCCCTGTGGACGTCTGGGAACTGGAATCTAATTAGGTTCAGCTCGGCACTCTCCAAACATCGCAGCGACATTTCTCTCCTCTGTCACAACCCTGTGCTTCCTGGGATTTCATTTCTACCAGGAGAACGCACACAGATGGCACGATGGAACTGATGTGTTTGGGGCTAAATGGGCCATGAAGATTTTTTTCTCCCCTCTTCAAAGTGTGCACACTCCTCGAAGAGAATAATGCTCGCCACCTTCGCTGATACTTTTCCCAGCTTCACTCTTTTCTTCTGCACGGCAGAGGCGAATCCAGTTAAAGTTCTCTTCAATGAAACTTTCTTTGAGTCAATAAGCCGGGTGCCAGCATGACATCAGGCGGTAATAGTGGATGTAATTTGCTTTTACATATTGTGACTCAACAGGGAGACTTCAACATGGACATATGGACAGAGGCTGTGAGAAAGTCATTCCAATTAGACTCATTCCCTCGCTGAGGCCATCAGCGGCTCGTCAGCGTGACATTTCATTGCCACGATCTCGGCAGGATAAAGCTGACAACAATGAGCTAGCATTAACACCACCTGTCATTTCAGCAGCTTTCAAATGGCAGCTTAATGCTAAACGCTTCTGTTGGTAATGTTAGGAAACACACTAAGAGAACATTGACACTTGTGTGTACACTTTGGGCTTGCTTCCAAATCTTTGTAGCATTTCCCGCACAACACCAGATGGGGATGAGCAGAAATCTAACAGGAAGGAGAGCCGCGTTATAGCCCTGGTCTTTTAAATTGACATAATTTCAGTTCTGGAAAGGCGAAGAGTAAAGGAGAAAAAACCCATCCATCGTTTTTCTATCCATCCTCGCAGGGTACATAAGGGCTGGTGTCCATCTTCACCAGCAGCCAGTGGACAAGGGGCAAGTCGGCAGTCCATCAAACTTCCAACGACTACAAACACACATCTAAGGTGACCTTAGAGTAGCCAAATAACTCCAATGTGCGCCTCTTTGGATGATGGGATTAAATTTATACCTAAAAAGAACCAATGCATGCATGTGCAGAAAGAGACCTGGGTTGATTTTAAGACAGGTTAATATCTTGAGTGTTTGGCAGAGGGAACCACTGCAGATTGTATTATTGAGACTTGGAGGAAAACACTCCACAGCTTTGTCTGACGGGAGCATATTAATCCAATTTAACGTTTGTCTTTACTAAAGGTTATGTTCTTATTCTTAGCATGGACGTTGCGAGCTGAAGTTTAAATGCACAGCTTAAAAAAAATCAAAGCTGCAGCTCCTGTTTCAATCCATCTCCCCTCCTAGTTTTCTGGCCTTTCATGACTGACTCTGCGCTTGAGAGTCTGACTCTGTCACCAGAATCAGATTTATCTTCACAAGTCACAACTCGCGGCAGCTCTGAACAAAAGTTACGGCTTTGGCGGTGACAGAATAAAAGTTTGAGAAGTATGTTCTTCTGACTTTTACTTTGTGAAAGTTAGAAGTTTCTGCCACGGTTCACAAGAGGGGCATGTGTCACCGAAATGAAAGACAGTAGTTAACATATTACTGGAGGCTAAATGGGCCGTGGAACAGCTGAGATGGCTAAAAAAGGGCCTTGGAAACTATTACAGGAGTTTCTTTTTCTCCCTTTGAATTTCTGTTTCCAGTCAGGCAGAATTGACAGATTTAAGCTGCCACTGCCCCTGCAGCCCTGCCTTGCAGCAGAGTTGCTGGGTCTGAACTAGGAACTGATAGACCAAATATATCCTCGGATCTTCTGTGATTAGGATGTTTTCCGAAGGCTAGCGGCACTTCAAAGAGGCGGCAGATAACAGCTCTCACCTGAAGAGAGGTTTCGTTTGGCTGATGAAATGATGATTTCAGCTTCCTTAACAACCCAGACACAAAAAGCTTAAATGGGGAAAATCCGGAGCACTCATACTTCAACCACACTATTCACATTAAGATTACATACCATATCAGCCGGCTTGATTTAAGCCCAACTTCCTCTTATTTCAAAGACACAGAAAAGCACCCAGACCTTTGTGTGGGTATGAACCACGGCCTCCCTGCGGTTGAATCTTCTGGATCCCCTAAGAGCTTCCGAGCAAGACCCTCGGTTTAGAAATCCACAATGAGGAAGAGGGAATCCAAATTTTCACTGTGAGAACTCGAACAGGCAAGCGTTTCATCAAAACATGACGGTTTCAACGGGAGGCGTAACATGAGAAAAATCAGACATTCCTTTGCTTTGGTGCTCAAAGGTAGCCTCAAATACAGAGAGCTGTGTTCAAAATGATCAATCATTGTTTTTGACAGAAATTATATTTCTAAATGGCAAAGACGTTACCAGATGGTGTAGCAGGGAAACCAACAAACTCAACAGTCATGACAAGAACCCGGCTGATTCTGTAATTGACTCACTAATTGAAGGTGAAACAGGTGTCAAAAAGGTGTTCCTAATTAAAGGACGGAGACAGCAAATGTTGTGAAGTGTGGGAAGAGTGCATTCCTCTCAGGAAATCTGTGTGAAATAGTTATACGGAGATATTGCTCATAAGAACGTTATATTTTCATTAACACAGTTAGTTGGACAGGAGAAACATAAAGTGCCGAATGTAATGCTTTAAAATAAAAACCAAAACCAGACAGGCATGAGAGGAAGTGTAAACTACCACTACAATGGGTCAAAAAATAACTAAACTCAAAGACTTAGACAATGATCAGCTCCAGGGTGATTAAAGAAGGTCTACAGTTACCTGTGAGTACTGGGACATTTATAGGCCAACCCGTGGGCTCAATTGTTAAATAAATAAGGACCGAAGAGGTTACATATTTCCAAATATCACGCTGACTGGTCTAAAGGGGAATGGAAAACCCATTTTTTAGAAAATAGGATCGTTTTGGGTCCAGCGGCTACAGCCAGTTTGTCAGTTGTTCTCAAAACACTGAATTTAAGCCACAATAGAGTTAAAAGGGACATATAGTGCTTTTTAATGTCTTCCTTTTCACATTTCAATCATTCTGCTGTGGTCTATATAAGGTAGAGCTGCATTGCTTTGGTCTGAATTCCCCCCTGTTCTGAGGAGTATCTCAGACCATCTGGTTTCGGTTGCTGTCTCTTTAAATCTAAAGGAGGCACTTCACACCGTGCCCTCCTCCAGGTGGCAGAGCGTTCCACTCCTCCCTCTTCGGCCATTTGTGTAGAAATATTAGTGATTAGTGAATTCTGTGGTTAATTACTAACTCCAATAACCAAACATTTTCACTCATCCATGTGTAGCTTTGGGATCCTTCAGCCTCGACAACATAATTGCAGCAAAAAAAAATAAAAAAAAAAAAAATGGCAGACTAGCGAAATTGGTAAGCCAGAAGTCCATGACCTTGTTTAGCAGCTCTGCAGCAAATACAGTGAAATAATTGGTCAAAAGAACAGATAAAACTGAACAGGTCGAAAAATTTGACCTAGCCAGAATATAAAGATGTCTGTGCAGCTCCTGGAGAGACTACATTCAACTTTTACGCACTCCTAAGACTCCAAGTACACAGCAAAATGTTTTCAAGGGCTAAAATATCGGATTTTGTATGATGTTGCCCCTTTAAGTGGAGGTTCGTACTTGAGGCATGTGACTTAGAATTGAGTCAGACTCGAGAAACAAATTTAATGACACTAGAGTCGACTTGATGATCTCATTAGACCTTTCAGGGGACGTAGACTTTGATGACAATGACTTATTGCTTTACTTGGTCTGGAGCCCTTTGACTTGAAAAAGATATCTTACATCAAACAGAAAATGTGCCACAAACGAAAAGTGTCATGAAATAATGCAAAAGATGCGATGCAACCTCCTTAGTGTACTCTGCCATTTGCCAACATTTCCTCCCGTTGTTCCTACAACAAGCTCTCTGCATCCAGCATGCACTTTACTTGCTTTTTCTTCTGGTGGTAGAGTGGTCCTGGAATAAACATCATCACTCAGTCGACAGGTAGGCTACTATGCAGTAAGATTTCAAATCCAAACAGAAGCAAGTGTCTCAGACCAATTTTTATTTACAAGCATGGAGACATCTGCTGCCAGTTGTATCGATATAGTTTTCGGTGATGAACTCGGCGCAAAAGACTAAAAGTAACCAAAGAGTAACCATGACGTCTTCCCATAACGAAACAGCTTTTCTCTTAGGAAAAAATCTGAATTTTAATACCCCCCCCCTTCATGTCAAGACTGAGGGACACCCACAGACACATGCTGACGTTGTCTTTATTATTTAGCTTTAATTAATTTGCCCCAAATGCAATGCTTGCAGAGCTGCAGTGTTATAGTTAGATTTAACGCCACTGTTATGCTAAAACTTGTTTTAATCAATCGTTTATATTTCTACATGTAAATTTCTGAGATGGATTTTTCAGATGATCCTTTGTATTTTACTGTCACTTTGCTGATACATTTCTTTTTTCAACTTAATTTTTTTTGACAAATATCACTAACCCAATTTAGCTCCATAGCTGCCAAGGTCCAGTGTTTTTGTAAAAGGAGCCCAAATCATCTACCCTTTACCACCATGCTTGATGGTTGGTAAAAGGTGTTTGAGCTAACATGTCATAGTTTAAAAGTATTTTTATAACTCGCATAACCAGATTTCTAAACCTAAGTAATGCAACATTTTGGATTTTAGAGAGAAGAGTCTTCCTCCTCTAACCCTTCAAGCAATACAGACTTTCAGGGTTTTTCCTGTTGCTCTGTCTTGTGGAGGACCTTCCTCTGTGTATAATTATAGAGTTTCTTCTCTAAGCTCATATATTATCTTTATTTTATCAACTTTTGCTATGCTTTAATACTCAGCTCTCCAGAGCAGCAAACTGCCAAAGCTTTTGCTTGTCTAAATGTGGCCAGACTAAGAAACAATTAACCATAAATTCATAGAAAGTGTGGAACCTGATGTGTTTTTGTACTTGAGGCTAAATTTAAACCCCATCAGAACTTAGTAAAGGTCAGATCGGTTTATTAGATTTTGAAATGTACTGTCTTGTAATTGAAAGTAAAGGCATATGTTACCTTGTGTTCAAAGGCATTGTCATAATCCCAACTTTTTAACCATGTTCAGTTGCACTAACAATGCTGTGCATGTGACTGCAGAAACAGAAGACCCAATAACAAAGCAGCTTCTCTAATATCAGCATCAGGCTCTTTATTCTTTGTAGGATTTATTATTCCGCCCTCGGCTGCATGCAGTGTGTTGCCAGAAAAGCCAGAATAACGAATGTTACCTCGTGAACTCATGAACATGATTCAAACTGTCTTCTCTGGTGTTTTCTGTCTGCCTCACTTTGAACTTCTCTTTCAATCAGCGTTTGTCTGCAGTAATATGGCTGCTGCTGTTCGGCAAGACTGCTGGAACAGGACGGTCCACTCCATTACTTCTGCATGGTGAATTTTATTTTGAACCATACGCTGCACAGATAACAACCGCAATACTCCACCTCTGCTCGTGAGTTACCTTCTTAACTTTCAGCTTCTGACGTCAAAGTAATTCAGACATCTACAAATATTGTTTTTTATCATTTATTGCCATTATTGTTTGCATTGCACTTGAATGTACCTAGTAAGTGGAAGTTACTGTAAAATAAAACTTAATTGGATGTTAGCAGGGGCGATTCTAGGATTTGACCTTTAGGGGTGTTCAGCCCCCAGTGTTGACTGTGATTCCTGGCATGAACAACAGGCTTTCCATTTTTAGTCCAGATGTAAGATTCTTAGAGTTGACTAATTTTTGAGCTAAAGCTCGTCAAACAAGCTACAATACGGGCCCATCCAAAAGCAGTGACAAACAGATTGAAATGTTTTCACGCGATAAAACCTTGTGCATTTGTAAAACCTGCATGATGGCAATAGTTAATTCAATTCAGTTAGACTAGCTATATTGATAAAAGTGAGGAATAATTTCCCTAAAGACACAAAACTAACTTAGCTTTCTTGAAATGAAATTTTCTCTGGCTTAACAGAGCAAAACGTGGTAGCCCACAAAAACCTTTTGCTGCACAGTGTTTGTCAGCTGGCTGAAAAAAGGGCTGCTATTGCTTTGCTTATAAGAGAGACAAATTTAGCAGTTTGGATATGGATATACTTTATGAAATTTGCATACTGAACTTTGTCTTTTTTAAAACTCAGATTAAGAGAAATAGTTTCCTTATTAGGAAAAAAAACATACAGTTCAGATTTTCAGACAGGCATTCTGAATCTACTGAGCTCATGTTTAGAAACAATTCATTAGAACAGCTGAAGCGCTTCGGACACAGATGCCACATGTGCAGAAAAGAATATAGCTGCAGATGTAAAATGTTCGAATAGAAATAGATCCAATTAGCTGCGCTCTGCTTTTTTTTAGCAACTAAAAATATCTGTGGTCCCATCTGATTGTGAAACAAAGATGCAAGGGCATAGGTTTGATTTGAACTTTGGTAGGGACACCTACAAACAAACCTTCCCTGGTCTGACGTCATTGGTCCTACGCAATATGCATGCTCCTATTTTTTGATGCTTGACTTGAGCGGCAGGGCGCGTTTCGTCTGTCTAAAGAGAAAAGAGGTATTTCTTGCTACATTTATACAAATTTTATAACCACGACACACTAGATGCTGTTTGTTAATATTTAAAGCATCACCGGATCTGATGAATGTCGAATTGGGACTTTTTTCCATTTGAACTAACAGCAACAGAGACAAACATATGTGCCTATTAAACCAAATATAGTCACAATATGTCTGTCTATCCTGTATTTTCTTTTGAAGATATAGAAATGTGCAGAGATAAACCCCACCCTTATTTTTTTTTTCTAAGATACTCTGCATCATAAAACAAGGCAAAATTATACATTCAAAGGACTGCAAATAAATTTCAGGTATTTACTCTGCACTGGAAGTAGAAGTGTCACTGACACTGACAGCATTTCAAATATTAAATTCAAACAACAAGGAGAATTTCAAATTATATGGACATGACAATGGGAGAGTAAAGGAAGAACAAAAAGTGAAAGAAAAGAAAAAAAAAAAAGAGTAGAGGTGAAAGAAAGAGGAGATAAAAGGAAGAGAATGATAAAATGTCCTCTGTCTGCTCCATCACCTGGAAAGAGACACAAAAAGAACAGCACAACCAACAGACATAAAGCAACAGATACACTCGAATAACACCTAGGTGCCATTGCTAAATCATATATATTATTATGTAAGCTGACATGTGTAATGTGATATTTGAAAAAAGAACGTGACACAACATAAATAAATAAATAAATTATAAGATTACTGTATATAAGTGAACACTTAATACCTGGGACCTAGCACCAGTGGGAGATGTGAAAGTGCACTAGTTTAGGTGAAGATTATCCAGAAATAGCTTGATAGTGATTGTGGAGAACCAAAGACCCACCTTCCCCGAGCACAGAGGCAGGCGTCAGGGGACCCGTAGCCCCGGACTCCCAAAGGGGTCCCTAAAGCAGGTCGCCCAGGAGGGGCCGACACAGGATATCTGCAACCCCCCCCCCCAAGGAAGGAGCAGAGACGACCCCGAGGAAATCCCCCAGCCACCGCAATGCCGACGCCCTCAAGAGCCGCGGAGACGAGCCCGTGGGCTCCGCCGGCAGCCAGCCCCGCTGAAGTGGTCCCGGCCATGGGCCCTGAGGGCCAGAGGCCCCAGGGGCGCCCCGCCCCCGCGACGAGGAAAAAAAGAAAGAAAAAAAAAAAAAAAAAAAAAAAAAAAATTCAAACAACAAATGTACAACTGGGCTGTAGTTACTCTCTTTAGCCCATTTCATGTAATTTATCTTAACATTCCAAACACATTTCTTATATCATATATCTGAAGAGTAGATAACAGCTTCTCCTTACCTACATCCTCTTAGATAACTAATTATTTCCCTAACAATAGTGAGTTGTCAATGTTTAAATGTGCAGTAAATCTTAATACATAAGGAGCATAGAGGACCCAGTACTGTACTCTGAGTAAGTTTGGTTACACTAAGACTGAATTGTTATATGAGTGGTTGTCCATTTCATCATTGAAATGAGAACATATTAATATACTATTGGTATATACTGGTACGACTAAGAACAGCAGATTAAACTTTAAGATCTGTAAAGGCCTATATTAAATTAATTTTGCGACCACATCAACAAGTTAAATAATTGCCTACTTTTTGGTGTACCAAATTACCCTCGTAATGATGTAATATTTTATGAGCTAAGCCCCTGATGATGAGAATGTCTAGCTCCGCCTCTGGTTTGTACTAATCTACTAATGGACAGTGTGGAAATCTATGTACAATAAAACCAATGTAAATAGTGTTCCTCGGTTGTATTTGTCTTTATCCTAATTCTAGAAGTAGAAATAGTCAAATAAATAGCACTATTATTTTGTGGAACCCTAATCATGCTATTATAACTAAGGAAAAGTCTAAACAAAAAATAGTTGTTTAGGCGGCACCTAGTGTTCTTATACTGTATATTATGTAAAAGAAATTACACCTGCTATTTATACCTGAACTGCCTCAAAGGGTCGACAAAAAATGAAAGCAACAATAGCAACGAAATATTGGTAAAAGGGAAACCCTCACCTTTTCTTTTTCAGACGGCTGTGGCTAAGAATCTGAATTTTTAATAGCCTCCAGTCTTTGCTTTTCCATCTTTCCAGCATTCTTCAGAACTCCTGCCTGGCACAGAATATTTAGTTTTATAAAACACATTAGGTTTTTGTTGATAAAATGTATTATACTTCAGAATTAAATGCTATTTTGAGATGCTAATGTTAGTTACTTACATTTCTCCAGTTCAACAAATCAAAACAGTCTCTCCTGCTTCTTTACAGAACTGCACTCAGCAGCTTTCACCTAATTTAGTGCTGATAATATTTAGTTTCTTAACTGGGACTAGTTTCGTAGTCTAGTATTAATTGTAGTAACAGCAGTATCCCAGTATGAATCAAAACAAATAACGCCCTCCAAGTACAAACACAAACAGGCACGCACACACACGCAATACAAAGCAGCCAATCAGGAAGAGGGAAGGCGGGATTTAAGGCAGCACAACCAATGAGAGTGGAGTTAAACAGCACACAGCACAGTCCGGTGTGCTGCAGATTTAAAGGGACAGGGAAAAAAAAGCAGGCAGTGGAGCTGCGCACAGCAGCGTTGAAATGACACCGTGGGAACGCCGAGCGCTTCAAACGGAGGCGCTCCGGGTGAACCTGTGCATGTACGCACGTCTGGCAGAGCCAAACCGACACGCAGGAATACTCGGAATCAGTAATTTTTTAGGGGTGCTGATCTAAAAATGGCCTAAATACGCCACTGGATGTTAGAGAGGAAAGAAATTGTAAGCAGAACATTTGTAGAAGAGTTATAACAAGATAAGAGTGTTCGGAAATAAATAGCAGATTTAAATCCGATGACAATTCAATACTGGTTGATGGTTCAGGAGTATTTCAAGAGACATTTGAGAAGTTCTACCTAAAATGACCTGCATTTCTTCTCCTTTATGTGGAACTGTGGGCTAATGGGCTGTGGACAAAACATTATACCTGATCTTGCAGGTCAACCAAGACTGAGTAACATCGCCTCGCTGTCCAGAAAGCTCAGCAGCATTCTCCCACCAGTGAGCATCATCCATCACAGCGGCCTGACTATCCACTTCAGCTTCTTCATCAATAACATTTGCCTTATTAACAAGCTAATTGCAAAAGAAACGAGTCCACCTTGAGGCAGCCAACATGCTGTATTTTGCATATGCTAATGATCAAGATGAATGTTGCATTATGTCTTTGTGGAGATGCCACGGCGTGCAATGATGGACTCTTCATCTTTAGTAAAGGTGATTACCTTAAAACAGATTTATATGTTTAACTCTTAAGTCCCAGCTCTGGTCACAGCGCAGCGTATCAGTGGTCTAACTTTATTTTTCCTTTTCTCATTAAACACAAACACATGAGTCTCAAGCTTAAATTGTTCAGAAAAAAATACCCTCTAACACAATTTAAACCGGATAATTTTAATTATTTTCTACAGCCTACTATGGTTGTGCAACCATGTTTTACCGAAAAACATAAGCTGGAAGCTTCTCAGAATAATCTATTAATTTTTATCAAACAGATCTACTTGTGCTTTGGCTTCAGTATGGGATATTCACAGTTTATGTAAAATTGTGTCCTACAAAAAACAACCTGTGTTGTATTTAAAATATTGGTTATGCTATGAATACAGGCTGCATTTAGCACTTTTTAGACCAATCAAAGCGCACCTCACTCCAACCACATTCATTGATTTTGACATGCATTCATACCCCACAGCACTTTGCTCAATATATTGATCACTTATTTGTATGCCACACGGGAGGAAGGCACTGATAAGCTCCTCAGGGGCAATGTAAGAGCGCTACACTTAATAGTGCAATTGTAGTGTAACTAAATATCAAATATAGATTTATATTTTCCCGCAGACTACTCTATTCCAACATATTGAATATTTCTTAAGAATTTCTTCATCGTTCAGCTAATTTATGAGGGTTTAACAGAGCCAGAGATCTTATTTTTAACTAGCGGCCTTATTACCAGCAGCAAATGTTAATCAGATGTAGCTGCCTCTTCATCGGGAGTTTCTGGGGAATTTAAATGATTGAAAAATGCTTGAAAACAAGGTTGGTTCATGACATTACTGGACAGCTTTTACGTGCATGGGTTTTGCTCCTATAAGCAATGTGACATGTAGAATTTCCTTTATAAAAGCCAGAACAGCCTTTCTGACTAAAATGTCCAGAATACAAACCAGTAAAGCTCTCAGATATTAAAAAATCCTAAACACCCTCCAAAGGAACTTGTTTAGTTTGAATGTGGAACAGTAGGAGCCCTTTTTGTCGTTTATGATCTCACAAGCTGAAAACGTATTAATTCAGCGTATCATGAGCCAACTATTAATTTACACCCAAGCACACATCAGGGAGCAGGCGGAAGGCAATCTAGAGAGATGGAGGTTTGCCCTGGAAAAGAGGAGAATCAAGACAGAATCCATGGGAGTGAATGAGAGCGACCCAAGAGGAGCCATGAGGTGACAGGGAGCAGAGATAGAGGTGGCGGATTTTAAACACTTAGGGTCCAGAGCAACAGAGAGTGTGGAAAAGAGGCGAAGAAACGTGTCCAAGCAGGTCGGAAAAGGGTGGAGAAAAGTGTCACTTGTGTTGTGTGATAAAAGAGTCACAGCGAGAATGAAAGGAAAGGAGCAGAAGGCTGTGGTGAGACCAGCAATGTCTGGTTTACAGACAGAGGCACTGAGGAAGAGACGGGAGATGAAGATGACGAGGTTCTCTCTGGGAGAGACGAGGATGGAGAGGATCAGGAATGAGGGCATCAGAGGGACGGCTCAGGTTAGATCTGGGGTGTCAAACATACGGCCCGCGGTGGCTAAATGCATTATAATTATTCAACAATGAATTTTTTTTTTTTTTTTTTTCCAGTGTCCTGTCTGGCAATGTGGCAATAAGAATTGTTGTCTTAATGCCAAAAAGAGCTCATCAGATTTGACTTTCACCAGTGGAGCAGTACTGCTTTTGCCATAGTGCTCCGCTTGATTTATGAATGTGAATAGTTTTATTATGATTCATGCGGGGAATATCTCAAATAATATGGACACTACAATGGAAAAGTAGGAGAGGAAATGAAGAAAAAGAAGAAAAAAAGAAAAGGTGAAAGAAAGAGGAGACAAAAGGAAGAGAATGATAAAACAATTATTGAAAGAAACATGTACTTCGTTAAATTGAAAATCTGCAGTTCCTGTATTGTCCACGAGGGGCGCTGTGTTTTAATCAGCAGATGGTAGCACTGAGCTTCAGAAGTGGAAAATTGATTTTTCTTCTGTCATGGTTTTCAGATGACGAGCCCACATGCAGATACGAACGGGAGGCAATGCACAGTTTTAAGACTTTTATTAAAGGAAAACAGGCAGGTCTATGGACGGAACTACAGGTGACTCGGCTGGGTCAGAACGTCACGGCTGGAGAGTCTGTAAGAAAGAGCAAGTGAGTTCTTCTGAAATAAGAGCCAAGAAACTTGCTAGGAGTTGCGCTGCTTACCATTAGGCTGGGCGGACCTAACCGGGAAGAAGTAGCGTCATGAGAACTCTATGTGACTACTCAGATGGAGATAGGTGGCTAGTGGCTGAGGGCGGCAGATGTAGCTGGCGAGGAATCCGAGGCGACCTCATCGGCAGCGGTTGACAGATGGATTGACCAGAGTGAGCACAGAACCAACAGAACCCGGGAAAGGGGATCTCAGGCCTCGCTGGGTAACTTCCAGGAAGTATGAGGGGAGCGCCAGAGCAAAATCTGAGCAGACGGGTCTGCTGGTCTGTTTCTTCGGACGGGACGTCAAGACAGGTGAGTGCATCCAAGCACCAAAATCACGACTGGTTAAGGCTCCGGCGTCTTCCATCTGCCAGTGCTCTGCTTAAGAAGCCAGAGGAAGCCGCCTGCAACGAGCTGCAGGTGTGGACCACGCCTCCTCAGCCAACTAGGCACACCTGAGGAGTAGAGTTAGAGCAGCCAACACAGAGAACCCTGACACTACCCCCCCCTCAACGGCCGCCTCCTGGCGGCCCAGACGAAGAAGTGCTGGGCTGAGTAGACCAGAAATCCCGAATCAAATCCTGATTGGCGATGGTAGCTGCAGACACCCATGAGCGATCCCCAGAGCTGCGACCCTCCCAATCGACGAGGTATTGGTGACCCCTACCTCGTCGACGGGCATCCACAACCCTGATGACGCGAGGATTCTGACTGTCCTGGGAGGGTGGAGGGGGTCCGGAAGGAGGGTATGAATCATTGTCCAAAACGGGCTTAATCTGGGATACATGAAAAGTGGGATGAACACGAGAGTGAGGGGGAAGACGTAAGCGGACGGTGGTCGGGTTGATAACTGTCTCTATTTCATAGGGACCAGTAAACCGGGGAGCAAGCTTCTTGGCGGATGGGTTAATCAATACATCTCTGGATGATAACCAAACCCTCTGACCGGGGCGATAATGGGGAGCTGGTCTGCGGTGCTGGTCAGCAAACCTCTTACTCCGCTCTGCGGTGCGAGTGAGTGCTGTAACCGTCTCTTTCCATATATTCTGGCAGCGAGCAATATAGTCGTTGACGGAGGTGAAGGGAATCCTGAGTTCGTCTGTGGGTAGGAGTGGAGGTTGATATCCTAAGGCAACTTCAAAAGGTGAACGTCCCGTGGCTGATGTGATGTGAGAGTTCAGGGCATACTCTACCCAAGGCAAAAACTTGTTCCAGTCGGTAGGTGAAGATGACGTGAGGCAACGGAGAGTGGTCTCTAATTGTTGATTCATTCGTTCTGTTTGGCCGTTGGTTTGAGGATGGTATCCGGAGGTGAGCGTGTAACGGGCACCCAGAGCGGAGCAAAAGTGCCGCCAGACCTGAGAAATAAACTGGGGACCCCGGTCAGAGAGAATGTCAACAGGGATACCATGGAGCTTGAAAACATGTTTAATGAGGAGTTGGGCAGTCTGGAGGGCGTTAGGTAGCTTACGGATGGGAATGAGATGACAAGACTTCGAAAAACGGTCAACAACAGTCAAAATCGTTGACATGCCTTGGGAAACAGGGAGTCCAGTAACGAAATCAATGGCAATGTGGGACCATGGACGTTTGGGGATAGGAAGAGGATTCAACAACCCAGAAGGTGGCTGGTTAGAAGACTTATTCTGGGCGCAGACAGGACAAGCTAAAACATAGTCTCTGACGTCCTTGGTCCACGATGGCCACCAGAATCGCCGGGACACCTGAGACTGGGTTCTATAAATGCCCGGATGGGCGGAAAACTTAGCATCGTGACACCAGCGTAAAACCTCCGGGCGAACAGATTGGGGAACATACTTTAGTCCCGGTGGGCCCGTACCAGGATCCGGATCTAATAGTTGGGCCTGGTTAATCCTGTCCTCCAGATCCCAATGCAGACCTCCAACAGTGCATGTGGGGGGAAGAATAAGTTCCGGCTCCTTCTCTTGTTCAAATGGGGCAAACTGACGAGACAGAGCATCTGGTTTAATGTTTCTGGAGCCCGGTCTGTAGGTTATGGTGAGGTTGAAACGAGAAAAAAATAATGACCAACGGGCTTGCCTTGAGTTGAGTCTACGGGCTGTCTGCAGATAGGAGAGGTTCTTGTGATCTGTCCATATTATGATGGGCTGCTCGGATCCCTCTAGCCAGTGCCGCCACTCCTCCAAGGCTAACTTAATGGCTAACAGTTCACGATCGCCTACATCATAGTTTTGCTCGGCAGGGGACAAGCGACGGGAGAAGAATGCACAAGGGTGTAACTTCTTATCTATCTCAGACTGTTGGGATAGGACCGCTCCCACACCTGTGTTAGAAGCGTCTATTTCAAGGGTGAATTGTTTCGCAGGATCAGGGTGAACGAGTATGGGAGCCTGGGAAAAACGGGACTTAAGTCGATTAAATGCCTCATCGGCTTCAGGACTCCAGCTAAAAGGGACCTTGGTGGAGGTAAGAGCATGTAACGGGGAAGCTATCTGGCTGTAGTTCCTGATAAAACGCCTATAGAAATTAGCGAACCCAAGGAAACGTTGAAGCTGTTTACGTGACTCAGGAACTGGCCACTCCGTTACTGCTTTTATTTTTTCTGGGTCTGACCTCACTTGACCGCCTTCCAAAACAAGACCGAGGAACGAAACTGAAGTCTGGTGGAACTCACACTTCTCGGCTTTTACAAACAGGCGATTTTCTAGTAATCGCTGAAGAACAAGTCGCACATGTTGCTTGTGTTGTTCTAGGTCACGAGAGTAAATCAGGATGTCATCTAAATAGACAAAAACAAAAACATTCAAAAAATCCCGCAGGACATCGTTAACCAATGCCTGAAAAACTGCCGGGGCATTACACAAGCCGAAGGGCATGACTAGGTACTCAAAGTGACCTAACGGAGTCTTAAAAGCCGTCTTCCACTCATCCCCCTGTCTCACCCGAACCAAATGATAAGCGTTGCGCAGATCAAGCTTAGTAAAAATCTTGGCATTCTGGACTGGCTCGAGGGCTGATGATAATAGAGGAAGCGGGTACTTATTCTTGACGGTTATCTGGTTAAGCCCTCGATAATCTATACAGGGTCGAAGGGTCCCGTCCTTCTTGCCCACAAAAAAGAAACCAGCCCCTAATGGGGAGGAAGAAGGACGAATTAACCCCGTAGCCAAAGACTCACTGATGTATTTCTCAAGCGATTGACGTTCTGACCTGGAGATGTTATAGAGCCGACTCACCGGTAGAGGGGCCCCAGGTAACAAGTCAATCGCACAGTCGTATGGGCGATGTGGGGGCAAAGAACAAGCCTGAGTCTTACTAAATACCTGCCGTAAGTCGTGGTAATCCTCTGGAACGCGAGAGAGGTCAATCATGTCTCCGGAATCTGTCAAGGAAGTAGAGGAGACGGCTACGGGCCGAGCGGACTGCAAGCAGCGGGAATGACAAGTAGATGACCATGACTCCAGTCGGGACTCAGCCCAATTAAACTGCGGATTGTGGACCCTTAACCAGGCTATTCCAAAAACCACAGGTGAACGCTTTACCGGGAAGACAAAGAAGGAAAGCTGTTCCCGATGGTTACCGGAAACTATCACTACCAATGGTCGGGTGCGATGGGTAATAAGAGTCAATCTCTGCCCATCTAATGACGAGACCTGGAGTGGCTCGGGTAAAAGATCGACAGGTACTCGAAGCTGGTCCACAACCGCCTGATCTATGAGATTAAAATCAGAGCCTGAATCTACTAGAGCTAAAACATCAAAACTTTCCTGGTCGAATATTAAAGTAACTGGTAAACAACAACGAGAACCAAATGACGCCTTAACAGCCTCCCGGGGAATAGATCCCAACCTGTCCACCGATCCCCCCGTTAAGAGCGGCGGACTCGGTCTTTTGGCCGAACAGGACAATCTCTGAGGTAATGACCCTCACCTCCACAATAAAGACATAAGTTTTCCGAGACACGCTGCTGACGTTCCTTATTGGAAAGACCAACCTGCCCCAACTGCATGGGTTCAGGAGGTGTAAAAGAACGGGGTTCCTTCTTGGTAAATGTAGAAGAGGTGGAGGTGGATGATTGCAAGGCAAGGTTGGATCTAAAACGGGTTCGGCTGCGTAATCGAGAATCCAAACGGATAGCAAGTGCTACAAACTCCTCAAAATCCTCAGGTTCCTCAACCCGAGCTAACTCATCCTTTAATGACTCGTCTAGAGCCTGAAAGAAAGCTGCCTTTAACGGTCTCGGCTGCCAACCCGCAGGAGCAGCAAACGTACGAAACTCCACGGAAAAATCAGATACGCGTCGACCGCGCTGTTTCAAAGTGAGGAGATGACGAGACTGTTGTGCCGAATCCAACTCAGGTGAAAAAATTTTCTTAAATTCAGCAATGAAGTCCTGAAAAGTAATCCCAAACGACTGACAATCAGGGAATCGAGCCTCGGCCCACCTAAGAGCCCTACCCGTTAGTAGACGTAAGACATAAGATATCCTTACCTCATCAGAGGCGAAAGTCTGGGGAGAACGGTTAAACACCAGTTTGCACTGGAAAAGAAAACCACCGCAACTTCCACCGTCACCGGAGAATTTCTCCGGACAAGGTGACGCGCCCTCAAGTGGTGGAGTCCAAACCTGATTCTCCATGCTCGGAGCGTCGGAAGGCGGGGTAACGTGATCCTGAGTGACAGGTGAAGTCTTCGCGGAAGTGACTGTGTCCACAAGTAGGCTAACCTGAGCGGCTAATCTCTGAAGCTGTTCCTGAGTAGAATTGACAGCAAAACCTAACGACTGCATTTGTTCCTGCTGTGCGGCTATCTGCCGCCCGAACGTATCCGCTGGACTCTGGTGGCCGGAGCCTTCTTCTGTCATGGTTTTCAGATGACGAGCCCACATGCAGATACGAACGGGAGGCAATGCACAGTTTTAAGACTTTTATTAAAGGAAAACAGGCAGGTCTATGGACGGAACTACAGGTGACTCGGCTGGGTCAGAACGTCACGGCTGGAGAGTCTGTAAGAAAGAGCAAGTGAGTTCTTCTGAAATAAGAGCCAAGAAACTTGCTAGGAGTTGCGCTGCTTACCATTAGGCTGGGCGGACCTAACCGGGAAGAAGTAGCGTCATGAGAACTCTATGTGACTACTCAGATGGAGATAGGTGGCTAGTGGCTGAGGGCGGCAGATGTAGCTGGCGAGGAATCCGAGGCGACCTCATCGGCAGCGGTTGACAGATGGATTGACCAGAGTGAGCACAGAACCAACAGAACCCGGGAAAGGGGATCTCAGGCCTCGCTGGGTAACTTCCAGGAAGTATGAGGGGAGCGCCAGAGCAAAATCTGAGCAGACGGGTCTGCTGGTCTGTTTCTTCGGACGGGACGTCAAGACAGGTGAGTGCATCCAAGCACCAAAATCACGACTGGTTAAGGCTCCGGCGTCTTCCATCTGCCAGTGCTCTGCTTAAGAAGCCAGAGGAAGCCGCCTGCAACGAGCTGCAGGTGTGGACCACGCCTCCTCAGCCAACTAGGCACACCTGAGGAGTAGAGTTAGAGCAGCCAACACAGAGAACCCTGACAAAATCATTTCTTAATTCTTATCTGTTTGATGTATTTTCTCATGCAGGACAGTGTTTTTAAGTTGCAAAAAATGTGAATACATGTTTTTCAACATTGTACAATCACTGTGATCAGTTCTTATGTATAATGCACTTAAGTAAATGTTTAGGTAAAAGTATTGTTGAAATTGCACATACTTTTCTTAAAAACGCTGAGGTTATTCATAATATATTGTGTAAAAGTGAAATTCATTTAATATAAAAATCAACAAGTCCACTTTTATTAGTTCTATTTAATCTTGCAATGAGTTTACTCGTGTGGCCTCGTTGAGATCAGATTAAGCTGTATGCGGCCCCTGAACCAAAATGAGTTTGACACCCCGGGTTAGATGGTCTGGAGATGAAGCCAGAGAGGCCAGACTGAGATGTTCAGAGGAGGGATGGTGAGGACATCAGCAGAAGGATGTTGGTTCTGCCAGACAGGAGGTCCAGACAGGAGGTAAAGAGGACATGAAGGTAGCTGGTGTGAGAGAGGTAGATGCAGAAGATACGGTTAGATGGAGACAGATAACTCGCTGTGGAGACTTCTGAAATGAAAAAGGTTACAAAAAATAATCACGCTGAAAGAAGTCCACAGAACGTGACGAAAATAAAAGGTGCAACTGACAACATGTGACGGTCTGGAATATGTTTGTCCCATTACTGATGTCCTGTTTGTCTTTAAACACACTTAAATATTTCACATCAAACAAACAAATATAAGACAAAAGAAATGTTACCTGAATAGCCGTTGCAAAATAATATAAAATCAATGTATCTTATTGATAACTAAAGTTATCAAGGAGTCTTCTTCAGTTCTTAGCATTTTCAAAAGTGCTGATGATGAAGAAGTGGCTCTGTGGCGCAATGGATAGCGCATTGGACTTCTAGACAAGCACTTGAGAGGTGATTCAAAGGTTGTGGGTTCGAGTCCCACCAGAGTCAGATTTTATTCCCCCTTTGTTGGTAGAGCAGAGGACTGTAGTGAGTCCTGCCAGTAAGCCTTAGTGTCGCTGGTCCAAATCCGGCTCGCAGGAGATGCTACTTTAGGTGAGTGGTGGCCTAGTGGTTAGAGCATTGTACTTGTGTCCTGGAGGTTCTAGGTTCAATTCCCACAGACTGGGCACCCTGAGCAGTACCCTGCCCACTGCTCCCAGAGGGGACAGGTTAAATGCAAATATACATTTCAGTTAAATGTATATTGCAATGATAATAAGGATGATTATTATAAACCTTTTTGTCCCACCCCAAAAAAAATTAAAAAAAGAAAAAGTATTCATAAAAAGGGTAATTTTAGCAATCCCCAATTTATTAAAATGGATATCTAGAACCTATATCTACATATGGGGCTATTGTTTGATAGAGTTGTCATTGTACATTTTACTAAACAGGAACATCAGATTAGACAAAATAAGAAAATAAATCTTGTAAATCAAACATGTCTACTAGGTAGAAAACAACTAAAAAAGAAAGTAAGAAAGAACAATTTTATTTGTATAGCACCTTTTGCAGATAAAATCATAAAATGTGCTTCATAAAACACAAAGCAAAAGCACATACAAACATGGCATCATATTAAATTGAAATCCCTTCTATGCAAATATCTTTTAAGCTGCGTCTTAAAATGGTCAACAGAATCCACATGATGTAAAAACATACATGGATAACCTGCCACACTGACCATCGCATGCAGTGTTTTTTGACACCAGTGGTCAAGTTATAAAAACGTCTCACTGCATCAGTCGCACCGGTCACCTACCAACCGCTGCGTTTTGGAATTCCTTTTTTAAAAGGACTTCCGCCCTCGGCTCAGCAGTTTGTCCGAGCTGTTATGTGTTGTCAAAACCGATCAACGTAACATGACACATCTACTCTCCTATTCACTTTATTTGGGGCCTTTTGCAACATGCAGGAAGTGTCGTGTTGGTCCGAGCAAAGCTGTCGAAGGCCTGGGTGCAGGGGGTGGGGGTGGGGGGTGGCCTTCTGGCTCGTGCTGTGTCAGCAGCAGGAGCTGTGAAAAGCGGCCGGAGCAGCTCCACAGATTAGCTGCTCTCTGAACGGACGGCCTGGTGAATGGATCACATGCAGCACATCTGGGCTTTGTTTTTTCTCTGAGAGAAGAAGAGCTAAATGTGCAAAAATACTTAAGTCATCATTTAAGCGTACAGATGTCTTTTAAATCTCTTTTGAATTTTAGTCCACTCTTTTAAGCAAAACTGCGGTTTTCAGGAGTTTCACTAACCTGACTCTCGCCAGATGGATGTGGTTCCGCCGAGCTCCACACGGCTCCACATCCAACTGGACTCGCTACCATTGGGAGAGATTTCAACACCACATAAAATGGATGAGCCAATCAGGATTTTCGTAAATGTGACGTATCAGAGAAGTGATTGTTTGGATTCAGCCAACAATGGTGAGGAAGCAAGTGGTAACACTGATGCTGCTATTTCATCAGTGTTGTCCAATCTACCAAACATTAATTCTTTAAAAGAAACACAAGAGTGTTAGTGGAAACGATTGCTTCGCCATTCTCCCGACCAGGTTTGGCAACAGCTTGTGGCACGTCGGTAAAGATGACGGACAAGTGGTTTATCCAATCATATGCAAGGATTTTTGATGAGGCTTCTCCTCCTGAAAACATCTCCAATGGAGCGTTCCTAGATGGATGTGTGGAGCTCTACGGAACGACATCCATCTGAGGAGAGTCAGGTTAGGGTTTATCTATGCATATTTACTCTCATTCCACAGCATCTCTATCTGATTTAGGTCTGGACTTTGACTAGGCCACTTTTTTGTTTTGTTTTAATTATGCTGCGGTAAACTTATTGGTGTACTTTGGACCACTGTCCCGCTTTCTTTAAGTTGCTTCATGCTGTCACACAGGTTGTATTTAGTGATTAAGTGATTTTAAAGGCATGTAATCAGGCTTGGTTTTAGCGAGTAAAGTTAAACTCATCTATAACAAATTCAAAATTGAAAAAAAAAAAAACTTTTCACCAATGAATTGTTTGAACATTGCATTATGGTATTAATCTGATTATATTTGTGTGAGACAGCCATAATCCTTCACTGTGTTTGCTGCCATCGCAGTCAGGGGTGTCAGACATTGTAGCCTTGTGATGAAGCAAGAGCAGACACATACACAGATGAATCATGCTGCCTTTGAATCCTGTTAGAACTGAGAGTATCGCCAAGTCACTGTACACGGCGCAGCGATGCTGTCACATGCATGTGTGGACAGTAATCACGCTGGCTCAGGAAGAAAACTAACCTCTACAAGAATAAAGACAATCCAGGACACCGAACTGCTTCCAACTCATTCCCAACAACTGTGAAACGTAAGATCAACATTTTCTGATTAGGCTGGAAACGTGCTACCTAATCTCTGCTAAAAGCGTTAAATACCTAAAAATCAGGTTGAGCCCAGCGACAATTGCTGCAGCCGCTTGAATGTAATACCTCGGATTAGACTGAATTAAAAGGGGATTTTCCCTCAGCAACGTGTGAAGAAATTCTTCACATCACCATTTTCATCTGAGCGTGCAGCCGGCTCCGTCGCAGAGGCATGAAACCAGAGCTGAATGCCGGTGCACTCCTCCAGACTCAGGGACGGAAGCTGCCAGCTTTGTCTCGCCTTCAAGCCAAGAATGCTAATTGGGCTATTTAAAGGCTGCCTGTCTCTGGCCAAAAAGAAACGGCGAACGTTCCTGATTATATCATGTGTTATGTGTAAGGAGCCCACGCTACATCTATCACAGAATGTACTGAATGCAGCTTGTAGATCAAACACACACAGATTAGGCATAACATTATGAGCACCTGCCTAATAGTGTGTTGCTGCCAAAATAGCCTGACCCAATTAGGCATGGATTTCACTACGCCACTGGAGGTGTGCTGTGGTCTCTGACTGCAGGATGTTAACAGCAAACCCTGGAAGCACCAGGGCCTCCTGTACAAAGAGTTGCCGCGATTTGCCACCACCCTCCACACCCTCCGTAAGACGAGGAACCCAAAGGGATGTGGGTTGGAAATGCTCCTAAATGAGCCATGTAAAATCACAGACTCAGCAGTTTCTTATATTTTATTTTTAAAATCAAACATCCATTAATAATGTTCACTACTTGCAGAAATTAATGCAAAAGTTTCCAAAGGAAAGAGTTTAAAGCTTTAAACATGTTTATTCACATACATATCTTCTGTAAAATTAGAGGCACTCTGAAATTTTAGTTTAACCATTTAAAAAAACAACTGACGTATACGAATCCTGTGCGCTCCCACAGGTGAACAGGATCAATCCATACGAGAGGAATTAATATTCAAACTATCAAATGAATGTACCCAGTAAGACGCCATCCAACCCACACAGTGCCAGCTTGTGATCAGCTCCAGGCCATGCTGTTCATGAGAATGAATGAATCATGCCAGGCCACTTTGCCACAATGTTGCTCCAAATTATTTGCAAATCACAAAATAAGGATGGAGGAAAATCTTTTGATGAATTGCATCAGGAAAAGTGGCTGTTGGCTGCTGTAATTGTTGGACATTTAATGGGAATGTAAAAAGCCTGGGTGAGCTATGGATGATTTGATTTTACACAGCTGGCACAGCTAAGCTCCTGGATGATGGTTCTGATCATAATGCTACTACTATTACTACTACTACTACTACTACTACTACTACTACTACTACTATAAAAATTATGATAATAGTAAGCAAGTCATTATTGTTAAATATATTTTCTGTAACACTGTTTCTTTTAAAGGTACATAGCCATGTTATTTGACATTTTTTATTCATACGTCAGTAACTCTGTGGTTGGATACAAAATTTGTATGAAAGATTATCACGTTATTTATTTATTTGGTGTTTTGCGCGTTGTTTTTGCTCAATTTGTCAGTAAATAAAGCGCTCGTCTTTATTTACTGCACGTGCGGAGCAGGGGATTAACCAGGAAGCGGCTAACCGACATTAGCATCTCACAGCGAACTGTGGAAACAATGAAGAATGGTCCAGTGAAAAAAAAACAAAGAAATATATGATTCCAAGAGGGAAAAGCCTGGAATGTCTCTGGGAATACAGTCTGAACGTTGGTGTTCACTAAAGCGGAAGCTAAAGCTGCCGAGGCTCAGATGTGACGCAGAGTTGACTGACATGAGTAAATGTCCTTATTTATAATGTGATAGCAATGAGCTTCTTAGCCTCTACAGTCTTAAGCACAAACAACATTTTACTAAATAGATTGATTGAACTTAATTTTTCCGTCATGTTCTGATATGAGGCTCTTAGAGTTGATGTGGATGGGTTTATTTAATTATTAATGACTGGTTTTCGATCACGGCGAGCTGCTGCTTTTCTGCTTTTCATTTCAGGGAGTCAGTCTCGGTCCGGCATTATTTAATTTTGATATATTAGTCGCCACATGGCTTTCTGATAGTTCTGCGGTACAGCCAGCTACGTCTGTTTATATATGCTTATCACATTATTTTTAGGCTCAAATATGACTATTTTGTATAGGCATATAACGCGACTATACATCTTTAATATGTACTTATCTAATAGCTGACGGGCGGATTTCAAGTTGTTCGTTATATCTCTGTAGTCTAAAGCTATTTCCTTCATGTCACAAACAGTTTCACAGAAAACCCTCCAGGTGTCACAAAATGGGCCTGTGACTTAGAACTGTGCATAAGACATTTCCACATTCAGTTTATTACTGACAGAGCTGAAGGTTTGTGTGGAAAATGCTGTGTATGCCCGTTGTTTGTGTGCTTCACACCCTTTGCTCATGAGGCCCCATGAAGTTGTGTTTTGGGGCCCCCATGGATTGGGCCTGGTTGTTCACGTCACACAGATGCTCAGTTGAATGAAGATCTGGAAAGTTTGGAGGACAAATCAACTCCTTGTAAATTTTGTTCAAGGCGCAATATTCTGCTGAAAGAGTCAACAATAGGGAGCTCTTTCAAAGAGGGGGACCTGGTCCTGAACAGGCATGCATGCTTGGTATGAGTGAGTGGTGGCCTAGCGGTTTGAGACGGCTGCACCCAGTTCAAACCCTGCAGAGTGTCACTATGGGTCCCTGAGAGACAGAAATGCAGAAAGCACAAACTGAAATAATTTCATATTGTGATATCATCACTGTAAAATAAAAGTAAGGAAATAGATGTATTTTTGTTTCTTTGGGCTGACAGAAAGTATTTGACAGATGTGGAACAATGATTTAATTTAACAAGAAGACATGAACGGTCCCAGACTTTTTTTGCACTGTTGACATTTGTTACATTAAAACAGCAGCTATGTAGTTAGCTCAACTGAGAAAGGCTCTATGCTTGTAATTAAGAGATGTGTGCTTGACCCTGTTGTTTTTTATGCTAATCAATCAATATCTAATACATATCTACAATTGAATAATTAATGTAAAACTGGATTCATCCCTTTCTATCAGAACCAGAATTGACTTCTTCAACCAAACCACAGAACATGTTAGTTGGATTAGACTTCCCACAAGCATCTGCTTGTGAACGTGCTCCTTTTGGCTTTAAACACATAAAATAGGGACAAATACATTTTAATCAGCATTTATTGCTAATAGCAGTTAGAACCAGAACAAATTGCAGCGCTGTTTTCTGACAGACCAGACCCAGAACCTGTATTCTGTACTTAAAACAGTCACATAAATGGACAGGGAGAACCTGCTGGTTGGATACGTGATGATGATAATGAGGTGATGAGTTAATTAATTAATTCATTAATTTAGGAGTCATTAGGATTCCTGGCCTGAGGAGTCACATCCCAGCTTTGGCAAGACTCTGAGAAGCTCCTCATTCTGTTTAGTCTTCATAACAAAGAGAGAAAATAAAACATTTACACGCCGTGACTAAAGCCCTCGAGCTAAACGCGCACAAAGCCTCGACTCTGCACTGTCAACGGACAAGCTGTAAGCATGGATGGGGATTTTGTGACTGAATGTTAAAAGATTTAATTAAATTACAAGAGAGCACAAAAAGCATAAAAAGAAAAAGCCCCGAGGAGTAGCGTTTAACTGGCTTTTGTTGAGAAGGAACAATCAGCTGGAATTCCTCTTTGAGGTTTAACTCTGCTGTAAGATGCTGACTGGTATCACTGGGTTTATTAAACACTGAACAAAAGGAAATGCAAGCCTGAGAAAAAACAGAGGAGGTTGCACATTAAGCACGGAGGAACATTCACAAGTTTAAATGTTGTTTTGTGATATTTACTGAAACCACACATCCAACCCTGCTCCCCTCACTGAGAACCCAGAGGTGATGAACTGGCATGGAAGACTACCATCATTATGTCATCAATTAGTCTCATCAGTTGTTATGGTGACATAACATGCCCTGCAAACACAGAGACAGCTCGTTCTCATAGTGTCCTTGCCCATATTTATCCTCTGTGTCAAAAAAAGAAAAAAACCAAAGTGCAGCTGAGAACTGATATTGCCGTGTGGAAGGTCGAGCTAACCAAGGGGGCTTGTCCTAGTCCTGACACTTTACACGTCTTGCAGCTTTAAAGGCCTCCCCATCTCTCACATTCTACAAGTCTGCGACATTGGGCCACTTTGAAAATCTTCAAACCAGTTCGCTCAAAAACCCAGCATACATGGAGCGCATAAGGTTAAACCGATTACACTGGAAGGCATACAGAAATTTACTGGGAAATGAGTGCAATGCTCAAAGCAATAATGAAAACGGGCTCCTCTAAAACTCATCTGACTGTGTTAATTATCTGCACATTTGCGATTTTAAAATTCAAACTAAACAATCAAAGCGCCCCCTCAGGAAGCCTAAACAGCGCAAGCAATGAATCACTCGAGGATCTGAAAATCTGTGGCTCAACTAGTTGGTGCAATGACACAAGAAATTATGTGTATAATACCCTGGTTGTGTTTGCCATTGTGGGAAGGAAGCTAATCCCCAACTACCTGCTGCGTGACATGAACATGATGAAAAACAGTATGACAGCTCAGACTGATGGGGGGGAAGGAAGAGACAAGAATCACAAATCGAAGATGAGTAGAACCGACGCTGGAAAAGACCACTGGTGGCAAAAACGAAATCCTTCTGCTACAGACATAAAGAGACAGATAGATAGATAGATAGATAGATAGATAGATAGATAGATAGATAGATAGATAGATAGATAGATAGATAGATAGATAGATAGATAGATAGATAGATAGATAGATAGATAGATAGATAGATAGATAGATAGATAGATAGATAGATAGATAGATAGATAGATAGATAGATAGGCTTTATTTTTCAATCTATATGATTGACAAATCATATAGATTGTCAATCATATCAATCAATATGAGACATCAATATGAAAATACCCTTAAATTGATTGTTGTTTCTACTGACCCTATTAAGATAAAATCATCAAATAATAAGAACAACAATTAAATAAGATAAAATCAAAGTTTCTGCTTACACACACGTACACATTTACTGTCAGAAGTATACAGGTATATCTACACTTTTCTTTGGTTAAGAATTTTAATTATGTACAGCATGCCTCTTTTAAGTGAAGTTAAACAGAAATCTATCCATTTCCTTGAAACCTGATATGAGCCATACCGTGCCTTCTTATATTAGATTTAACTTTTACGCCTCGCCAGACTCCCACCGGTCAACCGGCCAGGTGTCGGAGGGGTTGGCTCGGTCAGCTCAACGCTGGGGGCGAATGCAGCAAAAGGGAAACGAGGCAGAAATGGGCCAGTGGTGCGGGAAAGTGGCAAAGTGAAAGTGATGGTGAAACACTTGGCAAGACCCGGGCAATATGACAGACAAAAGCAATGTTTAATTCACCGAACCAATCCTGGAAATAAAAAGAGTAAAGGCAGAGTAAATGCTTCACAGCGTTTTAAAGAACCTGCAGTTAGTGGAGAAGCCCTCAGAATCTCTCCTTTTGTTTCACAACAGGAATAAAGGTTTGAAAAATCACACAAAGGAAAACCTCCGGTTCACAGGAGAATGATCCCGTTAAGGTTTAGTCAGTCCAAGCTTTTTAAATTCGGTGCACAACTTCAGATTGACTGAAAACTTTAGGTTCAACCGGAAGCAGCTTTAGCATCGCTAGCAACTAACTGCTAGCTAGCTGTGGTATTTCTGTCACCCAGGGCAGAGCCAGTGTCACATTACAGAGGGGGCAGGGACTTGTAGCATGGGTCCTTCTAGCTTTTTGGCTCACGTGTTAACAATTCACATTACGGATCTGGGGTAGATAAAACAGGTTTGCTCGTACAGTGTGTGGTGTACAGTCTGACGGCGAGCTCAACACAACAAACAGATTTCACTCAGGATCATTCAGATGTCCGATGGGAAATCTTGCAAATCCTCTCAAGATCAAACGTGAGTTCAGAGTAATTTTAATCGAGAAAAACATAAAAAGAAAAGGCGTTAAAGGAGTAGAGACTGAGCGAACATGTTTGCTGCACTATGATATAGAAGTGAGCTGAAATTTCTCTGTCGGGGTTTCCCTCACCTCGCTTTCTGATTGGCTACAGGTCCCATTTAACAGGCGTTTGTCCTCGGGGAACACCGGGCCTAGACAATCCAACATGTTGAATATCCATGATTTGAGATCGGAGTGGACCAGACCACTCTTAACACGCCACACATGGCAGGAGTATCTCTTAAGATAGTCAGGGCCTGTCGGAAGGGGAAGTTCAGGGGAAAATTGGCGCTAATTACCCCGCCGTGTGAACCAGCCTTAAGAGACCGACTTTGCGTTTTTGTTTTATTCGCCATCAGTCTGGCGATGGGCAGACTGTTCCGCTGGCCCCGCTACAGCCTGCCACTGTTGTTTTTTTGTACCCACAAGGCTGCCCAAGAAACAATTTGCAAGGTGTGGAGGCTGCTTCCATTTCCTTTATAATCTAACGTTTCCAGCAGCTCAACCAGTATTTGCTGACTGTCATACAACTAAACTAATGCTCCAGAAGTACTCCCTGTCAGGAGGATGAACTATAGGGTGTTGATCTTTAGCCATGCACTTCTATATCTAGGGCTCATGATAAAAGCTTGCATTAAAACAGCAACTGTCCTTCTTTGATAAAGTCAATTGGCATTATTTCATACAAAGTGAAAATAAATCTGTTTTTCATCACATGCTTTTGGTAGACGAAAATATTTGCTTTGAAATAAATAAATACCATATTCTCAAAAATATATTCTGATCTGCCAGTCGCAGAATGCCACACATTTCATGAAATTGTGCAAGTTTTTGTCAGAACTTATCTTAATTTGCAAAAGAAAACTTGGTGACAAAAATAACAAATCAAAAATTTTAAATAATCTATAGTATGATAGGTTGGCAAAACCCGTCATGGCAGAAAATCCAAGATTTCTGTTGGTTTTGCAACAGCATTCACAAAAGCCAGCAGGTACTGCCTTTGACAGTTCCCGCAACAATTAAATACAGCAATTAAATACGATAAACATTTCTGCTTACACACACACACATGCACATCTACTGTCATACACATATGTAGGAGGAATTTTACTTTTTGGCAAAGATATTCTTTTTACCTAAAAGAGAAAATCCTTTATTATACCAGAAACAAAATGAAAGCCTTTAGAAATGATGCTTCATACAGTCAAATGTTGACTGGAATGAAGTTAGCTAAGAGTAACAAATGGATACAATCTAAGTAAATTAAAAAGAAAAAAGCAGACAACTAAAAAAAGCATCAGATTGTTAAAATATTTTACAGATTTCCCCCAAAGTGGCAGCAACATGCCATGGTACTACGCTGACACAGTTCAGTGTCAAAGGCTTTTAAACCCCCTAAAAACTTAAAACAAGCTAAAGTATCAAAAGCATTGCTTCAAACCTAAAGGAAATTATGTTTAAACCTCGTGAGATAATCACAGAATTACACAGCTAAAACCCTGAAAACCCGGCTGATCTCACTGAAAGCCCAACAAAGCCAAACCGTTTGTCTCCAACTGGTCACTCCTATTTGAGGTTTAAAACACACACTTACATAGATAAAACACTAAAACAATAGATATATTTTAAAAAGAATATTACTGTGAAGATGTAGAAAAACATAGGAAAATTGTGTTTACTTTAGGGATCCACTTCCAATGAACCAATAATCAATTTACTGATATCTGCGAATAATCATCATCATCATGACTATATTGTCCATATTGACAACTATACAAATAAATAAATATTAAAAGAAACAATAAAATAATAAATACAGATAAAATCAATTAAAATAATCACAACTGTACCAAAAGACTAAAACGCCAGTGGTTCCACATCCTGGACTTATTGAATGAACTTTGTGCAGTATCCGTCAACGCCAAGATAATGTCATCTGTAGAATTAGCGCATCTACACATGCAGCTGTACATAAGGTTACATAATACAGCATAGAAAGTGGAAATCTAGTCCATCTCAGCATCCTAAGCAGCATCCTCAATACATCATTGTACGCCACTTTAAGTTTCTGCATACTGCTTTGCTTAAAACGTCTCCACAAGTGAGCAGTATGCAAATGCTTTAAAAAGTGCCATTTTCACTGACACATACCACATTCTAAACTTGCGTACAAGCATATTAGCTTGGTCATTCATCAAACGACATTGTCTATAAATGTCCATGTCATCAGCAGGTCATCAGTGATATTATGGCCCTGGTATTTAATTGCAGCACACACTTTAAGAGCAGCACCAGATAAAAAGACGTCAGGAAACACCAATTTGTGATCCTCCCTGCTTCTTACAATCATGACGTTACTCTTCTGTGCGTTTTACAAGATGTCAAACTCCTGACCATAATGCGACCAGACCCTCAATGACTGTTGAGGACCAGCACTTTAGGGACTACAAATAATCTACCTACATGGTTAACTATAGTGCCACCAACAACACATCCTGTCCCACAGTTTTGAAGACACTTTGATAAGTCATCCAAATACACTTTATGAAAGAGAGGAGACAAAACGCGTCGACACACAATTCCCCCATTTTATATACATGAACTGATGAGGACAAAATCCAAAAGGACAAAATCTTAACTATAGATTTGGGAACACATCTGTTATATAGTTTATGATTTAAACGATCAAAGGCTTTTGAGACATCAATAAAACATATAAAAATTGTAGATTTGTGTCTGTTATAAAAATCTAGAGAGCTTTTAAAGCAAAAATACACAAATCTGTTTCATGCTTAGGTTTAAACCCAAACTGCTTGTCAGGTGTAAGGAGGAAGTGCTCCATCTTATTCAATAAAACCCTTTTCAGGACCTTGGACAGCGCACTGGCTGAACATCTTCCTCTTCCCCATCTTCATCTTCCTACTTCTCTCCCTCTTCATCCTTGTCAATATCCACGCCGTCTCCGTCCACCTCTCCGTCAGAGTGAATAACTCTCCATCCTCTATGAATTGTGAAATGAAGAGACACTGAGGAAGTTTACCAATCAGAGAACTTCTGAAAGCCATTGCTTGCGCTGAATTTTGTTTACGTCTACAATATGTTTAAAATATGATGTAAAATATCAGATGAGGCATTAAAAAATTAAAAACATAAAGTAATTTCTCACTGAATCACTGGTTAATAATTTTTGACATCATGCTTCCCTGGGGAACCGTTTGTTTTGTCCTCGTTGTGGGTCCTTTAGAAAAAACAACTTTTTGTTTAAGATTGTAATGGAGATATAATGTATTAACTATGTAAAATGTATATTTATTTGACAAAACAGACTTCTGAAGGAATCTGGGTGTGTACTTAAAAGGGGATGGGCAAATGCATGCCATGCTTTTGTAAAAATCTTTTACAAAGCGTATATCCTTTCACTTTCTCTTCAGAATTATTATCTAATTTTATTTTAGTTTGACACATGAAAAAGACAGACATGAAAGTGATTAGAGGTGACGTGTGGAAGAATAAAAAGATAACTGAATAAAGTGGGAGGATCGGTCCCTCCTCCACTGAACGGCTTGTCATTAATGAAGGTACTAGAATCAGGTATGACTCTCCATCCTGAGAGCTTTGAAACTAATGAAGAGACCTCGAGCAAATTACTGAGCAAGGGGAAGACTTTAAGATACAGACAAGACGGGAGTGAGCAGGTTTGATTAGACCAACTCTTTGAGGGTTTCATTCGGCGTGAGGGCCGTTAATTAGCAACCCAGTTCAAAACAATCTCTTCCTCCCGCTGAGTTCCGACTCTCCTGCACCCGTCAGACACACGCCAGCCCCTTCATTGTGCTTGGTGGCTCTGCATCACATCTTCATCTCCTGGGATTGCTGTGGATCACCGCCACCCAACCCCCATCACTCTGTAATTAGCTTTCATGGTTTAGAAGTGTAATCAAGACACAGTTGTGGGGAGCGAATCCTTCACGCTGTAAAATACCCAACTGGTGTTTTTACAACATCGCCACGCACCTGCTGCTGCTGCTGCTGCTGCATGAGAGATTCATGTCTGCAGTTCAGCTTTTTAAAGTTTCATCCCTGCTCGTATTTCAGGGAGAAAAATAAATGTCAAGCTAAATCATTAATTGCTTTCATGAGAGTTTATTTTATTATTTTTGAAGACGTCACGGCCTTTAAACGTGCATCAAATGAGTAGGTCAGCTCCATCAGAAAGGATCCATCACTCAGAGAGAAACAAGAAGAACACACCGAAGTCTTTCTACCAGTTTGCTTTCATATTTTACACTGAGGGTCCATTAGTTTGTCCCAATTCTCTTTAAAATTCCAAATCTTTTCTTTTATTATGCAATTGTTTTATGTCCATTTGCACATTTGCTACATTTACTAACGGAAATTATCTCATGGATTTTTATTTCTATCATTCTTTTATCTGGTCATCCCATTTCCTTACTGTCTTTTGGTTCAAAAAGCCTTTTAAAAATCTACTCAGTACACAACAGCGGCAGGTCATTCAATGCTGCCAATAAAATAAGGAGCTTTTCCCACTAAAGGATTCTGAAGTATACAGGCGACCCCTTCATCCCTTCAGTCATCTCCCGGCAGGGCGAGAGCTCAGGTCAGACACCATCAAGAGCTGCTTACTGCAAATCTACTCCATCATGGCTGCTGCAGAAAGTAAATAAAGAGCACAACTCCTCCTCAAACACAATCTGTTGTCAGAGTTGGATTAAATAAATACTGTACCTAGAGGTCATAATAGCCAGAAACTAAAACTTGTCAAAGCACAAGAAAGCGATTGTGATAAAGTATTTAAAATTCAGATCCTTTTATATTTTTAGGCACCAGAAAGCTTGGAAAACTTGATAGAACTCACATCAATAAATCATAGTCTGCCCTTACTTTATTTTCAAAGCAGAAAATGATTTAAAGAGGAACTTTTCTGACTCAAGAGCCTGTTGCACCCAAACAGACACTGTACCATGGCAATTATATCCATATGAAGTGATTACATAGTGACTGCACAGTGGCACAGTTGGTAGCAGCATGAAGGTCTTGGGAGCCAACATTTTTCAACAGAGACTTCCAAAAACTCAGCGAAATAAAGCTGTTCACAATTTAGGAGCCACAGCATGAAAGCATCAGGCCTCTTTAGTTTTTAGCCTTTTACAAGCAACAAGCAGCTGATTCTGAGCTGGGGATCAAAGGCTAGAAGGCAGCAGAGTGTTTGGTTAAAAGACGACACAAATAATAAAGAGCCTTCCCATTTAAAGCCCTGCAGGTGAGTACAGGTGCTTTAAGATAAATCTTCCATCGTAACTGGTGAGACGTCAGTGTGTTTACTGGATTTTAGTGAGAGGTCTTTCCACAGTGGCTTGCAGACATGGAACTGACCGTCTGTCTAGACTAGAAAACAGAGAATCGTAGCAGTCTAATGTTATGAACAATAAAGCAGGATTTTTCTAGATTGGCTCAGGAAACCATGTGTTATACTTTCGGGGTGTTTTCTTAATAAACTAATCTGGAGCAAGAAAGTAACCTAATATGTGAGTCAAACCGTAAAAGGGAGTTGAATATTCAATTTAAATTCAATTCAATTTTATTTATATAGCGCCAATTCATGAAGCATGTCATCTCAAGGCACTTTAAAAAGTCAAATTCAATCAGATTATACAGATTGGGTCATATTATACAGATTGGTCAAACATTTCCTCTCTAAGGAAACCCAGCAGGTTGCATCAAGTCTCTCAAAGCAGCATTCACTCCTGGAGAAGCGTAGAGCCACAGTGGACAGTCGTCTGCATTGTCCATGGCTTTGCAGCAATCCCTCATACTGAGCAAGCATGAAGCGACAGTGGAAAGAAAAACTCCCCACTTGGAATCCAAGAATATAACTCTTGGATTCCAATGAGACTCCTTCCAGCTCCAGCATCTGTGAACCCATAATCTTTAACACAAGGCACTTAAATTATTATTTTTTTCATGCCATGTGTGGGATAGTTAGATTAACAGCAAATATTGGGCTCCAAACACTCCTCTGTGATATGAGTACTGCACAGTTTTATTAGGAGGATACATTTGCAATATATTGTGCAACGCTAATAATTATTCAGATGTTTTACTGTGAAGAGCTATGCAAAGAACAGGTAGGTCTTCCTGATCATTTCAACCGATATTTTAATGCGCCGCATGCTGGTGCAATCCCTTAAACACTTTGTTTGAACTTATGTTGTAATATCCAACTGTTAATTTTCTAGAATATTTGCTTCTGTTGGTGCATACTTCCAGCACACATTGGAATCTCTTAAATCTAACGAGCAAACATGCATTACAGCAGGAGAAAAGCAGAGATCTGTAGTCAACAATGACGCGGCAGAAAATGGACTTCCATCTGATTCAAGTATAAATACATGTGTTTGCGATAAGAAACGTTCTCAAACTCTCACTGTTGATCAGAATCATCAATGAATTAAACAACTCCGATTCTTACAAAGTTCTGGATCCTTAAACTGCCAAAGGAAACCAAAGCTCAGGCCTTCCTACACACAGTTTCTTGCATATGAAAATCAGGTTTCTGTGGGTGATATTTGCATCTGTGCCAGGAGGCCAGACCTACCCTCGTTCTGCCGGGCCATAATGCAGCTCTCTGATCAGCATTCATCTCTCATCCACACTGAATTTATGGACACGGCTCACAGCTGGCGAACCTGCACAGGCGAAGAAGGCCTTTGCCATCCAACATCCACCCAGGCACAGTCCAGACATGCTTCCCACACAGACTGCACAAAACCAATGTTACGCTGATGCTCTTTGTGACGATGAATCGACTTAACTATTGCTAATCATAAAAAGGGGACACATCGTGCTTTTAAGTTCTTCCTTTTCACATTGACATCATACATACTCTGACAGATACGGTGCCAAATAAAAGCAACTGTTTTAAGAAACAAAAAGATGAGGTGAGCTCTGCCAGCTGCACTCATCTGTGCCGCCATCTCTGGGCTTTCCTGAAGAAATCACTGAATTGTTAAAAATGGTCCACTTATGCCTAATCTAATCTCAGTATAAATGGACCTGTTCTGTGGAGGCCTCAGAGGTGATAGATTTATACCTGCCCTCCATCCTGGACTTTTACAGATCTAGGATCAGGAAAAGGCCAGCAAACATCTCTGCAGACCCCACACATCCTGGATACAAACTGTTTAGACTTCTTACTTCAGGTGGCGCCACAGAGCCCCCCGGCAGTCAGTCTGGTGAACACAATCAACACATCACAGTATAGTGTTTATGTATTTATACCAAATGTCTGGACGCTGTGAGACATTTGGTATAGCTGATTTTGACTCTGATTTTATTTGTATAGCAATATTCACAGATAAAATCACAATGTGCTTCACAAAACACAAAGGGAAAGCATGACATTAACTTAAAAGCCGGTCTATACGAATACGTTTTTAGCTGCTTATTCAAATGGTCAACATAATCCACCTGACGTAAAAGCAATGGGAGAGAATTGCAACAGATTGAAAGGAGGAGATTCTGATCAGCAGACCTCAGAGCTCTGGCAGAAGCCTGAGGCTTAAGCATGTCAGAAATATACTGGGGGGCCTGACCATGCAGGGTTAAAACAAGAAGCTTAAACTGGAACCTAAAATCAACTGGTATCCAGTGAAGAGGAGCTAGAACGGGAGTTATGAGCTGAAAAGTGACGTTAGAAGTCACATTTTCAGTCCCCTTGTGTGTCATTTAATGTCTGTATAAATCCAACTGTTCATTCAAGGCCTCAGCGGCTCTTTAGAGAACATTAGAGAACAAAGAGCATCGTGAAGAGAAAAGAAACCCAACAGACAGGTCAGGGAGAAAGTTGTTCCAAAGATGAAAGCCTATTATTAGATTCTGCAAAAGACTTGAGACAGAGGAGGAGTTTCTCCTTCCAGAGGGACAGCGATCCTGAACATTCAGCCAGAGCCACAATGGAACCGTTTAGATAAGGGTTTCTTGACCGTGTGTCACGATTTGGGTTTTGTCTTGGTTTATGTTATCAGATTTATTAGTTAAGTTTCTGATTTTGGGGTCTTGTTTGGTTTTGATTTAGACATGTTTTTCTGTTTAGGTTCTGTGTTAGTTTTGGTTTATGGAATAGGTTAGATTTTATTGTAGTTTGATTTTATTTATGTTTCCAGTTCAGTTATGTCTCTTCCCAGCAATCTGTTTATCTGTCACTCCCCCAAACACCAGTTACCAGCCTATCACATCTGCTCATCTGTCAACCTCCAGTCACTAGCCAATCAGTTCGGTTTCCACCTGTCACTTGTAATTAGTCTTCACTCCCGTTCACCTGCTCACTCCACTATATAGTTCTGCCTCGGTCTTCAGTTATCTGCCAGATCATTTAACGAGCCACGGTGAGTTTAGTTCCAGCATTCTTTATTCTGATTGACCTGTTGACGATAACCCGAGAGCCTTTTTGATTCTGAGCCAGCCTGTTCCCTGATCTGTTTTTCCTGCCCTGTCTGACTGATTTACCGGTTTACCGACTAGTTTCTGTCCTATGGTTATCCGAGCTTGCTTTGCCCTGTCTGTACCTCTGCCTATTTTGGACTGCTTTTTGTGTACCGGATTTTGGACTGCCCTTTTGACTATTGAGCCCGCCTGTTCCTGTTTTCATTATTAAAATCCTGTTTTTTGCCTTAACCTCACTTGTTGGGTTTGAATACTGGGTTTGCCTGATTCACGATCATAACAGAATGATCTGGCCCACTAAAACCTATCGCCCAACAAGTTTTTAGAGGTTTTTTTTTTTTCCCCCTCCACACGCTATGGCTTGGGAGGGTTCCAGATTGGCGTTCTGTCCCCCTGGTATCGGTCCCAGACGCCATCTCTCCAGCAGCCGCAGCAGCAGTAACCCGCTGCCTGCTCCGAGTTTACGATTGGGAGGGCTCTTTGTCACAAATTCAGATTCAACTCAGAATAGAAGGGATCACTCACCCAGCGACACCGCTGTCGGCTCTGCCCATGGGTTTTATCCAGAACCAACTTTGTTTATGGAGGTCGAAGCGGAGGTGGTGCGGGATCTTCGTCCGGATCTTTTTTTCTCTCTCCCTCCAGAGGAGGAGATGCAGGGAACGCTGTGGGCTCCACCGATCCCGGCTCTACCGACAGGATCAAACCTCCAGCAAGTCCTGCCGTCCCGTCGTCGGAGGAGGGGACGGAAACCTGTGGGTCGCTCCTTCACCCGTTCTGTTCGGCCGACAGGCGAGTCAGTACCGCGCCCGTCCGTTGCCACTTCCTGCCCAGTGGATCGGAGTCCGGTGCTTCCCAGAGCTGAGCAGCCCACAGCGCCTCCTGTTGGCGCCCGTGATGCTGAGGATCTGGCTCTGGAGGACCAGTTAAGAGCTTTTGCCCCTATTATTAAAGACCTTAGGGAGGCTCTTTTCTGCCAGTATTCAGAGGAGCTGGAGGCAAAATTAAAGGAGGTCGAGGGGCACTATAGAGCGGCTCTCCAAGGGTTCTATAGTGGACTCAATCCTGTCCCCAAGGGTCCAGCCGACGCCCCGGCACCTGCACCTGTCCCAGAGGACCCGCCTCCTACCTCAGCTCCAGTGCCGGCCTCCGGCAGCTATAAGGCAGCACTGTCTGCGCAGCCGGCCCAAGACGCTGCAACCCCGGAGGGTCCGCAGCCGGCCCAAGACGCTGCAACCCCGGAGGCTCCGCAGCCGGCCCAAGACGCTGCAACCCCGGAGGCTCCGCAGCCGGCCCGAGACGCTGCAACCCCGGAGGCTCCGCAGCCGGCCCGAGACGCTGCAACCCCGGAGGGTCCGCAGCCGGCCCGAGACGCTGCAACCCAGGAGGGTCCGCAGCCGGCCCGAGACGCTGCAACCCAGGAGGGTCCGCAGCCGGCCCGAGACGCTGCAACCCAGGGGGGTCCGCCGCCGGCCCGCGACGTGGGAACCCAGGAGGGTCCGCCGCCAGTCTGCGACGTGGGAACCCAGGAGGGTCCGCCGCCAGTCTGCGACGTGGGAACCCAGGAGGGTCCGCCGCCAGTCTGCGACGTGGGAACCCAGGAGGGTCCGCCGCCAGTCTGCGACGTGGGAACCCAGGAGGGTCCGCCGCCAGTCTGCGACGTGGGAACCCAGGAGGGTCCGCCGCCAGTCTGCGACGTGGGAACCCAGGAGGGTCCGCCGCCAGTCTGCGACGTGGGAACCCAGGAGGGTCCGCCGCCAGTATGCGACGTGGGAACCCAGGAGGGTCTACCACAGGGCCACGATGAGGGGGTTCAGACGAGCCCTCTTTCAGGCCGCAACTCGGGGGCTCATCGGGACACTGGGCGCCGTGGTCCTCGCCCAGACGACAAGCGGCGCCGTGGCCCTCGCCCAGACGACAAGCGGCGCCGTGGCCCTCGCCCAGACGACAAGCGGCGCCGTGGCCCTCGCCCGAACGACAAGCTCCGTCGGGGGCCTCGCCGAGAAGACAAGCACCCAGAGCCCCATGGAGACTTAGAGGCCCCTGGACCTCTTCGGAAGCTCTTACCCCCTCATCTTTGGCTTGACAGCCAATTTCCCAAGTGGCTGACCAAACTGTCTTTGTCGGAGGTTCTGGAAGGGTTATTGATGAGGTTCTGGGTGTTAAAGGGTCTGGGAGCATCTGAAGTCTGTGGTCCGGGGCCTCCTGAACCTGAAGCCTGTAGCCCGGGGTCTCCTGAACCGGTAGCCTGTAGCCAGGCCCCGTCTGAACCTGTAGCCTGTAGCCAGGCCCCGTCTGAACCTGTAGCCTGTAGCCAGGTCCCGTCTGAACCTGTAGCCTGTAGCCAGGCCCCGTCTGAACCTGTAGCCTGTAGCCAGGCCCCGTCTGAACCTGAAGCCAGTAGCCAGGGGCCGTCTGAACCTGAAGCCAGTAGCCAGGGGCCGACTGAACCTGAAGCCAGTAGCCAGGGGCCGACTGAACCTGAAGCCAGTAGCCAGGGGCCGACTGAACCTGAACTCTGTAGCCAGGCTCCTCCTGAACTCTGTAGCCAGGCTCCTCCTGAACTCTGTAGCCAGACACCTCCTGAACTCTGTAGCCAGGCTCCTCCTGAACTCTGTAGCCAGGCTCCTCCTGAACTCTGTAGCCAAGCGCCTCCTGAACTCTGTAGCCAGGCGCCTCCTGAACTCTGTAGCCAGACGCCTCCTGAACTCTTTAACCAGGCCTCTCTTCTAGCTCTTAGTCCGGCGTTGTCTCCAGCCTTTAGTCCGGCGGCAGGTTCTGTTCTTTCTCTCTCCAGACGTCGGTTCCTGAGGGTCCGGTTCTACCGACGGTCCCCGAGGTTGCTGCTCGGCCGCCGGCCTATGAGAGACCTGCTCCGCCGCCGGTCTATGAGAGACCTGCTCCGCCACCGGCCGCCGGACATCGTTGCTAACCGGGGCCGTCCTTCAGGACACCCGCCGGATTACCTGTCTCACAGAGGTCGTCCGCCGGAGAACCTGACACGCCTAGGACGTCCGCCGGAGAACCTGACACGCCTAGGACGTCCGCCGGAGAACCTGACACGCCTAGGACGTCCGCCGGAGAACCTGACACGCCTAGGACGTCCGCCGGAGAACCTGACACACCGAGGACGTCCGCCGGAGAACCTGACACGCCGAGGACGTCCGCCGGAGAACCTGACACGCCGAGGACGTCCGCCGGAGAACCTGACACGCCGAGACCGTCCTTCGGGACGTCCGCCGGAGAACCTGACACGCCGAGGCCGTCCTTCGGGACGTCCGCCGAACAACCTGACACACCGAGGCCGTCCTTCGGGACGTCCGCCGGACAACCTGACTCGTCGGGGCCGTCCTCCTGGACGACCGCCTGAGAACCTGACTCGTCGGGGCCGTCCTCCTGGACGACCGCCTGAGAACCTGACTCGTCGGGGCCGTCCTCCTGGACGACCGCCTGAGAACCTGACTCGTCGGGGCCGTCCTCCTGGACGACCGCCTGAGAACCTGACTCGTCGGGGCCGTCCTCCTGGACGACCGCCTGAGAACCTGACTCGTCGGGGCCGTCCTCCTGGACGCCCGCCTGAGAACTTGACTCGTCTTGTTTTGTTTGAGTTTTTATTTGGACATTTATTTGATTCTAGCCCTCCATCCTGTACCTCCCTCCACCCACCCGAGCTAGTCTGTTTTGTTTCTGAGGCCGTCTGGAATCCGGCCTTGAGGAGGGGGTTCTGTCACGATTTGGGTTTTGTCTTGGTTTATGTTATCAGATTTATTAGTTAAGTTTCTGATTTTGGGGTCTTGTTTGGTTTTGATTTAGACATGTTTTTCTGTTTAGGTTCTGTGTTAGTTTTGGTTTATGGAATAGGTTAGATTTTATTGTAGTTTGATTTTATTTATGTTTCCAGTTCAGTTATGTCTCTTCCCAGCAATCTGTTTATCTGTCACTCCCCCAAACACCAGTTACCAGCCTATCACATCTGCTCATCTGTCAACCTCCAGTCACTAGCCAATCAGTTCGGTTTCCACCTGTCACTTGTAATTAGTCTTCACTCCCGTTCACCTGCTCACTCCACTATATAGTTCTGCCTCGGTCTTCAGTTATCTGCCAGATCATTTAACGAGCCACGGTGAGTTTAGTTCCAGCATTCTTTATTCTGATTGACCTGTTGACGATAACCCGAGAGCCTTTTTGATTCTGAGCCAGCCTGTTCCCTGATCTGTTTTTCCTGCCCTGTCTGACTGATTTACCGGTTTACCGACTAGTTTCTGTCCTATGGTTATCCGAGCTTGCTTTGCCCTGTCTGTACCTCTGCCTATTTTGGACTGCTTTTTGTGTACCGGATTTTGGACTGCCCTTTTGACTATTGAGCCCGCCTGTTCCTGTTTTCATTATTAAAATCCTGTTTTTTGCCTTAACCTCACTTGTTGGGTTTGAATACTGGGTTTGCCTGATTCACGATCATAACACCGTGGTCCCCTCTGCCCACTGTCCTGCATTTCTAGCTATTTCCCTGCTGCCAAACACCTGAGTTTAATGAATGGGTTATTCACAGGCTTCTGCAGCACTTGAGGGCATGCTGAGGAAGTAATGCAATCATTTTAATCAGTGGTGCTGGAGCAGAGCCACATCCGAAATGTAAAGGACCGTGGGCCCCGAGGATCAGGATAGAAAAAAACAGATTAAAGCATATTAAGCGGTTAGGATGTCCCGATCAAAGCCCAGAACATTCAATTGAAATACTTGTGGTGAGACCTAAAAACTGTTGCTCACGCCCAACTCCCCATCTAATCTGACTGCGATTGAACTATTTTGCCTAGAAGAAGGGGACAAAATATCAGATTCTACAGATAAATCGCTTGTAGAAATATACTCAATGTGCTTGCAGCTGTAGCTGCAGCAAAAGCATTGACTCAGAGGGGTTTATACAAAGGATTTTTTAATTGTAAAGTATGAAAGCGATGTATCATTTTCCTTCCACTTAACAAACATTACTGTGTTACTGTATTTTTCATACTATTAGGCGCACTTAAAATCCTTAAATTTCCTCAATAAATTGATAGTGTGCATAATAATCCGGTGAGCCATATTTATTATTACCGTACTTATTGTGCTTACTGACCGATTTTATGTGGTACAATGCGCTCCAAAATCTGTCAAAATGTGTAAGGTCTGAAAAATACGGTACGGTCACATAAAACTAATTCTTATAAAACCCAGCAGAGCTCGTGGCTGTAGCGTGACAAAACGTGGATTAGTTCAAGGGGTAGAAATACTTTTCCCAGACATCCTAAACCATTAAAAACATAATTTCAACCAATGAGAGGTGATAAAACAGTGAAATGAGCTTTATTGTGTTCTATTGTGATCGTGATTTGGCTGTTTTGCAAAAAGTTGCAAGGCTATTGATTCATAAAACATGGATTCTCCTCTGTGCGTGTCTGCTTGTTCCTCCCGTTTCTGAAATACGTTTTTTTTTGGCCCCTAATGGATCCCTGTAGTAAACAGACATTAGCACCATGGATTTTCACATTTAAAACAACGTCCTTAGATGAGGGTAAAAAGCCACCCATCCCCTGAGGTTCAGCCCGCCCGCTTCTAGGATGAATAGAGGGGGACGCTCTGTGTGTCTGATGAAAAGAGATCCTCTCAAGGTTAGAAAATAAAGTTGTGATATCTGTAACGGACAGAAGCCATGGTAGAGGAGACGAGGAGGTGGTGGAGCTGAGGAGATGGTTTAAGTTCCCGTCCTCTGGGAAATCTCCATCCATCTGGGGGAAGAGCTGAAAGCACAGCCAATTCACACGCTCTAACAGGCTCTTAATTTGGTGAAGCATATGCTGCTGTTTAGACCTTTGGAGTCGCTTCACGCTGCAGAAATTGGTTGTTATGGCCGACATTAGTTGACGGACTAGATGAGGCATGAACACTGTTGCTCGCAAGTCCTGTAAATCGACTCTATCCCCTGGACATAATGAAGTTTTGACCTCAATTTCATGAGGCTTTATGGCCATCCTCTTAGCCAGTAAGAACATTGCCTCAGAACTGCTTGTTTTATGGGTTGTGTTTAGGTGATACACCTTTTCAGAGCACGGTGAGACATCCCCATTTAATTAAAACTAGAGACTTTGAAACTGCTCTTAAAGCAACAAGCAGTGATTGTCAGGCAAGTTAAGAGATAAATTAAGCAAGAGCCCAATGAATATTCAATGAGATGTCAATCTGGATGTTTCACACTATTTAATAACAATGTAAAATACATATTTAAGTAAAATGCATAGATAAGAGTTCCAAGAGCAGGTCGTTTTCTGCTAGTTTTACTGTGCGTACTATATGTAGTTTTCAAAAGGTAAAAAGAATAGATACACAGAAAAATTATCTGGAGATCATTCAGCAGTAGTCTTTTGTCAGACTGACTGGCCCTGACTGGGGAACAGAATGTCAGAAACTCCAAATGTATTTCTCTAATCAGTGAATACAACATACCAAACAGGTCACACTGACTAAAATACTCCAGTTACAGGGTGAAAAGGACTCAAAGTCAGATATTCTCATTGAGGCTGAGGTATTTAAAAAGAAATACACAGATGTAAAAAAATGTATTGCTAATAACTGTATCTCTTATGACGTGTTTGCAGCTCATTACGGCTGTGAGAGAGTGAGAAAGATTAAACCCAGGTCTGCAGCTCTACCAAGCTGACTTCATTCTGATTGGCCGGTCAAACGGCATAAGGTTTTATGGCTGGTGGAAGTGTTTGTGATGCAGGATGGTCAAGCTGACCAAAGGCTTTAACCTAGCGGCGCGATTCAACGCAATGGGACTGAAATAAATAGCCAATAGGCCTCGGTGTGATGGGGGGCGCGACACAGGAACTGGGACCCAGCTCTCCACCTCCATAACTATGGAGGAGAGCTCGCTCTCCTGGGCCACGACAGACAAATCATGCAGCTGGCAGCGGTTTAGCTTCAGTGAGTTAACAAACACACCTTCCTTACATTTGACAGCATTTAGACATGAAATAAACTTACGGGTACGTTTTTTTTCCAATGGTTTTCTTAAACCCCGAAGGATTGCAGAGAAATATCAGTGTTGGATACAAGCTTGTAACTGGGAGGACATTACTGAGGAATCTGACCAAAAACACCTAAATGTGCTCTCTACATTTCCCCAGTCGTAAGGAGCCACATGTCCAGACCTGAAACCAGTGACTGCAGCATCTAGGCAGGTAGAGGACGTTTATTTGGCTTTTTCTCAGCGGCTTTAAGACTTCACACACTCCATGAGAGCTGTTCATGTGAGCTTCAGGGTTGCATTTAGTCCGCTTATTATCAGCGACTTTGGACATGTTTTTCTCTAAAGTCGATTGTACCTTTTGTGAGTCGGCGGTTGCGGTTTCTTGGGGTTGTTTCAGAATGTGCAGTTGATTTTTTGGGCTTGGCTTTTATTAGACACAACACCTTTTCTGGTTATCATGCCGCACAAAAAGAGTAGGCTCTATCCCCCCTCCACCGCGACAACTATTTCACAAGCAGTAAACGTCCCGGTGTGTATAAATACCAGCTAAATACGTACATTTGTGATGATTAGAAGTGGCTGTGGTGGTTCTCCTCAGCTTTTTCTCACTGTGTGTGTGTGTGTGTGTGTGTGTGTGTGTGTGTGTGTGTGTGTGTGTGTGTGTGTGTGTGTGTGTGTGTGTGTGTGTGTGTGTGTGTGTGTGTGTGTGTGTGAAGGTGAGACAGGATCTGAGTGTCTGATTACAGCAATGACTGACTTTTCAACTTTAGAAAAGATGCAGTTTTTAAGTCTATTTTCTGCAATAAGCCCTATAATGATTCAGAACATAGGCCTGTAATAATATTTGGTTTTTCTCAGTATCAGCTGTAATTCTCCGGGATTCAGAAGGTTTCTACCTCAAGTTTGATCCATTGTGAGAGAGGACAGCTTCTCCTACCTTTCTACTAATACTGCTTTCCTTCCGCTCATTTTGAGCCGTCTACATTTCAACCAACGTTTCAGCTGTTCTATACAGGGTTTCTCCATTGAAGCAGGCTGAAATGAAGCTCCCGGGACGTCGCCATCTTCCAAAATGATTAGTATTGTGGTTGTTGCCATTGTAATTTTCACTCTTCCTGTCTGACCAGCTGGGAAACCGGTCTGTCTCTGGGCAAATGTGACGTCATTTGAGAACCGCCCCATTAAACAATCCAAACAGACAATCGATGAATACACATTTCTCAGACCCGTTGCACTCTATGGATGGTTTTGCATCTGCATACAAATAGAACCATTTGTTTTGTGGACCAGGTTCTGCGACAGAGCAGATGGCAGATGTAAAAGATGGGTAAAAATTGAGCTGATACGAACATCTGTGGTGTGATTGTAGTCGCTGTCTTGTAATGTAGCATGTCTTTATTTTTATACAGGGTTCAAGGGCTGACAGCAGACTTTACTGTTATAAAGGCTTCCTTTAATAAAAAAAGTTTACCCCATTTAACCCAACTACTCTGTAACCATCAAGCAACTAAGCAATTTATTTCAAAGAGAAACAAACACTCCCAACTACAATCAAAGCTTTGTTTCCTTCATTCAATAGGCAGTGTTGCCATGGTAGTTATACTTATAGAACTTTTTTATGTGTATTCAGTGGCATTTCTGTGTTTGAAATCCTTTGGAAGATGTCACTGCGATCAGCATGCAGAGTGAACCACTCCAAATGCACCAAACCAGGTCAGCCTAAAATTCAACGTTTGAATTCAGCCGGAGGTTTTAGATGGGAGGCAGGCATCATGTTGATCAGACTTGAGAGTAGAAAAGAAAAAAAGAGACAGAATATCAGAAAATAAGTGCAACCAAAGAAGCAAAATTAATGCAATTCAAACCGGAACACCAGGAAAACAAAGGGAAACAGCAAAAGAAAATTACTTTGGGAGATATAACTATCTGACAAATTGTCAGGAGACAAAAATTTAAAGGTAACAACCAGGCGGAGGTGGATTTGTTTATCTAGATTCAGTCAGAAAAAAAGCAGGGTGTGGAGTAACTCAAAGAAGTAAAGCATCAAAAGAGAAGTGAATAATGTAAAAGCAGGATTAAAAATTCACAATTTGTAAAGTTTAAACCAAATGAACCCGACTTCAATAAGGAGCTTATTATGAAGACAACAGTTTGTTATTTCTATAAAGTAAATCTGAGATACTCTGGCATAGAAAAATTCAATTGTTTTTTTGTGACAGTATGAGCTAACAGCGTTGGTCTACATTGCAGCTGTTTCGCACTCTCAGCCGGTTCATATGAAGAAAATAAAATCAGGCTTTGTCTTTATCTGCAGTACAAGATGGCTGCCACAGCAGACACACTCACATGGTGATGTTTGGGGCTTAGTGGCTTTACTATAACAACCCAACATTTTCCTAGTGCATTGGTGCACAACAAAGAGTGCAGCACTCATTTTACAACATTTAAGAACCAATATAAAGTAATTAGGGAAGAATCTAGAGCTTCCTAACAACCGTGTCAGACATGCAGAGGCCAGGAATTAGATCTGCTACCTTTAGAATGGGCACCAGAGTAGGAGGAGTCAAGTAGCGGCGTTATCAGGCAGTTGCCAGAGTTTACAGATACAGGAGGCCTTGTAGACACATTAGACAGATTAACCAGCAGTTAATGTTTGATAGCGGTCACATTGAGGGTTTGCATACAGCCAGGTTTCTTCTTCCAGCTGACCAACATGTGGGACATTCAGACTTCAAAGTCTGAATGTCCCCAGGAAGACTAGCTGTTTGCCATGGCAACAGCTAATGGGGATCCTTAATAAAAATTACAAAATTACAAATAACATGTTGGTGTCATCCGGCACCGTGTTGTAAAACAGTTTACCCCAATGGGCGTCAAACTCTATCGCCTGCTTTGTAGTAGCCTCTGTGCTTCACTGAACATCAATCACTGTTATAATTGACTGTCAGCTGCTCGGGAAACTGTAGCACGATCACTACAAGCGTCATCGACACTTCTGCCCCCTGGTGGCAGACGTTGAGATATGTCAGTTTCTTGCAAATCAAATCATAGAAATCCCCATCTCTGGTCTTACCGGGTATCAAATTGTGTCTAAATCCAGACCGAGGATTCTGGGTGCTTGATTAGATCCTAGTGGGGGTTAAAAAAAGAAAAGAAAACTCCACAAAATGAATCAAAAGGAGAATCATTTTGAAAAAGCTGAAATCTGAAAATAAAAATGGTAGTGACATTACTCCCCAGCACAAGTCAAGCCTCTTGCAATGATCAAAGACTTTCAGGCACATTCAGCATTCAAACTTCTGTGTGTTAACACCCTAAAGCGGATTTTTCACATCATCTGTGACTCACTCACACTGTCACGTCTGCAACAGAACATTGACAGTCAAACTGAATCCTGCTGCAACAAACCGCAGCCGTGGCAGAAGTTTTTCCACTACAGCTTCAGCTCCACAGGGAGAGCAGAGAAATGTGGAGTGGGCTCTTTGAGTCATTTCAGACTCAGCCCCCACCGTGAACATCGGAGCCCGAGGAGCAGAAATGGTCCAGAAATTGTGAACCCGCCCACACTTCATGTGAGCACAACATAAAAAAAACAAACTGGCGGTGCCGTGTAGGTCTTTTACACATTCATCTTCTACTGCAAAATCTTTGTTCCCTCACATGTCATCCACAGCAAATATTTAACAGATTCGGTCTCCATCAGAATCATCAGACTGCGCAGCAACAGGTTTGATACAGTGGCCTGCAAAAAGGTGCACCCCCGCTTGGCATGTTTCAGGTTTGTTTTGCCTCACAGCCGGGAATTCAAATGGATTGTCTGCATCATTACATTTACAAAACATGCCAAGAACTTTGAAGATAGATTTCATTAGTTGTGAAGCAAACAACAAATACAAAGATATAACAGAAACCTTAGGGTGCTTAACTGCCCCCTGACTTTTTTGCTTTTTTAATTTATTTTACCTACTTATACTATGTTCTGCAGCATTCAGTTCAATTCAATTTTATTTATATAGCGCCAATTCACAACACATATTATCTCAAGGCTCTTTCCAAAGTCAGACTCCATCAGATCCTCCAGGTTGGTCAGAAAGTTTCCTCTCTAAGGAAACCCAGCAGGTTGCATCAAGTCTCTCCAAGCAGCATTCACTCCTCCTGAAAGAGCGTAGAGCCACAGTGGACAGTCGTCTGCATTGTTGATGGCTTTGCAGCAATCCCTCATACTGAGCATGCATGAAGCGACAGTGGAGAGGAAAACTCCCCTTTAACAGGGAGGAAAACCTCCAGCAGAACCAGAACCAGGCTCAGTGTGAACGCTCATCTGCCTCGACCCACTGGGGCTTAGAGAAGACAGAGCAGAGACACAGAAAGCACAGAAGCTCACATTGATCCAGGAGTACTTTCTATGTTAGATGGTAATAGAGGATGATCTGCCTCCCCTGATGATGTCACAGCTAACAGAACGCCAGACCAGGTGTACCTTCTATTAAGAGAAAAAAAGACAGAACATAAAGGTAAAAGCTGAAATAACAACAAACAATACAAAATGGAGAACAGTAGGAGAACTCAGCAGAGTGAGAAAAATAGACCATCACATGATATGAGATTAAAAACATTTGAATTACAGCTTTTATAAAGTCCTGTGCATCACTACATCATCTTTTAGCTTCTTTCAGAGTGCTTCCAGCTCTGCCTGTAATCCGGTCTAAACGCAGGAGCATGTTGGGACACTCTTAGTGTGCCTCCTGATAGAAAACTTTCCACTCGGCTGAATTACATTCTCCATGATGACTCCACATGGCAGATCAAAACATAACTCTCCCCAGACTCCCCTGTATTCTGCATTCAGACAGAGTCTTTCCAATGGAGCCCGGCAGCCTTCCCTGAACGCGTTCTGGACATTCAGCCATGAACAGAACCTGAGATGGGTCAAGGCTTCAGGACATTCAGCAGATAAGAAACTGTGATGGATGCCCCCCCTCCCCCCCCCCCCCCAACACATCTAAACAGGTTTATATTTGGTGCATGTTCTGCTCATGTCCACGTATACCAGCAGTATTGGCAGAAATTTTCAGATTAGCATCACTGAAATGACAGAAATGGCGTAATGAATGTACAAAGTTGCATCTCTACCAACTGAAACACCTGCACAGGTTTAATAAGGATATTTTGAACTTTCATGACTGACCGCATTGTAATTTCTCTCTGTGGCCCATTGCCTGTCCTTCCCTGTCTATAAAAGCTCTAACTCCCACAGGGCTCATCACTCTGTCAACAGGGAGATGCTGGTAACCGAACTTCCCCTGACCTTTGAGCTTGTGTTGACAACCCATCTGCCCCAAGCTGTAGGGGAGGCAATGTTTTGCCATTCTAAAGGCTACCTGAGGAATAAATCGGAGGCCTGCCCCCAATATATTCAGACAATCTATCCATAAAAATCTACATTATGTCAAAGTCAACCCTGTAAAATAAGAAATGAGTTACATTTTAAAATGTCACAGCTCTCCATTGCTGTCGGAATTTTCAAACAGAAAAGCAGAAAAACAAATTTGGAGAATTTTGTTGTCCACATGACAAAATGTGGTATTGATTTAAGTCAAATAAGTCTAAGCTGTTATCAGTCAGATACAAGAGTGAATTCATTAAGCTTGAAACCCTACTGTTCAATCGAGACTTTTATGTTGAAGTAAAAAAGGAAGTAGTTTGTGAGTTGCTTGGCTATGTGGACATAGCTTTAAAAAAAACACAAAAGCCTCCATTACATTTAAATATTATATCCAGACTAGGGATGGACAATAATTCAATATCAATTTATATCACAATATAACTTAATTGATTAAAAGTGATATAACATTTTGGATATTTCAATATACATTACAGTCTATAAGTACAGCATTTGTCACTGACTGATATTCTGGGTTTTATCTTATTTTGTGTTTTATTTTTAAGGCTAATATTTCTGAAATGTTTTTATAAACATGGTAAAATTATTTTCATAAGTTTGCACAGGCATGTGCTGTGGGTATTCTTGACAGTGTTTCTGAAGCTTTTATTTTGTTCATATCGATATCGTAATAATATTGTATTGACTTAGATTAATAAATATCAGAATCAGAATCAGAATCAGACATACTTTAATAATCCCAGAGGGAAATTGTTGTTTCAGTACCATCAACATTACATAAACATCACAAACATTTCAGGGGGGAGACGGTTTACTGAGGCCTTGATGCCAAGGACAAATTCTGTCCAACAGGCGCTGCCTTTATCTGTAGAAGGAAGACTGCAACACATGGGGGAAAAATATATATATATGGTGATATAAGTTTTAGCCATATCGTCCAGCCCTGATACAGACACTCTTTGGGTGCTCAGCAGAGAAAAGGAACAGGAACATGGACTGATCAGTCAACACTGTGAGAATACAGTGGCTGTCATCCTTTGGCGCTAACAGTTAGCCTCTAATATATACTGAAGCTAGCAGCAGCTTGTTGCTACATGGTTTCACATACCTTTAATGGTTTTTGACTGCATTTAATCTTCTGTGGTTCTAAATATGAAATACTTAGACTGATCAAACCAGAATCAGATAATTCTACACTGAACAGATTAAACAAAAAGAGCATTTTTAACCCTTTGAAGGCATTAGGACCACTTTAGGTTGAGTCATTCAGAAAAAAAAACGGCAAATCTGATCAAACCTGGACTAAGATGTTTCTGCACTATGTTTACATACCCTCTGAATTGCCACGACAGATTGTTTTAATAGTTGCCATTTTAGGATTTTCCAAATTTGCCAATGTTGTACTTTGTGTGGAATTAATGAATAATAAACTTGATGAAAATTGCCTACGTTGCTGCATGGTTTGCCTTACCTATCAATGTCCCTAAGATTCTCTAATATACCCAGACCAAACTCTACAGAGCGACAGCACATTCACACAATTATCTTACCTCAGAGACTCAGAAACACTCTACACCCCATCCCAATATTTTGAACAGCCATCTTTCTCTGACGAATATACCACACTATCATGATGCTACGGCCACATGTGCGATATGTTTCAAGCATTAAACCAAGATATTAGATCCTGCCTTTGAATCCTCAACCACCAAACACGCATCTATCGGGACCTGTAATCAGAAAAAATACCAGAGCCAAACAAGTTCTCAATGTTCCCCAGAAGACCTCGCTACGACTCTGAGAGAAACATCCAGATTCTGGTTAAATTCCTGATGCTCTACCAGGATTCTCATCTCAGTTGGGGGGAGTATACGTCTGTCAGAGCAGCTTTGTTTGCACCCTCCTTCAACACAGTGACAAAGAAGGGTGGATATTGAGGACTTAGATTTTAAATCGTGTGCTTTCAGGTTCTGTTTTACCCCAGCAATGAACAGTTCTATTCATTTTTTTAATCCATTATTATAAGGCAGCATATAATATTGTAGGAAATTACAACTGTAAAAGTATTTTCCTACTTCTGGGACATAGAAGGCACGAATATGTCCCAAACACAAAAAGACACTCCTTTATCCAAAAGATAACTCCATACCTCTCAGGACGTTTACACATATTTTTGTTCTGATTCATATCAACAGATTGAACAGGGCACAGCTTTTCAGGTAATAAATGTAAGATATTTAAAACTCTCTGCAAAAAGACTGCAAAAACGGCCAATAAATTCTTCCAAAGAAAGTCATTAAAACACTTAAAAAACGTCACTCAGCATAAACTGCCTGTAATACAAGATGTTGTACATCTAAGAGTTAAATGCTGGTATGCTAAATCAAAATTCTTTTTTTAACAGATATATGTTTTTTCTTTTTTGCCTTTATTTATTATTTGCATAATTTAGGTAAAAGCAGTTTTTACTTCTACCAGCGAAGCAGGAAGAAACAAACCATTTTGGGTAAATAACCAGTGAAATCCTCAGCACAGAGGACACAGGATTAAAGGAGAAGGTAAATTCTTGTCAGGAGGATTCAACACACAAAATTAGAAATAAGAAGTACACACGCAGACCTTTAATGTTGTTTATACAGTATATTAAACCGTGGGGCAAATCCACCGGGCATTTTTAAAGGTCTTGTAAAAGAACTTCACCAAGCAAATAGCATTCCTCTGCAGTTTACTCACATTTTAGTGAGGTATTATGCATGCCTTTACGAAAAAGCATGCCCATATTTATGTATATTTGTAAATTACAGCCATAGTCAAAGGCCTTGCATTCTTAAATACCAGAGCTGCTTGTGTTTTATAGATTACTGATAAAATACCATCTGCTGAGATCTAGTCTTGATTTTGGTGTGGGGAAAAAATGAGAAAAAAGTGAGTGGGTTTTCCAAACAATGGGTGGAGGATGTCACAGAAAACAGTGGAGCGGACAAATGAAGAGGAGGAGGTCGAGTGGGCATCAGCCAGCGCACTGCAACAGAAAGCATTCAACTTTTTATTTTATTACATAAAGCTAATAGGATTATTGCACTCAGAAGTTTATGTTTTAATATGATATTATTAAATATTACTACAGTATATTTATTTGGACTCTGTAATATTTTTATAATCTCTCATTTTTAAATGCAATTTATGCTTTGATCTCTAAATGAATCTGTTAAAGGGTTGTCTTTTTAAAATATGCCACTTAATAGTTTTGAGATTTTGTTATCGTATCTTGTATGATTCCTCCTCTCAAATGTTGTTCTTAAGGTTTTGGAGAAATTGTTTTTGTCTGTTAATTAAAGTAGTATTTAAAAAAAGTAGTTTAATAACAAACTACTACTGCTGGCGGAATTAATGCTTGTGTTTCTATGCATTTAGAGCCTTTTTCTCCATTTACACGGTGCAGAAATGAAACAAGTAGAGGAGCCAAACAGGTGGGAAAAATGGAGCATGCTGGACTTTGCTTCATTAATGCCTGTCCTGGTGTGGATACACCATGTTATAAAATGTTGACATGGACCCTGATGGACGTGAATCCAGTGACTTCAGCGACTATGAAGGGGAAATGTTTGTTTTCATCCACCATGTTTTGTTCTGTATCGGCCTGGTCAGGACTGGACTGGGACTCATTTTCAGCCCTGGAGTTTCCTGCCTCAGACCGGCCCGCTTAAGATAACGACCTATTATTATTACTATTTAAAAAATATGCAGATATATTTCATCCTATTACCTTTCACTTGTCAGCTTTGTGTATTTACTATATTACTGTGAATGATTAAAAAATATATACTATAATATCACTGATATTATTTGGTTATAATGCAGTTATATTAGAGCAGATGTTTGTTTTCCACACTCTGTTGCAACAGCTCACCTGTTTCTTTCAGACTAACAGGATCCCCTCATCACTACTGGCTCTGCTTCTGACAATCAAAAAATTTAAAACGGTCATAATTCTCAGCATAAATGAAACCTCCCCTTGTTACAAAGCCATCTGATAAATTCAGAACAGTTCCATGAATGTAAAGCTGAATCATCGAACATCTCAGGGCAGCACTCATACAGAACAGCACTCATTTTTACATAATTTTTAACATACACTTAATAATTAATCCTATCTGCCCACTCAGGACACGTGACGTTGCATCATGCTATTATTTAAACTATATAACATTCGATTATGCGCCACAACATCACAAATGTCAATGACCTGGTGATTAACTTGTACGGTGGTTTGCAGGCAACGTTCAACATCTTTCCTGACCCATTTCCTCGTCCTCATTTGACGTTTCAAACCGCAAGCTGGTTTTATTGAAAAAGCTGCTAATTTTTGCACACTGAGCAGCGACTGTTTTCACAGCGTTCCTCTTTAATCAAATGAGACGGAGCTGACTGGAACCGCGCTTCCTGCCGAATGCGCGTTCCCGATGCAGGGGGTACAAATTCCATCTGAGGTAACTTTGGCACGTCACCCATCAAAAAAAAAAAAGAAAGAAAAAAGAGCTGGCAGTGGAGGCGGAGGCAGCCCAGAGACAGCGGCCGGTAGCAGTGTAGCGCTTTGTGATCCACTCTGCAGTGTCGTGACTGACCCAGGTCCGATTAGCCACTCCGGGCCTGGAAGCCGGACTTGTCTGTCTTGGCCTCCTCTCAAACTGTCCCAGAGCTCCTTTTTTTAAAACCTGGACACTTTGCTCATGTGGTGGCTCTGAAGGCACAGTCAGTGACTCAGAGAAACGGCTTTGACCTATTCTCTAAGGGTGAGTAGCCATCCTGAAATTTTAAGCCATCTGTGGACGTTGTGTGTCCTGCCCTGGACGAAATAATCGGGCCAGTGAGCAAACTGACCAACACAGCTGACACACGCCTCTCTCCGAGGAGGGGGAGACAGCTAAATCATATGCCACGCTGTGATTGCCACATCCCCAGGCTCAGGTTGGACTGCACCTTAATCTCATGGTGATGAGCAACAAAACGGCTGCTTAAATGCTGATGAGGTCCGTAACGCATGGATCTGTGGAAGCTCCATCCTGTCAGACCCTATGTGTTGTGTGCGGTGGGTGATCACTGAAGGGAAGACGAACCGGTCTGGGCTGCAGCTGGGAGCAGCAAACAGAGTTGGATCTACTACTGAGGAACAAAAGAGCAAACCGATTTGAGATTCACTCCAATACTCGTCACGAAGCGCCGCAGAAGTAGCTGCACTGTGGTGCTGTGCGGTGATGTTCCGCATCACATTCGTCTGCGGCCGTCAGGCCCGCATCCATCTGTCTGACTACTTCTGCCGCGCTTCATCACAAACAGACACAAAGTAAACACAGTCTCCATTAATCACTCTTTTTAGCTGCCAAAAACTGTGACTTATTGTGTCTCTACAGGATTAGTCCAGAGGCATCCATCCAGCTCTTTCTGGATCTTCTCCATATCTTCCTCTTTAAATAGACCGAACGGACTCAGCTTATATCACTTTTTTCCCCCATACAGACTGTACACTTCAGCCACATTTACCCAATCTTACCCACAAATGCATAAATTCATACACCAACATGCAGATTGGTAAGTAACTAGGGGCTAGGGGCCTTGCCCAGGGGCCCATCGACATGTGACAAGGGGAAGCTGGGCTCAAACCCACAACCTTCCATGTGCAAGATGACCACTGAACTCTTCTCACATTCATTGTTCCCCTCATGTTACTCTGCATCATGTTCAGGGCTGCACGCTCCCTCTAGTGATGGACGGAGGCACTGCCTGAGGAGCAGCCGGCAGGCAGCCGGCGAATGAGGCTCCACGGGAATGACAGGGGGAGATAGCCTCGCACGCTGCAGGCCGAACGTCTGGCCGGACGGCTGCTGGGGAGCGCTTGTGTGGGGAACATTCCCAAATCTGTCTGCAGGAAGATGACTGAACACCAGCGTTATGTTCTGTTCAGTGTGGCGGACAAGTGTTCAGCCTGCAGGAGAAAGCAGCAGAAGAACACGAATCCACACACAAATCCTTTCATTAAGCAGTTCTCCACCGTGAAAAAGCAGCTGTGTTCCAGCAACAGGCAAACGTGATAATCACTGAGGGGGAAATCCTGACGCTAATCACATAACAACCATAAATTTTAATGTTCTTATAGGGAATTCTTTTGAAAGACCACTGCAATGTACAGCCGTTAAAGGAAAAGATGTTTTACAAAAAAAGAAAAAAAAGGAAAGCCTTGCCACAGATTTAGCTATGGAGTTTGACTGGACCTTTTAAGCACATGATTATGCTTTGAGTGAGCCTATAATATATATATAATATATATATATATATAATATATATTTCTACCAGGACTGTCTGGTATTTAGCTCCATTCATTTTCCACTAATCTCTGAGCAGCTTCTCTGTCCCTGTTGACGAAAAGCATTCCCACGGTAAGAGGCTGCCATCAATATTTTTCAGTGTGAATGATGTGTTCAGGGTTAAGTACAGTAATAGTTTGCCTGCACAACAATGCAATGATATTCCAAAAAGTTACGTTTTGTTCCAACCTGGCTGAGACGCCTTCTTCCAGGGGTATGATTTGATTCCTACATGGATTTGTGGCAAGCTGCAAATATAGAGCTACTTACGGCTTTCTTTCTTTAGCCCAAACTGATGTAAAGGCCGTATTTGTGAATGGTTGCTCTGTGGACGGATTCTAAGACCTGAGGTGTAGATCTCTACAACTCCTCCAGAGTTACCACTTGCCTCTTCTCTGACTAATGCTTTCCTGTCAGTCCAGGTGGACGTCCATGTCCTGGTAGGTCTGCAGGTGGTCCATCCTCTCTCCAGGTCCAGATGATGAATGGATCAGAGCTCTGGGAGATGTTCAAAGCTGCTGCTGTAGAACCTGATCCTGCTTTAAACTGGACCAGAACTTTCTATCTGATCTGTTTGCTGGGTTCCTTCTTTAAGATGCCGTTTGTTCTCTAATGTTCTCTAAAAAAACGTCTGAGGCCAGAAACAGAACATCTGGATTAATTTCACTTACTTTTATGGTAAACAGGGACAATAATCCATATTTTACATACGACCCAAATATATTTTGCTGCACATGTCACTTTAATCCCGATGCCGATGTCAGGGACCTTTGGCACACATTTTATTCTTTTCATTCTGTTTATGTTTTATAAATTAGTCCAGGACCATATCTCTATATTATGATCAATCTGTTTTAGATGTTTATTGCACCATGTAATTTAAATTCTGTGTTTCATGTAGATGTTGCAGATTTTGACAATAAATTTGACTTTGACATGACTTTGTAGTGAGATTAAATTAAATACAAGTGGACTCTGATTACTTAAAGGTGACTTCTGAAGGTAGCGAGTGGAAATCAGGGTAAAGAGAACTGGATACATACTATTTAGATTATTTCTATAAATAAAAAAAATAAAACCATACATCATTTGATTTTCACTTTAAAGTTATGTTCTACTTTGTGTTAGATAAAAGGTTTATGGTTGTGACGTAAATGGGAAGAGTTCAAGTGTAAGAACAGGTAATGAACCCAAAAATGAGTTATTTAAACTTCTTCCGAGTGTGAAAAAAAGCTGTTTCTGTGAAATTGGAACAACGTGATAATCACGTAAACTGGAATTATGTGAAGCTACTCAGCGGTTTCAGCAGGAAGTCTAGGTTCCCTCAACAGCCTCTCCGATCATCCGTCTCATCGCTCTGGATGATGTAGCGTCGCCTTTATTTGTGGTCCTGCTTCTGAATATGTTAATTTTCAAACTCAAGCTCCACTTGCCTCTTCTGTTTCACCAGAATTAATCCTGGAGTCCGTATGATAAATGCTGTGAGCAGGAAGATTTTGTGCTGCAGTTACTGTTTGATAATCTGGTCTTCTGATCACAGATTGTCCTGCTGAGACGAAGCTCGCCACTCTGATGTGTTCCATCATGAGCAGAACAAATGAAAAGGTGAGTCAGAAGTCACTGAACTGGATTCATTAAGCAGAGTTGTTACAGAGCTCTCTGTCGGCAACAAATCAGGGCTTCCATTTGAGTTGTCTCATTTAAATGCCATCATGTCTTTACACTGACATGTTTAAAATTGGAACGGTATCTAAAATGAGATCAATCCCCTTCAATATAATTGATGGCCAGAGTCTAGGCCCGGCACACAGAGAAAACGGGGCATTATTCATAATTTATTCGGTTTTATGCAACCAACTTACTTTTACACGTTACATAATAATATATTTGATGTAAAACTCGGAGCAGTGGCCAGGCCAGTGGCTGTTAGACGTGAACAGACATGATCTGCAGCCCGTTTTGTACACTGATGTGGGAATTTCATTTCACTGCTTTTGGCATTTCACACGTTTCCGCCTGTTTCTGCTTTCGTAGGTTTGTCCTGTTGAAAAGGTCACGCTGGAGCTAATGCTCCCGCTGCAACAGGATGACAGGATAATGTGTAATTATTAAAAGGTCTTCGGCATATGGCTGCTATCACAAACATGCTGTGCGACTCAATGGGAGCCATTTGTTCCTTGTTAGAGGTAGGAAGCTATCGCAAAACATGGGTGATTCCTTTAAGTAGTCGGGCTATATTTAATTTAGACATGACCACCAATTGACCAACATGGAAATGTAGCAAATAAAAGTGCCTAAGTCCAATGTGAAGCCATCTGGGTGATGATTTCCATATGTTCTTAAATGTGTTTTAATTCTGGAAGTAATCAGCTACTGCTAGAAAAATTGATTCATCACGTCTACTTCTTTGTAAGAGGCAACGTGAATGTATTTGTCCCTGTTCAACAAATACGATAAACAAACAGCAGCAAATCTTTAACAAAGTGGATGAAAAAGAAAATATTCAAAGTCGTGCCATGACCCAAAGTCCAGACATTGAATGTCTGCGATTCCAATGAACTGCCACCATGTTGTAAAGATGAGATGACCAAAGCCCTTCACAAGTAATAGGAGGGTTCATCCATCCATTTTCCACTTATCCAAGATCAAGTCACAGTGGTAAATAGTCCAGACGTTCAGACTTTTCTGATTGAGATGTGGTATGATGCAGCTGATCGTTGTATCCAAGGAAAGTTTCTCCAATGGGAGACTAAAACTTTGACTTAGAGGAATTAAATCCAAACAGGCCTCTCTCCGGTCAAACACTTTGTCTGGTAATTATGGAGGTCTTCTTCTGGTCATCCATCCCTAGGTGGCACACACTCTCCTATCCCTCTTCCTAAAGAGTTGGATCCTGTTCTGTCACTTCCAGCCCTCCATATAACATGAAGTAGGCGTTTTTAGAGCCACATCCTCTAAAGTCCTCTGCATCTCAGACAAGACTCATTCGCTCCAGCTGTTCTGCCATCCTGGAGCCTTTTTAGCAGCCCCAGACGTGTCTGCTATGGTCTATCCTTACCTCTGAGTACTCTGACTCAGCTTGGTGGAGGACATCGTAATTGAAAGGTGCTGCTTCCACCTTCATAGCAGGCCTGAGGTTTTTATAGCCATAAATCACCAGCTGCAATTAGATTATCATCCAGTTATGTTGTCACATGATTGCTGAACACTTTGAACGTTTCCTGAAGGGTTTATTGGTGTAAGGGGGATAGATTTGTGCCAACAGGAGTATTATGGTATTCCTATCTAGTTCTCCTGCAGAGATGAAGAAACAATAAAAAATAGACATCTATGCTACGTTTCTAAAGATTTCCTGGCAATAAGCTGGAGACGTGCCTTGCTTGTGCCTTACTATTCCCAGTTGTTAGCTATCAACCCTATTTTAAATAATCTTTACCTCACCTGCGTCATTGAGAACAGAAAATGTTGTGAAAAAAAAAAGAAATATTTAAAATAATCAAAGAAGCTCTGCATGTGGTGCTCGCCCCAATTAAAAGTTGGCGTTCAGATAATCTTTGAACTTTTTGGATGATTAGCACGGCAACATAAGTGGCAGGTGTTCTAAAAAAAGGAATATTTAGTTCATATTGAAGACTATGACAAAGCATTTCACTTTTAATGTAAATTTCTGCAAATCATATCCATTTAATGCTTCAAACTAAAGTGTTTGGATGTTTTCTGCTGCCCTTAAACCAAAATAAAACTGAGCATCACAAAGAGTCTCCCTGTCACTAAGCGGTTACCTGGCTTATTTTCCTTGCAGCCCGAAGGTCTATAACACTCCAGGAATAATACACAGCACAACTGATTACAAAGGCCCACTATCAGTCTCTGTATGACAGGACTGGGGCAGCACTGTGGCAACCTTCACTGAGAGCTACTGGGAAGAAGGAGGCTCATTTTCAGTGCAGAAAAAAGGCTAAAGAACTCCTGTTAAGAAAGGACAAAGACGCATAAAAAATATTTAGGATCACCGTATTAATACAACTCCTACAACCCATAAGCTCTACATTAAAAAGGAAAAACTGGCCCGTGATGCTTTTTATGTGCTGCTTTCAGCAGAAATTCACTGCCGACGCAGACAGAACCAGACCTGCAAGCCAGAACATGCAAAAAGTGTCCGACTCCGGCTATTGATTTAGTCGCTTGTATGTTAGCCCTCATTACTCAACATTACTGCTTGTGTAACCTTAACTCCAGCTGCTGGCAGTCAAACGTGGAGAAACGAGTGTGGCGGGCTGAAGTGTGGCCACTTGGGGAAGACTTTCTTACAGCAGCAACACAAATTATTTAGCTGTTGAGGTTCTTGTAAAGCAGAAGAGACGTCAGCTTTTTCCTTCTCATTATTGCTTTCTTGTGAATGATTATATCCGTTTACAGCAGGTTTTGAGTGCGGTTTTCTCCTGCTGCTTTCATGTTTCTGCTGCAAACAAATGACCCACTGGGGAGACAAGAAAAGCTGGAGTTTTCATACTGTACACAATTCAGATGTTTTATTTGTCAGCACAAGCTGACTCTTCATCTTGTTTGCTGAGTTTTTATGTTGACACCGTACCACCAACATCTATTACTGCCAATGTACGTTTAAATATGATTTTCTTTTCCCAGTTTTTCCCATAAGCACTCGTGTTGTAAACAATTACTCAAGTTTTGCAGGTCTACGGATTGCACATAAATGTCATCAGTTTGCTTTGTTTGTAGACAAACAGTGACGGGAAGCAGAAAACGACCCTCTAAGTCCTCGGCGTTTTGAAGTGTGTTTGCGATTGACTTCAGGTGTGACCTCCTGAAGGTATTTAAATAAGATGAGCTGCTAAAAAATCTTGCACATCATGTAACATTGTTTTTTTCCTCAGTAATAATCATTAAAGAAAAAGTTGATCAAACAGCAAAGAAAATGCTAAGCAGACAGAATTCAAAATCAGAATTTTTTTATTTAACCTTTATTTTACCAGGTAGGTCGGTTGAGAACCAATTATCATTTTCAACGACGACCTGGTTAGATTAACTTAAAAGCCAAACTCAGCAAGTACTAAACCCAAAAGGGACAGAGTAAGCCATTATTTGTAGTTGGGCCTGATGTGGACTTTGCTCTGACTGGATGAGCACTAGGTGGACCTGGGCTGAGAGTTCTGGTGTAGGACCCACTTGGGTTGAATAAATACAACCAGTTTTCACCAGAACCACTCGGGTCTCCTTCACAGGTCCTAGCTCAGTCCCAAATAGTAATTTAAACAGAAAATCTGTTTAAATTACTCAATCAGGTCCCACCTTTTACCCAGAGATGCACCAAAAAGTGATCAGTATGATCTGTTTACTCGCACTAGCATGCTAGCATTAGCATGTTTGGCTGGCTCAGCCAAACACCTCCAGAAAAAGTCTGTTGGTGGATTCCTATAAAAGACCCCAAATAACCTAGATTCAAATATCCAATCCAGCCACTCTTATTTAAACAGATTAAAACTTTCACTAATGCACAGTTTCTGCACTAATGTTTGTCAGGATTTTTCTTTGATGAACCCTGAAAGCACACCACACACACACACAGGACTAATTACTGAGAGTTTGACTAATAAATGAGTAGTAGATGATGAGACCGGAGAGGCAGGACTGGACTGGAACAGGGGTGTAGATGTGAGCGGGAGCTGACCGACCGGAGCAAGTTCCTTAGAGCAGGGCTGTTGGAGCACAGAGGAGGCAGGAAACCCAGCAGCTCGCAGAGGCCTACTGAAGCTCAGAGGTGATAGGTAAATCCAACAGCTAGCAGAGGCTTAACCAGAAACTCAGAGGTGAGACAGGAAAATCCAGCAACAGGCAGAAACTTAACTGAGACACAGAGGTGGCAGGATTCCAACAGCAAGCAGGGGCAATTAGGTTGACAGGTGTAGAGAGAGTGGAGTCTGATGACGAACCGGCAGGGAAGAGAAGACTAAGGGAGGCTTTTGTAGGGAGGCTGGCAGGTGGAGTGAGTTCTGACTAATTAGTGACCAACAGGTGTGACTGATAGCTGTGGGAGTGGATGGTGAGCTGAGTGAGAGGAGGAGGAGGAGGAGGAACTGAAAACTAACAGGAAAAAGGCCAGACTAAAACTAAACCATGACAATGTTAGAGTATCATTGATGGCTTGCTCGTTTCAGAGCATTTTTACCTCTGAGTTCAATGTTTGAAATGTTTTGTTAACTCTGACAAGCCCTTGTTACAGTCCTAGAAATCCATTTTTTTTCTTTATGTGGGTTTTTGTCCTTTCTTTAATATAACTATGTGTTACAGGTAGTTAGTTTGTGGCTTTATGCAAACTGTTGTTAGTTTATGTTTATAATATTGTAGCAAGAGTTCCACATTTTTTTTGTAATTGTCTCTTTCAAATACCAGTCAGCAACTGGTATTTGATATTTGTTTCAATGATCAGGCCACATTACTCGCCTATGTCCAGATTTGGCTGCAACAGTTCAAATACGTTTGCTTATCTGCATCTGAGGTCAAATTAGGTCAGTCCCCCCCCCACACGCACCGCCGGATTGTTGAGCCAATTTACCCTGCAGACTGTCCACAAATGCTGCAGAATGTTGCAGAATTTTCTTGACTTGGAATGGGGATAAAATCCCCCAAAAAATGTGGCGTATCTCCATCTTTAGTGAAGATGATTCTAGTATCTGTATGCATAAAGCTGAAAGAAATAAACATTTTCACCTTGTTTTGCTAATGCCGTGGTTAAACTGACAATTTGCACATAGTTTAAACAGCAGAGGAATAGAATCCACAGGAAAAAAAAACACTAAACTAAATACTAAAGACTCCTAAAATCAAACTAAGGTATATAAAAGAGAATCAAGACCAATAGCATTTTTTCCTAAAATCCTCTATGTTGCCTTCATGTTGCCGTAAATTAAACGTTTTATTCTTTGGTTGAATGCATGATTGTGTCATGGTGACATCAGATCAAGCTAAAGGCAGACAGAAATGCACCGCTAAGCCCAAAACTATTCATACCCCGGCAGTTTTAGGTTTAGATTAATTTCATTTAACAATGGAATCTCTTTCTGACAGAAAAAGTGGGACAGAAATCTCTCTAAAGATAATAAAACAATGTAAACTAGAAAAATTTGCATTTCCTGCGAAAATGCACTGTGAATGCAGATAGCTGGATGATTGAGCAAAAGATGCAGAAGATCTTTGAAGAAGAGAAAAAATTGCTGAAAAGCATTGAAGAAGTTGAAAAAGTTGAAGAAGTTGAAAAAGTTGAAGAATTTGAAAGAGTTGAAGAATTTGAACATGAAAGAACAATAGCTGAATGATTAGAAGAAGAAAAAACTGAGGGAAAGGCACCAAACATTTCCTAACTCATTCTAAACACTGAATCGTTTAACAAAGCAGAAGTAGAATTGCAAACTTGAATATACTGTAGCCATATGTGGGCCTGCATTTCTAGGAGTATAAGGGGTTTCGCCCCCATTGAAAAGCATTGGATGTTTGACACCTCCTAACTTGGGGATGCTTTACGTGACGAGGCCCAAATTTATTGTGGAGCATTCTGTATAAAGGAGGTACAGACTCTGTAAAGCAGAAGTTTGTCCGAGCTTCCTAGAGCTACTTCCAATCAGCAACATGCTAACCGTTAGCCGCTAACATGGTTGTGTTCAGTATCACCGGGTGATTGTACTCTGTCAGTTTGGTCCAAATCCTGTACTGGGAAGTGCCTCAAAAAGGGGTGCCAATACTTAATGTCACCAAACGTGACCAAAGTTCATGGGTCAGATCGGCCTCCTTTAGCAACTCAGCCTCACCACATCTGGGCCAGAACTCAACATTTGACCAAAATGGTCAGTAGCGCCATTTCCCACAGGTGGGTGGTGCTGTATTGGCCAATGCGGTACCGCGCGCGAGCTATTTTTAGAAACACAACGTCACGATGACGTCACATCACGTGGTACGCAGTAGGGCAAACTCCCAAACCGCCGCTGTTTTGCTGTGGAAGAGACGTGCGTTAGCCTAGGTTTTACTCGGTAAACGACTGCTTTTTCCAACATCTAAGACCATGGTTTATAAACATTGTTGCTATGGGACGTGCAACAGCGACTCGAGGTACGCTGATCGGCCGCATATGAAGGATGTTTTCTTCATTACTTTCCCGAAACTCAAGAGTGCCAAGGAGAAGTGTGTGCGTTGGGTACACTTGTGCGGGCGGCCTACACAACATTTCAACCCGGAAAAAGTTACCAAATTCACCTACATATGTAGCAAGCATTTTGTCGGTGGAAAGGGTGATGATAGCATATAGGCTAGCATGTTAGCAGGCGCTAACCGGGATAGCTTACTCAAAAACAAACGCCCTGAATCTCTTAAGCGAAAGATTCTGAGATGTGAACAATCGTTTTGTAGCTACCTATTGGCAAGATATACAGATTCCTGGACGTTGATTGCAAACAAACAAAAAAGGCCGACGTGAACGGAGCACGGTGGAAATCATAACAAAGGCATGAACGCCGAGCAGGGAAAAAAACAAAGCTTACCGTTGAATCAACTCGGCCCGTCTTCCGGTTTTTTTGAGCCCTCGACACTCAAGCCACCGTTTCAGCTGAAGGTTGGTGTGCTCTTCCACAGTGCGACCAGTAAACCGTGCGCCTGGGACATCGTCTTGGTAAGTTTAATGGCTGCAAAGTCGGTCATATCGCTGGTTCTGTTGCGCTTGTAATGGCTGGTTTGTATGTGCGTTCTACGACTGTTTGCCCTACCGGTGCGGCAAAAGGGGCGTTACTCTTAAGGCCGTGACGTCACGTGCGCGGTACCGCATTGGGTCGTGTCTGGGCATCATGCCAGGTCCTGTTGGAAGCAAAGGCCCAATAGGAAAGCATGTGAAATCCAAAATGGGTCAGAAAAGTGACACATGGCTGAAAGTCACTTGAAAATTTTAAAATGTTAAGAGGAAGTGACTGTGTGAATTTCAGATTCCTACATTAATCACAGCAACTGCGGTGAGCTTCAAAAGTTGCCATTCTATCTCAATGGAGCCTCTCCCTCTGGCCCTCAGAGTTCCGTCGTCATGGAAACTCACTGACACACCTGCAGCGGGCCAGTCTACCGAAGTGCAGAGACTTTGCTCAAAATATGTCCCATTGGATTATAATGGAGAACTTTGCCTCGCACAACGCTCCATATCTCCTGATCCGTAAATGGTAGAGACGTAATTTTTTCTGCGTTTATTTCTTAACGGATAGGGGAAGAAGACTTGCTATCGGATTTTGCAGGAAATATTTTAATAAAGGCGTAAAAAATTATGATCTAAAGGGGATTTTTAAGGAATTTCAAAAATCCTCTAAAAACTGTCCCGAACAAATCGCTCTAGCTGAAAAAAGTATAAGAGATATCAAAATAATTCACTGTGAGTATCAGCAGGCTTTTGAGGACTATGTTGCTCATTTTTATGTTTGTACAAAAATCGGTGTAGGCACAGCGACGATGTAAAAAAGTGGATCATGTGGAAAAATGCAGCTCTAAAGCATTTTCAGGATTTTGCACATTCGCTACTCCCGAACAAATTGTTCCTGCAGAAAAACTGTAACAGTTATCCAAAAAATTCCTTTTTTGTGAGTGCCAGAAGGGTTGGGACATTCATGTGTGAAAGTCTCATGCCTGTACATCAAACGGTTTAGGAGTAGCGACGATGCGAAAACGTGTGATGTTTTGGATTTTCAGACGTCATTTTTCAAAACCGCTCCATAGGAAATGAATGGGGGAGGTTTCGGGTTTGTGTCGCTCTGAGGTGATTTGCGAAAAATCTATAAATGCCACACCAATGAGGGTTACATTTCCTGAATCCAGACAAAAATTCCTACGTTTTGATGTATAATTTATGTGGATAGGTTGAAAATTGAGCGAGTGAGAAGAATTTGTTCGGAGTAGAAGAATTAGTTGAATTTCTAGAGTGCGCACTCTACCAACTGCCACTTGACGACCATAGCAACGCATGTTATTTGCTGAATTTCTTGAAAAGCCAAAATTATTTTAAGGAGGTACTATATGAAAATGGTAAAAGATATGAAAAAGCTGAAATATACCATAATAGCTGAAAGATATCATTACATTTTAAAAGTTGAATGGCGTTTCTAGCTGAAAGTAGGCTGAAGCAGTAAGTTGTCAAAAAGCAGCTGAAATGAGCGGAATTTTAGTGATTTCAATGCATTTCCTATGGGAGAAAAAAAGCTGAAAATTTGCAGAAAAAGCTGAATATTTTAAAAAGTTGAAGAGTTAAAAGTACAAAAAGATATAGCCATCGATTCCAGAAGAAGCTGAATAGTTTAAAAGTTGAATGGTTGAAATTGGAGAAAAATTGTAGGAGGAGAAGCGAATCAAACTTTAAACAGTAAAAACGCGAAAGAGGATCTCAATAACTGTGAATGCCTACTGCATTCACAGTAACAAGGTATCGATTATACTACTGTATAAATGTAACTTTTTTCATTTACTTTTATATAAAAATTATGTGTCTGATATTACCGTTGTCAATAATCATCAGATGATATATTTCTACAGATGGACACACACAATATTTACTGTCTCACCGATGTGGTGCACATTCTTTTCTGAGCAGCTTTAGTGTCAATGTGTGCAATATGTGCAAAAGAAAAAATAAATCAAGATTTATATCAATAGATAAGACATGAGACCTTTTAGCAAATTTTAAAAAGCTTAAAAGCACAGAAAAAGTAAACAAAAAATATGTATATAAAAATTCTAAAGATTAAATTTACAGATTATTGTGAGGAATCAAACAGTGTTTTCCTGGTGTATAAACTCACATGTTTCACTGTGTTTATTTTTATTTTCAAAAACTGAGCTTTACCACTTATTTCATCCACACATCATCAGCTTACCTGACATCAGGTAATAAAGGAAATGCATTAAAAAAATCAAACCTAAACATCGCACTCGGGCCAGAGCGGATACGGTTCAGTCGTTTCTGGATCCGTTTCAGAGGGCCATCGTTGTGGGAGGTGCCTGAAGCATCTTCAGGTGGAGGCGCCCTGAAAGAATCCCTTCTTGGATGCTTAAAAACCTTAACAGAGTTCTATTGATCTCCAAACTCCTTCCCCAATTGTACCACAGATCCTCGCCCAATTCACTGACAAAACTAATCTTAATTGCCTTTATTTGGCATATCTTTCTTTCAGTTGTGTTCTATGTCCAATAGCCACAGGTATAGGTTGGGATGTAGATGGACCAGAACCATTCACCTCAGCTCCTTCTTCACCTCAACCATATAAACTCATTCCAAACCTTCTTCTGTTTGCGACAGGCTCAGATTCCAAATATCGTGTTTCCTCCTCTATCCGTGGCCCAGTCTGATTCACCACAACATTATGCTTCACCTCAAAACGAACACACAACCTGAGATTTAACTAGGACTGTCATCTTAAATGGAGTCAAGTAGCCTTTAAATCATGTTCTTGTTTCTACATTTCAGGGAGTGTATAGAATGACCGAATACCTTTATAACAGCGGTCCTCAGTGGAAATGAAATGACGCCTTCTTGAGCTGGCACTGACATCTCCATTCGAAGGAATCATTAGCCTGTCTTATCCGTTGGAGTTCCCAGTATATCTTCAGCAGGATTATAGAATGGTAAAAAAATAAATCACTTTCTTTATTCCGTGCCAGACGCTTGCTGAAATAAAAACACCTCAAAAGCATTGGAGGATTAATAATTCATTGATATCCATGACCGTTCACTTTGTCTCGTATGAGACAGGCTTATATTAGCGCCTTCTCTGCAATGCAAGCTCAACAACTCCTACAGCGTTATTAAAGTTTTAAAAGCACCTCTGCGTGACGGCTTGGTATATAAAAGACAATTACATCCTCAGAATGGAAATGTGTTTCCCTTTGAGAGGAATTATAGGAAAGTGTAAAAAGACTTGAAACCAACAAAACATGGGAGTATTTATTCAAAGACGACGTCCAGGTGAAATTCCATGGATTTTACAGGCAATCGGACACAAGAAGCAGAAACCCACATTCAGAATCAGCGATCTGATCTGTCAGTGAAAGAAGCTTTCAGCATCTGCTCAATAATGGGAGGAGATGTTAAAGAAGCTTATTACCATTAAAATCCAAACGGAAATAAAGAAGCAGACCTGATTGTAAAATTAATGTAGCGTGGACTCATTTTACAGCCACTTTCAATCTCTCATAGATAAACCAGTAGATCACTTTAATTAGACAATGTGTTAATTGACTGCAGGTCCTGGGGTGCGATGCGTCAACATTAGTCTCCATCAATGACGACCTCCTCCAGAAGGGGAGCCATTTAATCTGACCGAGTGAGATGTGATCCTGAGAGTGTGTATGTGCAAGTTTTTCCTTTTCCTTTTTTCTTCAAGCGGGCATTGTGAGGAAGAAAAAGACACAAACAGATGGATGTGGAGGCACAGTGTGCGGTCTATGGATCCGCTGTGGTCTGACATCATTATGGGCTCATCACCTGGCTGCTCGGCCCGGCTCACCCGCGGTTGGGAAATGGCAGGGGACATTAAGATTACAAGGTACCGTACTTCGCTTTAAAAAAATTAAAATAAATAGGTGGAAAAGGTCAATATGCTCCGTGCCTCTGGGACAATGAGGTCTAAAAGCTCAGTATTCTGCAAGCCAGACAATTAATATTCAACCTGAGCAAATTCAGTGCATTAATTGCAGTTTTTTTCACTTGTGGAGATGTGTGATCACATGGGGAAAACATGTGGTTGCATGTGTCGCGTGTGATAACAACAAAAAGCAACTGTGAACGAAATTCCTCATAATGAGTCAATGCGAAAAAACATGTTTTAAATGTTGGAAAATGGCCACATGTTAAACTTTACCCACTTGTTTCTCATGTGAAATTATATATATATATATATATATATATATATATATATATATATATATATATATATATATATATATATATATATATAACTTAAACATGAATAAACAAATAATTTCCACAAAAAAAGATTCATGAATGTTAAATAAATTGGTGTGAGACAATGAGTGGGATATGCGAGTTTGTTTCAGATGCATCACAGGGTCAGTTCAATTCATTTTTTTTTATTTTTTATAAAAGACCAATTCTAGCTTTGCCAACTTTTTCAATCTCAGGGGAGTTTCCAAAGTCATTCCTAATGAATCATCCAGTCAGCTTGGTTAAGCTGTCTGGATGACAGCTTAACCACTATCTAAGGAAACCCAGCAGGTTCCATCAATTCGTTGACTTTGCAGCGATTCCTCATACTGGGCATGCATGTAGCGACAGTGGGGAGGAAAACACACCGTTAACAGGAAGAAACCTCAAGCTGAACCAGGCTCAGTTACAGTGAGTACCAAGCTGCCTACCTATCTGTACATTGGTGAATGATGATATGAGCATTTGTGAGCGATACTGGGTGACCGTAACCGGTAGTCCAACAGCGCTTTGAGTTCTTAAGTTGAGTTCTTAAATTGCATGGACACAACATGCAATTTCTTTGTTTAATTCAGACATCTCAAATATCCCAAGGGCCTTCACATGGGCATCATGTGTTATCCCATGGTTATCTTGTAGGAATCTGTCTCTCATGTATCTCATATGTAGTTTTAATGTGAAAGTTCAGATAAATATTAAGACCTGACCACATGTTGACACATTTTGCAAACGTAGAATTCCTGCTTATGTCTCCAAGCCAAAAAATAAACTTAATACATCATGAAAAAGTGGGAAAAAAGAGGATAAAGAAGGAAAAAGCCATGTAATACTTTTTTCAATGAATCTTAATCCAATCTGGCATTGAAGTGTTCTGATTTCTGTGGAGCTGCGCACACACATCTTGTCCCCTCACACAAATAATGTGAGCACCCTTGTACTCCGAACGAGGATCAGTGGCCAAGCGTGTGATTACACTCAACACTCTGAAGTCATAGCGAGGTGCCTCCCCGGCAGCCGCCATGGCAATCATACAGGAAACATAATGAGGCCATTAGGTTTGGCGAACGCACCCTTTTAAAGCCTCTCGTCGGGCCGGCTGGGTTTCTACTTTGCACCTTGCCTGAAAGCCTTTTAGCAGCTTGATGTGATCCAGGATCCATGCCGTGCTGCAGTTGCAGGTGCAATGCATCCTGATTGGATGGCATTCTCAATGGCTTTCTTAATGTAGTAGCGCTTCTGTGGCGAGGAGAGTTTTACCATAATGTGACTCTGTAAAGTGCATCCGGTGACCTTTAGCAGGAGTTACAAAATGCTGAAAATGCGCTGACCTAGTAAACTTCTGACAGAGAAAAAAACGCTTTATTTTTTGTGGGCATGTAGGGTGGATGATGTTAAAAGCAATGTGTGTGGAGTTTTTTTTATTTTAGAAATTATGTAATTAACTAATGCTCCTCATCCCACACAAAACCTTTTTACTTTTCATTCTGCATGGCTGAAATCACATTCTGAACTGTTGCCAAATTGTGTAATTTATGACACATCCTTCACAGGTTATTCTGAGTAGGTGAAGAAGGAGCATCGGGCTGAGCCACAACTGTGCTGAGAGGTCCAGCTTTACATTTCTGCCAAGTCAAAGGAGGTTTGAATAAAAAAACAATGAATAGGAACAAAACAAAAGAAAAGAAAACATATAGACTGTGCATTGATGTATCCTGCTCTACTGAGAATATGTACAGTCAAAGAGCGTTTATAGTGATTCATGGTTAGCACAGGTTTGACCAACCGTTTTTTTAAAACATGTATCTCAACCGTGGTGTAAAAGGAAACAAGAAACATCCATCCTGAAAGAGGAAAACAGAAAGAAAGTCAGTGGAAAATAATCTTCTTCATGTTGACAATAACTCTTGGCTAAATCCTATTTTCTAGTGTTACACCCACATCTACCCCTCAGCCATGCCTACCCCTGGACCAAAGCACTTGTTACAAAGTCACAAAGAGAAGCTGCTTAGCATTAACCATTGTTATGCTGATGACACTCAGCTATATTTATCCATAAATCCTGATGAATCTGATCAACTACTTTGATGACATCAAAACCTGGATGATTTGAAATTTCCTGCTTTTAAATTCTGACAAGACCGAAGTTGTAATCTTTGGACCAGAGTCCTCAAAAAATAAACTTCTTAACCAATCACTTAATCTGGATGGCATCAACTTGGCCTCTGGTAATAAAGTAAAAAATCTTGGTGTTATTTTTGACCAAGACATGTCATTTAAATCCCATATTAAACAGGTTTCCAGAGTTTCCTTTTTTCACCTCAGGAATATCGCCAAAATTAGAAACATTCTGTTCAGGAGTTACTTCAAGGCTGGACTATTGTAATTCTTTACTCTCAGGAAGTCCACAAAATGCAGTTCAAAGCCTTCAGCTGATCCAAAATGCTGCAGCAAGAGTTCTGATGAAAATCAACAAGCGGGATCATATTTCTCCAATTTTAGCTTCCCTTCATTGGCTTCCTGTTAAATCAAGAATATAATTTAAAATTCTTCTTCTAACGTATAAAGCCCTTAATAATCAAGCTCCATCATATATCAGAGCTCTGATTACCCCGTATGTTCCTAACAGAGCACTTCGCTCTCAGATTGCAGGTCTGCTGGTGGTTCCTAGAGTCTCTAAAAGTAGAATGGGAGGCAGATCCTTTAGCTATCAGGCTCCTCTCCTGTGGAACCAACTCCCAGTTTTGGTCCATGAGGCAGACACCCTGTCTACTTTTAAGACTAATCTTAAAACTTTCCTTTTTGACAAAGCTTATAACTAGAGTGGCTCATGTTACTCTGAGCTACCTCTATAGTTATGCTGCTATAGGCTTAGGCTACTGGAGGACATCTGTCATTTTTCTCTTCATAGAAGGTACACCTGGTCTGGCGTTCTGTTAGCTGTGACATCATCAGGGGAGGCAGATCATCCTCTATTACCATCTAACATAGAAAGTACTCCTGGATCAATGTGAGCTTCTGTGCTTTCTGTGTCTCTGCTCTGTCTTCTCTAAGCCCCAGTGGGTCGAGGCAGATGAGCGTTCACACTGAGCCTGGTTCTGGTTCTGCTGGAGGTTCTCCTCCCTGTTAAAGGGGAGTTTTCCTCTCCACTGTCGCTTCATGCATGCTCAGTATGAGGGATTGCTGCAAAGCCATCAACAATGCAGACGACTGTCCACTGTGGCTCTACGCTCTTTCAGGAGGAGTGAATGCTGCTTGGAGAGACTTGATGCAACCTGCTGGGTTTCCTTAGAGAGGAAACTTTCTGACCAACCTGGAGGATCTGATGGAATCTGACTTTGGAAAGAGCTTTGAGATGAAATGTGTTGTGAATTAGCATTATATAAATAAAACTGAATTGAACTAAATTCTGCAAAACATAGCCTAAGTAGGTAAAATAAATGAAAAAAGAAAAAAAGCCAGGGGGCAGTTAAGCACCCTAAGGTTTCTGTTATTTCTTATTTTTTTCTATTTTTTGTTTGCTACACTTTTTGACCAATCTGTATAATCTGACTGAATTTGACTTTGGAAAGCGCCTTGAGATGACATGTTTCATGAATTGGCGCTATATAAATAAAATTGAATGAAATGGAATCGAATTAAGAACCCAGTAGATCAGTAGAATTACTGGCATCAAATCATATAAGTCAAATGCGTCTTTATGTGTCATGTGATCCTGCAAAAGACAGCGTTTTCATAATTTTATTGTTATGCTCTTAAATCTCCTCATTTGGATATAAGTAATTTTATATAAATGAAACTGGACTGAATTGAATTGGATGTTGTCAAGCTTTATAAATCAATAAATGAAATGAGGTTCATTTGGAAATTTTATAAAGATGTTAAAATTAAATGAGTTTGAAAACATCAATCAAAGGCAGTATTGAGCAGTACGGTTAGCATTGTCGCTTTGCACGAAAGGGAGTTTGCAGTTTCTTCCGGTGTAAATGTGTTCTCTCCAGGTACTCCTCCTTCCTCTCAGAGTCTCAGAAATATGCCTTTTCAGGTCAATTGGTCACTCTAAATGCCATTGTTGGAAGAGGTAATCCGTTTCATGGAGAAGGCTCAGCTCTTAAAACACTCTAAGAGCAAAGAAAGGCAACAGCGCAAATTCTAGTCTCTCCTGGTGAAAACGAGGGTCACTACTGTACTGCTGGAGTACAGTAAAGGGAACAGTGGGCGAAAAATCTCTCCAACAGAGAACTCACACAGACAGAGATGAATGTTTTGTTCAAAGGTCACAACTTTGCCATAACCCCTAAGCAACTTCTGATAACAGAAATCATCACTGCCACTGAATCATCCATAAGAAATAACAACATGTCAAAGGCAGAAGAGGAAGAACTTAGGATAAAAGTCACAGCAGCACTTTCCAGTGCAAAATTGCCCACTTCAAACATCTCGCCACAGGAAAGTATGGCTGTTAAATCTCTCAGCAAAGACTGCAACATCATAAATTTGCCAGCAGACAAAGGCAGATCCACAGTGGTACTTAACACAACCGATGACCATGAGAAAATAATGCATCTACTGATCGACAGTAACACATACGAGACCCTGAAATGGGACTAAACCAATAACTACAAAAGAAAATAACTGATTCTCTACAATAATTGGAAAAACAGAAAGCGATCAATCGCTCCTGCTACTATCAGCTGTACCCAGGCGAGGCCATTCCATGTTACGGACTGGTTTCTGGACCCAGATTCAAGCCACACAGGTCAGTGACGTTTTAACAATTTATTGCAAAGCAGGAAGTAGGCGCGGTTTCTCTCTACGCCAAGGTTCTCGTCTGGTCTGACGAACTCCTGAAGTCGGGGTAGCTGAGCCAGGAATGACTACTGGAGAGCAGGAGAGCTGGGCGGGAGCCGAAGTCCGCTTGCTTGTGAGGCGGCGGGGTCCGTAAGGGGCTTTTCAGAGACGATTGTCCAGTGACGGTCCAGGGTCCGAGATCGGGAAGGCAGAAATCCAGAAAGGGTTCCGACAGGGAAATCCAGAGGCTTTGTCCAGGTCCGGTCCGAGTTCAGTAGCTAATGGTCAGCAGGGTAAAGGCAAGCTCAGTAATCACAAATGAGCGGGGTTCCGGCAACAGGCAGGCAGTCCAGGGTGAGCGGGCTGAAAAATCCAGAGATTAATCAGGAAATCCGACTGGCAGACAAAAACAGACCAAGGGACAGGCAGGTTTGAAAACAGAGGGCTGGCACGGGTCGGGTCGAATAAACAGGTAGGCAGAACAGAACGCTGGAAAGCTCGCACGGAATAGCTTGAGACAATCTAGCACTGGCAGCTAGTCTGTGCGGGGTATATATGGAGAAGAGAGCAGGTGAATCCAGTGATGACTAATTGCAGAGAGGGAGGGGTAGAGCAGGTGTGTAGAAACGAGGATCAGGACAGCGCCAGTGCAGAGATTGTCACATTCCATGCATATATGGACTTCCAAAAAATACCCATCGTCAGCAGCATTAACTCGATCACATACAACATTGCAAAAAATCTGGCAACAATTTTGGCTCCGCTGGTTGGAAACACTTACCTGACTCCGCCAGATGGATTTGCTCCGCATATCCATCTGGAAACCTTCCGTTGAAGTAATTTTGGGAAGGGGCGAAAATACTAGTTAGCTGATTGGCCTATGTTGGTGATAGACGGGCCAAATAAACCATTCAGATCAACGAAGCATATGACGTACTCATCAACATGCTTCGTCGTCGCTCGTAACAAAGCGACAACGAAAACACAACCACAAGCCAAGCTACTCTTGCTGCTGCAGGTAAAGGCTCGTTAGCTCAGCAAAGAAATACTCTGTAATTCCGATAAAACTTGCTCGATAGCCACGCTAACGCTAGTTTCATCGGCTGAAGCCGCCATGTTCTTTAGACTGAACTGTCGCGCTTCCTGTTGCGTCACACCTCAACCCGCCTCAAAGCCAACGCTGATTGGACGTTCGTTTGGTGAACGGCTCCAAATTTTCTTTAACGGAGAGTAGCCAGACTGATCTGCGAGTGAAACCTTGAAAGCTCGCGAGATCAGGATGGTCTCACGATGCTATGGAAACACTCCACACCTCATACAAAATTCCACAGACTTAATTTTTTTTTTCTTTTTTTCCCCAGTGTCCTGTCTAGCAATGTGGCAATAAGAATTGATGTCTTAATGCCAGATAGAGCTCGACAGATTTTGCTTTCACAAGTGGAGCAATCAGCTTTCGCCATAGTGCTCCGCTTGATTTATGCATGTAATTAGCTTTATTGTGATTCCTGCGGGGAGAATTTCAAATTATGTGGACACTACAATGGGAAAGTAGGAGAGTAAAGGAAGAACAAGAAGAGAAAAAAAAGAAAGAGAAGAGGTGAAAGAAGGAAGAGATAAAAGGGAAAGAATGATAAAACGTCTTCCGTCGGAAGACTTAATTTTCAAAGTCCGACACCTGAGACTGGCACCAGGGGAAAGCATTGCTTCCTTTGATATCACCGCTCTTTTCACCTGCATCCAGACATCAGAGGCAGTGAACATTGCCAGGACTCAGCTGGAACGTGATGAATCACTAAAAGAACCAGTTTAACACCAAACCAGATTTGTGACTTGTTGGACCTCTGTCTCTCAACCACATATTTCAAGTACAGAGACAACTTTTACCGACAGAAACATAGGTGTACCATGGGCTCCCCAGTGTCACCCATTGTGGCCAATTTGTACATGGAGGAGGTGGAGAGCAGGACACTCAGTGCTTGCAGGGAACACCACCAGCTCGCTGCTTTAGATACGTGGATGACACTTGGGTCAAAATCCAAACCAAAGAAGTCGAGGAATTCACCAACCACATCACCTCAGTGGACAGCAGCATCAGGTTTACCAGAGAGGGTGCCAAGAACAACATCTTGCCTTTTCTGGACTGTGCAGTACACATCGAGGAAGATGGGAGTCTCAAAACTGAGGTTTACCAGAAGCCCACACACACAGACCAATATCTGTATTTTGATTCCCATCACCCACTGATGCACAAACTCTCTGTTATCATAACTCTGAGTTACCAGGCTGACAACGTTCCCTCTGCCACAGAGGAGAAACAAGAACACAAGCATGTCAGGAAATCACTGCAAGCTTGTGGTTACCCTAAATGGGCCTTTGTCAAATCAGCCAACAAAGCTGGCAGAAAAAAACAACACAGCATCAAACTCAGAGGAGAAAACAGGGAGACGCAGGAACATTATCATTCCAGATGTGTCAGGAGTTTCTGAGAAACTCAGGAGAATATTCTCCAAACACAACATACCAGTAAATATCAAACTTAATAACACCCTCAGACAAAAACTGGTTCATCCCAAAGTCAGAACATCCAGACCACAGCTGAGCGGCATTGTGTCTGCAGTCCAATGCAGCGAGGACGGCTCAGACTCCATCAGAGAAACTAAACTACAGCTACATCAATGCCTGGAGCAGCACAGGAGGGCCAGCAGCTCGGGGTCAGATTCAGCAGTCCACCTGCACCTCAAGAACAAAGGAGACACTTGTTTTGACAGTGACGGGGAGAACAGACGGTTTGAAAGAGGGATGAAAGAAGCCATCTTGGTCAAAAGAGAAAAGCCATCAGTGAACAGAGGAGGAGGATTGAGCTTCCAGCTCCCCAGAGTTTACAGCTCGGTCCTCCAACACGTTCCAGAGAGATTACATCAGCATCTCATCATGGTTCAGCTGACCGAGTCAGATTTTAATTTTGTGGTTTCTGAGTAAAGAGGTTCAATATAATTGCACACACAACTTCCCAGATTATTAATTTGTGAAAAATGTTGAAAACCATGTATCGTTTTACTTAATCTTTACAATTATGCTCTACTTTGTGTGGGATTATTACATAAAATACATTTCATACATTGGAAATTGTGGTTGTAATGTAACAAACTGTGAAAAATAAAGCCATTGCTGCTGTCCAACCTGTTGGGTAAATAGACCAGAATATCATCTGCGATGATACTCTTTTTTTCCTTTAGAATGGAAGTGTCCAAAGTCAGTTCTGTGGTGTCTGGTGTCCTTCAACTTTCACATGTTTCCTTATTCAACGAACTTGAATCAAATACATAGCTCATTAGCTGGTCACCAGATCTAGTTGTGTTTGAGCAGGAACATCTAAAAAACAAGCAGGCATCTCTGCTTTAGAACATGGAGCGACCTCAGCAGCAGTGGAATGAAGGAAACAAAGCTATCATGCGTTAACATTTGTCTATCCAAAAGGGGAAGGTGGTTTAATGGACAGTAAGCAGGAACAGAACCATCTCTGACCCGTTTAGAGCTTCAACAAGTGGCTGCGTCCTTGTTAGCAGGTCTCTGGAGCTTTTATTTTCCTCACAGGGAAAACTCTTAAATAACCATTGAATGCAAATCAAAGTCAGTCCAGTTTTGATGAGTGTTCAACAAAATATATTTGAGCAGAAAGACTTTTTTTTCATTTTCACAAAATTAGATCATTCATCGACAGCTGCTCTGGAAGAATCCAATAACCTGCAGAGGAAAGAGCTTTTAATGTTTCACACAAGCCTGGCTGTCTCCGCCTTGTGACATTTTTGACATTAAATGTTGCTCATGAGAGTCTGCATGGGCTCCTTTGCTGCTCAAAAGGGGGATTTAGGGATTTCAAGCACACAGTCAGCTCTATTGATGACCTGCCAGATACGCATGACCTGCCTCGGCGTGATTTCAACCCATTTAAAAGACCTCTTGAGTCTTGCATGCATCTTCTGCGCCTCATGCTGATTTTTTTTTTTTTTTCTTTTTCAAGCGCACTGACAACAATGGGAACGGCACGTGCTGGAGCACATCAAACCATTTCAAAGAGGTAAGGGAAACTCTGGCAGCCAAAAGGACTGAAAGGGACAGATTTGTTTTGAATATGCTGTCGAGAGGCGATCTCAAGGTTCCCTGAGAAAAGATGAATGTTTCAGGATAACACTGCTATCCATTTTTGTCTTCAAGCTGTCACTCACGGTGCCATTATGTTCATGACTGCCAAGGCTGAGAGGCTACACGGCTTCAAAAATACTTTCGGAAAGAGCTTGTCACGTCGCTGCGGGGACGCTTCATCTGAATTATGTTCATCAGTATGATAAATGACAGCCAGTCTCAACTTGGCTACCGTTATATGATCAGAGGTTAGGGTTCCAACACAACCTGCAGCCGCCCGAGGCGGAGACACGAGGGCAGGCCTGACAGCAGGTAGAGCGAAGCGTACCGCTGGGGGTGAAGACAGCCTGTTGGACAGGCACTGAGAGATAGTGGGAGTGCATTAGCCTGGTGTGCACGCCTCACAGGACGCACCACAACCCCCCCTGGGAGTTCACTGCAGCAGGCACGCTCCCACAGGTAGCAGTGGTGCAAGACACGGCCGACCGGTCTGGATGAAACACAACTAAGGGGAAGTCTCTCAACTAGAGAGGTTGTGAATTTATGTTCCATGTTGTGGTCAGTCAACCAAAAAGGTTGCAAGTCGGCCAGCTCGCATTCAGCTGCGTTTATGTTTTTTGCCATTCAGGCCTGGGGCGGTAAAATGGTCGACCATGGCGCGGGGGATTGGCATGTTGACTAAAGGTCAGTGGAATAGGGCCTGTGCCCTCCAGAGCATGCCTCTATGAGTTTGTGTCAGTTTTTAGCATTTTGTCAGCTCTTTAAAACATGTGTATGACTGTTGCAGTGATTCATCTGAGAGTTTTGTGTGTTTACCATTGGGACGACTGAAATTTTAACCTGAACAAACCTTGTTAACGTTCAACATATGGTCCAAAAAAAGAAAATAAAACAAAGAAATAAACAGAAAACAGCTGCATCTCAATAAATAATCATCAAAGTGAAACACTTACGCTGTATGAAAATGCACAAAATACTTTTTCCTCCTCACTGTCTGACGTTGAATGAGAATAAACTATTTTTTTTCGATCAATTAGGAAACACTAATTATTTTTATTTGCTAAATACCATAACAAAATGAGATACAAATTTTTTTTCCCTGCTGACAGAACTGGTGGAACTGATTCAGGACTGTATGCCAACTTGCTTGCAAAGATATTTTCAATTCTGCCCACATACTTTCTGTGGGACTGAGATCAGAGGTTTGTGATGCATCCCCCCCCCTGCCCCACCCCGTCCCAAAACAGTCTTAGCTTCCCTTAGTATTTCCACATAATGTTATTTCCTCTTGATGTTATCTCTTTTATTAAGTGCACCAGTCCCCCCTGCAGCAAAACGTCCCCAGAGCATGACACTGCCACCCCCGTACTTCACTGAACCATCTGCCTTGTCATCTTCTTTTTGATCTAAATGTAATGATGGTCAACATGGACCAACATTAGAGCATGTCTCCAAAAATGTAGGTTTTAGTCCCTGAATGCATCTGAAACCTGTCCTCTGGCTTTTTACTTTGATCTGGTAACAATGGCTTCTTGAATTGATTTACAGAAACACTGAAATAAATCTACTTTTCAATGTTGAGATGCACTTGTGGATGGTAAATCCCAATGAAACAAACAACAAGAACAAAAAGATTGCAACCCCACAGTCATATCTGATAAAGTACAAAGCAAAATGTCCCACACTCCACAGCCCCTCTAAAAATTACAGCAAAAGGATGCCTTAACAGGAAAAACTCAAAATACTATACTCATCTGAAATGAAAGTGGAAAATTTTTTTATTTGATGCTATTTTAACATCATTAATTATTTTTATGAGAAACGAATATATGATGTCATCTGACGCACATCAACCACCTGAAATTTAATTAAGATAGAATCAAAGGAAGAACAGTTAAAAACAGCTTTTATTGATACGCTTATGCCTGAATAACTAGGAAGTGATAGGAGCCCATCTGTTAGAGAATTTTTTTAAATTTTTTTATCTAGCAACTTTTAATTTTAAGTTTTGATTGGTTCAAAAATGTATATAAAAAAATCGCTTTGAGGTCTTGACTTTGACTAGGACTTCGGACCACCTTGATTATTTTCTTTTTCAGCCATTCTGTTGCTAATTTGCTGCTGTGTCTGGACCATTGTCATGTCAACGACCCTGTTTGGGCCAAGCTTCAGCTGTCCAACAGACGGTTCCACATTGCTGCACTTTATAGTCAAACAATTTACTTTGATCATATCTCTCCAAAGGACATTGTTCCAGAGATCTTGCGTCTTATTGGGATTTAACTTTTCAAACCTTAGTCGTGCTGCTTGATTTTTACTTTTCTTTTCTAACTTTCCTGGTCAGCTCTTCCAAACATGTCATACTTGTTTCGTCTTTTTCTAATTGTCCTCTCATGAAGTGGATCTTCTAAGTCACATACATATACAACAGATGTTAGTTCGCTAAGGTGTTAGGGTTCAGTTTTGATCTGGTTTTTATTTACTATTTTTCAGTTCTTCCTCCGTGTCTGGGTTTAGTTAGAATTTGACTTTATTTTCTGTTAGTTTTCAGCTCCTCCTTCCCCTCACTTAGCTTTCCCTTCACTCCCTTTGCAGTCAGTCACACCTGTTGGTCATTAATCAGTCAGACTCACTTCACCTGCCAGCCTCCTTACTTAAGCCTTCCTCTGCTTTCACTTCTCTGCCGGTTCGTCATCATGCAACACCTTCTCCTTGCCTGTCTACCTGAGTGTTCTCTGCTTGCTGCTGGAACCCTGCCATCTCTGCTTCTCTTTTACCTCAGCTTCCCATGGATTATTCCAGTCTCATCGGTGCAACTATCCTGTTAAGACTCTAGCTGCAAGTATTCACCTTACCAAGCTATTTCAATCTGGAGAGACTCAGACGGAGAAAGAGAAAACGATTAACAAATTTATTTGACAAAATGAATAACAGTTCTTTGGCGCTCGGGCCCCGGCTGAAGATTTGAGCAGTGAATTCCGACGAATTCAGATGAGCCCATCAACGCTGAATAGGGATGCTCCCCCGGGGCCCGACACTGGTGGTGGAGGTTGGAAAAGATGACGTCTTGGAATGCTGGTGGAGAAGGGGAGGAGGTGGGTCGAGCACAGCTGGAAAGCGACAGGCGGCGTGGGTGTGGAGCCTTTTAAACGGAAGCTTGATTGAAGATTGGAGAAAGCGGGTCGAGGTCCGGAGATGAAGATGACGCAGTAACAGGTAGGCGGAAGTCTTCCAGCTTGAATTTGCGCCTAGGCTTCATTTTATCCTGTTGTGACTCTGACCAGCAAGGTTCCCTCTCTGCCGTGCTGTGGATTCTCTGCCGTGCTGTGGAACCTGCTACAATGTTCAGTTACTCCAACACCATGCCTGTCTGCTCCCGTCCTGGTTTCCGTCTGGTTAGTTAAGTTTCTGTTTGCTGCGCTGCTGGTTTCCGTTCCCGTGTTCCTGGTCTCTGGTCCTCTCTCCCGATCCTGCAGCAGTGCAGCTCCTCCGTTTCATGGACTATCAACTCCGTTCTGTACCTGCCAGCCAGCTCCTGCATCCTACATTCCCGTCTAGTAACTGACTCTGGTTCTTCATGTCATCACCATCCACTGTTGTAATAAACTCTTTTAAACCAGCTCTGTGTGTGTGTGCTCTGTCCGGGTTCATCCATAGACAAAATCACGACATAAGGTAATTGCAGATGTATTCCCATCATGACATTGTCTTATCACACACTGGTATGAGTATGAGGACACGGGGCTTTGTCTCTGACAGGCTGGCCTTAAGTGCAGGAGCACTGCAGGGAACTGTTCTGGCACCGCTTCTGTTCACCTCCTACACTGCAGACTTCTCCATCAGCTCACCAGGTTGTCACCTGCAGAAGTTATCTGGTGACTCTGCCATAGTCGGTCTCATTGGGATGAGAACGAGTCCAGACAGTGGATCCAGAACTTTGTAGGCTGGTGCCAGCAGAACCATCTCCTGTTAAATGCAGGGGAAACAAAGGAGCTGGTGTTGGACTTTCAGACACGGATCCACCTCCCTGACACAGGTGAACATCCAGGAAACTGAAGGCTCTTGATTTAATTCTGCTCCTCCTCCAAGTTGCTGTTCACCAGGGATATGGCACACATCTGAGGAAACCAGTCCATTTATCTCTGTGGTGGCATCAGCCATCTTCTCTGGTCTGGTGGAGCAGCAGCTGATCTGTAGCTGAGAGGAAGCGGCTGGATAAACTCATTAGGAGGACCAGTTCTGTCCTGGGATGTTCCCTGGATCAGTGCAGGTGGTGGGAGACAGAAGGACTGGAAGGAAAATCACATCACTGAGGGACAATGTCTGCAGAGCTGCAGAGCTCTTTCAGGGACAGACTGCTGCATCCTAGATGCTCTAAGAAGCGCTTCCACAGGACTGCTGAACTTCATAATCTCTGCTGCTCGCAACAAGCTCAAAAAGGGTTAACAAACATGCTAATAATAGTTGCACGGGTTCTGATCTAACATCTGACCTCAGATGCTAATGTCCATTTTGCTCATGTTTAGGTTCTCTGAGGGGTTTGCTTGTACAATTGTGCATTTTGGACGGTTTCCTCACATCGTTCTGCAAATCAGCTGCTGTCTTTCCTCTATTTAAATTAAATATATTTTTATTTGAATGCAATAAATGTAATGTATGCATCTTCTCTTAAATATTCTGTTTGATCATTAAATAACTGCAGAATATTTTCTTTTTGCCCTTTCTGATAAGTTCATTCTTTTTTACATTACAACTTTAAATGAGCTTTTTTTTATTCACAATACTTAATCCAGTATGTGACTCTGGCGCAGCCTGCCTATGTGTTTTTGCCACTGTTACGCCCAAGGTTACCCACTGTGGGACAGTACAGGACTTTCTATTCTGCTCTATTTTACATTTCACAACAAATGTACAGCATGAAATGAATGACAAGGGCATGCTGTGCAACAGCTGCTTCCGTCTGGAGTAAACGGCACCTGAGGAGGTTCCGTCTGACCAAACAGCTCATGGTGTTTTCTCTCCTTCCGATCAAAGCTGACTGAGAGCACCGACAGTAAAGGTTAAACCAGCCAAACAAAGATAGTCATCCATCCATTCATTAAGTCCTCCTGCCACTCAGATTTTGATCTACTACAGTACCCTGCAAAAGTATTCCTACCCCTTTAACTGTCTCACTTTTTGTCACACAACAAACTTCAGTGTATAGAGTAGCACCAAATTATGGATGATAATGAAGTTGAGGAAAATTACAGTTTTTAACATTTCCGTACATATAAAAACCTGAAAGGTGTGGTGTGGTATATATATATTCAGGCCCCTTCACTGTCATACCTCTGAACAAAGAATCCACCTTTCTGTACTGTACTGATCTCATTGTGAATCCAGATGTTCTGTTTCTCGCCTCAGAGGTTGGTTGGAGAACATTAGAGAACAACCAGCATCGTGAAGACCAAGGAACCCGGCAGACGGGTCAGGGAGAAAGTTCTGGTCCAGTTTAAAGCAGGATCGGGTTCTACAACAACATCCCAGAGCTCTGAACATCTCCCAGAGCTCTGGTCAATCCATCATCTGGGCCTGGAGAGAGGATGAACCACCTGCAGACCTACCAGGACATGGACGTCCACCTAAGTCAGGCAAGGAGAGCATTAATCAGAGAAGTCACCCAGAGGGCCATGTCAAGTGTTGGGGAGCTGCACAAATTCACAGCTCAGGTGGAACACACCAATGGGATTTCAACTATCACTTGTGCAAACCACAGCTCTGGCAATTTATGAAAGAGTGGCAAGAAGAAGCCATAAGCAGTCATGTCTGAAGTTCAATTTTACTTTATTTTATGGTATAAAGTTTATTTTTTTAACTTAATTTGTGTCTACATTATCCCAGTCACCCAAAGACCTCTCAGTTTCCCCACTGATAAATGTTATTTCTTCTTTTTTCCCCCCAACACAAGCCATATAAAGGACACATCAAATACTGCTAAACACACCAGCCCCAAGGTACACCATGGTGGAGGCCGCATCCTACAGTGAGGATGCCTTTCTTCAGCAGCACGTTGAAGCTGGTTTGACATGGTGAGCAGATGGATGTTTCTAAATACAGAGCAAACCTGGAAGAAAACTAGTTAAGAGGCTGCAAAACGTCATACAAACGAAGGTTCATATTCCAGCAATGTGAACAGATTACGTTGATGCTTCATAAAGTCTCCATTCAATAAAGTAAATCACACAATTATCTTCAGATATGTTTTTTTTAGAGCAAAACTGCCCGGGCACATGTAAGCAACCAGCTTCTCTAAATGGTATGTTTGAAATACAAAGACAGGAAATGTAGAAAACAACAAAAAAGGCTGCAGAGTAGTTTGGAGCAGAGGTTCACCTGCAGGACAACAACCCTAAACATACACTCACTTCTTCCATTAAGCCGTTTAGATCAAAGCATAATTATCTGTTAGAATGGCCCAGTCAGAGTCCAGACCAAAACCCAACTGAGAATCCACCAAAAACCTGAAAACTGATGTTCACATTATGCTCACCGTCCGATCTGCATGAGATCGCCAAAGAAAAATAGGCAACCCATCCAGAATGTTGATGTCAAAAGCTTTAAGAGACATTCCCCAAAAGACTTGCAGCTGCAGCAATAAAGACGTTCTTCAAAGTATTTACTCCGGGGACTAAATACAACTGCATACCACAGTTCTCAGAATCTGATTTAGAAAAACTCCCCAATTAAGGAGTACTTTGTGTTTTTGCATCACATAAAATCCCCCCAATTTTTACAGACTGTTGTGGTTTTAATGTGACAACATGTGGACAATTTTAAGAGTTAAAGCAAGCTACATGATTTTAGGCTAAATCTGTCTTTCTCTAATGCATCAGAACGACCACCAGCCGCAGATCGCCCCTTTTTAGGACCCTCACTGCTTCTGCCCTGACCAATCCTGTTTTTGGCAGGAAAGAAAGCGAACTTTGAAACAGAGGTCTTCAAGACAAACATTAAATATTCAAATCTGTGGGGCAACGGACCTTCAAAACCCCCTCGCCGTCTAAATCCAGCACACAGTCCTGAAATTACACACACACACACACACAGTGCCTCGGTCTTCACTGCGGGTTAAAAAAACAAGCTCATGGACCATGCAATAATCAGCTCAGACAAGACTGAATGTGCTATATTTTCCTCTCATTTTAATGGAATACAGCCTAAGAGAGCAGCCACAACAAGAAATAAAGCTGGAGAAAGAAGAAACCATGGGTTTATGCTGAGCAGAGACAGTCATGTAAAATGGTTCTGATTCATTTTGCTCATTATGCTCCTCTTGTAAAGGAGTGCTCAGCTGATTTCTGGACAGGGTCTGAATGACTTCTGTGTTACGGAGACCCGTGAAGTGGCACCGTGAGAACTGCAAAGACGCATAATGCTGGACATCTCTTTGACCTGCACACTCATTTTACTGTGCTTCAAGAGCCAGAGGTTCCAACGTGCAAGTCTAAGATTTCATTTTCATTACATTTTCTTGTAAAGATGAAGCCGATGCATTATCTCAAATCGTATGAAATGAATGGAATAGCGATCACATCTCTGTGTAATAATGCAGACAGCAGTTGGACCTAACCTCCAAACACCCCCTTTGGAAAGTGTGTGGTAATGCAACAAGGGGTGGCATCGCTTGACATCATGTTCTTAAGGATAACAGATATTTACAGCAAAATGTGGGTCCCAAATAAAGCTAGATCTGTCACTTATATCGAGATGCTTATGATTTTTAAATATCCTAATATATGATTATAAAGGTCCAGATAAAAAAAAAGAGAAATCCTGAGTCTTATGAATTTTAGGGTTTCTCTGAAACGTTTTTAATAATTCAGGGGTCCCTCAGTCCCCAGTCACTTAGTTTGGATTGAAAAGCTGGCATCACCGGGGAGGAATGAATCATGCATTCGCTTATCTCAGATCTGCTCTGAATATCTCCACACTCAAGATAAAATATTTAACCTAATCACGCCTTTAAGGCCACACGCAGAACGAGAGAAAAATCAGCTGAGTCGATTGTTGAAGTGTGAAAATAACGGAGAAGGAGTTGAAGAAGTGACGGTGGGGTCTGGTGCGCACAAATCGCGATGCTTCTCGGGTCTGGCGGCGTGCGTCGGTGCGCATCTGCAGCTGGAGATGCACCTGTTAACAGCGTCACAAAGTGCGCGCTGCGCGGAGTTAATCCGCACGGAAACACACATCAGCCAAGGGAAAAGATAAGAAAGCGAATTTCCACTTACACTGCTGTTCTGTCCGGTCCAGTAGACCACGGCGTGGTTGTGCGCAGAGTCCCCCGTGAGAGCGAAGGTGCTGCTGCTTAGCCTGGGCTCATCCTGCCGGGTATTCCCTCTCCCATCCTCCCTTGCCCATCCGAATTCCGACCTGCCGGGTTTCTGGCTATCCAGCTGCGCGGTCCGGCCGGTCCAGTCGCTGTCGCTAAACTCGTTGAAGTCTGGAGCGCTCCTCTTGGCTCTCCCGAGCGCAGCATCCTCGGCCACCCCAGACTCAGAACCGGCGGTTTTAACTTCAAAACTAAAATTAGGGCCAGAAGTACCAAGCATCCCAGATTCCGGATCAATTACCCCGGGTTCCCTGACCTCGGCGATCTCCTCGGCGGGGTCGGAGCGCACCCCTGGCTGCAGCTGCTGCTCCCCCCGGTGAAGTTGAACAGGCGACGGGCAAGATCCGCTACTTATCTCCGCCCTGGCGTTTTGGAGAGCATGAGCGGCGAACATCAGCCAGAGACCCAGAGAGACGCGTGAGCCTGGGCGGGAGCCAGCCCAAGTCTCCATCGCTGACGGAGATCCGGACGAAGTACGACTGGAGACCCGATTATCCAACACCTCAACTCCGTTCACTCAGGTCGCTCTGCAGAAAGTGACGCCTCGGCTGTCCAACTGGATGTTTTTTTTTTCAGGGGGCAGGCAGCTGGGGGAGGGCTGAAGGGGGGAGTAAAGTGCTCCTCAGCGAAACTGTTCACGTCTGAGGATCTTTTGGTCGGAAAAGCCACCACACAGGAGGGAGGAGTTGATTCTGAGCCAGCTGCCGAGAGAGCGCCCGGAAGAGACGCTCAGTGTGTGTGTGTGTGTGTGTGTGCGTGTGTGTGTGTGTGTGTGTGTGTGTGTGTGTGTGTGTGTGTGTGTGTGTGTGTGTGTGTGTGTGTAACAGAGAGAGAGAGAGAGAGAGAGAGAGAGAGGCCCTGTCCATGGTGCTGAATCTTCTTTGAAGTGTTTAAATGTGAGAAGCACAGAATAGTCACTGTGCTGCACTGACCGCAGCTTCGCCTTCTCTTCGCTTCACCAACAACACGACTGCCGCGATTAAATTTGAAACTTATCAATTAAAAAAAAAATAAGATTATTAATTCCGTTCGTGCGTGAATAAAACCCCGCACTGTGTGAGCGCCGGATGCGCTGAAATGTGCGTTGGTGGAGCAGTTTGGAGCAGGAGACACTGAAAGACTCATGGAGTCGGAGAAGACTCATTCATTCTTTCAGTACCTTCAATTTACTGTTTTTTTTACTGTACTTTTAACTACATAAAACGTAAAACAAATGAGTCCACACAACCCAAACAAGCAAAGCACATAAAACAACAGCTCTGAAAGATTAAATTCATTATACAGGAAATGGCAGGTTTAACCTACACTGAAAGTGACACATCCCTGCACAAAATGTATCTGAACAAAAGACCTTTTAAAACAATGAGGAGAGGTCCGGTCCAATGTAGGTAGTCCAAGTCTGGGCCCCCACACTGTAGAACCGGTCCACGCTAGTATAGGATGATGCTGATAAGATATTCAGGGAAGCATTTTGTAAATTTTTTTGTGCCAACCGCTGATCCTCTGGAGAAGAATGTTTTTTTGTTTTGTTTTGTTGGTAAAATAAAAATAAAATTGTTCTTCATTGCCTGTTTGTTTGTCAGTTTTTGCCTCGTTATGTACGATGTGAACCGGAGTAAATATTCTTGATTCTTGATTAAACTGTCACATGGCAGCTGAAAAGTCCCAGGATCAGGGTAACTGCGTCCATCTCAATATTACCTTGAATTATTTTCTTTTCTTCACAGAGGATCTCAGACCAGTCTGTTTGAATTTGATAACATGACCAAGAACGTCGAGTTTGGGTTCCCGCATAGGTTTTGCATTTAAGACAGAAAGAGGAGAGAGAGTGGTTGAAAAAATACCTTTGATGCGGGCATATGTGTAATCTGCGTACAATTTGAAGTTGTACTGCTCTTGCACATGTACAAATTATTATTTTTTGCGTTGGACCAAATTGAGTCCCATGTTTCCTCCTCTATATTAACTGCTAAATCTTTCTCCTACACACCCCTCACCTTCTGCGTGTCACAATTAGACAGACCATTAAGTATACGATATAAAGAACTTAGAGACACTTTCAATTTTGTTCAAACAGCATTCTCTCAGCAGCAGATATTTCAGGGTGATCAATTAGTGTTGTACCATGAGTTATGTAATGCTTAATATGCAAAAAGAGATAGAAGAATTATGTCTAATGACATAAGTCTATCATTTAAAAAAAAACATCTAGGAGTGTTTATACCTGTCCACTTTAAATCCAGGGTCCAGTGTGCCCAAAGGAAAGGTAAGATTATGTATAATTGGACTGAACATAGATGTTATGTTTGCTCTGCCCTCCAGACGGCAGGCAAACTGTTATGCTTTTAGAGTATTAATGATAATAGGATTTGTACAATAAGTTTAAAATTTTTAAGGCAATAAAAAAAAAATAATAGGTCACTAAATCTGCGCTGTGATAATGTGCATATCTAACCCACCCTTTGAACTTAGTAAGTATAATACTGTCATCTTCGAGTTAGGTTTACGTTTGTTCCAAATAAAGGAACTCAGCCATCCATTTATGTCCTTTAACTCTCAAATAGAAATCATTGGGTGCGGGGTGATTGGTGGGATACGAGAGGTCGAGGCTTACAACTCAACAGTAATCTGTACTTTTATAAATCCGCATACGGTCCACTTTCCTGCTGCTGGATTTTTAAATCTGGTTGGTTTGGTCTAAATTTATTTATCTGTTTTTTTTTCTCTATCAGGTAAAAGCCTTGTTATATATTCTTTTGTAAACAAATAACCAGATTTTCTATCCCTGCGCCATTCTCTCCTGTCTTGTCATTGTTGTCTGTCTCTGTATGTTTGGGAAACACTCATGCAGCTTAAGCCGGGCATACACTGTACGAGTTTTTACCCTTTTCAGGCCGATTCTTCAGTCGTGCGAGAATTTTTTGGATCGGGCCGAGTTTCAGCTTGATCATGCGTCCTGCGTCATGTAGTATAAGGGGGTAACAAGGGGCGATTCGCCTCTCAAGACCACCTCCCGATCAGGAATCGGATGGTCGGTTGAAAATCAAACATGTTTGAAATTCAGTTGGCCCTCGTGAGTGATGGTGAGCGTCCTCTGTCAACAACTTCACCTGCTTTTGAAGCTGAGTCACGAGCATCTACGAGCTGATTTCCCTCGACCTCGCACACACGCAAACAATTAGATTCCTTTTCGTCTTCTCAAACGAAAACATAGGAGCGGAGAGAAGCATGACGGCCATACGTGTGACATGGAGTCAAACTACGGAGGAGCAACTCGTAGAAATGCCAAGGCAGCGCGTTTTGTTCTAGTAAGCCTCATATTTAACAGTGAGCATCGACACTTCCGCCTTTTTCTTCTTCTACTGTTGACATTTGGCTTCCAGATAGACGAGTCCGAGTAGCGCCATCTCTCTACGGGGCTGAGTCCGACGTGTGGTTTTTGAATGCACTGTGTGAGCAGTCAGGTCGCATCAGAGCGTCGGGCCGCACAGTGTAAGAACAGATATCGTGAGCAGTGAACTTTTAAACCCTGTGGTTTCGTTGTACAGTTTGAGCTGTACATGAGTACCACGACTGAAAACATTGTGCAGTGTATGCCCGGCATTAGCTGCTCAGGGTGTAGCTTTGACCGACAGGTGTGATGAATTAATCTGATTGGATGAAGAATGGCACAAAAAGCGTTGATTGGCCACTGATACACAGAGCTGCATCTGAGAGGAAACTTTAAGTACTCATTTAAGATAAGAAGAAGTCTCATGGAAGGCAACAGTTTCAAAAATAAAAATGTATGATTTAGAGTTACACAAATTAATTACCTTACATAAACCCAAAATGGAATGGGAATACTAAAAAATCACAAGTCAGATGCAATTTATGAGAGAACAGATGTGACTGTTCATGCAGTCATGTTTCCTGTGTCTACCCTTTTCTCCTGCAGTTAGAATGGGGGTGGCGCCTGAGTGCCCCTATTGACAAGCCTCCCCTGGAGGAAAGCATTCTTTTAATTTTTTAATTAGTGTGCACACATTCCAATTGTATCCTATACTATCAAACAATGTAGTGAATTTTATTTCATAAATCAAATTGGGAGCATAGTACTCTGTGTAAAGAGGTGTTAAATAAAGGTACCAATGATCATTGACAGTGCTTTAAACAATCTGCATTTAGTGGGGGAGACTGAATGTGGCATTTGAAGCTATGTGTACAGTGGTCTCCTGTCAATGTGTCTGAGCTAGGCAAGGCAAGGCAAGGCAAATTTATTTATATAGCACAATTCAGTACAGAGACAATGCAAAGTGCTTTACATGATTAAAATATAGAAATAAAAGCAAGTAGGGATAGAATGTAGGAAAAAAAAGTAATTTTAAAACAGTTTAACTTGAACATTGAACATTTTAAAACAGTTCAACTTGAACATTCAAAGGCAATTTTAAACAAATGTGTTTTTAATCTCGATTTAAAGGAACTCAGGCTTTCAGCACTTTTACAGTTTTCTGGAAGTTTGTTCCAGATAAGTGGAGCATAGGAACTAAATGCTGCTTCTCTGTGTTTGGTTCGTGTTCTAGGTATGCAGAGAAGGCTGGAGCCAGAAGACCTGAGTTGTCTGGAGGGTTTATACGCTGATAACAAGTCTGCGATGTATTTAGGTGCTAAGCCATTTAGTAATTTATAGACTAACAGAAGTATTTTAAAGTCTATTCTCTGAGATACAGGGAGCCAGTGTAAGGACTTTGGAACTGGGGTTATGTGCTCTACTTTCTTGGTCTTAGTGAGGACGCGGGCAGCAGCGTTCTGGATCAGCTGCAGCTGTCTGATCCACTTTTTAGGCAGACCTGTGAAAACACCGTTGCAGTGTTTTCACAGGTCTGCAGGAAGAAGCCAAAGACGAGGTCGGGGACGTGTTCGATGGTCGGAGCCGGGAGATCAGAGAGCCAGTGAGGTGCCGAAGGACAATCCAGGACGGAGTCGGGTCACAGTTCCAGGTTCGATACACAGATCAGCAGAGGTTATATTATAACAGAGTTTACATGTACTATCAATATATGTAGAGGTGGATATTACTATAGGCAGAATTGTGAGCATGATATACAGGTAGCTATTACTATAAAATGAATAAATAGAGTTTGGACAGAAGCTATTTAAATTAAAGTGCAGTGGAAGGTAATTGCATATTACAGTTAAAGTACGGTATTGCAAATGTATATGTAAAAAATTGGTACTGTGAATAGACAGTCAGCAGTGCAAATCAATATTCAGTCATAGTTAGTAGTGCAGGATGCATGTGAGCAGTTGTTACAATAGTAACAGTCAGGAGTGCAGGTGAACATTACAGTCTTGTAAATAACAGAATAACAAAATGGAGGTAGGTGTGAGGAGGGAGAGGAGAGTCTATCAGTGAGGGTTAGAGTTCAATAAAGAGACAGCTCTGGGGAAAAAGCTGTTCTTTAGTCTGCTGGTTCTGGTCCGGAGGCACCTGAAATGCCTGTCGGAGGGCAGGAGAGAAAACAATCTGTGGGCTGGGTGGGATGTGTCCTTAAGGATGCTGCGAGCTCGATGTAGGCAGCGTTTCTTCTGGATGTACTCAATGGTGGGTAGTGGAGTCCCAGTGATGTACTGGCCGGTTTTCACCACCCGCTGCAGTGCCTTGCGCTCTGCAACAGTACAGCTCCCATACCACACTGTAGCACAGTTGGTCAGGAAGCTTTCTATTGCACAGCGGTAGAAGTTCACCAGGATAGTCGAGGATAGCTGATTTTTCCTCAGTGTCCTCAGGAAGAAGAGGCGCTGGTGAGCCTTCTTGACCAAGCAGGAGGTGTTGGTTGACCAGGACATGTCCGCTGAGATGTGGGTCCCCAGAAACTTGAAACTGGAGACACACTCAACAGCCATTCCATTGATGTGGATGGTGTCGTGCGTGCCTCTTGAATCTGAAGTCCACGATGAGCTCCTTCGTTTTGGTGGTGTTGAGGAGCTGGTTATTTTCAGTGCACCATGTGGCCAGGTGCTTGATCTCCTCCCTGTAGGCTGTCTCATCATTGTTGCTGATGAGGCCAATCACCGTAGTGTCGTCCGCAAACTTGATGATGGAGTTGGATGCGTACACAGGCTTGCAGTCGTGGGTGAAGAGGGAGTAGAGAAACGGCTTAGCACACAGCCCTGTGGTACACCAGTGTTGAGTGTGATGGACATGGAGCAGTTGTGTCATGATTGGTTCCAGTTTACGAACCCACATGCAGGAACACAATCAGGAGACGCGTATGTAAACAATAATAAAGTTTATTGAACAGAGGGGACAGGGTTGGGGAGAAAGCACGGAGCAGGAGTCAGGAAGGGATAACCAGTTCAGCCACTGTCAACGAGAGGAAGCGTTTAGACTCAATGAATCCAGGGAGGTGGATGAACATATAAATATATCTATATATATGTAGAGGGGGAAAAAGGCTTACTAGGAGCATATGGAGGTCCTCTTGGAAGCAGCGGCAGACCCAGGGCGGCGTGGGGAGGTAGTGAACCGTTGGAGGGCGGACATGTAAGACAGGCTGAATGGGGAGCGAGCTGGCGGCTGGTCGTGATCCGAAACAAACGATCCACAAAACTTTTCTCTCGAGAAAACTCCAGAGGAATCCAGGTAGACCTGACGAGAAGGGACAAACACAGGAGGCGATTATCTCGGGAAGATGTGCAGAGGCCCTTACTCTGGAACGATAGTTACCAAGGTAAACAAACACTCAGGCAAGGAAGTGTCAGCTCGCCGCTTCTTAAATATCCCCAGCCTCAGTCAGCAAATGCACCACAGGTGTTTCCCCGGGTTCCACCACACGCTTCTCCAGGGGCTCTGCTCCTAGGGGGCATCTGGTGGAGGATGTGGGAAGCGGCAGGCTTCCAAAACAACAAAAAAAACCGAAAATAAAACAAAACAAACCACCGATCCTGACAAGTTGGAGCCTGATTGGACGTTCTGGGGTCTGTTGGTCAGAAAGTCCAAAATCCAGTTGCACATGGAGGTGTTGTTGCCCAGGTGTCGAAGTTTGGCTATTAGCTTAGCCGGGATGACAGTGTTGAATGCTGAGCTTCCGATCATGTCTGCAGCTGTGCATCAGGTGTTGTGGACGTACATTGCTAATCCTCCTCCTATCTTCTCTCTTCGAGCCTGATTGGACGTTCTGGGGTCTGTTGGTCAGAAAGTCCAAAATCCAGTTGCACATGGAGGTGTTGATGCCCAGGTGTCGAAGTTTGGCTATTAGCTTAGCCGGGATGACAGTGTTGAATGCTGAGCTAAAGTCAACAAACAGCATGCGTGCATAAGTGTTCTTATTGTCCAGATGTGTGAGCACAGAGTGCAGTGCCATGGAAACTGCATCCTCTGTGCTCCGATTGCTGCGGTATGCAAACTGGCGTGAGTCCAATGTGGATGGTAGCGAGTCTTTTAGGCATGCCAGGACCAGCCACTCAAAGCACTTCATTACAATTGGTGTGAGTGCTACAGGGCGGTAGTCGTTAAGGCACTTTGGGCTGGAGTGTTTTGGCACTGGCACAATGGAAGTGCATTTGAAGCATGTTGGTACAGCTGCTTGGGCAAGAGACAGGTTGAAAATGTCTGTAAAAGCCCCAGCGAGCTGCTCCGCACATGCCCTTAGTACGCGTCCAGGGATGTTATCTGGTCCAGCTGCCTTGTGTGTGCTGATCCTGCTCAGTGCATTGCAGACATCTGTGGAGGAGAGTATGATTGGCGGGTGGTCGGCTGAGGATTTGTGCTCGGTGGCAGTTTCACTGTTGTCTCTTTCAAAGCAAGCATAAAAGTCATTCAGCTCGTTCAGGAAGTTGACATCAGTGGCTGCAGAGGTGGAGTGAGAGCAGGTGGAATAAATCTGAAGTGATGAGAAATGGGTGGTGTGTGACATGAGAGATTAGACCAGGCAACAGTGCCGAAATCATGACAGTGGGAGGTGTTCTTATTCGGAGGAGATGTGAATGTCCAGGAACCTAATGCTGCCCCCGCACTCCACCACCTCCCCCTGTATCTAGAGAGGAGCATGTTCAGTCCTGCTGGACCTCCTGTAGTCTGTTATTACATCCATGGTCATTGTTATTGGAGATGAGACCCACTACAGTGGTGTCATCCACAAACTTCACCACCATGTCTGTGGGGTGGACAGCAGAACAGTCCTGGGTGAACAGGGTGAAGAGAGCTGGGCTGAGGACACAGCCCTGTGGTGTTCCTGAGGATCAGTGGAGCAGATGTTCCCCATCCTCACCACCTGGGTCTGCTGGTGAAGAAGTCACTGATCCAGGAGCAGAGAGGAGTGGAGAATCCATGTTGTGGAGCTTCAGAGCCAGCATGGCTGGGAGCACGGTGTTGAATGCTGAGCTGAAGTCCATGAAGAGCATCCTAACAGGTGTTGGGCTGCTGCATGTGAGTCAGAGCTGAGTGCTAACGAGACAGCGTCCTCTGTGGAGAGATTCTCCCTGTAGGCAAACTGCAGGCTGTCCAGACCAGCAAGGATGGCGTCCTTGATGGACTTTAGGAGGAACATCTTGAAGCTCTTCATGATGACTGGGGGCCAGAGCGATGGGACGATAGTCATTGAGGCAGGTGATGATTGGTTTCTTGGGGACAGGCACGATAACGGAGGATTTCAGACCTGTGGAGAGCAACAGGGAAGGTTGAAGATGTCCAGAAAGACCCCTGCTAGCTGGTCAAGAGGCTGATGGTGCTCCTCTGGCTGGGGAAGATGAGCCGGACTGTTGCTAGGCTGTGACTGCTGTGCCTGTCTGCAATAGTCCTGATGCCTCTCTACATGTCGTGTGGGCTGTTGTTGCTGAAGTGGTCCTCAATGCGCTGCTTGTACCCCTACTGTAGGCCAGTCTGTCTCCTGATCTAAATGCTGCATCACAGACCTTCAGCAGGGACCGCACTGTGCCGTCTTCCCATGGTTTCTGGTTAGGAAACTCTCTGATTATCTTCCGGGTAGGACAGCATCAGTGCAGAAGTGAATATGAGACAGCACAGATGATGTGTAACTTTAAGTCAGCATCCTCTTTAAATACTTCCCAGTCTGGATTTTCAAAGTATTCCTGCAGAGCTGAGCAGGCCTCCTCAGTCCACACCTGCATGTTTTTTTATCACCAGTCTGGTTCTGCAGATCAGTGGTTTGTAGGCATGGATAAAGTCCACAGAGATTTGATCTGATGAACCAAAGTGAGGAGCTGCTGCAGCTTAATATGCTCCAGTAAACTTGATCTAATATATTATTGTCTCTGGTCAGAACCTTAATGAATTTATGGATCTTGGGGAGCAAAGCTTTTAGTTCCACATGATTGAAGTCTCCAGCAACAATCATAGCTACTTCTGGTTTACTGTTCATTTGACTGGTGATAAAGCTGTATAGGTCCTCTAGGGCTAGCTTAGCGTTAGCTTTCAAATGGATGTATGATGTAATAATAACAGAACTGAGCTCTAACTAGTTTAAATGGTCTGCACTTAACTGCTAGATATTCCGGATCAGGGGAGCAGAAGGCTTCCAATCATGTCTGCAACTGTGCATCAGGTGTTGTGGACGTACATTGCTAATCCTCCTCCTATCTTCTCTCTTCGGCTTCTGTCCGGTCCGATCTGAACAAAGAGTGATCTTCTAGTTGTAGTGCACCGTCTATATAGTTCCATCCAACCACATCTCCGTAACCATCGCTACACAGCTGTCCTTCTTACGTGCGCCGATTCTTAGCCAGATTTCATCAAGTTTGTTGGCGAGGGATCTTACACTGGCCAGGAGAAGGCTCTGCAGCGCTGGTCTGTGTGGGTCAGCCTTTAGCCCGGTGCGCTGGCCTGCACGCCTGCCTCGCCGAGTTTTCCCTTTGCACAGACGGCGGTGTCTGGGCCTTAGAGGCAGGGAGAGGGGCTTCTGTTGTTTATTGTAAATCAGGCCGAATAAAGTCTGGTTTCGGTGGTCAGTTCAATCCGTAGACTCCAGGGTTGAATCTGAGATCCAACAGCTCTTCTCTCTCATATTGGATTAGAGCTTGGAGAGGTGATAAGACAAACAAAAAAAGCCAGAGCGCTCTGTCGGCGGCAGCTGACTGTGCTGCCATCTTGAGAACATCTGGTTAGGTTGCCAGACTTACTGCTGAGGTATCCAGCCTGCAGTCATCTTCTTAGCACACATCTAATTCATAGTTTACCAGAATTGCGCAACATGGGCGAGGATTTTAACTTCTTTAGCCATAATCAGAAGTGGTTAGAACCAAACCTTACAGATTCTGACCTGCGGCTCTTTTTATTGTTCAACTCACCAGTAGCAAATGTGATTTATGTTAATGTGCTTATCCTTGCCTGGGTCCTTGTGTTCTTTGAATTTTATTTTTGCATTACTTTGTGTTGATGCAAAAGGGATAAAATTTGGTCAGATTGTATTTTTCACAATTTATCTGTTCATCGTTTTTCTAAGTGTTGTAAACCAAACAGAGCAAGCTGTGGCCCCTCACCATTTTTTGTGCCGTTGACTCTGGTATTAAAACAAATAGTCAGAAGCCGCCCACATACTCGACTCCACTTCTGAACGCATTAATGAATTTTTGGTACACACATGGTTCCATATAATAGAAAATACAGAGGCATTCCAACAGTGCACAATTTATTGCTAGGATGGATTGTTGCAAAGGAAAAACAGGAAAATCAACAAAACAAAAATGTCCTTTTTTTCCTGAAATACATTTATCCTTATTTATTTCCTATAGTGTTGAGATGCCTGAGAGAAAAATAATAATGGTAAAACTTTTGTTCAAAGCAGTTCTGTGGTGACTTCGTATGCATTTTTCTGCTATTGTCTATGGTTTCTATAGTTTGTTTCCTCAGTTCAAAACACCCATGATAGCTTAACTAAACTTCATGGTTTGTGTGACACTACGTTTGGCAACCATTTTTTATTTATTTTTTAATGCCTAAATTACACATGAACAGGAACAGTTCCTCCAGGAAAAATATTAAAAGACAGAGATGTGTCTTGATTTTGAAACTTAGACTCAGGCACAAAAACAGATAACTTCAGACACAACCTAGACTCCCACACTAGAGACTTAAAACTTGAGGTTTGGAACTCAAGCTTCATAAATAATCTTTATCTCATCTAATCAGGCATGAGTTTAATGTAGATGTAGATCCTTTGATTAAATTATGAATTATAGTCTTACTCATGATGGTAACTTAATGCTCTGCATCTGTTCATTAAGCAGGCTAGATGTCTGCATATGATAAGAAACTATAATATTTTGAGTCATTAAAATGTATAGTCATTGTAAATGTGAAACAAATAGAAAACACAGAAAAAGAAGGAAAATAGTTTCACTGAAATAACACCAAGTACTATACAATCAATTAGATTATATAAAATTTTCTTCAGTTGTAAGTAAAGTAACGTAAATACTGTTTTGTTTTTTTGCTTATTTGTGAACTTTAGATGTTTTAGATCAAACAAACCTTTTGATTTATTAAAGGTGCTTAGCCACGTTATTTTACTTTTTTATTAATTTATACGTCAGTAGCTCACTCTGGTTGCATACAGAGTTTTTATGAAAGATCATCACGTCCTGCTGGCATATTAGTTGTTATTTTGGTGTTTTATGCTTTGGTTTTGCTCAATTTGTTAGTAAATAAGGCCATTTTGTTTATTTACAATATTAACGGTGGTACGTACTGTGTATGCGCAGCAGGGGTTAAAACAGGGAAGTGGTTAACGGCTATTAGCATGTCCCAGTGAAACAATGAAGAAAGGTCCAAGATCCAGTGAAAAAAAAAATTATAATCTGATTCCAAGAGGAAAAAGCCTGGAATGTCTCTGGGAATCCAGTCTGAACGTTGGTGTTCACTGAAGCGGACGCTAAACCTGCCGAGGCTCAGATGTGATGCAGAGTTGGCTGACGAGAGTAAATGTTCTGATATGAGGCTCTTAAAGTTGCTGTAGATCGGTTTATTTAATTAATAATGTTGGTCTTCGATCACGCCGAGCTGCTGCTTTACTGCAAGGCGTTGCAGAGGGTCAGGCTCGGTTACAAGTGATTTATAAATTAAGCAAACCGGCATTAGGATTGTTCAGCGATACTGCTGCTAGATGGTGCCACGTCTGTTTATATTTGTTAATAGCGCCCAAGAGCAAATTATTTTTCGGCTCAAAAAGGACCATCTAAACACTATCAAAATGGAGGCTTGGTGTATATAACCTTATTTGATTATGATTAAACATTTTCTGGTCTTTTTTATAAGCATATTATGTGCCTATGTACCTTCAAGGTAAGAAATCTATCTAAGCCAACCTGGCCCCATATGAAAAGCATTGATTGTGGTTGTTAACTCACAAAGGCATTGGGATGTTGGGTCTGGTATATCTGAGCTAAATAAAACCAAAACAATTTTAGAAAACATTGTGAACATATCTGCAGTCACTTGGAATTTCACTAGCCTCAGAAAAGGTCAGTGTTCATGACTGAAAAACAAGAAAGTGATTGGAAATTATAGTATCCATAAGAGAGTTTAGAACAAAAATATCTTGCTGACAAAAATAACAAAGATGCCCGTCTGTGTTCTTTGCCGCAAAAAAATAAAATAATACTCAAGACTTTAAGGAAAATAATCTGTGGACTGATGACACATTTTTTTAAATTGTGAATTAAAACTGGCAAACACTAACAATATTTTGCAAAAGTTACATCATACCTATGATTAAACATGGTGGTGTTAATATGGCAGGTTTTCTGACCCTTCGACTAAAGAACATCAACGTTGTGACATCAGTCCAGTTTATTATTTAGGAGAAGACCCAGGAACTGATAAGAGCTTAATATCTCAATGTCAGTTCCTTGAATGTTAACTGGTGTCAGTGTGGTGGATCTGTGCCTGCGCAAACTCATGATGACATCATACATTTAAATTTAACACTGATTGCACATTACATTAATTAATCTCTGCTTTGCCTGTTAGTGAACAACAATGAATTACCACAAGTTTAAAAATACTGTATTTAAATTTTTTGAAGTTTAAAGGAGCAAAGTGTAAGTTCCAGGTTTGTTGCAGAAGTTTGGTGACAAGTTGAAATCACACCAGTGTTGTGCACGTGCATGGGAAAAGACAAACAGCATCTGCCACTGTGACTGCACAGATCTTTGGTTTAAGGGCGTGATGTCTTCTGAGGTAAGAGAGTTTTGAATATTGAATTTAGCCCATGTTCTCTCGCTAATGCATTGGTTACAGCTGAGAATGAATAAAGTAGCAAGGTGAATGAGGACGCAGCACGTCACACCCACGCCTAAAGGATTCGGCCCGAATCACTCTCTCATGAACTGACTTATCCGGCCTATAGAGGCAAATGCTGTAAATGGAGGAAAACTCATTTTACATGACGGGCAATTATAAGGGCATGCAACTTCAAAACTTGCACTATGCACCTTTAATGAAAATGGTAAACTTTAAAAAAGTTGTCCTAGGTTTGACAAAAAAAAAAAAAAAACGTTACTAGATTTTAAAGATTAACACTTTTTAAAGCTTAAAGGAACTATACTTGAAATTATTTTTGACTAGTTAAGAAAAATGCTTTTAATGCGATGCATTATGAGAGCAGGACACTTACAGGGAACACCACCAACTCGCTGCTTTAGGCAAGGCAAGGCAAATTTATTTATATAGCACAATTCAGTACAAGACAATACAAAGTGCTTTACATGATTAAGATATAGCAAAATAATAAAATGTAGATAGAAAATAGAATAAAAGCAAGTAGGGATAGAATGTAGTAACAAAAAAGAACATTAAAAACAGTAAAACTGTTTAACTAGAACAGTCAAAGGCAATTTTAAACAAATGTGTTTTTAATCTTGATTTAAAGGAACTCAGGCTTTCCGCACTTTTACAGTTTTCTGGAAGTTTGTTCCAGATAAGTGGAGCATAGGAACTAAATGCTGCTTCTCCGTGTTTGGTTCGTGTTCTAGGTATGCAGAGTAGGCTGGAGCCAGAAGACCTTAATGGCCTGGAGGGTTGATACGCTGATAACAAGTCTGTGATGTATTTAGGTGCTAAGCCATTCAGGGATTTATAGACTAACAGAAGGATTTTAAAGTCTATTCTCTGAGATCCAGGGAGCCAGTGGAAGGACTTCAGAACCGGGTCCATGTTCTCTATGTTCTTAGTCTTAGTGAGGACTTCAGAACCGGGTCCATGTTCTCTACGTTTTTAGTCTTAGTGAGGACGCGGGCAGCAGCGTTCTGGATCAGCTGCAGCTGTCTGATCCACTTTTTAGGCAGACCTGTGAAAACACTGTTGCTTTAATCAATTTGACTAAAAATAAACGCATGGATTAGTTTTTCCAGATCCTGCTGAGACATTAGTCCTTTAATCCTAGAAATGTTCCTCAGGTGATAGAAAGCTGACCTTGTAACTGTCTTTAGATGCTTTTGGAGGTTCAGGTCTGAGTCCATCACTACTCCCAGATTTCGGGCCTGATCAGTGGTTCCTAGCTGAAGCAGCTGAAGCTGTGTGCTAACTTTTGATCTCTCCTCTATTGGTCCAAATTTTATTACTTCAGTTTTGTTTTTATTCAGTTGAAGAAAATTTTGGCACATCCACGTATTGATTTCCTCAAGGCATTTACTCAGTGCTTGAATGGGTCCATAGTCACCTGGTGACATGGTGATGTAGAGCTGTGTGTCGTCTGCATAGTGATGGTAGCTGATGTTGTTGTTTTTTATGATCTGGGCTAAAGGGAGCATGTAGATATTGAATAGGAGGGGACCCAGGATGGACCCTTGGGGAACCCCGCATGTGATTTTTGTCATCTCTGATGTAAAATTACCTACTGATACAAAAAAATCCCTGTCATTTAAGTAGGATTTAAACCAGTGGAGTGCTGTACCAGAGAGGCCGACCCAGTTTTCCAGACGGTCTAACAGAATGGAGTGATCAACAGTATCAAATGCTTTAGATACGTGGATGACACTTGGGTCAAAATCCAAACCAAAGAAGTCGAGGCATTCACCAACCACATTAACTCAGTGGACAGCAGCATCAGGTTTACCAGAGAGGGTGCCAAGAACAACATGTTGCCTTTTCTGGTCTGTGTGGTACACATTGAGGAAGATGGGAGTCTCAAAACTGAGGTTTACCAGAAGCCCACACACAGAGACCAATATCTGTATTTTGATTCCCATCACCCACTGGAGGACAAACTGTTTGTTATCATAACTCTGAGTTACCGGGCTGACAACGTTCCCTCTGCCACAGAGGAGAAACAAGAACACAAGCATGTCAGGAAATCACTGCAAGCTTGTGGTTACTCTAAATGGGTCCAGTGTTTACAACTCGGTCCTCCAACACATTCCAGGGAGATTACATCAGCATCTCATCATGATTCAGGTGACCAAGAACTCCACTCACACCAAGCAGTAGCTTCTAACGACCCAGGACAGTGGCGGGTGGGTCTTTGGTTTACATCTGACTCAGAATGGACCTAGGAGGATGGGCCTCCATGTCCTTACAAACAGCAGCGGTCCAACTGCAGGTTGTTCAGTGTGAGCCACCAGGACTGACAAAGACTCCTGGATAGGTGTCAAAACGTTTCCAGAAAAAACTGAACGAAAGTCCGGTTGCCTCCAATTTAAGCCTGTTTGCTGTTGTGATGACCAAGTTAACTAAGAATTTGCACAGGCATGTACGTGTGTTCACCATTCACATAAGAAAATATAATTTACCCTTGATGTAGCCATTCAAGTCAAAGAAAATGAAGAAAAGTCCCACAATTGTACACAAGATGCTTTTTCAGCTGTGCGTTTCTTGTGTCACTCACTTGGACAGTGTTGCTTCATATCATGCTCCCCTCCACGTAACTTTGACAAAATTACTTTGACAAACGAAAAGCTCTCAGAGAATCACTTTTCTCTGGCCTTACCCAGTTTTAAACCATCCCCCAATCTTTGTTAGCAGCATTCTCTATTCTTTGGCGTAATTTCCTTACTATTGTGTATGCATCAAACAATTTTTTTTTTTTGGGCGATGGTAGCGCAAGAGTTAGGGGAGGTCATCCTGTAACTTGCGGATTGCTGGCTCTACCCCCCGCTCCAGCTATCTTAGTCGTGTTTTTGGGCAAGACACTTAACCAACAAGCGAGGCGCTTGTATGGCAGCCTCGCTTCTGTCAGTCTGCTCCAGGGCAGCTGTGGCGGCTCACCACCATCAGGGTGTGAACGACTCATGTGGTGTGAAGCTCTTTGGGGTCGTCGGACTTGATAAAGCGCTATACAGGTACAAGCCATTTACCATTATCATTTATTTTACCAGCTTCCTGGTACACACTTCTGCATATTTTTATTGACAGCCAGTGAAGCTCTCATTAATGATGACTGCAGGTCTGCTTTCTTCATATTTCAGAAAAGTGCCTGTCGAATAATTTATTTACTTTTCAGCATTTTACCAAGTCAAAGTCGGGACATTGTTTCAGTTTGTGGACACCGGAGGAGTGAAACATGTGCCACAGTGTAACAATATTTTAAAGCACACCAGCAAGTCCACATTTAAGTAGCCTGATGAATAAGGAAAATATTTTGAGTATTTTTAACATATGAACTTACATCTGAATAAGATGGTATTCGGCATGACCTCAAACGAAAGTCATTTATTTTGGAAAATCCCTCAGTATGGTGAAATTAAAGCAATTTTACAAAGAATAGTGGACGACCAAAATTCCTCTACAGTGTTGTAAAAGACTTGTGGGTAAGTATGGAAAACATCTGATACGGGCATTCACATCTCCAAAGCGTACATTTACACCAGACACAGCAAAGTATGCTCCACGAAGAACTTTCGCCACATGAAGAAAAAGCACCAAGTAGAAGGCGCACCTTGGCCTTCCTTCTGCTGGTTGACGAAGTGTTGCGAGAGGGAAGGCAGAGTTTTCAGCAAAAACTCAATCCGCAGCGTCATAACAAGGTGACTTTGACCACCTTGTGGCCAAACCGAGACTCGACTATTTAGGTATACTTTCGGAAGTGAACTTTGACACAGGATGTTGTATTCCCGTTTATTCCCTGCCAGACAGAAGTGTATACGCGTCTGAAATTACAACTAATCTAAGAGTAGGACGCGTGTATGCTGCTTTGCTACGCTTATGCTTCTGTTGTATTTCCTCTTTTAGACATTCTGTAGAACTTTCCATATTGATAGATATCAACAACTTTGTTTCTCTTCTGTTCTTGGATTTCTTTAGATCAGGACGTATTATACTGCATTTTGAGATCATTTAGCTTCATTTTTCGTTGAGTGATTTCCTGCTTCCAAAGGGTTGACAGTAATCAGGATTTGGTATAGACATTGAAACTGGAAAATTTGATTAAACTCAAGATCCATACTAAAATGCACGGCTGGCATTGTAGAGACTCAGAATTGGTATAACCCAAACTGTCTTTGTGGCACTTGTCAGAAAGAATTGAAAGGCATATTGGTCAATATGTGGGAAGGTTTAAGGGTTTGGGTGGTTCCCGTAGGAGAGAGAGCCCTCATTGATAGACTGTGAGGAATTGGCAGGGAGTTACACCACTCCAAGGGAAGAAATAAGGGAAAGCCTTGGGGCATAAGAGAGTGACAGAGAGGGAGAGTAGAGAGATATACTGTGTTGTTGCACATCAAGGACCTAGGAAGAAAGGGAATGTGTGTGTGTGTGTGTGTGTGTGTGTGTGTGTGTGTGTGTGTGTGTGTGTGTGTGTGTGTGTGTGTGTGTGTGTGTGTGTGTGTGTGTGTGTGTGTGTGTGTGTGTGTGTGAAAGAAAATGAGTGAGTCCTTTTTTTGCTCCTCTGCGGGAGTAGGGTTTGTTTGAGTGGCTAAGTGCAGCTCGGTTATTCATTAGTGGCATGGCATGTTGAGTCCTTGTCTATCAACTTGACTGACCACAAATTGAACATCAGGGTAAACCCCAGGGACTCTGTCTATATTCTAACAAATTCCCAGAGATTTTAACGTGAAAAAGAGAGCTGCAGAGCACACAGAGGCATTTTAAAAATTATACGTCAATACACAAGGGTCATTGCAGTGAAATGTGGAGCGTAATCAGATTCTTCTGCACTTCCTCAAAGCCAGAGTCAGTCTAAACTAAGGTCATGTAGCTTAGGAAATCTCTCCAATATTTATTTAATTTCTATTATTTGACAGGACCTGATTGCTGGGAGGAAACAAAGATCTACTCCCAGATGAATTTCACACTGAAAAATGCTGGCTTGCTATTCGAGCCAAAAGAGTCTTTTAGTTTGTTTTCTGGCGGCTTGCAGCACCCTGCATGCTCGGTCTCAGCCCAGAGACATTATACTGGGATAATGCCATTTAACAGAAACCCTCTGGCTTTTTTTTACCACAAAACTCTCCGATTAAATAAATAAACAGAGAATAAAAGACGACCTTGTTTGGGGTTCGAGGTGTCCTGTCCACATTTATCTCTTACATAATTGGTGCCTGTGGGGAAATTAAGGCTTTTAAGGCCCCAGGGGTTTCTTTGTTGGAGAGTATTCATGGCTCACCTATAAACAGAAGATAAAGTCAGGAATTAGAAAATTTCCCAACAGAGGTCCAGTTTACGCTCAAAGAGAATGTTGTGGCACTTTGCGTGCATTAGTCTAAAATTACGTTCTTGTTACATCATTATTTGCTTTTGCTACTGGAGTTATTTAGTTAAGTGAAAAAGATAAGCACTACTGTCAAGCATGAACATCTCTAAAACAGAAATTTTGGTAGTTTGAAGTTATTTAGCATACCAGTATTGTTTGCTACAATTAAAAGGCTAAAGTTACATATTGAATACTACTCAGTTTAACTCAAAACACCTTCAAATGTTTCCTGAGCCTCTAAAAGGTCTCAGTCTGGGTCAGTAGGCGACACAATCATGGGGAAAACTGCTGACTGCACAGATGTCCAGAAGACAGTCATTGATACATTTCAAAAGGAGGGTAAGCCACAAAAGGTTATAGCTAAAGAAGCTGTTTGTTCACAGACTGTTGTGTCCAAGCATATTCATAGAAGAGTTGAATGGAAGGGGGAAATGTGGTATGGTACACCAGCAACAAGGATAACGGCGGCCTTGAGAGGATTGTCAAGTAAAATCCAGGCAAGAATATGGGGTGAGCTTTACAAGCAGTGGACTGAGGCTGGAAACAGTGAATCAAGAGCTGCTATGCACAGGTGAACCCACCTATGGGCTACAACACCTTACCTGGACTAAAGAGAAAAAGAACTGGAGTCTTATTTCTAAAACATTGCATAGGATCTATACTAAATGTGTGCACACACCCAAAATCAAAAATGGCATACGGCACCAAAACAAAAAAAATCCTGATTTATAAACCGAACTTTATTGCTGTTTTAAACGTTGCATGACTTCCTCACATTCTGAGGAGAGAGGAGGCCAGGAAAGATGGAGGTTTTCCCCCCAAATATGCCATTCTAAATCTAACTTAAAATAACATTTATTTGTCTCTCCCTTTCTGGATCAATGCAGCATTTCCCTTTCACACACAGCGGCCACCATGAAAGAAGTTGATCAGTTGAAGTCTTTTCAGCTGACGTTGACCAGTGCATTTAAAAATAAATTAACCAAAACAATAAGTGCAAGTAAACAACATCTTATTATATAACTCTTTTAATAGAATTTTATATTAATACTTCCTAAAAGCAGATTTTCTGAAAAGCAGCCCAAAATTTAAAACAATCCATCAGCTTGCCCAACTGGGCGGAAACCTCCCCAATCCAGCAACGCTGGTCCAGGCAGCATCATCTTAAAAAAAAACGTGTGAGTTTGGGCTTGAAGCCAGTGTTGCCAGTTCTTGCGAGAGAAACAATCAACCAGCCTAATGAAAACAATCAAGACCAACAGGCAACCCACCACACTGTAATACAGAGGCTGCTTGTAAACAGTATAAAAGAGTCCCGCTGAGCCAAGTGGCAATAAAAATAAAAAGCCCAGCTCCGAGACCAGTCTCCTTCCACCTCATGCAGTGCCGGTATCACCCAGAAATCTCGGTTACACTAAATAACTGTGAAGCTAACCAGTCCTCAAGCAGTTTATAAACTTTGCGAGATTGATAATGTGCTGAACAAAACGGTAGTTCCACAAGAAAGTCGATCATTCAACTGCGGCCTAGGGTGTCCTGGTGCCAAGAGCACATATGGACACCCTTATACTTGAACATGGTGTTTGTGATGGACAATCCATAGTTGGTCATAGTTGGTCATAGTGAAATGCAACGCTCTAGGGCACGCGTGTCAAACTCAAGGCCTGGGGGCCGAATCCAATCCATCAAGGCAATTTATCCAGATTCAAATTGGCTTATAAACCTTTTTTATTGATTTGAAATGTCCTTATGTATAGCTGTGGCTCACCAGAGCCACAGCTATAGATGTCAGAGCCTTGCAGCTAGTGAAAAATCTGTGACTTCTAGGTTGACACATGATTTACTATGTTTTTTTATTGAAATGTGTTCCATATTTTGTGCAAATATTCAGAGAAGTGTTTTCGCAGTTAGCTGCAAAAACACAACACAACAATTTTACACCACTGTGCACTGAAGTGCCTAAGGTGTAAAATTTAATTAGAATTAGGTAAATAGTTTTTGCTGTGTTTTTTACTATACTACCACCTGATTTATATGAAAAAAACATATTTTTCCTGGGTTTTAGGAGATTAAATCCAAAGCTCACTGTCAGACCAAAAAGGGGCATCTTGAAGTTAAACGGTTTCACTAAAAACCTTTAGACTTCCTCTGTTTGCCTGCTGGTTCTTTAGCCATACAATCAAAAAGCTTTTATCTTTCCTACCATGTCAAATGTAAACCTTTGGTATTTGGTCAACTCTACTGGGACTTTAACAGGAACAATTTGTTCTGGTCAGATGAGACTAAAGCTGCAGTCATGCCTTTTCTTATCTTGCAATGCCATCCATCCATTTTCTTCCGCTTATCCGGGGTCGGGTCGCGGGGGTAGCAGCTTCAGTAGGGAGGCCCAGACGTCCCTCTCCCCGGCCACTTGGTCCAGCTCCTCCGGGGGAATCCCAAGGCGTTCCCAGGCCAGCCGAGAGACCCTCCAGCGTGTCCTGGGTTTTCCCTTGGGCCTCCTCCCGGTGGGACGTGCCCGGAACACCTCACCAGGGAGGCGTCCGGGAGGCATCCTAACCAGATGCCCGAGCCACCTCAACTGGCTCCTCTCGACGTGGAGGAGCAGCGGCTCTACTCTGAGTCCTCCCCGGATGACTGAGCTCCTCACCCTATCTCTAAGGGAGAGCCCAGACACACTACGGAGAAAACTCATTTCGGCCGCTTGTATCCGGGATCTTGTTCTTTTGGTCACGACCCAAAGTTCGTGACCATAGATGAGGGTAGGAACGTAGATCGACCGGTAAATCGAGATTTTCGCCTTTTGGCTCAGCTCTCTCTTCACCACAACAGATCGGTACAGCGCCCGCTTCACAGCAGACGCTGCACCAATCCGCCTGTCGATCTCCCGCTCCATTTTCCCCTCATTCATAAACAAGACCCCACGATACTTGAACTCCTACACTAGGGGCAGCACATGCTCCCCTATGCTGCAATGCTATGCTGGCATATTGAAAACCATGTTATGATGCTCCAAATGTGAGGAAATAAATGGTATTTTGTGAAATATCATGTCCTGTCACAACTTTGAAGTATTTGTGTCACTTTTCATATTCTCTCCCACTGAACAGTGCATCTTCTTCAGAGAAGTGTAAGGAAAAATGTTTTTGCAATTAGCAACCTGTCTCTTCTTGAACAATGATTGGCTCAGATTCTTTTTCAGAGCGGCTCAGACAGCAAGTTTTAGGCAGCTGGTCTTAATTTTGGCCAAGGTCCAGTCACTGGATACAAAGACAGAAGACCTTACCGTGTTTTGGATCCAAGGTTTCTTCAAAGAAGTCTTTTAGTTGGCTAGCAAGATCAAGATTCTGTGACTCAGAATTCTTTACCAATCACTTCTTTTCTGTGTGCAGCTCAGTACTTGTTGTTCTTCTTAAAGGTCATTATTTTCTAGATATGGTGTCAGTAAGTGTGAACGGCCAGTAATGTAAAAAGAGCTGTTGTCAAACACAAAAAGATTTGGTACAGAGAAAGCCGAATAAATCCCTCACATCTTTAAATGTTTTAAAGTTCCATTTGTATCCTGAAACATGACATTTAGCCCAGTTTTAATTACCACATTTCCCGAACAGCAACCAGTGAGATCATCAAAAGCATCCCCTTTTCTAGCGGGCTTCTCCTAAAACAACAATTCAATTCAATTCAATTCAATTTTATTTATATAGCGCCAAATCATGAAACATGTCATCTCAAGGCACTTTACAAAATCAAGTTCAATCATATTATACAGATTGGGTCAGATTATACAGATTGGTCAAAATGTTCCTATATAAGGAAACCAGTTGATTGCATCAAAGTCCCGACAAGCAGCATTTACTCCTGGAGAAGCGTAGAGCCACAGGGAGAGTCGTCTGCATTGTACATGGCTTTGCTGCAATCCCTCATACTGAGCAAGCATGAAGCGACAGTGGGAAGAAAAACCACCCATTAACGGGAAAAAAAAACCTCCGGCAGAACCGGGCTCAGTATGAACGGTCATCTGCCTCGACCGACTGGGGTTACAGAAGACAGAGCAGAGACACAACAAGAGAGACAAAAAAGCACAGAAGCACACATTGATCTAGTAATCTGTTCTACATTAGATGGTAGTAACGGGTGAGCCGTCTTCTCTGGATGATGTCAAAGTTAACAGAACGCCAGACCAGGTGTACCTACTATGAAGAAAAAGAGAGAGAGCAAAAAGTTAAAAGCTGAAATGACGACAGTCATTTCAATGTAATACAATGCAAAACTGGAGAACCGTAGAATGAAGAACAGTAGAAATCAGTAGAGTGAGAAAATTAGACCCTGATGTCCTCCAGTAGCCTAAGCCTATAGCAGCATAACTATAGAGGTAGCTCAGGGTAACATGAGCCACTCTAACTATAAGCTTTGTCAAAAAGGAATGTTTTAAGATTAGTCTTAAAAGTAGACGGGGTGTCTGCCTCACGGACCAAAACTGGGAGTTGGTTCCACAGGAGAGGAGCCTGATAGCTAAAGGATCTGCCTCCCATTCTACTTTTAGAGACTCTAGGAACCACCAGCAGACCTGCAGTCTGAGAGCGAAGTGCTCTGTTAGGAACATACGGGGTAATCAGAGCTCTGATATATGATGGAGCTTGATTATTAAGGGCTTTATACGTTAGAAGAAGAATTTTAAATTCTATTCTTGATTTAACAGGAAGCCAATGAAGGGAAGCTAAAATTGGAGAAATATGATCGGCAGCCAAAGAACCAGAGACAAGAAAAACCTCCCGACTCACATCATCCCTGAGCAGAGACTGAATCCTAGCACTGAATTACTACAGAGAGACATGTAATGAGGTTTTAATGAATGTGAATGAAACTTCTCATTTCTAGTGATGCTGCCATTTATCAATTACCATGGCTTACTAATGGAGTGGAAATTATTAATCCCTTTTAACGATAAATCAAACCGAATTTTTCAGATCAATCTGCCTTCAAGTAAGACATATTCTGTGTCTAGGAGTGGCACAAAAAGAGCACATTTTCTCAGAGATATTTCTTCATGAGCAAACAGGCCCGGTGCTTTGAGAGCACTTTTAACCAAGAGGGAGAGCCTTCAGTAAAACACTTAATGTCTCTTTAAGCAGAACTGATCTGACGTGGAACCTCTCCTTTGTCCTTCTCCAGCTAAGCAGCTCAACATGGGAGTGCAGACACAGAAGATGTCAAGTATGCTTTATGATACGGTGCAATGTTACACTGGTATGCTATTTATAACGATCTTCTAATTACTTTATGCAGAGTGTGCAGATAATAGAAGAAAATATGGATTTGACTCTGCAGAACCAGAACAAGACAATTCTAGAGAGCCCAAAACATGTCTACAAAAAACTATGAACATTAAAATGCAGAAACAAATATTTTAAACAAATGAGGGATACATTTTCAAAGATTAAAATACCAGGAAAAAATAAGGAATCAATCATTTAACATACATGACTAAACTGAAAGAGGGTAACCAAAAAATTAATATTATATTATGCAAAACTTTAAGATTTTAAAATAAAATTCATGAAATATATACTTTTTTTATTTTCATCTGCCTACAAATTTGTTTATTATTATGTCATTCTTGACTTTGCAGTTTCAGTTCATCTCTAGGAAGGTAATACATTTCAAGAAATACGAAATGCAGCATGAACGCAGGTTAATTTAATTCAAAACAAAAATAAAGGTGTAACTGGAGAATTTGGCCCTGATGTTACTTTAACGTCACGCTCCGACCATCTCAGTTGTTGTGGCGTCGATGTAAAGAAGCCTGGCTTCTGTCAGTCTGCCCAAGGACAGCTGTGGCTACAATGCAGCTCACCACTGTAAGTGTGTAAATGAAAGAATGACTGGGTGAATGACTAAATGTAATGTAAAGCACTTTGGAGACCTCTGAACTTGATAAAGCGCTGCACAAGTACATCCATTTACCGTTTGATATAGAAAATGTTGGGTTGATTTTTCTTTTCTTTTACTTTTCACTGTTTGTCATTTGATTTGAAACACTTTCTACGTTTCAACGAACAAATTGTCCGAAGTTTAGTTGTCTCACTTTAGAAGTCAGCATGAAAAAGCTTTTATCTGGTCAACCTTCATACAATCTTTATACAAAGGGAAAAAAATAACTTTGTTCTCAGCTGTTATTTAAGTCATGCATTGATTAAAATTTTGAATAATACCATTTTAAATGTCTTTCGTTTAATTTCTCTACAATGTATAAAGCCCAAAAAGTAACAGTACAAGAAGCGTTTTAATTCTTTAACAAGCTCGATAATCTGAACTGCCTTCTCCTAAATCTTCAGGGTCCGTTTCCTCCACATAACAATGAGATCCTCAAACTGCTCCTTTGTCTCCCAACAATACTCTTAATCTGGGTTCTAATACTGCGGAGGACCCAAATGGAAGCAGCATGCATATTAGATTTAAAAAAAATTACTTAATGAAAACAAAAAGAATCCAAGACTCAATGAAACTGGGAACCGAATTATGCAAGGGAAACCCCAGCAGGCCAAGAAACCAAGAACCATGGATGTACAGCACAAGAAATCAGTGAAGAATGTCAGAAACTTAGATGCTTAAATACTGGGGCGGTTCATTGCTAGAGTTAACACAGATGGGTCTAATTAACAGAATAAATCACAGCTGAGAGGGGAGCAGGAACACAGAGGCTAAAGGAACACGAATAATAAGCAGAAAGAATGCACAAGGATGTTGGGAAGACAGACAGCAGAAAGAGTAACAATCAGAAAACTCCACCTTAACAGGACGAATCTGCAACAGAAGCAGGCTCAGTGTTAAAATGCCATCTGCCACGACTGACTTGGGTTTGAGAAGAAAGAGGATAGATATAAAGAGCACAGAAGCACTGATCCAGGAGTACCTTCTATGTGTCAGAAAACAAAAAAAAATAATGGTAGTCGTAGGGCAAGGCAAGAGAAATTTATTTGTATAGCACATTTCAGTGCAACGACAATACAAAGTGCTTTGCATGATTAAAACATTGTAAATAGAAACAGAATAAAAGCAAGTTGGAATGAAATTAGAAAAGAAATGTAGGAAAATGGAAACTAAAAGCAAGTATTAATTATTTTAAAAACAGTTGGAGTACAAACAAACTATTGATGTTTCAGTAAAACAGTCGAAGGCAATCCCGAACAAATGTATATTTAATCTTGATTTAAAGGAACTCAGGCTTTCAGCACTTTTACAGTTTTCTGTAAGTTTGGTCCAGATAAGTGGAGCATAGGAACTAAATGCTGCTTCTCCATGTCTAGTTCTGGTTCTGGTTCTGCAGAGCAGGCTGGAGCCAGAAGACCTGAGTAGTCTGGAGGGTTGATGCTCTGATGACAAGCCTGTGATGTATTCAGGTGCCAAGCCATTCAATTCAATTCAATTCAATTTTATTTATATAACGCCAATTCATGAAACATGTCATCTCAAGGCTCTTTCCAAAGTCAGATTCCATCAGATCCTCCAGGTTGGTCAGAAAGTTTCCTCTCTAAGGAAACCCAGCAGGTTGCATCAAGTCTCTCCAAGCAGCATTCACTCCTCCTGAAAGAGCGTAGAGCCACAGTGGACAGTCGTCTGCATTGTTGATGGCTTTGCAGCAATCCCTCATACTGAGCATGCATGAAGCGACAGTGGAGAGGAAAACTCCCCTTTAACAGGGAGGAGAACCTCCAGCAGAACCAGAACCAGGCTCAGTGTGAACGCTCATCTGCCTCGACCCACTGGGGGTTCAGTGGTAGACTAACAGGCGTATTTTAAAATCTATTGTCTGAGATACAGCGTGGAAATATTTAGACCCTTAGTAATAATCAAGTCTAAAATGTCCCTGTTTGTGTGTTGGTTGTTTAGTACGTTGCATTAAACCAAAGTTTCTAAGTATGTTACACAGTTCTTTTGCACTTCAGTTTCAAGGTTGTCAATGTGAAAGTTGAATATTTGAATGACCTCATATCTGAGTAGGCCTGTAAACATTCAAAAACATAGTTTGTACCAGGCTAGGTTTCCGGGGAGCCAAATATTCAAAAGAGTCACATTTTCCGAGTAAATACCTTTTTTACACTTTAGTAACAGCAAGGTTTTGACCCAAACCCCCATGTCACAAGACGATCTTCCTGCTCCTTGCACCACTGTCACCCCATCTGTCCATCCATCCATCCATCCATCCATCCATCCATCCATCCATCCATCCATCCATCCATCCATCCATCCATCCATCCATCCATCCATCCATCCATCCAGAGATTGGCTACACCAGTTCATAATACTTTAGTCACAGAAAAAAACAATCCAACCATATCTCCAGTCAATTCTATATATTTTTTGAGTTGTAATAAAAATCTAATTAATTTCAGAAATTGAAAAAGATTATATGTCTACTGCTGACTGAAGTAGAAGAAAATTAATACATTTTCATTAATTTTTATTGAATGAAGCATAGCGAAATAAAGGTACTAAACCATGACTTTAAAACCTAAATTGTAATGAATGGGAGCTCAGGAAACCCAATATTCTAGCCAAACAGTGTTAGCGTTTAAAATGTTTATTTTTGACCTAGAAGAAGGTGGCAGGAAACAGACTTGAACAGAACATGCAGGCAGAGGCAGACATGAAAAAAAGCCCAAAAATAAAACAAAAACTCCAAAAGTCCCCAAAACCCTTCAAAACAAAACAACCCAGACAGGGAGGGCTAAGAATTAAGGCGGGCGTCCTGGAGGCAGACCTCCGCGAGGCAAGATCCCTGCCGGGTGTCTTAGAGGACCCTCCCGATGCAGCAGGATCTCTGGAGGCCTTTGGCAACAGAGCAGGCCTCTTGGAGGCCGACGGTGCAGGCTATTGGAGGGCATCAATGATTGTGTAGTGAGCCATCAATATGGTGCAGGGCTCTTGGTGACCGTAAACTCAGACGAGAACATCGCGTGATTGCCCTGCATCTAGCCTGGAGCTGGGCGACATGCCTGACTTGGAGCTTGGCGGCTCAATGAGGCCCTGGATGCTGAAGTCGTTGAGTGAGATCTCGGTGAACCTTGACAACAAACGGCAAAGACACCTGAGCACCCTCATCTACCATCTCAGGTGCGTGGACTGGAGGTTGATCAACTTGACCCCCTTTTTGATGAGCTCAGGAGCATGAACTGGTTCTGGGGCATCGTCCAGACCCCCAGTGACGAGAACAGGAGGCAAGGCTTCCTCCAGACCCTCAGTGACAACGGCAGGAGCTCAGGTGTCCTTTGGACCCACAGAGGCAGAAACAGGATCAGAGAAACCCTCCATGACATGAAGAGGCTCTGATTATTGTGAATTTGAGTCTTGAGAACTGGTAACAGACAGACCCCTGATAATGGATTTAAGAACTGCAGGTGAAGAGGGGGATAATAAAATGCTCTTAACAGTCATCTATAGTCCTCCTCTAGTTCCTTAATCTTCTCCTCCAACACAGGTGAGTAGTGCTGAAACACTACTCACCTACTCGCCTTTTAATGAGGGGCGCATCAGTTCTTATTTTGTCCATCAATTCTTCAGGGGAGGCATCAGAGTGACAGGTGGGAGGGAGCAAGACGTGTCAACGGTAGCAGGTAATGAGGCAGATTCCACAGGACTGGGTGAAGTGCTGAATGACTCGACGGCTGCTGACAATGAAGCGGACCCTGCAGGAACGGGCGACGAAGAGGAAGCAGCAGCAGGAAGAGCAGAAGCTAGCATGGGGAAGGAGGCTTCCCCTAAAGATGTCGACCTTGGCTAGGCCATGCGGAAGAAGAAGGGGCTGACACCGAGACAGAAGCAGGCGATGGTTGAGATGTGAAGACAGGGGCCCGTTGGCAGGAACAGAACTGAGACTGACTAAACGTCTGCGTTTATGGTGGTGAGCGGATAATAAACAGACAGCTTGGTCAAGCAGCGAAATGGAGCAATCCTCTGACAGGTCCACAAAAAGCTGCAGCACCTTCTCGGCTTCCCGGGAAAAAAAACTGGAACAGGTCCATTCTATCATTGTTGGATTCAGGAAGCTCCTTTTGAACATGAACAGGCTGTGGTGTGGAGGCAGGTGGCAGGGAACCAGACACTGAGCCACAGAAACCTACCATTTACTGAGGGATCCTCCTGGTCCTAGAATTGACACCAGCAAATCATGGCCTCTTCTGAGACTTTACAAACTTTTTTTTAGTGTTAGCACCGTCCAGACTATTAGTTCAAACACAAATGCCAATGCACAGCAGGCAAGAAATTCAAGTGGATACCACTTACTGCCGAAGAGTTCTTTGTTCTCCAGAGGTCAGCTCTGGATGGAACATGCACAAATCTACTAAAAACTACAACTGCCAAGAAAACAAAGTGATTTTAATGTGCAGGTTTTTTGCACATTTTTATAAGGTATATCCAAAGATTTTGTTTTGTTTGGTGATTTTTTTTGCAGTGATTCATCTATCTATCTATCTATCTATCTATCTATCTATCTATCTATCTATCTATCTATCTATCTATCTATCTATCTATCTATCTATCTATCTATCTATCTATCTATCTATCTATCTATCTATCTATCTATCTATCTATCTATCTATCTATCTATCTATCTATCTATCTATCTATCTATATATATGATTACTGAACATTTATTTACACATTTTATTGACTGCTACTCATTGGGAAGTTTTTCACATTCTTGTTTTATTGATAATTTAGTTTTGCTCATGTTGCTCAGTAGGTTTTTTATTGATAAGTCATTCTTCAATAAAATTGCTGTTTGAGACAAAAAGACACAATTCAGCTCATTTTCTCTTCATGTTATTGATATTATGCTGTGCACAATGGTACATTTTGATGAAACAGGGGGTAAATCTTATGAACAAATACTTTTCCATATCCAGAAGGAGTCCTGCAATGGAAATCAGCACTTTATTTTGACCAGAATCCCCTTTAAGTGGTTAAAAATACATTCCGCACAGTTTTGGCCCATTTTGGCACAACTGTGCCCCCACTAAAACCTTTGTGGAACAAATATGCTTCAACTGATTCAGTTCAGGTTTGTTGCAGTTTTACTCAAGATCTGGCTATATAAAGCCTGAGCTTCTCCTAAAATTTTGAGGGGATTTTCTCAGTGTTTTGCAGTGTTTATTTTGGAAAGAACTTTAGGCGAGGCTGAACATTTTTTTTATTTGTTTAATCACCTATAAATCTGACATGGTGACATTTGCAATAGTGGTTCCACCTGAAATTTTTATTTACTGCCTTTGTGTCACACAAATACTCACTTTTGCATTTACACTTTACAACTTTGGAGCTGTTCTTGATTTATTTCAGATATTTAGTGTCAGGCAGAAATTGCTCCTAAAACCCTCTGGGCTTGAGGGTTTAAGTTGGTCTTCTATCCTGGAAAGCTGTATCTTCTGAGCAAAAAAGGCTTAATAATAAATATACAAAGACAACAAAATACACACACCGATCATATTTCTATTAAAGACAGTCTATTTAATAACAAAGCATAGTCTTTTATTGCTAACATTGAGGCTTTTGATGTGTAAAATCAAATCCCCACAGGAGTTACCAGAAGATGGGTCACCAAAGTGGATCATAGCTCTCCATCTCACTGTCCCAAAGTCTCCTCTTTCAAATTCACTATATTCATGAACCTTCTCCCTGGTATTACTCCTGCTTTTCTTTTTCTCTCGCCGTTTCCTAATCCTCCTTCCCTTTTCCAGTCCCATTGTGTTAGCCTATAGTACTACAGGCAGTACAACAGGCAGTACTAAAGGCAGTCCTGACAGATCCTTTATGACAGTCTTATTATCGTTTGTTTTAAAAGATATGAGTTAATCTAAGTTTTACAGCAGATCCTTTATCTAAAACAAACCACCCAACTTATCTTAGGTTTTCTAATATGTACCTTAATTCAACTGTGTGCTTGCTTATAAAATAGTTGCTTTCAGCTAATTTCCCTTCTCATCAATACTGAGTATTTTCACATACATTCAAATGATACCGATACGGTAGGTTATTATAACCCGTGTTACTCATGTATCTTGTTTCCAGTAACCTGCACTCTACAACATGAGTATGCTAGACCTAGTGCCTCACATTTCCTGCTGAGAGGGCTAACTTCCCATTACAAAATCTCTTGGTGTGAAGTAAAAGTGTTCTCACATGTACTGTGACCTCTGTAGACCTTTTACTTAAGGGTTGATGATCTTAATCGCTTGTTTGATGTGTTATTTAATGAAGCATGCTACCCATTAGATAAGATACAGAACAGCTGTGTTTATGCAGTGAATAAATTAAATACCGGTGGGGATTGGAGACTTCTTTAGGCAAGTTGATGCAGCACTTTAAATAAGCTGAGTACAAACAAACACCACATTATTTTTATTTAGCAAAGTTTTTCTTTTACCAGAAATAATGTTTCTTACACTTTGGAATCAAGTAACTTTGTTTGTGTCTAATGCATAAAATAAAAAAGTCCAGTTCTTAGGTGCTGGTATGTATTTACTTGTGAAATTGATGATATAAATTAATGGTATTTTATTTTCAATGGGCTTTGCCCAAAAAATCCAAAGACCTACAGACTCCTATCTTCTAATATTGTGCAGATATTGACTGTGAACAAAAAATGCACTTCATCACAGCACTTTCAAGTCTGAGTCATCAGGAGAACATTTTACAATAGTATATCAGGTAATGCTGTAACAGCTTTTAAAGTACCTCACAGTTACTTTCCTTGGTATCACAGAACAACACAGCAGAGAGCGGTTACCTAAGTTCTAACCCTTTTGCCAGGTGACTGTATTGTCAATAGCGTTTCCACTTCAACTTCAATGTGCACCAGACTCCATCAGCTCTCAGCAGTGATGACTTTGTTGAAATTCTGTATAAATAAGAGTGCTACTAAAAACTAAATTCTTCACATCCTCCAGAAACATGTCAGCTAAATCTTCAGTAAGTAAGGTAGCCTTAAAAATATGTTTAGAATCTGACATGATTAGACTGTTTAGATCTAGTTGAAAGTAAGGAATAATCAAAATGTTAGTTTAATCTGAGCTTTTAACATATTTTAGACCCAATTCCAGCCAAATTATTGAACAACTTTTTCCATTTTGGTTACTAGGTTGGATAGGTTGGATAGAGCATTTACACAGTAATGACTTGTTCAGTAAGGTTTCAGTAATTTCAAGGGCAGTGGATGCCATGACAAACAGTTCTGGTCAATGACAATAATGATATTCACATGACCTCAGAAAATGTACTTACTTTTTCTACTAGATATCAGTGCTGCCTTTGACAGTGGTTCATTTTCATCCACAGCAATGGTGCCTATTTCCAGCTGTCAATGGGTGAGAGGCGGGGTTCACCCTGGACAGGTCGCCAGTCTATCGCAGGGCAACACAGAGACAAACGCACACACTCACACCTAAGGAGAATTTAGAGAGGCCAATTAACCTAACAGTTGTGCTTTTGGACTGTGGTAGGAAGCCGGAGTACCCGGAGAAACCCACAGGGAGAACATGCAGACTCCATGCAGAAAGACATGCAGTGCTACCCACTGCGCCACTGTGCCGCCCCCTTGGTGACAGAGGAGTTCAAAGTGGAAGTGGGAGTGCATCAAGGACCAGCTCTGAGTCCCTTCTTGTTTGCTGTGTTGATGGACAGGCTGACAGATGAGGAGACACAGGAAGTGTCCGATGTGTTGTGTAATAAAAGAGTATCATTGATGATGAAAGGATAGATGTACAAGATTGTGGTGAGAATGACAATGAACTATGGTTTAAAGAGAATGGCACTGAGGGGACAGGAGGCACAGCTGGAGGTAGCAGAGATGAAGATGTTAAGACTCTTTGGGAGTGACAAGAATGAATAGTTTAGGAATGAGTACATCACAATGTTAGCTCATATTAGATGTCCCAGAGATAGAGGCAGAGAGGCCAAACCGAAATGCTTTGGGCATGTCCTCTGTACATGCCCAAATCAGTAGAATGATGCTGAGGCTAAAAGTAACAGGGAGGAGGCCTAGAGGAAGACCAAAGAGGAGATATATGGATGGAGTAAGGCAGTCATGTAGGTTGTTGGTGTGAAAGAAGATGCAGAAGATAGGGTAAGATAGAGACAGATTACTTGCTGCAGTGTCCCCTGAAAGGGAAAAGCCATAAAAAGAAGAGGAAGTGCTGAACAACTTAGTATTAATCACAGAAAATCATCCGGTAATCATCCAGAAAGTCAGGGTGCTTTAAAATGCTTCCATCAGACATTTCAGTCATTATTGTGTATAATGCACCAGACTGACCAGACTGAGAACCCAATAATTCAGCCAGACACTGTTGTGTTTAAAAGGGTTATTGAAAAATAAAACAAATGAACAAAAACTTTATGCTGTCAGAACAGGAGATAGGCAGGAGGCAGCAGGCCGCTCTCAACCGGTGATCACAGGTTGTTTGTGCTGAAGGCATTATCTGTGAGACAGACAAAGGTCATACACAGAGATAGCAGACAGAATATGGCAGACAGATACAAAAGGGGCAGGGCTGAAATTGTGATCAAAAACAGTCCAAAGCTGAGTCCAGAATCATACAGCTGATGAGGTGTCCAAGCGAGGGCAAAGCGAAAACAGTAGGGATATTATGATATGAGTGAGGCTTTAAAGCGTGAGTCAAGTAATGGAGGGGGAATTTCCGCAAAGTGCTTATCGACACTTGCTTCATTTAGGGGAGGAGCCACAAATGATGATGGCCAAAGCCTCGCTACCCAGCTATAGCTGGATGGGTTAAGACTTTTTTTTAGTTTTTTAAAACTCAGCACATGAGGGCTAGCAGCCTGTGATGACGGTTATAATATGCATTTTATTATCCCCCTCTTCTTAAGTCCATTACCAGGGGTCTGTCTGTTACCAGTTCTCAAGACTCAAATTCACAATAATCAGAGCCTTTTCATGTCATGGAGGGTTTCTCTGATCCTGTTTCTGTCTCTGTGGGTCCAAAGGACACCTCAGCTCCTGCCTTCATCACTGAGGGTCTGGAAAACGCCTTGCCTCCTGTTCTCGTCACTGGGGGTCCGGACGATGCCCCAGAACCAGTTCATGCTCCCGAGCTCATCAAAAAGGGGGTCCAGGATTGAGTTTCCAGCTTCCCAGTGTTTACAGCTCGGTCATCCAACACGTTCCAGAGAGATTACATCAGCATCTCATCATGATTCAGGTGACCGAGTCCTCCACTCACACCAAGCAGCAGCTTCTAACAGCCAGGACAGTGATGGTGGGTCACTGATTTGCATCCGACTTAGAATGCTCCTAGGAGGATGGGCCTCCATGTCCTTAAAAACAGCGGCGCTCCAACTGCAGGTTGATTAGTGCGAGCTACCAGGACTGACAAAGACTCCTGGATAGGTGTCAAAACATTTTCATTAAAAACTCAATGAAAGTCTGGTTGCCTCCAATTTAAGCCTGTTTACTGTTGTGATGACCAGGATAACTCAGAATTTGCCAAGGCAGGTTGTGTTACAATTTGGGAAAGATACCCTCATGTTGGTGTGAGAGTATGAGCGTATTTCCAAAAATGTTCCAAAGATTTCAGAAACCGCCTTCAGTTCAGTCTGAGATGCAGACAGCAAAACCTGGTCCCTATCAGCATACACCTCAAGTCCTCCATCGAAGGACACAGAGCAGAACAGATCGTTCTGAATTGACAAAGACTGTAATAGATGACGCTGGAGAACACGATATTCTGCCGGACACAGAGTTACGTTTTTAAAAGGTTTATTGTTAGAATGAGTAGTGAAAGCTGAGGCAGGCAATCAGAACCAGATTTGGCATGAGTTGTGGCAGAAGGTGCAGGCAGGCAGGGATGAGCAGAGGACCAGAAGATGTAGATAGTGTCAGACCAAAACAGGCCATGTGGACCGGGGAACCACCAGAAGGGGCATAGCAAGTGGCTAGAACTGACAGGGAAACAGGCAGAACTGCAGCTTGCAGACACAGGCGACTTTCTTCAAAGACGCAGACAGAAGATTCAGCTGGCTGAGTGCACAGGAAGTGGTAGAGTCGAAGCACATCACACGATAAGAGATCAGATGAGAAGAGACATTCTGGCAGGGATGAGTTGGCGGAAGCAGGTATATGTAAGCAGGTGAACAGGTGACAGTAGTTGACAGTAATTACTGGCAGAAGGTGAAGTTGATGTGAGCTAATTGATTGATGACTGAGCTGATTGGATAGTGGCTGGTGGCTGAGAGGTGACAGGCTGATGGAAAAAGTCCAGAGAGGTCCAAAATAAACAAACAAAAAACTAAATCATGACAAAGACTCCTGGATAGGTGTCGAAACGTTTTCAGAAAGAACTGAATGAAAGTCTGCTTGCTACATGAAAAAAGTACATTGATGGGGCTAAGCCCAATAAATATTTGTAACACTGACATCACACAGGGTGTAATTTTTACCCCCTTTGGATTTCAAATGCTGTTCAAATAAAACCCCAGTTTCTTCACAACATATCCTTAATTGGATCCAGACTGTTTTGTTAGTTTACCTTAGGTTGTATATTTAAATGTTTAAAAATAGATTGGTTAGAACAAATTTATTGCATCTTTGCATCGCTGACACTGTTGCAAGGGGGTAGAAATGATCTCCTTTGGAGGCTTTAGGGGTATTGGAATGTATTGAAGTGTTAATCCTGTTATAATTATTCCAGTCTTACTTAATTTAGAAACGTACTGTGATGATTTGTGTGGAAATGAACCCAGAGTCAGCCAAACGCAGTAGTAATCCTTTTGGTGGTGTTTATTGAAGGAATAAAACAGGCAAAACAGACCGGATCCAGGCTGATGGTAATCCATACATCAAACGACTGGACAAACTCAAAAAACAAAGAACAGGTCAGACTCGACAAAAATGCTGGAAGGCTCTTACCAAGGAATGACGAAATGATTGTGAAGTCCCGGCAACAAACAGAAAACTAAGAGGGGTTTAAATAGGCGGGCAGACACAGTAGCAGGGAGGGACTAATTAACCAAAACCATGTGGAAATAATTAAGGGAGCAAACAAGACAAGTCTAAGAATACAAATAAACCTAAGCAGAACAAACTAAAGACAGAAATCAAAACAGCGAGATAATCAAAGACAGGAGAAAAACAAAAACATAAACCAGAAATATAATCGTAATATTACAGAGCCCCCCCCTCAAGGGCGGATTCCAGACGCCTTCCAACGTGTACGAACAGAACAAAAAAGAAAAAATAAATCAGCCCGGGCGGGAGGAGGGGGTTCTTGGACGGAGGGCCAGGGTCTGAAACAGAAAATAGTTAATAACGTCCAAAACGAAAGTCCAAACAAAAAACAACCCAGACAGGGCGGACAAAACCAACAAACACGTTCCTAACAAATAGGTCTCTAAACTCAAAAGTCTGGTGGACGTCTCGGAAGACGACCCCGGCGTGACAGACGTTCCGGCGGGCGTCCAGGAGGACGACCCCGGCGTGACAGATGTTCCGGCGGGCCACCAGGAGGACGACCCCGGCGAGTCAGGATCTCCGGCGGGCGTCCAGGAGGACGGCCCAGGCGAGACAGGATCTCCGGCGGACGGGCCCGGCGTGACAGACGTTCCGGCGGGCGTCCAGGAGGACGGCCCCGGCGTGACAGGTTCTCAGGCGGACGGGCCCGGCGTGACAGGCTCTCCGGCGGACGGACCCGGCGTGACAGGCTCTCCGGCGGACGGACCCGGCGTGACAGGCTCTCCGGCGGACGGACCCGGCGTGACAGGCTCTCCGGCGGACGGACCCGGCGTGACAGGCTCTCCGGCGGACGGCCCCGGCGTGACAGGCTCTCCGGCGGACGTCCAGGAGGCCGTCGGCGGATCAAGGCGACAGACGGCCGTCGGCGGACCAGAAACCTCGGAGGTCGTCGGCGGACCAGGAACCTCGGAGGTCGTCGGCGGACCAGGAACCTCGGAGGCCGTCGGCGGAGCAGGAACCTCGGAGGCCGTCGGCGGGGTCTGGAGAAGAAGAAAACAGAGCCTGGCACCGGATTACGGGTTAAGGAAGGCGCCAGACTACAGGCTGAGGGAGGCGCCGGACTACAGGCTGAAGGAGGCGCCGGACTACAGGCTGAAGGAGGCGCCGGACTACAGGCTAAGGGCGGCGGCGCCCGGTTACTGGCTACAGGTGCGGGAGCCTGGCTACAGGCGACTGATGCGGGAGCCTGACTACAGGCGACTGGTTCGGGAGCCTGACTACAGGCGACTGGTGCGGGAGCCTGGCTACAGGCGACGGAGGAAAGAGCCTGGCTACAGGCGACGGAGGAAAGAGCCTGGCTACAGGCGACGGAGGAAAGAGCCTGGCTACAGGCGACGGAGGAAAGAGCCTGGCTACAGGCGACGGAGGAAAGAGCCTGGCTACAGGCGACTACAGAGGGAGCCTGGCTACAGGCGACTACAGAGGGAGCCTGGCTACAGGCGACTGAAGAGGGAGCCTGGCTACAGGCGACTGAAGAGGGAGCCTGGCTACAGGCGACTGAAGAGGGAGCCTGGCTACAGGCGACTGAAGAGGGAGCCTGGCTACAGGCGACTGAAGAGGGAGCCTGGCTACAGGCGACTGAAGAGGGAGCCTGGCTACAGGCGACTGAAGAGGGAGCCTGGCTACAGGCGACTGAAGAGGGAGCCTGGCTACAGGCGACTGAAGAGGGAGCCTGGCTACAGGCGACTGAAGAGGGAGCCTGACTACAGGCGACTAGAGAGGGAGCCTGGCTACAGGCGACTAGAGAGGGGGCCTGGCTACAGGCGACTAGAGAGGGGGCCTGGCTACAGGCGACTAGAGAGGGAGTCTGGCTACAGGCGACTAAAGAGGGAGTCTGGCTACAGGCGACTAAAGAGGGAGCCTGGCTGCAGGCGACTGAAGGGGAAGCCTGGCTACAGGCGACTGAAGGGGAAACCTGGCTACAGGCGACTGAAGGGGGAGCCTGGCTACAGGCGACTGAAGGGGGAGCCTGGCTACAGGCGACTGAAGGGGAAGCCTGGCTACAGGCGACTGAAGGGGAAGCCTGACTACAGGCGACTGAAGGGGAAGCCTGACTACAGGCGACTGAAGGGGAAACCTGGCTACAGACGCCTGAAGGGGGAGCCTGGCTACAGACGCCTGAAGGGGGAGCCTGGCTACAGGCTGCTAAGGTGGGAGCCTGGCTACAGGCTGCTAAGGTGGGAGCCTGGCTACAGGCTGCTAAGTTGGGAGCCTGGCTACACGCTGCTAAGGTGGGAGCCAGGCTGCAGGCTTCAGGAGGCCCCGGGCTACAGGCTTCAGGAGGCCCCGGGCTACAGGCTTCAGGAGGCCCCGGGCTACAGGCTTCAGGAGGCCCCGGGCTACAGGCTTCAGGAGGCCCCGGGCCACAGGCTTCAGGAGGCTCCGGGCCACAGGCATCAGGAGACAACGTCAGACCCTTCGCAACCAGCAGTCTTAGAACCAGCTTCTGGAGGGTCTCAGAAAGTGTCATCCAATAAAGTCTTTCCCAAAGTTGGCTGTCCACGAGGGCAATAAGGGGTCCAGACTTGCACACAACTCCGAGAGGCTCAAAGTCTCCAGGAGACCACAGTTGCTGCATCTTCTTCGGAAGCCCAGGGTGCCCGAAGAACGAAGGATCCCCCTGGGTTCCCGCCTCACTGGTCAGCGACGGACCCCTCTGGGTTCCCACGTCACATGTCGGCGACGGACCCCCCTGGGTTCCCACGTCGCATGTCGGCGACGGACCCCTCTGGGTTCCCACGTCGCATGTCGGCAATGGACCCCTCTGGGTTCCCACGTCGCACGTCGGTGACGGACCCCTCTGGGTTCCCACGTCACGTGTTGGCGGGGGCAGGACCTCCTGACCCCCCTCACCGGACTTGGGTGGAGGCGGGTCCTCCCGCACCTTCTCACGGAACTTGGGCGAAGGCAGGTCCTCCCGGACCCCCTCTCGTGACTTGGGCGGAGGCAGGTCCTCCCGGACCCCCTCGTTGGGCTTGACAGGAACCGAGGTGTCGGCCGGACCCTCGGGGACAGATTCAGGAGCCGAGGCGTCGGCCAGAGCCTCGGGGACAGACTCAAGAGCCGAGGCGTCGGCCGGACCCTCGGGGACAGATTCAGGAGCCGAGGCGTCGGCCGGACCCTCGGGGACAGATTCAGGAGCCGAGGCGTCGGCCGGACCCTCGGGGACAGATTCAGGAGCCGAGGCGTCGGCCAGACCCTCGGGGACAGACTCAGGTGCCGAGGCGTCGGCCAGACCCTCGGGGACAGACTCAGGTGCCGAGGCGTCGGCCAGACCCTCGGGGACAGACTCAGGAGCCGAGGCGTCGGCCGGACCCTCGGGGACAGACTCAGGAGCCGAGGCGTCGGCCAGACCCTCGGGGACAGACTCAGGAGCCGAGGCGTCCGCCGGACCCTCGGGGACAGACTCAGGAGCCGAGGCGTCCGCCGGACCCTCGGGGACAGACTCAGGAGCCGAGGCGTCGGCCGGACCCTCGGGGACAGACTCAGGAGCCGAGGCGTCGGCCGGACCCTCGGAGACAGACTCAGGAGCCGAGGCGTCGGCCGGACCCTCGGAGACAGGTTTGGGTCGGCTATAGAAAGCCTGGAGGGCAGATCTGTAATGCGCCTCCACCTCTTTTAATCTTCTCTCCAGCTCCTCGGAGTACTGGAGAAAAAGAGCCTCCCTGAGACGCTTGATTATGGGGGCAAACGTTCTGATCTTATTCTCCAATGCCAGACACTCAGAGTCACGGTCACCAGCGGGGGGAGCTGTGGGCCTCTTGGCTCTGGGAGGCGAGGAAACCCCGTCCGCTAGACCGGAAGTGGAACGAGGCTGGGAATCGCCAGTCGGGTGAGGCTGGACTGGCTTATCAGGCGGCTGCCTGCCTATAGTGGACTGATGACTAGCGGGCGAGCGCTTCTTTCTTCGGCGGCGAGCCGGCGGACCTTGCTGGAGGGTAGATGCTTCCTGACCAGACGCGACCGCTGTAGCAGATGGCGGTCTCGGCGGCTCCTCGTAAGAAGAGGGAAGCTGCACCGGTTCCGGAAAAAGGTCCGGACGGATCTCCCGCACCACATCTGCGTGAACCTCAAGAAAAAAATCTGAGTCTGGACGGGCACGTTCCGAGGAGGACAGACGGGAGGCTTGAGGTGAGTGAGCAGCGAGCACCGGCTTGCTAGCAGGATTATTGGGCTCGCGCAGCATAGCAGCTCCTGATCGGAGAAAGCGTCTTGGCGACAGGTTCATCATGTCTTGGCCGGGACTTACTGTGATGATTTGTGTGGAAATGAACCCAGAGTCAGCCAAACGCAGTAGTAATCCTTTTGGTGGTGTTTATTGAAGGAATAAAACAGGCAAAACAGACCGGATCCAGGCTGATGGTAATCCATACATCAAACGACTGGACAAACTCAAAAAACAAAGAACAGGTCAGACTCGACAAAAATGCTGGAAGGCTCTTACCAAGGAATGACGAAATGATTGTGAAGTCCCGGCAACAAACAGAAAACTAAGAGGGGTTTAAATAGGCGGGCAGACACAGTAGCAGGGAGGGACTAATTAACCAAAACCATGTGGAAATAATTAAGGGAGCAAACAAGACAAGTCTAAGAATACAAATAAACCTAAGCAGAACAAACTAAAGACAGAAATCAAAACAGCGAGATAATCAAAGACAGGAGAAAAACAAAAACATAAACCAGAAATATAATCGTAATATTACACGTACATACTTTTTTTTTTGTTATTTGACAACCATGGGCACCAGGTCCTTTTTGAAAAGAGAATAGAACAGTTCAGGTGAGAGAACTAGAGAGGATTTTATGTTATGTCATATAATATTGGATGATAATTATTAGCTCTGATCAAAGTATGAATTTAACACAAACAGGGAGAGACAGCAGAGAGAGAGAAACAGAGTTGGAACAAGAACAGGGTAAGAAATGGTGAAGACAGGACCTGCTGCCTGTGACCTGTTTCTGGAAGCTTACTTCAGAAGTGTACTGTATATTGCTCACAATATACAGTACACTTCGAAAATCACTTAAGCTTCAATTACCTTGCAATGTGATCAGTAACAGTGAATCAATTCGGTGCAGTTGTCTCAAAGGGTGATGGACTGGTGTGCTGCTAACTGCTAATTTATTGCTGTTTTTGTTCAAATTCTGTCCAGAAAGAATCCTGGTTTAGTCCTGGGCTATAACTATTTTTAAATTAGTTCTGTAGTTCTTTATACACAATGTCTTGTTTTTCGTGACTTTGGGTCCTGCAACTATGATGATACACTTCTCCTCTCTAAGACATCAAGACTCAGGCTTAATCCTTACCTACATTCTCTGTGACAACTAATTATTTCCCTAAAAATATTGAGTTGTTAATAATGATTAAATGTGCAATGAATCTTAATACATAGGTGGTATGGAGGACCCAATCCTGTACTTTGAGTAAGATGGGGGACACCAAGATGGATTTTAACATTTGTGGTTGCCAATGTCATCATTCAAATGAGAACATATTATATACTATTGGAATATACTAGTAAGATTACAGCAGGTTAAACTTCAAGATATGTAAAGGGCAATATTACCACAACAACAGGTTAAATAATTTCTTACTGTTTTGGTGTGCCAAATCACCCTCGTAATGATGAAATATTTTGTGTGCTAAGCCCCTGATGATGAGAATGTCTCGCTCCGCCCCGTTTCTCCTAACCCTAGGGAGAGAATGGTAGGCCGTGGGGCTGAATCTGTAGGACGTCTCCTCAAGAACTTTCATATGAACTGTCAGGGGGCAACTTTCTCGCACTTGGATCTGTTGCTACAGATGGCAGTGATCTCAAAAAAACAATGTTCCCGCGTTTTCACTTGCACATTAATACGTTATAGCCAATAAAAATATAAACTGTTGCGCTCCGGTCCAAGAGGTCACGTGATTCGAGTTTTGTTTCTCCCAGTGAAAAATAAGAACAGGGCCACCATTCTCCACACTTTATGTGGAAAGTTCAACATTTAAAGAATACATCTGCAGATAAAGAATACATCTTTGATTTATTAGTTTTGCCGAATATTTCAGTGTGTTCTCAGAAAAATGTGAGAATGTTACATTTTCTACGGTTGTTATGATGGTTGCTAAGGACGCAGCAGTTTTACGTCACCAACATGCAGCGACATTCACTGTACATAAAAAGAAAAGTTTAAGGAACACATGTTCAGTTACATGCATTTTGATGAAATTTCTAGAAAAAAGTATGCATAATATTTTCATAATTATTCAAGGAATGTAATAAATCTTGTATTTCTTGGTTTTGCTGAATATTTCAGTGTTACTTGTATTGTTGTGTAGGAAGGAGCTACAGAGGTTGCTGTGGTTGCTGTGGCCAAAGCAAAGCTGTGATGGTAATTGTCCAGCCTGTCCCCTGCCGCTCCATCCCCATGACCCATGACCATTCGTGGATGAGCAAATATAGATAATGGACAGATGTTTGGATGATGATGGTCGGTATGTGTTTTTTATCTATTGTATGTAACTACCTGGACCCTTCTTTAAGAAATATGAGCAGACCTATAAACCTGCTGCTACATAACCTGCTTTTTCTCAGATTGTCTTACTTCTCATTCTGAATCAACACAGACAGCGGACACAGTAAATACTCTGAAGCCTGGGGAATCAAAAACTGTCAGGAAGTATGTGACATTTGAACAAGGCTCCAGAGGCTTTTCGGTCACATTAAGCTAAAAAGGTCAAACTATGATAGAGAGTCCTTGGACACGCAACTGTAATCGACCTTTTCCTTTGACGGTAGGGCAGTGATTGCCATATGCTCCTTTAGGGGCCGAGGTTCATTCACTGTCAGACAAATATTATTAGTTGGGCTGCCTGGGTAGTTCTTGGGTGAGTGCTAGGTGGAGAAGAGTGTTGTTAACTGAGGTGACATTTTTGTTAGTTTTTGCATCCCTTGTTTATTTAGCTTTGTGGTTATTTTTTGCTTTTAAAAATTCTTAGATTTAAAAAAGAGACAGAGTTCTGTATCTAATCTCCTAACAGTAGCTTAAATACAAATCTTGATTCAGTCACACTGTGTCTCATATTTTACCCGTAGATCATGATTCAACACTAAGTAAAATCCCAGTGTTGCTTTTGCTTAGACAGATAATCTTATTGAGACTGTTGGTCTCATTTATGGGCGAGACCTGTAACATGGACACAAGTCATCAGTCACTAAATGACAAAATAATCATAATATATTATCATTAAATTATCATTCAAAAGGGACAGAGTTAAAAAACAAAACTCAGAAATAAGTATTCCTGATTCCTTCCTATATAAAATTAATATGAAGTTTAAAAAACTTTTGATTTGTGAGAACAGTGAGAACACCGTAAAAGTTACGGTTGCTCTGAGAAATAAGAAGTCCTTCTGTCTGGCAGAAAGAAACATTCAGAACAGCTTTAATTGGTTATTTGGAAGGATTTAAAAGGAACTCCATGAAGTTATTATGTGCTATCCTGCTCCAAGTAATCTCTTTTAGAATAAACAAAGAAATTAAAACATGTTCTTTTTTTTCTTTTCTTTTTTTTTGAGTAACGGGGATTAAGGGGTCACATGTAAAGCATGCAGGGACTGTGAAGGACAAAAACCGAAGCGGGAGATGTGGAAAATCTAAGTAAATGGTGATTTAATGATAAAATAAAGGTTAATTTATATTACAGAACACCATGTGAAACAGGACTGGTGCGTAATACAATGACTCATGCAAATTGGCAGCCATGACAAACAGGTGGATGTGGAAAAAAGTTAGATAAACGGACATGAAGCCTGAGCGCTGCTTACTGAACAAGGAGCAGGTTGCTGATTCCTCCAGACTTCGGCTGCAGCTGCTGGTGGAAAGCAGAGGGCTACAATGAACTCATTAGAGATGGCTGGGCAATGATACCAACACTGAAAAACAAAACTACAAGCAAACATGGGGAATCTAACTAAACAGATCACACATATCTGTCACAAACCAACCCTGAATCGAGTCTTCCTGCACTTCACGCTGCTAGCCCTCTGCTGTTCTCCTCTCCTGTCTAATGCCCGTTGTATTAGATTGTTTACACCAATGAGTTAAAACCATTTTCAGTTTCTCTGTTCCACCTGTCTCCCTCTCCTTGACACATTTGGATTCTATCTTCTCTTGACTTTCATTTCTCTACTGTCCATAGAAAGCCATCCCTCCTGTCTCACACCTCAGCACTGTTCTTCTTCACACCACCTCTATTACTTCTCTGCTACTCCTGCCTTTTCTCATCCGCTACCAAAGCAACTCTTTCAGGCTTTCTATAAACTTCTCCTTCAATGCTTCCAAGCAATCATCCCACATGTGGTGCTTTTTGTTGCAAAGAAACTAAACTGCTGCTCACCTACCATCTAAACCTAGCCTTAACAACTCTACCCGGTATCTTCATGGTATGGCTTCTGGACTTTGTTTCCCCTTAAGCGGGCAGAGTAGCTTTCTGATACAAAACAATCCTGCTTATTAATCCAATGAGCTAGAGCTATCCTTTGTGTATCTGCCTTGTTTTGCTAAAAAGGTTTTACACAAAGAGAATAGGACAGTGAGGTCTGAATGAGCAATGATTCGTTTTACTGTTAGCAAATGACAACAATAGAGGTGAGAAATGTGTCTGAGAAAACAAAGGAACAAAATATTTGAGAATACAAAGTGAATTGCAGTTTACTAAATATGGGACTTTATTACTACAAACCAGTCTAGGATCCCACGCTGACCCTTGACCCCCGCCAAAAACAAGAACAATGGGCACATCAGAACTGGACCACAAAGCAATGAAAGAATGTGACCTGATCTAATCATTTTCTATTTTCTGTAACATCATGGTGGCTGGCCGAAGCAGTTGGATGCTTTACGCAATGTTGCAGACCATGTCCACTTTCTGGGGGCATTTCAGGTTTAAGAAAAGGTTTAAGGGATCTTTCAACCGGTTTGAGGTGTTGACTTAGAATTAGACTCAATCCTCAAACCTCCATCTAATTGAGCATCTGTGGGATGTGCAACCGAACACCTTACAGCCAGGGTAGCCAGCTTTTCTGCTGAGGAAACAAACAAAAACAAATTATAGACAAACTCGCAGGTAGGGACAAAAGACATTCTCTTGTACATTCTGCTCCTGTTCTTACCTTTTCTCAGAGGAACGTTTTTTCTTTTATATAAGGCAGTTTGCTGTTCTTCTTGGTGTACAAGTCTCCGTTTGTTACACAATGCAACGTTGGAATCAGAAGTCAAATTTCTTGTCACAAAGTTGGTGAATGAAGCTGATTCTCTTTTAGCCAGCAACAAAACTAAAATGTTTCAACAATTAAACATTTTTAGAGGCATTTCAACCAGTTAAGGTGTTGCCTAAACTTCCTAATTCCTCAGACTTCCATCCAATTGAGCATTGGATGCAGTTTTTAGGACTGAAAGGATCTGCCCCTCACATCTTGGTTCCAAATATCACAACACACATTTAGACGTGTGGCGACGTCCAAGGCCTTACAGGGACTTTGGTAGAATATGAAACACATTTAAGTGCGGCTTTTAGAAATTTAAGACATCAGTCATCTTGACAACTAATCATTATTATGGACCCATTGTTTGTCTTTTCTGCACAAAAATAATTGTAATAATTCAGATTATAACTGGAATATTCAACTATCACTCATTCAGACCACAGTTAATTGCTCTTTCAGTGTAGTTCTAATGCATCTTGGCATCTGGTGGGCTAATTACATTTATGGCTTTTTTGTGGTATGTTTTTTTTTCAAGTGGAGAGATGTTAATAAACTCAGTGTTCACTGCAGCAAATGTCATTCATTAAAGAGGATGGAGAAATAGGACACAGAAAAGTTTTTAAATATTTCAGCATCATGAATTGAGCTCCTCCAGACCTCAAGCCTTCCATGTAGGTGCGGCGGGGTGAATGGTGGCATTATTGATTGCTGTTTTATTCTAAATAGAGACTGACAGTCGGGGCAGCTAATGGATCCTCCGATGGCTGAGTCAGTGCCCTGTCGCTGTCACTGATGTGTTGCTCTGTGGCAGGTTTGTTCCCTTATCATTGGATAAGGATATCCATCTTCACACCTCAGGGTCCTCAGCAGGCAGCTGCTCACTCAGATGGACAACTCTGCAGAATGTAAACAGGCCAATCCAGGTAGCCGGCCTCTTGCTGCAGATGCATTATTTATTCATATTTCAGAGACGTTTTTAGCGCGGAAAACGAGGGCAGTGCTTTGAACTTTCGGATAGCGCCCCGCTGTGCGTGGGATACATTTTATGAGCTAGCCAGCAAGTCCGAATCTCAGCGGCGGAGTTAAGAAAGAAAGGCTGTTGTGGCAGAGGTGCAGAATAAGGACAGAGATTAGCTCGGACAAGCAGGACAAAAGTCTGCTGAGTGGATTCAAGGATTCTAGATGCACCACAGTGACCTCAGGAATACAGATGCACCTGGGACGCAGGAGTTGTTCCATCAGAACTGTATGTGTCAGACCACTTATACTTCATTTATTGTACCGTGGAAAAGTATTTGCCTCATTTTAATTTTGTCACAGTTACAGTTATTCACTAAATTAGGCACAACTGGGGCAGATTTAGATTTTAAATCATCTTCATCAAACCAAGCAGTTTATTTCAACAGTATACATTAAGTTTTTCTTTTAAACACAACTATTTATGTATTTCTTTTTAAATAATCAATGTACAATCTTTATTGCCATTACAGCAGCCGGACCATTCTTATAAGAGCTGAGCAGCTACTTGTGCGTTTCCTCTGGTATTTGGATGATTTGTCTTTGGTTATGAGCTTCAGGTTTTTGAGGCTGGATGGCCTCCTTAACATCAGCCTAATTGTCAGTTCCTACCACAGCTCCTCTAACAAATACAAACCAGGTTATGCTTGTACTGCTGCTTCAGAAGCGTAACATTCACTATGTGCTTCTCCTGAACTGTGGGAGTTCCCGCTGAGAAATCTCATAATACACTGCAGGAAAGCCACCAGAAGAAGAATCATGCATTGTAACATTTCTAATCGAGGTAACTTCTTTGGTAAAGATGATTCTGACTTTCAGACGCTGCCATGAATTTATTTATTTATTTATTTTTTTCGTTTCACTCACAGCTTAGCACAACTTGGAGTGAGACGTGCAAGTTCCAATATTTGAAAACCTGGTCACAAGCTGATGTGTGGAATTCATTTTTGGCAACAGTGAGCATAAAACAAGCAGAAGCCTATAATCATCATGAGAGGAAGCAATGCTGCTGCAGCCTAATTCACACCCCCCCATTACTGCTTTGTGAAAGGAATGTGTGTTAAAAACCAAATCATTGGAGACAGTCTCACTATTTTTCCAAACATCTAGCTTTGTTCTAACCCTGTTGTCACTTCACTTTGGTTGCGTCCCCATTGAATTTACTATGACAAAACTGTAGGGTTACCATCAGTTTTAGAATTACTGATTTTCTGCAGAAGCATTTCCTTTTGTATTTTGAGGCGTTATTAGCACGTTGCTTCCGCCCCTTCATCCCATAATATTCAAATTGACTCAGTTATTAATTCCAAAGCAGACAGCTGTTCATGAAATGTGAAAAATGTGAAATGCTTTAATTAGGCAATTAGAAGTCACTTCATTCTTTTCATTCCTCCTAATTAAACTTTTATTTTCCTGAACTGTGCGTCAGATTCCACTTTCTGTTAGAGCCCAACAGCTAAGCCACGACACTGAGCCTAACCTCTGCACCTCTAATTCTCTCCTTTCATTATAAAATCAGGTGAATCTAAGTTATGTCAATAAAGAGAGCCCAAAATGATCACACTCACACACAAGTCAATCAATAATTTGATTACATTGTCATGTTGCACAATGGCTCAGCTTCTGACCCCAGATGGAGTCTCTTTTTCAGAAAATAGGGAATATTTTCCTTTTGATTGCTCTAGTGGCAGAAAGAAAATACCGAAAAGAACATCAAACAAAGCAAAGTTGCTGCTGAGTTTGGACTGGAGGACAAAAACTTGTTTCTGCTTAAAGTTTGTGATTTCAGATTATGTAACGCTCATATCTTAAAAAAACCTCAATTAGTCCTGGCCGTAGAATGAATTATACCCCGGGCAAGCATCTCTCCCTGCTGCCAGCAAAAATAAATTTATGCATTGATTACAACTATAATGGATATTTTTATTATTTTTCAAATCTTAGATTAAAATTGAAGCTACTTTGTTCACTGAAGTCAAGACTTTCCCATCGAGAACTAATGTTTTCAAAGGTCTTTGTTCTATAAAAATGTTTTTTAGGAGGCTTGAGAATTATTTTTTTTATTTATGCATCCCCCAAGGGGGGAAATTTTATTCTCACAGCAGCAAGACTTAGTAAAAAAGGTTCACATCTAGGAAAATAAAAATGAGGAAAAAAATGCCATTTTTTAGATTACGTTATAACAAATCTGAACACTATAAAACATAGAAACATATTGATAGGGTGAAATATATAGTATGTACTTGCAGTAGAGTAAACTTGTAGTTTATTTTCTGTAGAGTCTCTAGCTTCATATTGATTTTCTGTAGAGTTAGGGGGTGGATGTCAGGGCACAGCTAAATTAGCTCTTCTGACCGACTTGTCCAATCTACTAACACAAAAACACACACACACACACACACAAACACACACACACACACACACACACACACACCGCCTCTACTGTGCTTTCTTCCCTTACTCCACTGCTTTCTGTTCTAGCTGTAGTCAGAAAGGTCAGATTAGAGACCTCAAGCTTTAGCTTTATGAATATGTATGAAAGAAGTCAAGGATTTACTTATCTTATTCCTTTGTTTTTCTTATGTCTGTAATGTTGTTATGTTCATCCACAGCACTTTCTCTCGTCTTGTTACTGAAACTATATATTTAAACTTGCCTTGCATTGCCTACTAATGTCCTGCACTGTTCAGCAAACCACGGCGATGGCAGCAGAGGCTACCGCAGTGTTGTTGACGTCCTGAGCTCTGCTTACGTTAAAGGACCTGAGTCTCCTCAAAAGGTGGAGGCAACTCCGGCCCTTACATACATGGTATGTGTGTGGATCAGTTCAGCTTGCTGTTGAGGTGAACACCCAGGTACTTCTGCTTTGCCACAGTCCCAAAGTCCTAGCCCTGGATGTTCACCAGAAACGTGGGATTGGACGTCAATCACCAACCTAGTTGAAATGCATGTAGAGATAGAAAAGAAATGAAAACATCCTGAAACTTAATAACCGAGATTCATAATAATAACTTCTACTTACTTCACTGTGGACTTCTGAGGTAAACGGGTGAGGACTACAGTGCTGGGGATTGAACCTTAATGACCATCTGATAAATTGAGAAGAAGAAGATTAATTATTAAAGCAAAAACAGATTGAACCATGAATAAGAATAATCCAGTTTTTACATTTGATCTTCAGAAACAGCCAAGACAACAGTTTTTGAAGTTGTGACTTCTTATTGAAAAAAAATCTTTAAATCTTTTAATTTAAATTGCACGAGCATTGAAACCATGAGCAGTTCTGGCTTTTCATTTACGATTCTGTCTATCCTCCTTAAATGATAAAAGGGGCAAACTGGATTATTTCAGGGCCTTTGAAAAATTGATGAGCAAAGCCGTTGTGAAGAGGAAAGCACCTTGCAGGGGTTGTTACGGTGGGCAGAAGAGGCGCAGAACACCATTTTTGAGTTTCTTCATCATTTCTCCCAAACAAGGAAAAAAGACGAGAGAGGAAAGATTTTTAAAACCAAGGCTCACATGGATCACCTCTCCATGACCTCCAGGGATGTCAGAAAAAGGAAACTAGAGCAAACTGTGTCTTGTCGCCTGATTTCCTTAAAGTGTTGCTAATATTTATACCCTGTTTAGCAGCTGTTTCAATTTGCATGAGACCTGAAATGAAGACCGGGTTAAAAGCTGTAATGGCACTTGGACTGAGGCGAGGAGCAGGATTTCCATGTTACAGTTTTTCACTATAATTTTTTTTCATAGGCCAATTCTTTGGAAAACTCCAACCCCCTTTGAGGAGGATTTTAGAAGCAGCTGGTGGTACTTTGGAGGACAGATGTGTGTTCTCAAAGGGTTGGGATGCACATCTCATGTGCAGCCAAATGCAAAAGTGCAGGGAAATAAAGATGGCTGAAATCTGCTCCTTCTAAGTATAAATATTAATGCAGATTTGCTGCCAAAAAGCTTTTAAAAAGCAACCCTGAAATACGGCTCTGACATTTAGGCGTCCATTCACATCGTTTTTAACTCATTTGGACAGACGCTGACAGCAGCTATTATATCAGGAACTTTGAATAAAGAGATCTGCGTGTGGCTTTCAGTCAGTGACCCTGCTAATGTGTTAACAACAACTGGCAGCATAACACGAGGCAGGATCACCAGGTCTACATTTAGCTTGCATGACGAATGACTCTATGACTCTATATGTTTACAGGATCAACCATGGCTGCAGTTCTCAGCTGTAGGAGGAAAAATATCATTTTCAAATTTTGCCCTTACAGCAAAAAGTTACATCAGAAGCTAATCCTTTATTTTTAACCAGGGACACAAATGCCATCACTATGTTGTACAAACAGTTCCTTTGACTTTGACTTGAACAGAACCCGAACGCGATGGTTGAGGAGGTAGAACGACGGGTGATTCCTCCGCGTGTTTAAGATTTGTTTTTTCAGCTCGGAGGAAGCATCCATGTCCTTGAACTCTCTGGCAATGTGGACAATCCCATAACAGGTCTGCAAGAATGAGAAGGTCTACAGGGCAATGTCAGTCGGTAGCGTCTCATGCTCCTTCTCTCCATGTACGATCGATGCTGTGCCGCCAAGAAAGCTGCATGGGCTGAAGCAGAAAGGCCCAAGCCGGCAACGCCTTTCCGATCTCATCAGATGCTGAGGAATATTTGAACACTTTTAGCGTCTTGGGAAGTGCTGCTGGTGCATTCAACTAATTTCTTAAGAAAGAAAAAAAGTTTTAAAACATCTCTTGTTGTGACTTTATGTTACGTGTGAATCTCGAGCCAGAGTCTCATCTTAATTTCATTATGGTGACACAATGACAATAAAGGTTCTTGATTTTTCATAAAAGACATGCCATTAATTCAATCTTATTGAGCTTTTCACATTTTGTCATTTCAAATTTGCAAACTTCTGTGTATTTTATTAGAATTTTATGTGCTGGATCAGCGGTCTGCAACCTTTACAATGCGAGGAGCCATTTTGTCCCTTGGTTCTGCTAATTAAAACTCGTTAGGAGCTGCAAATGTTCCATGACCTTTTGGAAAAAGAAAACGTGTATTTTTTGAGAAATATCTGCAGGACATTTGTTTTCATTTTTAAAGGAGCACAGTTTTATTTTTGTTTTAACAGAGAAAAAACAAATTGCAAAAAAGAGGGTGGATATTTTTCTCCTATGGGAAAAAAGTATTAAAAAACATAAACAAATAAAAAAAAATTGCTTTTAATTTTAGTGGCATTCTGTTGTAAACATTCATTTGCAATTATTACATGGAAAAGTGAAAAGCTGCTCATACCAGAATGTGTCATTATATCTATTTAAGCAAACCAATGAATAGGAAGCAAAAAATGTTCTCCTCTATTTTTTTGTTACAAAATGAGAAACAGAAAAGTCCAGCATATTTTATATTGTTGTATATGATATATAGAAAAAGGTGATCAAAACTAAAGCTTTTTGCAGATATTATGAATTACAAATAGATTTAAATTATAGTTCACAATGCCATATGAGGCCTTTGAAGACTCAGGTCATGAAACTGTATTTAGACTCTCATATTTGTCTTTTCATTCACAATCTGGCTGACAGACCAACATAATCTTATTTAGCCACATTTATTTGGACTAATGTTTCACTTCTGCCAGGAGGAAGTTGTTGCTAGCTGGCTGTCTCACTAGTCTGATATGCTCCCATTTCCATGCGGCTCTGTATTATCATGGATGGATAGCAGGTGCTAAACACAGAGAATTTGGCTTGCAGCCTTTCGCCTCGCCTGCCTTGTGCAGCTGTTTTGAATTATGCCAGTTATGTTCCTTAAATGTGGTTTGTGTGGGTTTTCTTTAGAACAGCACATTAAAGTGACACTGCTCTGCTGGCTTCAGATTGATTCAGAACCAGTTCTAGAAATGACCCATCAACAAAAACACTTTAAATATTCTAGCGGTGCCCCAAGTCCAGACCTCAGGAGCTACTTTACGACAGCTGTGTCCCTTCTCCAGCACAGCTGAATCAAACGAATAACTCGTTACCAGGCCTCTGCAGAGCTGAATGACATGCTGACTCAGGTGGTTTAGAGAAGGGACGCATCTAAAAGTTGCCATACAGTAGCTCTCTGGTAATAGACTTAGAGTCCCTTTCATATATTCATCTTCTTTGGTGTGAACGTCATCTGATCTAGAACATTTTTAACCAGCAGGTGCAACTTTTTCCCTGAGCGTTACTGCTTTTAATATGATCTTTGATAACACAGCTCGGCCTGTGAGGCCGGCAGGGATTTCATTGTGCCAGAATAGTGATGGATTCATTTTCACTGGCGTTCGAAGGATCAGTCTTAATTATCTCAGGTTCTGACCTTTGATCTGATTCCTGCTCATGTCTCTTGGTACCTTCACTGTCTATACGCTTCATATTGAATTATTCTATCAAAGCTTGTGGGGTCTTTGCTTTTGGCTGGGTGGGAAGCAAATACCACAATTTTTTTTAAACTATCCCATTCAATTTATGTTTATAATGATTCAGTTCTGACCAATGTAACATTAATAATAGTCACTAGGGAGCTGTTAAAGTAAACTGCATTAAGCAATTATTCTTCCTGAACAGAAATCCTGTCTTAGCCCTTGAAAATTTCCCCTTATTTTCATATCTTACGAACATAAAACTTCAGTGTAATTTATTGGCACTTTAATGTGAAAAACCAAAAATTAGTAATGCAAAGTCTTAAGTTTTATGGATGTTCTTCCAGCATTGTTAAAGCTATAGTTGGTAATCCTGTTCAGAAACACTATTTGTTGTACTGGGTCAAATGGTCCTTCCATCCTGAAAGTGATAAATACATTATATACTCAGAAAAGGGAATGAAAACAATTAAACCTCTGTGAGGGCTGCAGGTCTGTAAAAACTCTGACCAAACGGCAGTGATTGGTAAATATAGATGATCAGAGTTCCTGCCCTAGATTGACTCTTCACAGTGATTTTATATGAGAGAAAAACAAACTAACCAAGAAAAGTCATCCATGGTCACCAGGCAGAGTTTGTCTAGTCATTGGTCTACGGCATTCCAGGGACGTGCAGGGGGGGGGGGGTGCTTGAGCACCTGCCCCTCTGCCCCTTGATGCCCAAAGTGCCCTTTTGTCTGTGTTTTATTTATTTTTTTACGTGTGCGTGTCCAAAATAATAATATTTTAGATCTACCATGCCACGGTAACCGTGGCCGGTTACATGATCCACATAACGTGCCCTCACTCTGCCCTTCTTTTCCTCTCGCAGCTCGCAGCTCCGCTGCCTCGCGGCTACTGCCGCTCAGCCCGGTCTTTTCCTGCTCCTTTAAATCTACAGCACACGTGATTGTGCTCTGTGCTGTTTAACTCCACTGTCATTGGTTATACTGCTTTAAATTCCGCCTTCCCTCTTTCTGATTGTCGGTTTTCTAGTGCGTGCGTGCTTGCTTGAAGAGACCGAGGAACCGAGGAACACCATTTACATTGTTTTTATTAGTAGAAACCAGCGGCGGAGTTAGACATTCTCATCATCAGGGGCTTAGCCCATAAAATATTACGTCATTACGAGGGTAATTTGGTACACCAAAAAAGTTAAAATTATTTAATCTGTTGATGTGGTCGTAAAATTAATTTAATATAGACCTTTACATATCTTAAAGTTGAATCTGCTGTCCTTTAATAGTCTAACTAGTATATGCCAATAGTATATTAATATGTTCTCATTTCAATGATGAAATGGACAACCATGTAACAATTCAGTCTTAGTGTAACCAATCTTACTCAAAGTACAGTACTGGGTCCTCCATGCTCCTTATGTATTAAGATTTACTGCACATTTAAACATTGACAACTCACTATTGTTAGGGAAATAATTAGTTGTCTGAGAGGATGTAGGTAAGGAGAAGCTGTTATCTACACTTCAGATATATGATGTAAGAAATGTGTTTGGAATGTTAAAATAAATTACATTAAATGGGCTAAAGAGAGTAACTACAGCCCAGTTGTACATTTGTTGAAGTTTGAATTTAATATTTGAAATGCTGTCAGTGTCAATGACACTTCTACTTCCAGTGCAGAGTAAATACGAGAAATGTATTTGCAGTCCTTTGACTGTATAATTTTGCTGTGTTTTACGATGCAGAGTATCTTAGAAAAAAAAAATAAGGGTGGGGTTTTTCTCTGCACATTTCTATATCTTCAAAAGAAAATACAGGATATATCTAGACAACAGACATATTTTGAATATATTTTGTTTAATAGGCACATTTTTACCATCTGGCTCTGTTGCTGGTAAGTGCAAATGCAAACTTTTTCAAAGTGGGAAAAAAGTCCCACTTCAACATTCATCAGATCGGGCGCTGCTTTATAATTTATAATAATAATTGAACTTTATTGATCTCACAATGGAGAAATTCACTTCTGCATCTTTACCCATCCCCTCGGGGAGCAGTGGGCTGCCACTGTGCGGCGCCAGGGGAGCAATCGGGGGTTAAGGGTAAGTCTGTGGGAGTTGAACTCAGAACCTCTGGGACTCAAGCTCATTGCTCTAACCACATCTAGTGTGTGTCGTGCTTATAAAATTTGTATAAATGTAGCAGAAGAAACGCGTCCTGACGCTCAAGTCAAGCATAAAGAAATAGGACCAATGCATATTGCGTAGGACCAATGACGTCACACCAATGAAGCTTTGGGCCAATAGTAGTTAAAGGGCCCTTGGGTTAAAGTTCAAATCAAACTTCAAATCAAACCTACGCCCTGGATTCCATGTTACATTCTTTATAGTATGGGTTGGTACATTTCAACCGGTTGTATAGCAAGATATGTTTCTGTGTCGTGTTTTAAATCCGTGCCCCATGTGCCCTCGTTTAACTTTGAGCACCTGCCCCTCCAACGGTCTCTGCACGTCCCTGGTAAATACCTTAATCGTTGAACTGAACAGCAGCGTTAATTGTGATTGACTGGTTGATCAGTCAATCCCATCAAGATTTCCAGTCAGCGGGTGTAACTCTAGCTGGCCTCTGTTGGAGACAGAGGTGCCGTTTGTGATAAACGTTCCACGACACTGCCACTGCCACTGCCACCAGGTGGCGCTCTCACTCACTGAGAATTATTACTTTTTCCTTTTTCAAGACAATTAAACCATAACAGGATATTTCAAGAGTTGGATATAGAATGAACTCGGCTCACAGACTTTAGCGAGCTCCAGCTCACAGGGTTCTGGTGCTGGAAGAGGAAGCGGGGCCGAGGCGGCTGTGGGGAACCAGAAAGGCTTTGAGACTCTAAGCTGTTTAATTAAAGCCATACTTAATGCTAAAACCCACAATATATTCTTGAGTAGTTCTGAATTCAAGGATGATAGTGACCATTTTGGGATCATATAAATGGATTATTGACAGATTCCTCAGAATTAACCAAGCGATTATAGTTTCAGTTTGGTGTCTTGGGTGAGTAAAGCTGATTTTGTTTGTGTTGTTTTTACTGCAGTAATTTTAAAGGAGAAACAATTAACACCTACTGTTTTAAATTGGAACAACAGATGAAACAGATAGTGCCCCACTCCTCCTCCTTCAGAGAGTGTCTCGCAGGTTGCCAAATCAAGAGAGACGATGATGTTGTGCAGCAAAATTCAAAATGACGAGTGAAGACGATTCACCCACAGTAAGTTAAAAAAAAACAACAACAGGTGTTCACCTTTGATGACAAACTCCATTCTGCATCTATTTTGAAATTAATTAGGTTTCAGACCTCTTCGTCTTTCAAACAAGTCACCAATATTAATCCTTTTTTCACCTCACCTTAGGTTGTTTCCCTTTTTGAAGGATGCCGAGGCTTCTTAGGTGTTGTTGAGACTATTTCTGGCCCGCTTCACTTACTGGCTGCTGCTTTTTTACAAACTTAAAATAAAAACCAAATGCTGAGCGCTGTTTTGGGAACTGTTGGAGCTCTCATATGATTGGCTCAAGAACCAGGAAGTAAACACGGGCTGCACTCTGTAGTTCCAGACCGTACCTCTAGGTTTGAAAGGAGAAAAACGTGACTAAAACTTTGTTGATGGAGAGGACCGATAAATAACAAATAAGAATGATTTAGGTTAATGTTACAGTAAACCTCTTATTTCTTCTATAAGATGATCTGCAATAACCTATTTATACATAGGATTGTATAGAATTGTAAATAGCTGTATAACTGTGTGTAACTCCTTCTGACTTTTGATTATTGAGCCGATGGGACAAGTGAATTTCTCCATTGTGAGATCAATAAAGATTATCTTATCTATTATCTTATCAGTGTGGCTTATTGAGCATCTTCTTTTCCAAGGTTTGTTTCTGAAATGCTTTTTTATTTGGATCCTTCGCAAAATTTTCTCATGGTCTGCTCTGCAGTGATTACCAAGTAACATGGTTGTGTGGCATTTGTTTAAGTTAGAGAAAGTCTGGGATGGTGTAATTATGTTGTGAGATAAAGGTAAATGTCAGTAGACTGGTGGTGTGGTTGTGCTGTCTGTTTACCAGCTCTGCTCCAAATTAAGGGTTTACCCAAGTAAAGTTAAGATCCTGGCTTTATATGGGACGTTAAAAGTGAGAATTTCCAACTGTGGCCTGTTTTGTGTGCGTACCTATGTCAGTTGTGGTTTTGCTAGGAGGTCTTTAAAATATGGCCCAACTTTAAGAGGCACGGTTCTCTAATGGCCTCTTTGCTCTTTCCTTATTGATGCTTTATTTGTCCAAACTGTCAGTTTGGGTCAGTAACCTTTTTAAGCCAAAGTCAAAATAGCATTTAGAGCTGTAAAACATATGTGAACCTTAATTATAGGATCTCTAAGAAAATATGAAATATATGTAATTTTGGTAATTTACTATACATTTGTACCATATACCATCTCATGTTCTCATTAGAAAGTAAAAAATAAATTCATTTGTTTGATATTATTTTTTTCAGATTTGAGAGCTATGCTTTCCTATTGTGTGTATAATTGAAGACAACAAACTCTTTCCCAGACCTGTCTACCATGGTCCTCCGGAGAGTCATTAGATCATTTGTGGAAGCGGTTGGCACTGCATTTTATTTGTGGATGTCACCATAAATGGATCTGATAGAATTTCATACCACACTTTTCAGATTTTATGTGAAAACATATTAAAAAAAACTATGTGATGTTGTTGCACTTAGCAATACATGCTACTTTGTGCTGGTTTATCACATGCAATCTGATATAAAGTCGTTAAGGATTGTGGCCAAAATGTAATGAAATATAACACACACACAAAAAAACTTCAGGGGGTTTAGATACTTTTGCAAAAGACAAATTGTTAGCAGAACATACTTTCCTTCAAGCCTTTGATCTGTTTAAATAAACAGTTCTTTATCAGAAAGTGGATTTTTAGAGCATGCTCAGATTCTAACACCATTTTTCCAGTGTGTGCTGTAGCTCTACTCCAACAACGGCTAAATATCATTTTGGTTTAGAATTTTTGTGAATCCAGGGATTCTTCTAATCACATTCAAACATTGTCTTTTCTTTATAATGAAGCATGATGAAGTTTAAGTAATGAGGCGCCACTGAGAGGCCCTTGTGTAGCTTTTCCCAAGTCCTTTAACTCTGAGCCTTGACCTTTTTAACTAGCAGAATTAATTGGGCTGAGCTAACCTTTCACAGCCTATAGCTGGAAAGTAAAACTAGCGTTCCCGGGTCGCCTCATTATACCACACCGGCTTTGGAGAGTGAGCGATCTTTTTCCTATATAGTTTGAGAACGCACAGAGGCCATTTGGCAGTTCAGGTGGGGAAAGAATTTCAGGTCAGTCCAACTGAGTCAGATATTTTAAGAAAGACTGGTCTTCAAGACCTCATGGTGATTGGGATGGGGGTGGAGGGCTACTCTTCACTTCTGCCCGTCTTCTTTTTATTCATTGTTAGTTTAAAAAGCATTTAATGTGGAATTACTGACCATGCAAAAGCAATAAAAAAGCATCTATTGATTTTATTTTACGACCCACAAGAAATACAGTAAATTGTTAAAGAGCTCAGGCTGCAGGAGAGAGGCTAAAGCCACGTTTAAGGCAACTGTGTTGAAACTGTGTTCCTGAAGGATAAGTGCCTTTCTAAAAAGAGCAATAGAACTAAGGTCACAAAAGTACACAGTTATGAAACAAGTACGAGCATAAATTCATAAAGTCATATATGTTGTGACAGTAAATCAGACTGTATAGTTGTGAATTAAGTTTGTAATCTTGCAAAATGAAACGCTCGGGAATTCTGCTGTGTGCGTCTGTAGAGAGGAATTTATGTGGTAAAACATTCACAGCACATACATGTGATTGTGAGTAAATGTGTAGAAATGTAAAAAATGTGTCAACCTTTAAAGCGAAATAACTGAGAATCTCACAATTGTGCATGGGTTAATAAAATATGTGTGACTAAAAAAAGATTGGTTCTTTTAATCATAATTACACAAGTTACAAAATTATTTTATGGTTTGTTTAAAGATAGAAAAAAACTACATTTAAAACTCTTTGCTCAAGTTCTTTTACTTGTGTGCGGCACCAGAGAAGTATGAGTGTGGCGGGAGGACTTGGGGAGGGAGCTCACTGACAAAAACCAGGTGGTAGAACTTTGGGTTTTTGGGCTTCGCAGAATCCCCCCCCCCAAAAAAAAATAAATAAATAAATCAGGAAGCTTCTGTCCATGTGGCCCCACCTCCCAATGGGGAGAGACATCTTAGCTGGCTGTCAGGTGAGCCAAGAGGAAGGCACTGTGGATGTGGCCAATTCTCACCATCAAAATGTAGTTCTAGCAAAGTGCATTAATTTACCTTTTTTGTCTTTCCTCTTTACTTACAAAGTGTGGAAAGAGCACTTTATCAGCCTTTTTTTCCTATTTGTATGATGTTATGAAATAAAAGATGTAAATCATAGAATTAAAGAGTCAATTGTGAACAGAAATAAGAAAAATTAGCTTTTACTTTTTGATCCCCGGGAAGTTTCCTGAGAAGTGCTGCAGAAGCGGAAGATGGACACATTTCTCTGGGTTTGATGTGAGAAGGAAGATGGGGAGAATCTTGTGGGTATTCTTTTTCTTGGTCTTATTGGGTGGAAAGATGATGGATGTCTGAGGAGCCGGTCCTGGGTTCCCCTGCTATGGCTGAGGTGGGCAGAGTGTAATGTGCCATCTTGATTCTTCTTTAGGCTAAGTAGGGCTTTCCAGGAAGCAGATTGAGGGACTTGGGAGAATCTTTGGTGCAAAAGAGGGGTTTCATTGTGATGCCTTCTTGCCAAAACTGATCACAAATGTGCTTGTTTTGATGACGTACCAGTGAGATTTAAAGGTAGACGGAAGATTACTAAGAGTCAGCCTGCCCAAAAACAATTGCTGTTATCCGAACTGGCTAACCTGTGTCGGCCTTGGCCGGCAATCTCAATTTCTCAAGGATGATTTGTATACAAGACACTCTGCCCCCACTTTCTATGACATCTATGCAGGAACAGAGTTTAACAGAACTGCCTGATAAACGCTCCATCCCCTATCAAAGACAATGGCCGAGGGGTGCTACTGGGACGGTGTTTACGAACCTACTGTAATGACTCAGAAGCTGGAGACCCGATAATTCACACTGACATCAAGGTAGCTTTAGCATATTTATTAAAAAGCTGATGTAGCACGACCAGGAACTGACTGGAGCAGACACAGAAACCACTGCAAGAGGGAGAAACAGGTTGAAGGCTGAGACCGACTCTGAGATTTAATGAGCACTGAATGAAAGTCACCAACCTTTTGGTACAGATGGTGAAAAAATTACCGGAGCGGCTGAGATGAGCGGCTGAGATCTCGCGAGAGCTGTGCGTAAGTAAAATGGAGGCGTTCATGTAATTCAAATCAAACAAGCTAAGGTAGGAACGAACCAATAACTGAAAATAATACAAAGTTAAAGCCCAAACATTTACAACTGTCTTATTTTCTACGAGGGAACAAACTGGACGAAGAGACCGTGACAAGCCTGGAGTGCTACCTGGACGAGTGTTTTGATAGCATCGTGATGGGGAAGGCCCAGAAGCCTACGGCTGCTAGCACACCGTCACTTAAGCGCACTCGTTCTAATTCCACCAGTGCGTCTTCTTCATCCACTTTGTCTCCAGACAGGAACTTCAGCGACATCTTGGAATCCATCGACAAGAAGCTTACCAGCCTTGACGCGCGTCTCGCCTTGGTAGAGGTTCTACACAAGGAGTTTCAGTCTCTAAGGGAGTCGGTGGAGTTTAGCCAAGCACAGCTAACAGCTATGGCCGCGGAGAACGACGCGCTGAGGGAGAAGGTTACGGAGCTGACCGAAGGGTTTATCCAGCTTTCCGGCGAAAATAAGAAAATGAAGGAATCCATTTTGGACATACAGTCGCGAAGTATGAGAGATAATCTCGTCTTTGCAGGCATCCAGGAGCAGCAGGGAGAGATAGCAGAAGAAACGGTCCGGAACTTTCTCCAGCAGAAGCTAAAAATCCCGGCGGATCAGGTAAAAAACATCACTTTTCATCGAGTCCACCGGCTCGGAGGTAAGAAACCCGACAAAACCCGTCCTCGCCCGATCATAGCTAAGTTTGAGCATTATAAACAAAAAGAATTTGTTAGAAGCTGCGGCAGGGAACTGAGAGGGACAGACTTTAGTGTTAATGATCAGTTTCCTAAGGAAATCCTAGATCGCAGGCGAGTGCTGTTCCCAATCAGGAAGAAATACATGATGGACGGCGTTAAAGCCACCATATCGGTTGACAGACTTTATATTAATGGACAGTTGTTCAGGGATCAGAAGATCACCCCTTGGCTTTATTAGTTACACCACAGGTGGACTTAAAGCATGTTTCAATGATTTAAAATAAATAAATAAAATAAATAAATAAATAAGACGCACAGATCGGTACACGGTGATAAATTAAATACACGCACAGCTCAAGAGCACGTTGGAATGGTTAGTGTTCACGGTTGGGTACAGAAGGCACGGGCTATGGTTTATCCCTTTTCACACTCTCTTACTCTTAAAAAATAACCACACAAAACAAAAGCTGGAGATTTAATACATCACTGCTTAAAGATGAAGAATTTATAAAATTCATTAAAGAACAGTGGGCCTCATACTTAGAATACAATGATCAACCAGGTACATCGGCATCGATATTGTGGGAAGCTGGAAAAGCAGTGATGAGAGGTAAAATAATTTCTTTCTCATCTCATAAAAAGAAAAAAGAAAACAAAAAGATTCAGGAATTAGAAGAAAAACTTAAGTTACTAGAATCCTCTCAAGAAGAAGGAAAGTTAGGTAAAATCCGTGAAGTAAAATTAGAACTAAACCACTATATTGAAAAGCAAAATAGATTTCTAATACAAAGACTCCGAATAGAAAATTTTGAACATGGCAATAAGTCAGGAAGCTTTCTAGCTAATCAGCTTAAAATAAATAAGGAGAAAACTACTATATTTGCAGTAACAGATTCAACTGGTAATACAGTAAGTGAACCAGGGTGTATAAATAATACCTTCCGCGATTTCTACAAATCTTTATACACACCACAGATAAATCCATCAGAGAAGGATATTAAGCAATTTCTGGATAAAATTACACTTCCTAAATTATCAGATAACCAAAGAATGACACTGGATTCCCCGCTGACAACAGCTGAAACCCAGGAAGCTCTTAAAAGCATGCCTAATAAAAAGGCTCCAGGTCCAGATGGATTCCCCACTGAGTTTTACAAAGAGTTCTGGAATATTCTAGCCCCAACGTTCCACAGAATGTTGCAGGAAATACAGGAAAAAGGTAGATTTCCAGCTAATATGAACTCTGCCACCATCAGCCTTCTGCTCAAGCCAGACAAAGATCCTGTGTTGCCCACTAGTTATCGTCCCATATCCTTAATTAATGTGGATATTAAGATAATCTGTAAAGCTTTTGCAAAAAGATTAGACAAAGTAACTCCTCTCATAATACATCCAGATCAAACTGGTTTCATCAGAGGAAGGCAGTCATCCACAAATACACGCCGATTACTTAATTTAATTGATTATTCCTACAGTAAAAACATTAAAACCAATATATTGTCTTTAGACGCAGAAAAAGCATTTGATAGAGTAAATTGGAAATTTTTATTCGCTACTGCACAGTGGCACAGTGGGTAGCGCTGTTGCCTTGCAGCAAGAAGGTCCTGGGTTCGAGTACACCCCTGGGTCTTTCTGCATGGAGTTTGCATGTTCTCCCTGTGCATGCGTGGGTTCTCTCCGGGTACTCCGGCTTCCTCCCACAGTCCAAAAACATGACTGTTAGGTTAATTGGCTTCTCCAAATTGTCCTTAGGTGTGAGTCTGTGTGTGAATGGTTGTTTGTCCTGTTTGTCTCTCTGTGTTGCCCTGCGACAGACTGGCGACCTGTCCAGGGTGTACCCCGCCTCCCGCCCAGTAAACGCTGGATATAGGCACCAGCAACCCCCGCGACCCCATGAGGGATAAAGCGGTTTGGAAAATGGATGGATGGATATTCGCTACTCTTCATAAATTCGGTTTTGGCGATTTATTCATAAACTGGTTAAAAATTCTATACAATTCTCCAACAGCCTGTGTCAGGACAAATAATCAAATATCTTCCAGTTTTTGTCTACAGAGGGGCACCAGGCAAGGATGCCCTCTTTCTCCATCACTTTTTGCCATCTTTATAGAACCTCTAGCAGCAACAATCAGACAAACAAAAGCTGTAAAAGGTATAAAATGCATGAAAATAGAGCACAAGATTAGTCTGTACGCGGATGATGTATTACTTTATCTCCAGCATTCAAATAATTCTCTTTTACAAGTAATTAGAATACTAGAATCTTTCTCTAAAGTATCAGATTACTCGTTAAACTGGTCTAAATCTACGGTACTGTCAATTAATTGCTGTTTCGAAAACTCCCTAAATTTACAAATGCAATCAGGAAATATTAAATATTTAGGTATTACTGTGTCGAATAAATTAACAGATTTACTTAAACTTAACCATGCCCCACTTTTAAACAGGATAGAAGAGGACCTTGAAAGATGGAAATCGCTTCCAATCACACTTATGGGTAGGGTAGCTTCAATAAAAATGATGGTCCTACCTAGAATTAATTATTTATTTTCAATGATCCCCAATAAACCATCATCTGACTGGTTTAAATCTCTAGACTCTGCCATTTCTAAATTTCTTTGGAAAGATAAACCCCCACGTATTAGCTTAAAGACAATACAGAAGACTAAAGACAGGGGAGGACTAGATCTGCCTAACTTCCATAACTATTACTTAGCAAATAGGCTACAATACATCTCTAAATGGATAAAAAATACTCTTTTAGATGAGCCTTGGTTAGATATAGAACAGGAAATGTGCAATAATATCATGATTTCAGATCTGCCGTTTATTAGCTCAAATATAAAACGGCATACATGCTTCAAAAATATCAACATTAGCTCTACTCTGACAGCATGGTGGGAGTTCCTCAAAATGACAAAGTCATCACTTATCCCATGCAGTCGTACACCTATCTGGAATAACCCTGATACCCTACAAAATAATAAAATGATAAACTTTACATACTGGAAGAATAAAGGTATTAAATATCTGGAACATCTACTTGACGGAACCGAGTTCATCAATTTTGCTAAACTAAATATGCAATATGGCATTAGTAAAAATAAATTCTTGGAATATGAACAACTTAAATCTATAATTAAAAATAAATATAAGCATATTAATGGTGGTTTACAAGTCCCAACTAATATAATACAGTTCTTAGATTTAACCCCCCCCCCAAACTACTGTCTAAATTATACAGGACACTGACTAAAATAGATGATTCGATATCTCTTCCTATAATGAAGTGGGAAAAAGATTTATCAGGCACCTTTGAACAAAATTTCTGGGCTCAGATATGTCTAAGAACTTTCAAATTGACTAGAAACACCAACTTACAACTAATACAATACAAAATCCTTCACAGAGTACACTACACAGGACAAAGATTATTCAAGATGGGTCTGGCACAATCTAATATCTGCCCACACTGCATAGGCAATCATCCTGATAATTATATTCATGCGTTATGGTTATGCACACCAGTCCAGAGGTTCTGGACACAGATATGTAAGGACTTATCAAAGTGCTTGAGCTGTAAAATTACACCTTCCCCATCAGTTTGCCTGCTCGGTAATTTTGAGGAAAGTCCTCTGAAAAAAGAAATAGTTTACATGGTTTTTACTGCTTTATGCATCGCAAAGAAAACTATCCTCATGAATTGGAAAAGTAAACAAAATCTCAGTATCAATCAGTATAGAGATCTTTTGTTGGATCATATTAATCTAGAGACAGCATCTGCTTCCACATCTGATTGGTCTCTTTGGGCTCCTCTGATCAACACCATCACTTAGTGGAATAGGGGGCGGTGGGTTGCTTCCTGCAGGGCGCAGTGGCTGGATGGGGGGGGTTCCTGGGGCCCTGGGGGCACTTGGAGTAGGGCGCCTGGTGGATCCGGCGCCGGGGTCTGTTGCCCCCATCTGGGAGGAGTTTGGGAGGCCTACGGGTGGCCCACAGCGGCCGCTTGCGGCGCTCTTTGGGAGCTGCGTGTTGACGGACGTGGGTTACTGACCTGGTAGCTGTGCTGCCGCTGGGTGGGTCCGGGGTGGGTCTGGGGGTCTGGGGTCCCCGGGGCGCGCCGCCCTCGGGCGCGGGCCCCGGCGGGGCCTCGGGGGTTCCGGTTCCGGGGGGGCGCCGCTTTTGGTGTGGGCCGGCGCGCGCCCGGGTGTCCGCCCCTGCACGGGGCCTCTGGTGCGCTGGGGGGCCTCGGGGCCCGTTGAGGTGGTAGGGGGGCATGGTCATTAACACCTCTGGGCAGATGCTCTTCTCCTTCATTGGATAGGCACTCTGCCAGTGGGGGGAGGGGGAAAGGAGGGGGAGTAGGGACCTACCCAGCCTGGATGTCTACTGTCGAATGTATGGTGAGTTGTTTGAACGTTAGTGTTGGGGAGCGATTAAATCTACGGGAGGGGGGGGGGGGGTTGGGGGCGTTGACGTTCTGGTGGGCTTGTGTCCGGCCCCCTGTCCCGGTCCTGGTCCGTGTCGTCTTCCGGTGCGGGTTTCACCTGGGGGTGGGGTTTGGGATGGCTCGTGCGGGCCGGCTGGCCAGTGTCCCCCCCTCTTATTATTATTATTTATTTATTTATTTATTTATTTATTTAGTTTAAGTAGGCTTGGTGGGTGGGCTGGGGGGGGTTGAGGTGTTGGTCCTGGTGGGTGGTTGGCTGGCGGGCCCTGCGGCCTCTCCCTGTCCCCCGGGCTACGGTGGTGCCGCTGGCGGGGCCCCCTTCTCTGGGTGGGGCTTTCGGGGAGCGGGGGTGCCTATTGGAGTCAGTAGGGGAGCTGGCTCCCTGGGTTGGCTTCCCAGTCATTTGCTCCCCATCCCCGGACTCCTCCCTCTGCCTGCTCCATCACGCCGCCACACATGTAGGTCATGTGGGAGGGGGCGTTACTGGAGGTTGCCACTTTCTGGTGACGCCCCTCTCCCCAATTTTATCATGCATCTTAGACACTTTCACTTCAAACATTTTTCACATCGCACACTCATATAGGCCATGGTAGGGGGGGGTGGGGGGAAGACGTCTGGGGGGGGGGCTTATGTTGTGTGGGCCTCACCTCGGACGGCTCCCTTCACCTCCTCTCCCACTTAGACATTGAGGGTTCTGGGCAGTCACACGGAGGGGGTGCGCTGGCAACAGCTACCTTCCGGAAGGGGGGTGGGCTGTGCCGTGCATCCCCTTCGGCGCTCCCAGTTTTTAAACGCACTTGAGAACAACATGCAACAACACAACATTTGAGCAGGCGTAGGGAGGGTCGGGGTCTTCTGCACACCCCCGTTCTCCGATGGCGGCAAGGAGTCTGGGGCCTGGAGCGGGCCACTGTGTCCGGGGTCTTGGTGGGGGGCTGCGGTGTGCAGTCAGCGGCTTGCCAGGTCTGGGGCTGATACCTCTGCTCCCCCCAGGGGGCGGGGGGCAGGGATGGCAAGGGTAAGGTGGGGGGAGGGAGGGGGTTTATTAGGTATTTAGGGGGAGGGGGGGGGGCTCTGGCCGGGTGGCTCGTGCGGGTCGTGTTGGCCCGCCCTCTTGGGGGGGCCCGGTCCGGGGGCCGTCTGGTCTGGGGCCGGGGCCGGGGGTCGGGCACAAGCAGTCGTATAGTCGATTTGGGGTGACCCCCCCCCCCCCTTTGGTCAGTGTTGGATGTGAGTGTTATGTGGGAATGTGTGTACAGCGTCTTTTTTTTTTTTTTTTTTTTTTTTTTTCTCTGTGTGTGGTGAGTGGGGCACAAGGGAGGGATGGGGTGAATGAGTTTTTTTTTTTTGTTTTTTTTTTTTTTCCAGGTATGGGTGTGGTCCGCTCCCTCTCCCAAGAACATCTCAAGTCTCCGCTAGGTGCGGAGCCCATCCCCCCACGTCCTGCCCTCCTCCACTTCGTTGGCGGGCGCCTTGGCCCCCTGGCGCGTTGATTGGCTTCGGGTTTGGGGCGGGTTCCCGGGCGTGCGCCGGCCCACTCCCGGCGGCCTCTTCGCGGGGCCTGGCCCCCCGGGGGGCGGCCGGGGCCCTTGTCGCGGGGGCGGGGCGCCCCTGGGGCCTCTGGCCCTCAGGGCCCATGGCCGGGACCACTTCAGCGGGGCTAGCTGCCGGCGGAGCCCACGGGCTCGTCTCCGCGGCTCTTGAGGGCGTCGGCATTGCGGTGGCTGGGGGATTTCCTCGGGGTCGTCTCTGCTCCTTCCTTGGGGGGGGGTGTTGCAGATATCCTGTGTCGGCCCCTCCTGGGCGACCTGCTTTAGGGGCCCCTTTGGGTGTCCGGGGTTACGGGTCCCCTGACGCCTGCCTCTGTGCTCGGGGAAGGTGGGTCTTCGGTTCTCCACAATCACTATCAAGCTATTTCTGGATAATCTTCACCTAAACTAGTGCACTTTCACATCTCCCACAGGTGCTGGGTCCCAGGTATTAAGTGTTCACTTATATACAGTAATCTTATAATTTGTTTATTTATTTATTTATGTTCTTTCACTTTCTTTTTTCAAATATCACATTACACATGTCAGCTTACATAATAATATATATGATTTAGCAATGGCATCTAGGTGTTATTCGAGTGTAGCTGTTGCTTTATGTCTGTTGGTTGTGATGTTCTTTTTGTGTCTCTTTCCAGGTGATGGAGCAGACAAAGAAGGTTTTATCACTCTCTCCCTTTTATCTCCTCTTTCTTTCACCTCTAATCTTTTTTTTCTTTTCTTTCACTTTTTCTTCTTCCTTTAGTCTCCCATTGTCATGTCCATATAATTTGAAATTCTCCTTGCAGGAATCATAATAAAGCTATTTACAAGCATAAATCAAGTGGAGCACTATGGCGAAAGCTGTTTGCTCCACTTGTAAAAGCAAAATCTGTCGAGCTCTATCTGGCATTGAGACATCAATTCCTATTGCCACATTGCTAGACAGGACACTGGGAAAAAAAAAAAAAAAAAAAAAAAAAAAAAGAAAGTCACCAACCTTTTCAATGCCTGATGAGGTCCCTGGGCTCCACAGGGATGAACTGAATCAGGGAATGAATGGTCCACTTCAAGAAGACTGACAGTGGGTCAGAGACAGTCAGGGAATCCAATGTTCAGGTCATACACGGGTGATCAGAGGATCTAGCTGAGGTCTCCAGAAGGGCGCAGGCAGGAGACGAATTAAGAATCCAGTCGGGAGAATTGGTACCGGGTGGCACACTCCGGGCAGAGGTTTCCAGACAGAGGCAGAAACAGAAGACAAATCCGGGGTCCAGGTGTAGCTGCTCAGCCCTGATTGCCAGAGCAGAGATGAGCAGGCAAGGAGTGACGTCAGGCAGAATCAATACACACACACACACACACACACACACACACACACACACACACACACACACACACACACACACACACACACACACACACACACACACACACAGATGATCTACAGTAACACACACACACATGATCTACAGTAACACACACACCGCCTTCACAGTGCTTCCTTCAACTTGTTTTCTTTTTTAGCTGTAGTTTTCAGAAACGTTATGAGGGTTACAATGAAACAATAGAAGTCTATGAATAGAAACAATTAAACCTTCTTTTTTTAGTTGTGGTTCTAAGAAAATTGGACAAAACTACTTTAGATCAGAAACCCCCAGTAAACTTAGTTTATTTCTTATTATAAATAGAAACAATTAAGTATTGTGATTTTATGCTTTATGATGCTTGCCTGTATGTTGCTTTCTTATTACAATGTAACAAAAGAAGTCTATGAATAGAAAAAATAAGCCTGCTTTATTTTAGTTATAGTGTTGAAGCTTGTTTATGTATGAATAGAAACAATTAAGTTGTGAATGTCAGTGATGAAGCTTGTTACTTACATTTAAGTCCAGTAATGTTTTCCTTTCCTTTGTTAATGTAATGTTTCCTCTTATGTTCTGTTCCTCTGTAATGTTTGTTCTATTCATGTAGAGCACTTTGAATTGTCTTGTTAATGAAAAGTACTATTATAGTATAATAATGTAAATACACTTTCCTTGCCTTGCCTAGAGATCCATGAATGGAAGACATGAAGAGGCTCTGAATCTGAAGCGCAAAGAGAGACAAAGAGTAAAATCAAACTTGTAAAAGCATAAGAACCAAAAGTGGAGCCTTATTACCAACATTAGTACAAAAATAATGTGGAACACGATCAAAATCAGCTAGAGGAAATGGTTTAGACACATAAATAAGCATCGGAGCATGGACGGAAAACCCTTTCGCAGTAGATGTCCTCAATCACTGCTGTTAATTTGCATTATAGGGTTAGGATTACTACAGATTAAAACAAAAAACCTCCACACTTCATCTTAGAAAAAGAACATCTGTTTAGTCCCAGTGATTGGATCTGGTTGGGAATTTGTTTTGTGGTTGTGACACTTTAATATGAATGCGACCCGTTTACACGAAGTCTTTGCATGCGTGCGTGAGGCTGACATGATACATGCTGGCTGAGGGCTGCACTGAAGCCACAGCATTTCTAAACTCCTGGGGTGTGTTGGTAACACATCTGTCAAATCTGCTGAAAACACTGCCGCGTCCAATATGTTGTGGCACAATAATGTTTTGTTTTTGCTGATGTTCAGAGGGCAAGTACGGGGCAGGCACAGTATGATCAGGCAAATTCAGAGCACCATGGATTTGCTAAACACAGCCACATTCGGAGCAGAAACCATGACCAACCGCAGCTTCAGCAGCTACGGATTTGCTCACAGCTGCTGCATACTTGTCAGAGGGATTTCAGAAGACCTGAGCAAGAACAATGCATCCAAAGTGTCACATGCTCCTTCCTGTTTGTTGCATCTGCAGAGTAATATTTATGTACCCAATGCTAAAGGAATGGTTACTGTTACTACAGGGAACGTGTTAACATCAGTGTGAAAAAGAAAAGGAACATAGAATTAGCTTAAATAATTAATTTGATATTAACAATGAATATTAAAATTAAACTTTGTTGACGTAAAATAGTTTAATCAACCTGTTGTTTTTCCATGGAGCATGAAAGTGATACATTTTTATGCAGCATTTCCTTTACTTGTCTACCAAAGTATAAGGCAAGTTTCAATTTGACAACGAGTTTATTCAAAGTGACCTACATGATGAAAACACTGTACACTGCAGTGGCACAGTAAAGGAAAGACAAAAAAGTTGGACTGCAAACTAAAATTAATGATCCTTCAGTTAATAGTTTAAATAGAATAGCGTAAGGCAGTTCTAAGCAAATTAGTTTTAAGCTTGATTTAAATAACAACTAACTCCTGTACATGAGCTTTACTCCATCAACAGCTAATATTTAAAAAAACACGTCTAAAAGAGGCGGTGCCCGGCGGACTGGAAAACTTGTGGGGGGTTGAGGGCTGGGCATGGTCTGAGCTACTAGAACAAGGTAAATAAATGCTAAATGAACTAACTGAATGCAAAGCTAATAAATCACTAACCTGAAAATTGATAGAACAATCGCAAAGCTCACTTTTCTAACTCCAAATTGCTACAGAGGCATGGATAAGACAGAGCCCCTTTTATACCTCACAATGGCAGGTGGATGACATCGCAATGTCTTTTGACTCAATACCAACACTGGTTCGAAATTTGAATGCAGTGCACTCGTTAAAATGAACGGGGCACTAAACAGACAGTTTTAGGCACAAAAGCAAGATTTCAACAAGTGTGCTGTGAACATAATGACTGGGACATGTAGACAGCACTATAAGACATCCATGTATACAGTTTATCGGCAAAAAAGTTGATTTCAGAGTTGTCTGTTTAAGGACTTCTAGATTTTAGCATTCTTCCAGCATTCTAGGGAGTTTGTTCCGGATTAGTTCACCATAAAAACTGAATGCAGCTTCTTCATGTTTGGTTTGGAGTTTTAGAGCTGAAGATATGCTTGATGTAAAGACAGCAAAGCTATATCAAGAATCAAGAGTATATCTTGTCATTTTTTAACCATAAAGAAATTATTGTGAGACACCAGCTCAGAATTCATAGATAACACACAGACATCAAAACGAAATCAAAACGTAAGGTTCAAGTCAAATGTACCAGCAAAACCTCTGATAAGCTAAAAGCGTGGAAGACGTCTGATAACATTTAAATGTTCAAGACAAAAGAGTCATTAGTAAAAATTTAAATGTTCCAGTTAACTTTACAGGATAAGATAAAATATGATAAAAAATACATTTATTGTCCAACGAATGAGGAAATTCTGGCAGAGGGGAAATTCAGGATGATCTAACATACTGTATAATTGCATGAATGCATTAGACACACATTCCCTAAGAAGTCAGAAGTGTAAAAATAGGTCTTAACATCTCATAAGATAATGTTCAAGTCAAAATATATACATAGCAGTCACTTTACAGAAAGATGTAAAACTATGTGCAATTTCCTGGATTCACAAACTCAAGCATTGTGTTTGTTTCCATTGTTATGATGATTTTTTATTCCACTAAGGAAGACAGATCGGAAATCTTTTCACTTGTTGCTAAAATGTCTTGAAGAGGCTTGGATGGTCCTCGATATCTTAAATTTCAATGAGAGTAAGACTGAGGTCATAGTTTTTAGCTGAGACTCCCCTCATTGGGCCAGGTTACCTATTCCAGTACAAGAAGTCAATCATCACAAACCTAAGTGATAAAGTCGATGCTGATCTGTAATTTTGAAGCCAGATTAGAGCAGTTGTAAACACAAGCTTTTTTAATGTAAGACAGTTCGCCAAAATAAAGCATATTCTTTCCAAAGAACATCTATAGACAGTAATCCATGCCTTCATCACTACTGGATAACTGTAATGCACTTTATGTGGGTGTTAGTAGCTCCTGCACTGCCCATCCAGAGAGTGCAAAATGCTGTGGCCAACACATTCTCACACACTACTCGTCAAATATTGACGTTTGGTCAGGTTCCCTCAGCGCAATAAGTTGACGCACAGGGAACCCCCTTCTCGCCATTATTTGACGTGCAGGGTGCCCTTGTAAAATATTATAGCAACCCAGCCTACATTAAACATTCAAACAAAACAACTGTGTTTACATGCATTTTAAAGACATTTCTAGAAAGAAGTATCTAGATTATTTTCATAGTCTTCGTCCAGGGAAGGTAGACAATCTTTCATCGTCACTTCCTCCCGTCTGAGACAGAACACATTAAAATATTCGGCTAAACTAATAAATGAAACATTGTCTACCTTCTAAAATACAATATGAGCACATTATCCCTACTTTAGACTCAGTCCACTGGCTTCCTCTTCATTTTAGGATTCATTTTAAAGTTCTTTTATTTGTTTTTAGATTGCTTCTTAAAACTCACCTCTTTGCCTTGGCATTTGACACTATGTCTAGCCTGTGAGGTTAAGTTATTTTATTAGACTTCCGAAGTTTACATTTTATGTGTATATGTTTTGCTTTTATGGCATTATCTAATTAATGTCTTTGAGTCTGTGGATTTGCTTTTATTATTTGTACCCTGTTTTTTACTGTACAGCGCTTTGGTCCAAATTTAACGTGCTTTGCAAATGAATTTAGATTGGATTGGATACCAGTCATTAGCAAACAGAGTTTTGCCTCTCTTTGCCATTGCCTGGTGGAAAAACCAGTAACTTAGAGCAGATCTGCTCTTCCTGTAATGGTAGTCATAATAGCAGATTATTATGGATAAAAATTCTGCAGTGTCGGTCCACATGATCACAGCCCCACCTCCACGCTTGGTTATTGGGACCAGAGGGAAATAAAGCATTGATTTAACTCTTCTGGGTCTTTCTTAACTGCCTCCATAAATGTCACAAGGCAACTTTAGAAAACACATCTAATCTTCTTTTGTTTTACTTTTGTATTCTCTTACCTTTTGTTTCTTTTTTATTGGTCATTTCTTCCTCTGTTCGGCTTTAAGCAATAATTGTGAAGCAATTCCCGTACTGAAACATTTCCAAAGAAAGCTTGAGGTGATTCCTGAGGCTGGTAGCAGTGATGAACATCTCCTCTTTAGCAGAGTCTGTTCCAAAACGTCACAGTTAAGTTACAATTAATAAAATAAAAGAGTAGAATAGTTCACTTCTTCCAGAAATCCTGAATGACTTTGCCTTTCAACACTAAAATACCTGAAAAAAATGTAACAAAAAATGGTTCCCTGTCAAAACAGTCATATTAGGATTTAATGTGGCCGCCAAATGCAGCCATTTTTACTCATAACCATTTATAGTGTCTATAAAATGTTTTAAGCGTTAACTGTGGGTTAGTCGAAATTAGAAATATACCATCTTAGCATTAAATATGTACAAAAATGTAATTCAAAGTTGACATCTTGTGTAGATCTCAGAAAAACAGGCAGACCTGTTTTAGTCTGGAGAAGCGTGATTGAGACATGTTAACAGTATGAAATAGACATTTAAACTCTACAATATATTTATAAAATCCAAAGCAAATGATTTTATTTAGTGTAGTCTTGTTGTGAGCAACCGTGATAATATTCCGGCATTTTACATTCTAAAATAAATGGTTAATGCTTGCACATGCTGTCTGTTTAATTTCTGTACTGCGCTCACAAAGCAGATGCTCTTAATACAGACAGAAGCATCTTTGGCCCGTGTTATTAGAAGATCTTATTAGTTCTAATTGTTCTTAGAACAATTTGCACATGTGTTTAATGTCAAGAAGAATTCCTCCTCAAATTGCTCCTGGTCCTGACAGGACGTCCTCAAACCTTTAGGGGATGTGGATGTTTTTATTGTATTTCTGCAAATTTAAAATAAGTTAACCGTAAAATGGTTAAATAAATTCACAGTGCCTCTACCTTGAATGACATCCTTGACCTTTTATTTCATTTTTAGCAAAGCCAGCAGCTCAAAAATTACTAAAAAAATAACTTTTTCAAAATTAATACATTTCTATAAAATCAGTTTTAGAAATTGATCTATCTTATCTGGTTTGAGGTTTATGATGCACAAACTGTGGTTGTGCATATAATGCACAACCCCCCCCCCCCAAAAAAAAACATAAAATAAAAGTAAAAACAATCATTTTAGAGATAATGGTGACACCTCAAACTTTAGTTTATAATAGCTTTTTCTAAATGCTACTGCTGATTAATTGCTATTTTAAACATATACATCTATGTGTGTGATATTTCTACCACTTGCTGCTGAAAATTTTCTCCACTGCAGGATAAATAAATGATCGCTTTAATACTAAACCTACCTCTCATCATAATGTTATTAAGATGTACAATTATAGTGATCAAAAAATGGTGGCTATTATGCCATATAAGTGCATGTAGTCGTGTTATGTGCTATCCAACAGGAATTATGAGTAAAAATGCGTGCATTATTTAACTACGGTCATATTTAATCCAGAATGGTGGCCAAGGGAGTGGAATATTTGAGGAGGGTACATTTTTATACTCTTTATAATTTTGTTTTCTCTTACTTATAAATCAGTGATATTACATTAGAAAAATCAGATAAAAGCTTAATTTTTGTGCAAAAGTATGACTTTTAACTAAAATGATTGCAGTTCATGTCTTGATGAAGGTTTCTTTTATTCATCCAAGTACTTTAATATCATTTTGATGTTTTTGTATAAATATATAACATACATAGATTAACATATTAACATATTTAAATATTAACATTAACAAAGATTAAATTCCTATCTCATTTTCCACTTCTTGGTGCATCAAGAAGAATATTGCTTTATCACTTCATCTAAAGCCACGCGTTTCAAATCCCTTAAACAATAAAAACAAACAATTTATCTATTGTTTTCTATGCAACATGGACGTCACCTGAATATGATAAAAGATGCATGACGTCAGTTTTTTTCTGAGTCGCCCATAAAACCGAGTCGTCTGCCTGAGAGCACAGCAGCCCAAACAAAGGCCATCTTCTCTGTCTGGGGGGCTGAATGTGTTTCAAGCTGGAGCCTGACCAGAAATGCAGACTTTTCTCTGAGGCTCTATTTATGGGTCACACATGACATTTAAAGCAACTGTGCCTACAATTGTTTTTTTTTTTAATAAAATAAAAAAAGCCTTATGATCAGCAGTGCTGACACAACGCTGACGTGGCTGAAAAGATCTTCAGCTTAGTCACCAAATCTCAACCCGATAAAACTGAACTCCAGCTCCCTTCCCTGGATTTTAGGGGACAGTCTGAACTGGTAAGGCGTTCTGAATGAGCGCCAAAGGACAGAAAAGGCTTGACTGCACTGAGGAAAGCCAACCCCATCGTTGGATGTGCTTCTATAGTGCTTTGCCATTTCGATGCAGTTGCTTTTTCTCTTGGAGATTGGAAAATAAATGGCCTCTTGTCCTTCTGCTAACATGTCAGAGTGACATCTTATCCTGCTTGTGCTGCTCTTCCTCTCCAAACAAACATGTAATCTCCATGTCTCACAGGAATGCAGTCCCACTTTCACCTTTTCACAGTGACACTGTGTTTAAAGCCAAAGCATCACTCTTGTCACTTGTTCCTGGGTAAACAGTCTGGAATGAAGTTTGCTGTCTGCATCTGATACTGTGTTTTGGAGTCAGGGAGCTTTAGAAACAGAAAACCTTGTGCAGACGTCAAAAACGCCTACAGCTTTGATAGACCTGCAGACATTTGATGCCTTAGGAATGGGAATTGATTGTTATGGCATGAATCTATTTACTATGTAGACACTTCTTTCTCTGAATGAATGCATCATGCATCCGTCACTGGTTGTAAAAATCAAACTGCAAACCCAAACTCAAAACCCAGCACGTTCATGATGAAATCCCACTTAGATTCAAACATGCCAGTGTTCTGCTGTTGGTGCATGTTTATGGCATTTTGGTGAAAAGCTAAGAAATAAATGCAGTATAAAACAGGATAAATGCAGAGGTGAGTGAATGTAAACTGAACACAGATGTGGTGCCGTCTGCCATCTGATTCCAGGCATGAAACAAATCAGCAGGACGTGAGAAACCAAGGGAAACGCATCACACAACCGTGGAGCGTAGCTGTGAACAGGTTCCACAAGCACAGCTCAAGAACAGCTGTATTATTTATTAACTTTAACCAAATACGAACAAAAGAAACTTCTGACATGATCCAGCAGAGAGTATCAGGTCCAACAAGTAATATGTTGCTCGAAAATAGGCTCCATGTGAGTTTTATCATTTGACTCAGAATTATTATTTCATCCAGAGTTATTTATCAGACTAATTAATAGCAGGACTCAACCTGCTGCTCTCTGCAGCTCCTCCAGAGTAACCTTAGCCACTTGGCTGCTTCTCGGCATTTATAATAAAAGATATCTCCATAATTTACCAAATAGAAATGCATTTAATTTCAGAAACATATGTTTTTTATTCAAATCAATTGTGCAGAGGATTTATGTGCAGCTGAATAATTTAATCACAATAAGAAAACATCAGGTTTGGGCACATCTGCAGTGCAGAATTATTTCATCCAACTTCACTGCCTCTATGAGAGAGAATGATTCTGACTTTCTCAGTCAAAAAGTGTCAAAAATAACAACAGTCTTGCAGTCAGTCATATCCTGAGCCCAATAATCTGAAGAACCTTTACTGAATTCAAATGCTGCCACCAGCTTCTGCATTATAGATGTGGCAACAGCACCTGCTTTCCAAGTGTTGCTCTTCCAAATCCAATGTGGCTCTTTGCTGATAATTCAGAGAAAAAAAATATACGAGAGCCTTGGGAGCAAATACAAGCGCACTTCCACAACAACGACCTTTTTAATTGTTTCCAGCATCTGGTTTGAATCCTTTAGGGAATATTAACAGCCTATCTGGAATGGGAACGTTACTCAAATGAGGGAAGGATAAGGGACATGTTAGAAACAATTTTTCACCTGGTTGCTAATTTTCTCTGCTCATGCAGCTGTTAGAAGGACGGCGTGAGCTATCAGTGCAGTTCACCGCATAATAACCAGGATCAGAGGTGGGGAGAGCAGCCAAAAATGTGTTCTCAAGTAAGAAAAAGTATTTGGTAAGAAGGCAACTCAAGCACTGAGTAACTAATAATAACAGCTGATGATTTGATATTTAAGAGTGATGTAACTGGACTGACAAATATTATAAGGTTATGTGCAAATTCTTAGACTTAGACTTAGACAACTTTATTTGTCATTTTGTATGCACAGAGTGCGTACAGAACGAAATTTCGTTTGCATACAGCTTGAAAATTACAGTAAATTACAGTAAATTACAGGATAAGGTGCAGCAGTGATTTAACAGTAAAACTATTGAAATGTAAACAGTGCAGGAGAAAGAGACAGTGTGCGATCACAGTTTACAGGTGAGGTTAGCGGCTGCGCTTCCGGGCAGCGGCTAGGCGTACAGCTCCGTACAACTTTGCGGATATTTCATGTGCAAATTCTGGTATTTTAAAGACAGAAATGAAAAAAAAATACAAAGAATAACATAATTATAAAAAAAACAAAATTCAGGCAGAAGAAACACTTCTAAATCATTGATTTTTAACATAAAACTTGAAAGCAATACTTACAGCAGTCAATGTATATACAGTAAATTATAAGGAAATACTTCCAATGACAATATTCACTGTTTATTGTACGTTCATCTGCCCTCCAAAAGGCTCAATGAGCTCAGCAGATAGAAAATAACATTAAAATAACAAAGCTTGTGCACAAATAGGAAATCTTATTTTAACATAAACTCTCTCTGGTCCATTTTTGGTTAAAACATTTATGTTCTGTTATTCATAAAGTTACTCACAGCAGGTAGAGTAGCCAGAAATTTTACTCAAGAGTAGAGATACCTGAGTAATAATATGACTCAAGTAAAAGTAAAAAGTACAGTGCAGTAAAACTGCTCCTAAAAGTACACTTTGTTCAAAAATGTACTCAGTTAAATGTAACTGAGTAAATGTAAGCAGTTACTCCCACCTCTGAGGGCTACACAGAGCCTGATGAACTCCTCAGTCCCACCAGCACAACCTGAGGGCGTTCTTTGAAGACATTTTCCGTTTCAAGAAGACCGCCGACTGAAATAAAGCTACAGCAGCGGCGCTATGACACAAAACTCCACTCAGCTCCACTGAGTTTTTTCTGTTTATTCACCAAGTTCATTTTTAACATGTGAGCGCATTCTTACTCTGCGTGTCTGTGCTGTTTTATCAATTGATTCATGCTGGAGTCATCCTGGAATTGGGACTATTAATGGGCTGAATTCAGCCTGACTCGGTAATTACGGGGTAGACATTGTTTATCCAAACAAAGAAAATGCACTGCTCTGTTTGCATCCTCTTTAAGGCCTAATGACTATTTGTCATGTGTAATTACACTGTCAAGTGGCTCACTGACATGCTTGCCTTCACAAAATCCCAAGCTTTCACCCAACCACTGGAATCAATCCTCTTCTAAATTGTGTGCCAGCTTTTGTCAGAACAATTTGACTTGAAGAAAAATAAAAGAAGCACAATTCTACTTTATATGCTAAAGATTTAGTCCAGGTAAGAATGCCTTATCTATATGCAAATTATAAGTTATCAACTTCAATAACTGTTGAACGAGGTGTCTGCAAATATGCTCCTGCCTTCATTTGTCAGGCTGCCAGGGTGGCCCAGTTTTTAATGCAAAGCATTTAATCTTTAGAGAGGTGGCAGCAAACACAGACAAATAGTCAGTGGAAGAAGGAGCGGGTAGTTAACAACACACATTGCCAGCGATGATAATGAGTTTTGTTTGTGTAGCCCACTTCATCTTTTTAACAAATGACATAAAAAAGGCTCGTCAAAGGGAAATGGGAAACACCTCTGTAATGTTAATTGCAGCAGTTTTCCCTTTGCAACCCTGTGCAGCATCAGTGAGAAGGTGCTGAGACACGATGCTGCCCAACTAATACCTCAAAGCAAAGCCGCCAGGCCTAATTTCATAGTAATGGCTGACATGTTCCCCCACACATTGATGACCTGATTCATATTGAACAGGTTATTTCACATGGCCTTGGAGCAGCTTCTTTTACTCTGAAGGCATTAAAACGACAGCGACATCACTGAGCCCAGAGGAAAAAGGAAAATATTTTAGAAGCTATTGTTATGCTAGTGTTAGTAATATCGGATTCTCAGACTGACAGAGAACCCGATATTCGAGCCAGGCACGACGTTGCGTTCAAAATAGTTTATTAAAATGATAAACAAACTGAAACCTTGGTGCAGGTGGGCAACACCTCCACTGGCGTTACGTGAGAGCGTTAGAATGATTGCCATGTGGGACAACCAATAGATAAGGAGATACCCCCAGAACCTGAGGGACAGAGGGGTGTAAGAGCAGAACAAAACTCTGACCAATCCCCCCATTCGGACCGAACGGCAGGGATTGGTCAGAGTTTTTACAGGCCTGCAGCTCCCACAGAGATTGATTTTTATCCTCCTTTTTCTGCATACATGCTGTGTGAACTACTTTCAGGATGGAAGGACGATTTTACCCAGGAAAACAAAAAGTGTTTCTGAACATGTTCACCAACTACAGCTTTAATTTCCCTTTGTATTTAATATGGGATGTTTTAATTTAATTCAGATGAAGGTAAAGAAACAAAGTAGTCAGGAGTGTTCTTTGTTATCAGTATCATCTTTGCAATATTCTCCAATAAGAATTACATTGTTCTTGATATGGTGCAGCCTTCTTATTTGTGCGTGGTCAGTACTGTTGCATTACCTCACAAAGAACAATGCATCAGTAATCCAAATTATCTAATTTCTTTTACAGCTTTTTTTTTGCGAGGGGGGGTGGGTTGCTGTTCTCTTAGTAAAACAATTAATTGCAGCAGCAACTTCACGTGTCTTCATTTAGTATAAATGTGTATTTGTCGTACTCTTAAAGCTGAGAGATAGTCTGAGGTTTGCGCTGCTGTTCTTTTAACTCAGAAACACTTATGAGGTTCCTTTTGCAGTAAAAAAAAAAAAATCATCTTTAGCAGTGCACGGTTACCTGCTTCCATCTCTGGTTAAAATAACAATAACGGCTTTGATCCAGACATTTTTTTATGTGGCTCTGATTTGAAATCTGGATCTTTGTCCAAATAACTAATCCAGAACGTATTTGTCGCTTAAATATCTACTGTTGTTTTTAGTGTTTGTGTTCTTTAAACCAATTTATTTTAGCTTATAGATATTGTCCATACCTGCAGCTGTTTATGTATTTGTGAAGCTGAGAGTTACAGAACAAAAATCAGAACAAAGCCTTCATGCCTGTCTTCATATTCAGCTTCAGAGCATCTAAATCTGTACAACAGATTGTTGAGAGAGACGGGGCGGGGGGAACAATGGACGTCAGAGCGCAACGCTAGTTTAAAAAAAGCTGCCACTGTCGACCACGTGGCTTTACTCAGGAGGAAACCTTTAATAGAACGATCTGCTAACTGTGGCTGAACCAGCCTGTTTCATGAGCAAAGCCGAACAGGTTGCCAAGCATCCTTTAAAATAGAGAATCACATCTTGTGTGATACCAGAAATCAACACAGAAAGTCATGAACCTTTGGCAGAACATCACTTAAAAAATATTTACCCCTACTTTCTTTCTGACATGTTGAATCCAGTTGTGTCTCACCTTGGAGGACACCGGACTCCTGATGCAGACCACCGTTATGCCTTTCCTTTGCTCCTGCTGTGACTTCTACCGGAAAATAAGCAACAAACAGTGAAAACTCTACAGTCTACAGACTAGCATGGCTCTCTAGTTACCTTTGTGGACCAAAAACTCAGCAGGAGAAGGCAACTTGTGTCCTGAGAAAAAGAAGAATCGGCAAGTTTACAGTAGCTGCAGCGTAAACTGGGAACTTCTACCACGATGAGGACAGAATCCAGCGGTATTACTGGACCTGTCCTTCTTCTTCTGTAAATGCATAAGAAGCTAGACGCTCATTGCTGCGCTGCCTAAACTTAAAGCATCAGGGCTGATTTACTTACAAATCAAATGGCTTACTTTAAAGTCAAAATGCGTGCCTGCTATATGAAATGAATGCCTGGATATTGGTTTCTTGCCAAGCAAATTAAGTTGAAATAAGGAACCAAAATCTGTTGTGATTTATGCAACCAAATGCTGAAAGAGGCTTTGTGATGTAAACTTAAACATGGCGGACCAAAGACCCCTCCCCATTGGACAGGAGCGATCTCATAGAGAGACAAGTTAAATGCTGGTGTGCAGCTAATCCCCAAAATAGCATAAAAAAATCATCTGACTGTGACATTTACACAATAACACACATGAACCATGCAAAGCCTCTAAACCTGCTGTTGCTTTCCCTTTCTCTATCAGTTTCACGCCTTTTCAGTCATTTAATAGATTTAATATCAAATAATTTGGAGAAAAGTGACTTAACTTGCCAAAATGTTGATGTAGGTTTTGGCCTCTCAATGGTGGATATGACTGCCTGAAACACAGACGGCCTCAGTAGATAATTTTAAATAATAGCTACTGGATAAAGGGTTCCCTCCAGCATCTCAGGCCGTCCACTGAGAGCTTCATTTTATGTGTAGCCATTAAGATGGACCAGTGGCTTCAATTTTCCTTTGTTCTACACAAAACTAATACTATTAATAATAAATCTGGTTGGAAATCTGACTTCAATCCTGCAGATATCTTTATGATCATTTTAACCCTGTTTCATTTTTCATTTGCAATAATAAAGGAAATGTTATTAGTTTCCACATTTAGGAATGATTTCTACTATCCTGAATTACATACTGCCTCTGATTCATGGTGAGCGAGAACAAAGCCGTTCTTAATTTCTGCAATGGAATTACTACATTAGATTTTTACATGAAAATGTACTGGAGAGTTTCATAATAATAAATAAAAGCTCTCACCACTGGTGGACTAACTGCTCTCACTCCTAAGGGCAATTAAGAGTAACTGATTACGTCAGTCGAGCCAAAGAACCCAAAGAGAACGTGAGCATGCGTTGGGAGAACATGCAGAATCGACGTATAAAGACCCTGGCCAGGATTTAAAAAGATCCAGGACCTTCTTGGACCTTCATCATTGGACAGGACCAACAATTTTAATCTCACATCAAGAAATAATTCATTTTATCTAAATGACTGTTGGCATAACTGTGGCACAGTTGCTGGTCCCGCTAACATATCTCTAAATATCACCGTAAATTATGCATGTATTTAATTCCTACTATAGATTTTATGTTGAACAGAGTAATATTAATAAACAAGCTCATGCCAACTGTTAAGTACGGTGGAGGATGTGTGATGCTGTGGGCCATTTTCTCCTCCAATGACCTTGTTATGAATCCCGTTTGACTTGCAGGGCTTCACTTAAAAAACCAAATCTGGTGGCTTCTGGCAGAAATAAATGAAACATGGGTCCTCTTTTGGTTTTATAAGGCAAATGATCCAAAACATAAACAAAAAACATTTATGATTAGATAAAAAAAATAATTTAAAGGTGTTTTTTTCCAGACTGAAGGCAGGATATCACAATAACCTTTGATTTATTATGCTACTGCAAAAGAACATGAATTTAAGCTTTTCCTACCTATTTTACTCAATGTCCAACATATTTGTGTGCATCTCTACTTCAAGCACCCTTTTTAATTAAAACATTTACTTTCAATATTCTTGCAAGTGCAACGTTCCTGTACCTGTTCCTGCCTCTTTGTGACCAAACCAGTCCACTTAAAAATGTCATTGCAACCTTCATGTTGCTGCTGAGCCTGACAAGCTCTTTCCTAAGAGCGCCTTAAACAAGAGGAGGACCATTTCCATCTGGAATCGAGCTCTGTTTCCTGTATCCTTTCACCTCTTCTTGGACACAAAGGGTTAGTGTGAAGCAGTGGAGATAGACTTGCCAACATGTGCCCTGCTGAGAATTGCCTGGCTGCCTATTCTTCCATCTGCCTGCCTGCAGAAATCCCATCCATGAAGCCAAAATTGTCACCAGAATCCAGAAGAGGAAAACTCTTATATTTCCACTCTTTTTGAGAGCTGCGTATATCTAATGCACTTGAAGGCAAAAATAGTTGAGATCCAATGAGTCCGAGGCAGATGATTTAAGCCTTAGAAGCCCTGAGAGCTATAGTCCTTATCTGGTCCTCGTTCCCTCAGCAGACGCCGACTGTATGAACGTCTCCTCCAATCGTCTGTGCTGCAAACACTCTTATCTCTGGCTTTTTGCATACCTTCTTCATGCACTCAGAAAATTGAGCTACATTTCATTTTACTGCATCTGAACATTTTTAGCTCAAAATGTGACATATGATGTGTGTATTTGAGATACAAAAATTGACTTTATATTGCTCTAAATCTGGATGTTAATGTTTTGCATGGAAACATTTAGCTAATGCCGGGGAAAAAAAGCACAAAGTTAACTTTTATTCCTTTTTTTCATTTGGAATAGTAGGTCAGCCTTGATGTAAGCATTCATTTTGCAAACCGTGAGAAAGTCCCACATGCAAATACAGTTTTCGCCATCAGATGGGCATTCCCGAATGTTTCAAGGACTATTTTCCACAACAACAATCAATAGAATAAGAAAGAGAAATACCTGAAAGCTGAGCAGCAGCTTTAACTCTAATTCTGTTACAGCCGCCTAAAGTTTGCTGCACTTTTTTCCACACAGCCTATTAACCAAGGTGAGGTTTATCATGCAGCACCCTGCAACATTTAAAACACAGAGCAAATTGTGTTTGTGTAGCAGTGAAACATTCTACATCATTGTAATTGCAGTCACAGCATGGACCATGAACAACTCGCGTATACTCTCACACACTCACGTAGAGCGCAAATCAGTTAAATGAACTTTAAAATGTTCAAGAGACGTCTCCTCCTTTTCTCTGCATGAAAAGGAAGAAAAATTAGATGTGATTTGTCACTTAGTACATCAGTGATGGTATATTTCTGAGGCGCGGAGCCGATGTGACTAAGACTCCTTACATATGGTGTTATCCAATTAACTCGTCACGTATTGTTGAGTGCCACGGTTAAATGTTACAAATACACAAAATTAGACCATGCTGAAATCCATAAGAAATACAGGCTGCTGGTAATAAACTCTGTGCTGCTGCAGATGTCTGCAGGAAATGTGATGCAAAATCTCTTTGTCTCAGTTGCGTATGATATCAACTTAAACTCCCTCAATGGTGAATAGGATTACTCCGTTTTAGGCAAAATAAAAAAAAGATATATGGTGGTAGTTACAGGAACAGCAAACAGCGTCATTGTGCAAACTTCTGTTGGTGCACTTACTCACTTTAACATCACAATATATTTATTTAGCAGTTCTCTGTCATGTTACATAGAAGATTTAGGAATCATAAATGAGGTATTGAACTATAATCAATGCAATAATGCTTACTGTCCAAAAATTTTTATCTATCTATCTATCTATCTATCTATCTATCTATCTATCTATCTATCTATCTATCTATCTATCTATCTATCTATCTATCTATCTATCTATCTATCTATCTATCTATCTATCTATCTATCTATCTATCTATCTATCTATCTATATATATTTGTTGACCTCAGTCCTAAAAATAAATATTTCTGGTTGAAATTTACAAAAATTCTTAGAGATGATTCGCTTCAGCTTGAGTCTCATTCTTTTGTTGAAGAAAAATTCACAAGCTGCTAAAACTAGAATTATTTATGAGCCTTTTAGTTATGCTTTGGCTGCATATATTCAGAGGTACTGTGGAGGGCCTAAAGTACCACGCTACCCTGCAAAACTTTACTACTTTGTGATATGCTGTCAGAGTAAAAGAGGAAGGCTTGTGTCTCTTTTCACTGAATACATGAAATGAGGGTCCTCAGGTTCCAGCTTCAGCTTGCTGCGTCTTTCTACAGTCAATTTAGGTTCTGCCCATTTAGCTCAGCATATGAACCCCCATCAGTTGGAATGTTCTGACATCACAAGAACCAAGAGTTTTTATTATCATTCTGCAACCAGAACAGCATTCATCAGATTCACACATAACACGCAGACTCGAATCAGAACATAGTTTAAGTTGAATGCGCTGACAACACCTCTTAAATTAATTATAATAATAATAAAACGTCTGATATGTATTTCAAATGTACTTTACATAAAAAACCTCAAAGTGCTACAAGTATGATTATCTGGCAGATAAAAGCATCAATGTAAAATATATATGTATATGTATAAATAATACAACAACATTATTGTGTGAGGTTAAAACTCAAGTTCTGCTAAAAATAAATGTTTTTAGTTATTTTTTAAAAGTCTAAATTGTCTGTGGTTCTTTCAGACGGTCAGGGAGGGCATTCCAAGTCCGGGGAGCGGCCGAGCTAAAGACCTGATCTCCCATGGTGCTCAGCTTAGTTCTGGGGAGTGAGAGGCGATTTGAGATATTTGAACGGAGGGATGGTGTTCTAGTGAGAGGAGTGAGCAGTTCTTTTAGGTATGGTGGAGCATCTCCATAGATGCATTGGTGAGGATGGAGACCTGGTATTCAATCCTACCAGAAACAGGAAGCCAGCGAAGTGAGTGGAGAATCACTGTGATATGGTCGTACTTCCACACTTTCATCAGGATCCTTGCAGCCCTTCCTGAACATCCTGTAGTTTCTGCAGACTCTTGTTAGGGATCCCGATGAGAAATGCTTTGCAGTAATCCAGCCTGGAGGAGACTAAGGCGTGGACCAGCTTTTCGGCATCAGCTGAAGTGAGTGTAGAACGGAGTTTTGCAATATTTCTGAGATGATAGAAGAAGATCTTGAAGAGGCTTTTGATGTGGGCTTCAAAGGTGAGTTGTGGATCGAATCTTACATTAAGATTGGTGACTGCTGTAGAGAGGGTAATGTCTTGACCAGAGATAGTTATACTGGTTAAGAAGGATGACTGGAGTCGATGTGGAGCGCCAACAAGAATTACCTCAGATAAACCCATGCAAACAGCCCTTAGCATCTGATAAGATTTAGATCCTCAAGCTGTCACTTTACAGAATGAGCTAAATTACTGTGCAATTGTATGAACGTGTCAGACACACATTCCTGGAGAAGTTATGAAAATAGTCATTATCAAAAGTTGCAATATTCAGGTTTGTTGATGTTAAAGTCAAAAGGTAGTAGTCAGTTTACAGGACAATATAAAACACTTTATTACCTGGATGTACCAGACAAACTCTTCCTGAGAAGTTAAACTGTTTGCAAAAGTTGAAATGTTCAAGTTACCGAACTGTGCAATTTGCCTGGATGTCCAAACACTCCCTAAGAAACTAAAAGTTTGCAAATAGACATTAGGATGTAACAGTGTAAATAATTCTTGATCAGATCAAGGCAAAGCAGCTTTACTTATAAAACGCTTTTCAGTAACAAGACAATTCAAGAACCCGTGGAACCAGCAGCATGTTTGAACTGGGCCTGTGGTTTATTTGATTATCAGCAAGGAGTGGTTGTCTTCACAATAAGCTATTCTTATGTTTGTTAGTGTTTGATTTAATGTTCCTGAATTGTTTACCTGATGTAAGCGGGACAAACAGTGCATTGCCTGAACGGGTGGGACTTGTGGCGTCTTGCCCTTTTCTGGACTCTTGTAGGATAAACTCTGTCCGGATCTTGTAGACGGAATCCCAAAATCCCCTGTGCTGTCCTCACCACCCGTTAGCCTTCCTCTCCTACACCGTGCAGCTCCAACACGCTGAGACACAAGATGCTTTCATTTGTGGCTCTATAAAAGTTCACGGGCAGCTGAGTAGGACGTTCAGTCCGTTTCAGCTTCGTGAGGAAGAAGAGCCGTTGTTGGGCTTTCTTCACCAGGTGGGAGGTGTGCACAGACTAGGAGAGGTCGAGGAGATGTGAATGCCCAGGAACTTAATGCTGTACTCAGCCCATGTATGGAAAGAGGCGTGTGTTCAGTCTTCCTGGACCTCCTGTGGTCCACTATGACCTCCTTGGTGTTAATGAAGAGGTTATTCCTGGAGCACCACTGTGTCAGACTGTGGACCTCTTTTCTGTAGTGGGTCTCATCATTGTTGGATATGAGACCCCCTGCTGTGGTGTCCACAAACTTCACAAGCATGTTTGAGGGGTGGATAGCAGATCAGTCCTGTTGGAAGAGGGTGAAGAGAGAGAGAAATAATTTGCCACAGTAAGAGACGCTTTGTTTTCTCCCACCAAATTTTTCTGACAGCAGCAGTGCAACAGGCTGTTGTTGTTTTTTTACCGTTTTTGTTTCCTTCATCAAAATTATCACCACCATTCAGGAAATCTCAGATAGTTCCCAGTAATGGTGTATTGCAGAAAGCACTTGTCTTTCAGACAAACAGGATTACTTTTGCTGTGTCTGTGATTCACACACAGATTTAAACACGAATGTGTACAGCAGGCATCATTTCAAAGTGGGCGTTTGTGGAGAGAGTTGCTGTTTGCTAAGCGGCTCAACTTGAGTACCAAATCTTCCTTTGAAGAGAGCTTTGTGGAATAAAGAGATGTAAAATTACTGCTTTTCACCAGTTATACACAAACAAAACCTCCAGTAATTGTACCATCCTTTCACAGAGCACGCCATACTTTCCTCGGGTAATAAGTTTGGAACCATCTGTTGACGGAACAAGCTAAGGGGAGCCATATAAAATAATATCCTCTCCCTAACAGCAGCATTATAATATCAGGTGATAGAGACGCATCCTGGTTGACTAAGGCTTTGCTTCAAGGAGATAGATTCCTGTAGAGAGAGAAGAGAGTAAACAACTGTTGCTGTAAACTTCAGTGACGGCACTGGGACACTACATCATTTCCATTATTAAAACTCAACAATCGGTTGCATGCCGTACCCACAATGTGGTTTCACCAAAAAGGATCCATTAGCTTCAAAGGAACAAGCAAATGTAAGAGACACCTATAGCCCCTCAGAGGGGGATACCCCCCAACAGCCCCCAGGGTGCAGCAGTGGGGGCCGGGGCAATCCATTAATCATTAAGAGGCTGCAATATATTGCTCTGTAGGATTTATTCAAGACCTTTCAATAGAAAAAAATGTTTTTTCTTTCATTAAAACTAAAAACTGACTTTTCATTCGATTAATGCAGCGGAGGAAACCATGGCATTCACAAAAACTAACATAGTGTATTTAGAGCCAAGCTTTTGCCACCACATGTTTTAATATCCCACCTGAAATGCCTTTCTATCAGTTTTTTTCTTAATATAATTTAAATTTTCTAGTTTTAGAACCAAATTCTGAAAACTGAATAATAGCAACGTTCCGTTTTACTTAAAAGTGCCTTTCAGAACCCTCAAGGACACTGTGCGGAACAAGCAGCAGAGAAGCAACTGGAGAATAAAAAATTTAAAACAGCTTTTTTGGACAGCGGGTTACATAAATATTCTTTAAATCATGAATACGCAGCCAGCATGAGGTCTCCCAGACAGACCGTGTAAAAGGAAAAGCTTCGTGGAAGAACACAGATGATTGCAACATTTGCTCTGGACATCCTGCTGAGCCGACTACCTGCTAACAAGACAAACAAATGAACAAGTGTGCTTACTTCACATGCAATTGCAGTGATTGTAAACACTGCTGGCAGGACACTAGTCTTAGACCTTTCTCTGCTGATCTTTATTAAGATACAAACTTTACGATGCGTATATATGTGGTATTAATATTACTCCAGAAAAGGTCTTTTATGATCATTTGCACCCTCAATTATTTGCAGAGCTGATTTCATTGCAACAGCAGGAACTTTAATTTTGCCAAAACCTATAAAGAAACCTAACATTTCTTTTGATGAGAAACTGGACAGGATTTGAAACAGATCTTGAAACTATTTGTAGGTGTCTTTATTTACTTATTTCTCTATGTTTTCTGCATGCATGAGGAGAACATTTTAGTGTCTGTAAGTAAATCCTTTGGAAACGTATCCACAGACGTCCACATCGAGGATTCTATGACAAACAAGAAACACGTGCAGCTTGTCCTGCCTCAGCAAACGCTGCTCTCTTCAGGACTGGATGATAAACTTTAGTTACTTTACACAGAAAAAAAGCTGCAACTTTTGCTTTGAAAGGCAGGAGCTTGATGACTGCTGTGTGTGTAATGGTGACAGACATATATCTGTCTTTAGGAACATGATCATGAATAGATCAGTCAGATTGAATGATTGAACATCTGTGTACATCAGTTTTCATTTATTCTAATTTTAGGTCTTGACTTTGGCTGCGCCATCCTTACACATGAATTATGTGTTTTATTCCATCTCTGGCTGTATGTTTAGGGTCTCTGCCCTGCTGGAATGGGGACCTCCCATTCAGGGTTTCAGCATTTTTACAGTCCTCTGGAAGTTTTGTTCCAGATAAGTGAGCATAAAAACTAAACGCTGCTTCTCTATGCGTGGTTGTGGGTATGCAGAGTAGGCTGGAGCCAGAAGATCAGAGCACCTTTTCCCACCTGTTTGCTGGATCCTCCAACCGGCTTGTGAGAAACTGTTAATGGATTTTAACAGTATGCAAAATAACTTTAACTTTTGTTTTTGTAAAACTATTCCTTCATCAAAATTATGGACTAAGTGGTGTTTTGCTTGATTCGTGCATGTCAGAGTAAACCTTGTGAATTCAGCTCTCTGAGCAGCAGCCCTCCCTGTCCTAGAAAAGGAGTGGTTCATTAAAGGTGTATGTAGAGCGTTGATTACCCACCACCTCCAGGAAGCATTCACCTTGACCACACCTCCCCTGGCCAGCAAAACAGCCACTTTCCCCAACGACTGAGTGTTGATGTGAGACAGAGCGCCATCATTTCTGCTCAAAGTGAGGACGGAGGCTCTTTTAGCAATTAATCTGCACAGCGGCAGCACCGGTTCTTTTTTTTAGCTATATATAAAATGCCTAAGTGGTGAAAATGTGTTTCCGGCTGCAAGAGGTGTCGGACTTTGTTCAGCCTTCCTCAAGAAGAGACTAATTGCTGGAAGAGGTTGGATTTTATTTTTGAGAGCACAAAACAAACCCGTGGGCTCGTGTTTCTCTGTGATCATCACTTCAGTAAAAACCATACCAGTAACGGTGATGCCGAACATGGTAAAGAGTAGGGTTGTCAAAATAACCAATGCCTCGATGTTTGAGAGCAACATAGAAATGTCAGAAAAGCTCCTTTATCTGCGACAGTGAAGTCGTAAAGCTCCTGAACAACATATGCTAACGGCAGCTGTTATTAGCTTGACGGAGATGGAGCTCAACGACAGGGTTGTTGCTTTAAGCTTCTCCACAGCCCTCTTCTGGACCTGTCTGCTGTGTTCCTTGGTTTTGGCCTTGTAGTTCGTTCACTAATGTTCGCTAACAAAACTCTGAAGCCTTCAATTGACTAATTAGGATACTACGAGAAGCTGTGGTTTCACTGGACTATAACTAGGGGCGTCAGAGTTATGGAGACTAAATACAAAGACATGCCACTGCTTTCAGATTTGTATTTATAAAAACCTTATAAATTACATTACCTTCACCTTGACAATGCACAATGCTGTTGTGGGATCACCTAAATCCTGAGAGAACACACTAAGGTCTGTGTTTGTACTGAAGCAAAATATAGAACCAAGGGCTGGGAATTTAATGTGTCAATTTTAAATAATTCATTACAGAAAATATAATGCATTAAAGAAACAGGTAAGAAATTCCTTTAATGTCCCACAACGGGTAAATGGGTGTGTGACAATAGCAAAGACAGACAGTTACAGTTTTTAGTAATGAAAAAAAAAAAAATCTGATCTAAGGTTAGTTCTAACACAGGATGAATTTATCACAGAGAACAAAATAAAAGTAAAAACAAACTGCAGAGTAAGTACTGATATGTGTAATATTAATAATACGGCATATTCAAATAGAAATGAAATGTGGAAAAACAAACATTGGAAAAACACCAGCTTATTTACAGAACGATATAAGATAATATGCATGACAGTACAGCAGCATCTCACAGCAGCTCAGGCGTGTGTGAGTGTACCTTAGCCTCTGAGCGACAGTGCAAACAATTCACGATCAGATCAGAACCGGTGCAACCATGAGTTATTGAGTCTGTTGTTAACAGCAGACATGATACAGTTTAGAAATATTCTAAAGCAGCTGATGAAGACCTGCAGAAGTGTTTCTTTGAGAATCTAGTGCATTTACTTGAAGTGCTTGATTTAAACCCATATGCTGAACCCATTTGCTACACTGTGGATATATAGTGAAAGCGTGAAAACTATTAAGCAAAAGTAGATATAATTATGTAGCGAACCAAAACCCACCTCCTTCAGAAATGCCCCCCATCCCAGAATCCCATCCCGCTCCTTTTTATTTTGACTTATTTATTCATTTTGTGATTACTGCTTTGCACACTCTTGGTGCCTGGCATCATCTTCTCTAGGCTCTGTCAGGATTCTCACCTGAAACAGATTTCTGAAAGAGTTCCCAGCGGTAGTAAGAAAAATAACAACAAAGCACTGAATAAGAAGGTCTTTCTAGACTTTGACTGCTCATGTGTGTACCCTCCCTCTCTTGTGTTGTTTGCTGGTGGCAGGGAGTTTGTGCACCGACGCCGGCATTTGCTTCGTTTGCTTAGAGATTCTGCCTCGAGCCCCGTGAAGCTTAACTGCGAAATAGACAGATGGCGCTGCGCTCTGGTTTCTAAACAGCAAGTAGACAACGCCGGCGTTTTACCTCTAAAAAAGTGATCTTTCTGGTGCTAAAACCAACATCACAACAAAACCTGGCATATTGAGTCAAACAGGAAGAGAAACCAGCTCTGGTAGGAGTTTCTGACAGCACCCAGTTTTCAGGGAGCAGCCTGGGGCTTGAGGAGGAACCTGGTGTCCAGTCTGACACGTTGCTTTCCGCTCGCTCCAATTGCGCTTTGCTCAGCGCAGCGCCCAGCTGCTGTTGCACAGAGCATGCAATACAAATGCATGGGATTTAAAGTGCAACAGGGCCGGTGCAGTATTAGCTGCGCAAGCCCCATGGCCATGTTATGTGAACAAACAGCACTGAGAACAGGAGCTAAAGGAGGTTAAAGACCTCCCAGATGATGGTTATAGTACTTCAGAGGCAAAATATCTGTTGTTGAAGAAGATGTGATGAAGAGAAAAGAATACAGCTGAACGTGTGTCAGCGTTGTCCTGCTTTTGATCCAGAAAGTTTTTGTTTTATTGCCTTTTTGCTCAGACTGAAGGGGGAGGTATTAGGAAAAAGATTTGAAAAATACAGCGACTGTAAAGCATGACATTGTTGACCCGTTCTACATTCAGAACTAAATGAAAGAATCCATAATCTATAAAACCTACAGGCATTTAACTTTTTCCCAACATAGCTGCAGGGTTTCATCTTGAATGTCTGCATCCGGATCCACAGCAAAAAAAAACAACAACGCCACAACCTTCTAGTTTCCCCTGAATGTAGGTAGACGTTGCTATCATAACCCACTTTATAGTTCTGTTTATTTGTTTATTGATTTATCATCCAAATTTATTGGAATTGAAACACTTTTTGTATTGTGTCAGCTATTGGTGTAATTCTAAGATATTTGATCCAAAAGTGTTTTATTGCGACTAATTAATTACACAGCCTCAGATTAATTGGATTTTGAAAATTATAATCACATCCCTCCACTAATGGAAACATTTAAACGGATGTAGATGCTTTTAGAAGGTACAGTAAGTAACCCCCGCCACCACCCCAAATATAAAAATAAACAGTTTATTTAAGCCAATAGCACATTTGAGTATTAATGACATAGAAATGCTGCACATATTTATAGGTTTACCCATTTCTCTGACTTTTAATTAAAGGTAGGACGTCTGTACACTGATTGAAGTCAACCAGCTAGTTGACTGAAGATCACTAGTAAGGACTAATTAAGTAGGAGCCCAGAATCGTTTTTCTGTTTGTCTCTGTCTGAAGACTCCCACACAAACACCGTGATGCTTCCATTCACTTATTCACTGAGAACCAGGAGCAGAAATGAGTCTGAACAACTCAACACTATGTTCGCATGACAATAACAGGAGTGCCAGCAGAAATAAGTTGAATTTTCTGCAGACATTTTTAATTAGCTGTATAGATAGAAGCCCTGCGGGACTCCGCAGCGTCAATCAGCAGGGATAATCATTCAGGCCGGACCGAGAGACAAAGCTGGGTTGCTGTTTTTATTCCTCGGCACCAGAGCCAACCTTTTTATTGGTACTCTAGTGCTTTCACGGCATGAGAGTTTTCATGGTGAGATGACCTCTGTTCGTCGTCCTCACCTCCAACACCTGGCTCCTCAGCACATTTCTAACATCTTAAAATATGCTCGGTAGCTCCCCTGGCGCTGCCCTTTCCTGCACCACATGCTCTCATACTGTATCTGGTATATCATACCAGTGAGATGTTCATCAAAAGTACTTCTGTCTCCGGGCGCTGCTGCCATATCTGCACCAAGAATAAGTTACAACACAGGCCCTTTAAATGCAATTATAGGACTAAGTCAACTAAAGTTGGAGTAGTTTCTCTCTGACGTAACACCTAACTCAGTCTACACGAGTCTCTGATGACTGTAGGTGCAGATGGTATGTAGCAGCAGCCTTTACAGCAGTTATGGGAAGAAATCCACATTTTTAAGAGTGCCTATTGTGTTTCTGAGCTTGATGTTTTCTCGTGCATCTTTCGGATTAAAAAGTAATTTATATTTCCTTAATGCCAAGTTGAACAGATAAAAAAGTTGATTCATTTTCTCCTGAGAGCTGAGGCCGAGCTTTCCCTGATTCCTACATTGATTTCAGCGGCTGATAAGCATTGAACCATGGGAAAGTCCGATCTATAGGGGCAGCAAGCTTTACTACCGAGACTGGCCTGCTTCATCCTCCTGTCCCTTGTTGTTTGAACATCACTCTCCTTTTGTCTGCATCCTATTTACCCTCATTTTAGTTTTTATTGTTCTTTTCTGTCTGCCTTTTACAACCACAGACTTTAATGTGAGGTGAAAAACTGCCGATCTTTGTTCACCAGTTACGGAGATGCTAGTGAAATGTGGCAGATTCAGGTTAACTGCTGAGAAAAAGAGCTCATAGCTGGACTTTCTAACCAGCAGACAACATATCATTAACTAAAGTTGGATTATATTGTATTTAAGATTGTCCAGTTAAATATCTCCTCAAAATTAGGCTTTTAAAGGAGGGATTTCTGAATCCCATAATATCCAAATTTCCCTATTGTATCATCCAAAAAATGGTTGGTGATTTATTTATTTGCTCAGAAATTTGGTGGTTTTAACCAGAAGTTGCAGGAGCCTGATCAGTCGTTTCAATCGGCCTTTTCAACAACATGATGGTCTTTGTAGACTTCCCTGAACCTCTTCCACAGGATGAAATTAGAAACGTTAACATGTTAAAGTCATTCTTCAGAATAATCTTCCTATCAGTGGGTTGGGTTGATGAGTTTAGACACAAGAGAACCAGCTTTTTACTGAAAATAAACTACGTTCAGCACCATGTTGGTTCCTTCAGTTTTTTTTTTCATATAATGAGAAAATAGAAATTTTTGAAATAGCTTAAATTTTATTGTTAGTGATGTGCTTTCTAATGAATAAGTGCTTTTTAAAACAACAATGCTATTAATTTATTTCTGCATGTATTATCTTTGTGATGTTTTGGGTGAGTGAAATGCATCTGTGTCATGTAACCTTTCTATCCTAGGCAAATTTTTCCCAAGGGAGACAAATCAAGAGACTTAACTTTGACAAAATATTGATCATAAAGTCCATTTAGGTTGGCCTTTTTTATACACAAGAATCGTTCTTGCTATCCAAATTCAACCGTTTGTTTTTTTATTAGAGACTCACTGGATTTTTTTAAATTTTTTTTTCATACTCATTATGCATGTGGTGACAGTGAAAAAAGAAAAAAAGAAAAGAGGCTCACTGGATTTGATGTGGAGTTCTGGTGAGTAAAATATGACGTTAGAGTCCTTTGAAAACATGTCTTCAGCACAAAAGCAGAAAAACTAATACGTAAGCGAAGAAAGTTGTGTGTATGTAAACCAAAAACAGGTTTCAATTTTATAATTGTTGATGTTTTACTGAAGAACAATTGTTCGTTTTACAGTTATAGAAGAATTATGCCATTGTTCCTCAAAACAAAAGCAGTAAATTAATATAAAAATCACCGTGTTGGATTTTGCATCTAAACTTTCACATTAGAGTCAGCAGTCTTTTTTCTCATTATTTACTGTGACATACCTGAGAGTTATGCTTGCATGCTATGTAAGATTAAAGTATAAAACACAACCCAAGATCATGTTTAAAACATGAACGTTCCACGTTGATATCAACTTATAAACTAAGGCAATGTTCTCGGTTCCCTCTGCATACATTTCTCATCCATTAATGTATCCTGTGAGCATCGGAGTGTTGTTTTAATGTCATGGTTGTACTGACCTAGCCTGGATTTGTGGTGAAGAGTGCCAATTATCCTCACCAAAACATTGTTTATTAGAGCTGGAGGTATTGCAATTTTCATGAAATTGGAATAAATGATAGAGATGCACAGAAAATGCATATGTGGAAGCAAGTGTGAGCCTATAAGCAATCTGGGCCTAAGCAGCAGAGGCGGGGGGGTCCTTGCTGATGGGTCTCAGCAGAACTTCAGTTGTTCTTCTCTGGAGCTGGTCCACTGCGCAGCTTCATTTGTAGCATCAACTGTCTGAACGCACAGCTTGTTAGCAGCTCCGGGCAAGCGGGTCTGCTGCTGTGCAACGGGGACGCAAGCCGTGAAGCAACAGGCCCTTCGGCACCACCGGCACCACCGGCCCCGGCCTTAATGGTCATCACAGCAGACAGGTCAGACACTGGTTGGAGGGGCAGAGCGGGAGGCGAGGGAGAGCTTTGGAGAGGCGAGAGACATGGAAACTATGAAGACGGAGACACCGGCAGCAAGCCATATCTTTGATGGTGTTAAAAAACAAAAATGAAAACAAAAAGAAAAAGACATCCAGGGCTTTTCTGTCTATCAACATTCTGCTGTGTGCTGAAAAGTTTCAGAGAGCTGTCAAATTAAGGTGGGCTCTGGGATAAAATGTGCTGAGGAAGAATATGAAGATAGTGAATTTCGACAGTGAGAGTTTTCTCTATTGGCTCCAAGTTGCTGTGGATGACTTCATATAGGGTCAAATGTTTTGAATGACGGTGGGAGCAAACATGAAGTGTCCTGAAAGAAAAATATGTCTTATGATTGGTTTTGGCTTAATTATTGAAGTCAAAGTGAGTTGTCAGAAAGTATGTACACTCTTCCTGGTTTCTTCTTTTTGCTTTTTTGTCACACAAAATGCAATTTTTTTCAAATGATGAACTACTTTGAACCACAGTAAAACTATTACCCACAAATGGGAAAAATGCATGGAACAGTAGGCAACCTTCCCAAAAACACCCGGCTTACTAAAATCATTCAGAACGATTCATCCAGAAGGTCCTGGAAGAATCCAGGAGTACCTCTAAAGCTCTGCCTCAGGTACAGTAAAAGTTCAAGATTCAACAATAGAACAATAGAACAATAGAAAGGAAACTAGGCAGAAATGTCATTCATAGGAGAAACCACTGATGACCATAATTACCTCCTACATTTGCCAAAAAAAACCATATTTTTGATCCCTAAGACATTCTGGAAGCATTTTGTAGACCGACAAGACAGCAGCAGTACAATTAGAAGCACCTATCGCCAAACTAACACAGACGTGGCTCACAAGGCACATACTCCCTCCTTCCATTGCCATCTCCGCCCTCAGACCTAAATCCTGGAAAGTTTTGAGGCGACCTGAAGAGAAGAGAGCATGAGAAAGAACCCAGAACTCTGGACGATCTAGAGATTGGGCAACGAGGAATGCCCAAAGATGCTCAAATGTTGCCAGGTGGGGAATCCGGCTCCAGGAAAGTAAAAACCCCGCCTGGTTTGCCTTCATCCTGTTCACTTAACCAGATGATTTTAGTCCCTGTCTATGCCCTGGAGCTGGCATTGGAAATGGTTGGAGCTAATCTCTTTTTACTTCTGATCCACTGGCAAAATGAGGTACCAAGTAATGAAAGGAGGCGTGAAAAGAATAGGAGCCACATGAGTAAACAAATTTGTCATGTGGCCCAGATTAATATGCAGTTTTGCCACGTGGTGGGGGTTGTTGATGTGGGCATGTGTGTGTGTGTGTGTGTCTATCATAAGGATGAACGGCGTGTTTACTGGCGTTCTGAGTGAGGCCGGGGATGTCAAATTTTCTGATGACCGTGTCATGTCATGTCCCATCATGCTGTGCATTGCATTAATTGTTTGGGGCTGGTCAGTCTGAGTCTCAGTCGGTGTTTTAACCTTCTGCACTCTTGGTTGGTCTTTGGGTTTTGGAGCTGAATGAATGTGGCGGTGCTGATCCAGAAGTTGCCTGGAGTTGGTTTGGAGCACGGACCGGACATATGGCTTCTCAGAGTTTAGCCCTCAATTCCACAACGAGTTTTGTTGCAACGCCAGGTGTTTTAACTTTTGTACCTATTTGTATCTGCAAATTCTTTCTATTTCCGGTTTCTTCCCTGAGACAGTGAGAGCAAGTTCTCACAGCCGGGTCTGATCTCCACTTTTCCATTACAAACACGGAGCTTACTGTAAGAAAAAAAGCTTTTCTCTTCCACTTTTGTGACTGCTGCTTTTGTGTCTCATCTTTTTACCTGTGGAACGTGGACGATTCAAAAGGAGTGCAAACCGCTTGCAGCAAACAGTGTTTAATGTCCACCAGTTAGTAACGGCTTCTTCAGACGATAAGCATTGTTAGGATGGGGGCGTGTGAGGTTACTGTGATTGGTTACGCACATTCATACATTATTACGAGCATATGCACAGTTAATTATGAACACAGAGGAAATATTTACTGCAAAATGTTACATACTCATCTAAAACACCTAGAGGTAACACATCATACAAAATCAAACTGCAATAGATGTCTATTAGGGAAGCACTTCCTTAGCAGACTCTTCTTCTGCAGTTATTTGTTAAATATAAATTCATCTGTATTGGCATCCATATGTTCTTGACATCCACATTTGACAGTTGACTGAGTAGGAAATGTATTCCATTTGTTTTCCTGTTCCGTTACGTTGGTCCAAACTCAATTGATAGCTGTTAGATTTGTTTCTATGGACTAATGGAGTTATTGTTGAGTGGTTTGACATATTCTGGGGGTTAAAATAGTCCTAATCACTTGTAGAGACTAAAATAATGCATTTGATGCTGCAATAAACAGAAAGCAGGAACACAAAGAGGGAGATAGGAAACAGTTTGTTTGTTTTTTGAGGAAGACTGAACCCAAAACTGAAGCAAACAGCATCTTTTCACAAAGGCAAACTGTTTGACCCACTTAGAGATGAGCTCTGAATGCAGAGGACCTCTCCTCTGTGTTCTCTGTTCTCTTAGCTTCAAAGTTCCCCTCTCATTACTCCCATTTGAACCGAACAAGACACTGTGCTGACTCGCCGCTCCAACCGGGCTTGTTTGCAGCTGTCCGCCGAGTCCAGATGGAACAAAATACAAGGCCAGCGATTTCAGTAGGGTCCTGACTTCACTTTGAGGATTCTTCCTGACTTCAGGAAAAAACACTGACACTGCAAATAAATGCTTAAGTACCAAATTTTTTGGTGGCAAGAGTGCAGTGACAGATCTGTTGGATCAACCAATTAAGCCAGAAATAGAAAGAGAAAATCAGCTGCCTTACTTGTCCTAAATGGGAAATTCAAGACAATATCCACCTGGAGTTCAGCGTTCAGGTGGAGTTAACAACCACAGGTTGCTAAAACACATTAAGTCCTATTTAAAGCCCTCTAACATGCTGAGATTGGTTGCAGAGATGGAAACAAAAGGATGGGAGACAGAGCAGTGGGGATGTAAAATGGAGCATCTCTCAGGGGAACATGGGTGAATATTCACATGGAACAAAGGAAACCTAAAAGAGATTGTAAAATAAATATAAAAGTCATTAGCAATGAAGAAATGGCTGCTAATAATAAGTTATGAATTCCTACGGTTGGTAAAGGTCCCTCAGAAGTCCTGCTTTTGGGTGCAAATATGAAAGTGTCACGGTTACTGACTGAACAGGCCAGAGCAGGTTACATGAGTTTGAAATGTGCATAAAAGCAGACTTGGAAAACTATAACCAGGAAAATCTGGCTTTTCAGATATTTATAGTGTTTGGAATCACCGGTGCAGAGCTGCAGACTGAGCCGGGGGATGAAGTTGTATTCCAGCTTGCTAGGAGTACACGACAGCACCTGTATATGTATATTTATTGCAACATGAACTCATCTGTTTAATGTTTTGCCTCATTTGATTCCTGCAGACATGACTAAAAGGTCGAAATGCTTTCTTGCAGTGATGATATTCTGATACTGAAGGTTGTACAATGATGAGTTTCAGGTGTTATTTTCCCAAGTCTTTCCGAAAGCACAACTTCAAGAGTTTAGCAGCTCAGAGCTGTCGTCATCACATTTTGTAGTTTTTAAATTCTCCAACTTTCACTATTGGGTACAGGTCAGGAATGGAGGAAGACTCTCTTCTTTTTGAGCCGTGTGTGAAATATCCAAACAATGTAGTGTTCCATCATTTCTTTATCTGTTTAAAGTCGACAAATGCTGAGTTGTTTCCCCAGCTGTGGTGTATGAAGGAGTCCACGGCACAAACTTTGGGGGGACTTAGAGTTTTGAAGTTGGTTTCCGATAGAGGAACATGAGCATAAATTCCTAATGAATTTTACACACAAAGAATGAAACGTGTTTATAGTTAATATGCTATCTCGATTACGAAGTTAGTTCCACAGTAGAATCAGGAAAGAGCAGCTGAAAGCTCTTAATCCAATTGAAATCCAGTTTATCTCAGTAAAACCTAAATTAGGTTGCAGCTGTCCTCTCCTACAGCTGTCATGTCTTAAAATAGGAGATTCAATTCAATTCAATTTTATTTATATAGCGGCAATTCATGAAACATGTCATCTCGAGGCACTTTACAAAGTTAAGTTCAATCATATTATACAGATTGGTCAATAATGTTCCTATATAAGGGAACCAGTTTATTGCATCTAAGTCCCGACAAGCAGCATTCACTCCTGGAGAAGCGTAGAGCCACAGGGAGAGTCGTCTGCATTGTCCATGGCTTTGCAGCAATCCCTCATACTGAGCAAGCATGAAGCGACAGTGGGAAGAAAAACTCCCCATTAACGGGAAGGAAAACCTCCAGCAGAACCGGGCTCAGTGTGAACGGTCATCTGCCTCGACCGACTGGGGGTTACAGAAGACAGAGCAGAGACACAACAAGAGAGACAAACAAGCACAAAAGCACACATTGATCCAGTAATCTGTTCTACATTAGATGGTAATAGCAGTCGAGCCGTCTTCTTTGGATGATGTCACAGTTAACAGAACGCCAGACCAGGTGTACCTACTATGAAGATAAAAGAGAGAGAACAGAAAGTTAAAGCAGAAATGATGACAAGCAATACATAATTGAAGAACAGTAGAACTCTATAGAGTGAGAAAATTAGATCCTGATGTCCTCCAGTAGCCTAAGCCTATAGCAGTAAAACTATAAAGGTAGCTCAGAGTAACATGAGCCACTCTAGTTATAAGCTTTGTCACAAAGGAAAGTTTTAAGATTAGTCTTAAAAGTAGACAGGGTGTCTGCCTCACGGACCAAAACTGGGAGTTGGTTCCACAGGAGAGGAGCCTGATAGCTAAAGGATCTGCCTCCCATTCTACTTTTAGAGACTCTAGGAACCACCAGCAGACCTGCAGTCTGAGAGCGAAGTGCTCTGTTAGGAACATACGGGGTAATCAGAGCTCTGATATATGATGGAGCTTGATTATTAAGGGCTTTATACGTTAGAAAGAGATGACAGTCGATAGCATCTAGTCATTAACTTTGCTGCAATCCTTCATACTCATTATGCATGTGGTGACAGTGGGAAGGACAACCTCATTTTAACAGGGAAGAACCCAGTAGAATCCACCTTGGCTGCAATCAACAGATGACAAAAGTTAAATCCATGAATTTCTGGGTTCCCACAGAAAAGAGTTAAAGCCACTGCATAACATAACTGCAAAAATCCAGATATAGCTTTCGTTATTTTAGATTTTCCTTCCAAGCATCCAGACCTCGCTGTAATCATCAACGATGTTCCTGAATAATTGTTTCCCAGGGTTTCTGATTTTTTTTTTCCTTTTACAGTTTACTTTGGATTTTGGGTCCTTCTTCTTTATTTTTTTTTCAGTACAGTTCTTGCTGCTCTATATTTCCAGAGGAATGTTTTTTTTGCCGTGAAAGCCTATGAAAATTAGGAACCCTAGCAAATAATTTGCTATGCTGGTACTGTGAGTTTTTCCATGACTGAAATGGATCTAGGGTTTCGTTATGAACATTTCTCCAGAGTTTCCTGGCCATTCAACGCCTTTCTTGCTGCAGGCGTTTCGTTGCCTCCCATTACATCACTTAGCTCACTCTGGCACAACATACCTTTCTTGTTATTTGTTTATTTTGATGCTTAATACGGTTGGGTTTGTCTTAACGGGATGCCAGCATTGTTACTGTTTGAAGACATCACCTGGCCACGACGCACCACAGCTTCACGTTCAGTTTAGACACAGTGGAGATATTTTTTGGTGGTAAACAAAGAGCATAAAAAGCTGCAAATTAGACATTTTAAATCCCCTTGAGGCAGTTTGAATATTCCGACTGATAGGGAGGCTTGTTTACCGAAAGACAAACCCATAGGGAGCAGTTAAATTTCACTAATTAGTTATTGGCAAATATGATGAGGTTGTCTGCAGTGGCAATGATAATTAGTTTATCTCAAGTATATTTTTTCTCTGTTGAAAATGAATTTTAAATGTCTGTTATAATGCCATCATTTAATTTCAGACATTTGTTTTCTTCATAGGTTGAGGAATTGACTCTTATTCCTGAGCAACTGTCACCTAAACAGGCTCGAAGACCTGCTGCTGGTTTAATAAGTCTCCTAAAACCAGTTGTATAACAAATACTTTGCAAAAGAGTGAAACATAAGGTCCCATCTTCTAAAACATGAGACTCTGGCCCTTAAGGACTGGAACCACATAATCTACAGAACTACAGCCAGCACCTTCCAAAACAAAACAGTCCAAAGCAAATCCCTCACAACACCAATATAGCCTCCATTGACTATGTCTCAGTCCACCCTGACTTTCTCATAAACAAGACGCCAAGATACTTGAACTCTTCCTGCTGTATGCAGGGATTCATCTGTGGCCCACAGAGGGCATTTCAACCTCATCCTGGCCAGCCAGATCGATAATGTGTAATTCTTTCCGTTCTCCAAATGATCAATCTGGGTCCACGCCCAGCGAATCCATTCAGGGAAGGGAGGGACATTCAGAAAAACTCTACACCTACTGCCCGCCTACTAAAGGTTGGTTTTAGCCATTCATGGTATGAAAAGAAAATAGAAGCAGCAGACGCTGGTCGAGGCAGCTCTTGCTGTTCGTCATTCAAAGAAGAAATGGTGGGATCTGACCCAACAGAAGTGATAGCAGCAGCTACGCGTGGGTCCTCCTGCGCTGCCATGATAATTTGGGCTCGGCAGCTTTTGCTTTCTTTGCAGCTGTGTGTCCCGCCTTAAACCATAATACGGTACCGTGATTGGCCCGAACCGTTTTGGATTTGGGCCTGAACGACTGAGATGGGAGCAGGACAAGATGGATCCTCCTGTGTTTTTGAACACACAAATACTGGCAAGGTTATGTCAACTTTTGACCGGCTAAAAACCACAGCCTCTGGTTCTGGAGTTTGCTTGTTCAACCATGCAATGACTTTTTTTCCAGGTTTGGTTTGAGAACATGTATTTTTTGGTTAGTTGTCTCATACGTCTCTGTGCTGGACCTGTGGTGTACCTGACCAGGGTCCCGCACAACGACTGCTGGACAAAGGTACCAACCAAAAAATAAATGAATGGGTCACCTTTCTATAGTTTTTGGGGATTTTTGTTAAGAACTTCAACGACACGTTTCTATTTTAATCAATGTAGAGAAGTTGTAGATTCTGGACAAACTTCAGGAATGAATTTGATCTTAAAAGCTTTTCGATAAGCACGTTGGGAGAACTCTGGTGACTGAGAGCACACTGTGGAGGAAGTTATCCTTATCTACAATCTTTTAATCGGCTGGACCAGACTGTTAATTAGGCCAATTTAAGTTCCAAATCATGCAGCAATTAGTGTCATATGCACAAAGTAAGTTTTGCAGAGTTCATCTTTAACCCCCGTCATTCAGTCGCTACTGCTTTGCTTCATAAAAACACAGAGAGCTCATGACAGTGGAGGTTAAAGAGCACAGAAATTAAAGCATTTTGAAAGGTGAAGTTAGTTATTTGACATTTACAGAACATTTAGTAGAGTTGGAGCATGTAGATTAAATGTTCAGGTAAGAGAAATTTGTGTCCGCAGTATTGTCTACAGACAGTAATCTCAGTCAATTAGAGGAGCGAATTATAGTTAATTTTTCTGACTTCCAAGGTAACAGGAGGTTATATAAATCTATAATTTAATATAAGAAACTGCCTGTAAAAAAACCTGAGGTGACCACCAGATCTTGATTGGCCAACAGATGTTTCAGGTGTCATCAGATTGGATGGACTCCTGCATGTTCTATAAAGAGTGTAAGACCTATTTATCTCATGTATTCAGACAGAGCAGGTTATAAAATCCTGCAATATAAGGCATAGCTCAAAAATAAAAAAAATTTTTTTAGTGGAACCAAAAATTAATGGAGACACATTATACCTCCCTTTGAAAGGTATAAGGTACTCAGAGCAAGAAGCTGAGGGTTATGGGTCAGGAAAGCAAAAGTAATATAACCCTGATGATGACATCGCTTTTATCCACACCTGCAATGCGATGATGGATCAGCTTTATAACTTACTGCTTTAGTTTATTTTCACTAACAAGATTGACTAAAACTACCAAGAAAAGCACATTTCCAATGTGTGTAGAGAAGGGAACGATTGACAGCACATTAAAATATCTAATACTGTGTTTAGGGCTGCACTTAACATGTAAGGCTAGAATTTTAATAAAGTAAATAGAGAAATAAAAAGGGCCAAAGAGAGGGAGAGAGAGAAAAGGAAGTAAAAAGGTAAGTTGAATAGTTAGGTAAAGTTGGGTCTCATCAGCATAACAGAGAAATTGAATACTATAGTTTCTGAAATCAGAACCGATAAGGAGAAAATAAAGAGACAGTGTCTGAGCCCTGAGGAACACCACTGGTTAATAGAGAGGGTTTAAAACAATGCTGTGGATGTGCAAATGTCAGCAAAGGTCTGATGTTAATCTAGAAGGTTATATGTTGTTGATACCAGTAGAAGCTGCTGTTAAAAACTTTATGAATTTGTCAAGAGAAGTCAGATGGAAATGATCTGAGTCTGTGGCTCTCAGTAGAGCATTTGTAAAAATTAATTTCAACTTCATCATAAATGTCATTGTTTAGATGACTCTAAATGTGCTTATAATAAATTGTTCCATATTCTAGAAGTAAATGTTGAAATAATTCAGTTTCACATGAGCGGAACAGTAAATATTTGCAGCATTGTCCATCCTGTCTTGGAAAATGCTGCTGTCTCGTAATAAAAGATGAACCCAAGGTGTTGCTGCAGTAACATTTATTTGCTGTGGCGTGATGTTGACACCCTGCATATCTGACAGCTTCCATGGTCTCTGAAGTGTGGGGGGGGGGGAGTGGAAGAAGGACAAACGCAGGAAGAAGCGGTGGACAGTCAGCATATACATGAATAAACTGACCTAAGGCAAGAGCTCCCAAATCTCTGCCACCAAGGAGTGAAATAATACAGAGAGGAATATGTCTACGGTTGCTGACTACTGACTGTCCAGGAATAATATCAGCAGTAAAATCATTTAAATAGTTTTACTTTCTCTTATCAGGTCTCCTAGGTTTGACTATTAAGCAAGGAAATTAAATCTCATTGGCATGGAGTCCAACTAAGACAATCCATTATTACTGCAGTAAAGAAGGTAAATATTATGGTGGGTTAAAGTTGAAAACCCTCCTCTTCCCTTTGTTCCGTTTTGTACCGGACCGCCCTAAAGAAGAAGGAGGTTGCCTGCGTGTTTTGGTTTACAAAAGGGAAATCTGAAGATGGCATCACTAATTTTATTAAATCAAAACTGCATTTAGCATCAGTAGTAGACAGTTCACATTAATGAACTATAAACCTGTGTTTGTATGACCTTCAACCATTTGGATCAGTTGTATGGGTTCATGTGTGCAGTAGGTGAGTGTCTTAGTGCCGCCTGGAGAAGCAAAGCTGTTACGGTGGTGAGAGCGGCAGAAACCTTGCAGCTGATAGCGCCCAGGAGCAGCAGGGGGCCGGTGGGCTCCTGGAGGCCGGAGCATCCTCAGGAACACATGATAGCCATATGCCTGACACGGACTTTAGGTTGCAGCTTCCATCTCATTTTACACTTTTATAACTTAGGTTTCATGGTTAATCCCATTCACAGACTGCTGTTCTTTACGCCGGCTGCAGCCTCCATTTTCACTGGCAGCCATCTGGAAAGAGAAAAGGAGACATTATAAGCCTGATCCTGGGTAAGAGAGGATGTGGTATTTTATGTTAGTAAATAGAAAGCGTACGATTCTGATGTTTTATCCAGAATAGCTCCTAGATCCTAGTTCCAAAGCTTTAACACTGGAAGACCTCAATCCCATCACCCTAATCTTTGGCTCCCTCTAAATATTCTCTCTCAGATTCAAGTCAGAACTCCTGCCAGGCTGCTGTAAAATGTTACTATTTTTCAACTGAGATAAAAAGATCCATCCATTTTCCATACCTGCTTTTCCATGCAGGGTCTCAGTGGTGCTGGTGCCTATCTCCAGCAGTCAATGGGTGAGAGGCGGTGCGGACCCTGGTCAGGTCACCGGTTCATTGCAGGGCAACACAGAGACTTACAGGACAAACAACCAAGTATGCACAGACTCACATCTACGGGCAATTTAGAGTAACCATTTAACAGTCATGTTCTTGGACTGGTGGGGGAATCCAGAGTACCTGGTGAGAAGCCACGCATGCACAGGGAGAACATGCAGAATCCATGCAAATGAACCCAGGGGTTGAATCTGCAGGGCAGCAAAGCTACCAACTGTGCAGACCCAGAAAAAAAAAACATGTTGGTAAAAACTAAGACAGCTTTAAACCTATCTGCCAGGCGGGAGAATAATTTTGGGTTTGTGTGTCTACTGGATTTCTCATCAGTAACTTTGCACCCAAGAAAAACGGGTTCACCCGTAAGGTAGGGAAGATAATCGGTTGTTGACCCAGCTAACCTGGATAAAGGTTTTCATGGCTCTTCCACGTTTTAAAATATAACAGGTTGTTTATTGTGTTAATCACGATTAATACATTCTCACAAAAATCCTTGTGTAAAATGTGATTGAAAACCATTTCTGGAGTGATAAAATAAGACCTTGGAGGTGTTCTCGGTGCCTTAGCCAGCTGACCTGTTTAAATGTTGGGCCTTTTCTATTCAGAAAATTACAAAAATAGTTTAATTTAATGTATAAAATTTGAGGGAGGTAAAGCTTTTCACGTTAACCTTTTGCAACATTTTCATTAAAAACATGTTTTCACTGATGATTCCTACAAATCTTTTATCCATGTCGTGTTCCTTCACCTATTCTTCCTGCTCCGGGGAGATTTTAAGATTGTACTTTTGTGTGGTTTTTTGGTTCTGCAACCGGTGTCTAATTTTGCAAACCACCTGCTCCAGGATTTTAGGCGTTCCTGTCAGAGCCCGGTCCCATCTGCACCGAACATTACGCCAAAGCCCTTTGACTCTTGCAGTGAAAGCCACCACAGCTTATCCTTGAGAGATGTACATCAAAATAAAAACAGTTCATAGAAGCCGCTATAAAATCTGTACACTGCAGATGTCCTAAAGGTTTGCCACAGTGATTGTTTTGTGTGCTGAAGATTGTGTTCGAGGCCACAGAGACTGTTCAGAGTTATTTGGAGATTTGGCTACTCAACATTTATCTCAACAAGATCAGTTAAATTTCAGTGAAGCTGTGCAGATGCAAAAAATGTCAACATTAAAGGTTGCTAAATTGTCGCCTTTTTAAGCACCAGCTTGCTCCCATATAGAGCTGAATTATTATTATTTTTGGCCTTTTTTGACAGCGACAAGCAAAATATGTTGTTTTCCACGCTGCTCGTTATTATTAATATTATCTTATCAAAATGGCTTCAGAAAAAAGGTTTAAATGAAGAAAGATTTTAATACGTTTTCCAAAAGGAACATATTTCTAAAAAAAAGGAAAAAGTAATTCTATGCTGAAACTAAATGTGGTCGAAACAATAAACATAAAATAGAGTCAGTGATACAGGCCAAAGACCATTGTCTTGCAATTGGAAGGTTGTGGGTTTGATTCCAGCTTCCCCATTTACATGTGGATGTGTCCCTGGGCAAGGCACTTAACCCCAAGTTGCCTACTGGTCTGTGTATCCGTGTGTGAATTGCGTGCAATTGAGTGATGTGGCTTTAGAGAAGTGCTCTACAAATTCTCTATATGATCCATTTACGTGTTTAGTTTTGTTCCACTGCTGTTTCTGTTTCGACCTCATATGTAGTCTGCAGATCAATAACTGGTTGTTTCTTCATGTCCTGCAATACAAGGAGTTAGTTCATTTTCTACATAGAACCAATTTACCTGTAGGTGTGATAAAAAAAAAAACAAACAGAAAACCGACTGACCCAGCAATAATGACATCCATGCTGCATGTTCACAGAAAATTAATCACAAATTTAAAGGGACATGTTCAAAATAAGCAGTGTTGACTTCAGTCGGTGAGGTAATTGGATCTTAGACAGAACAGTAGTCAAACAGGAAATACGGGCCGTATTGAAGGACGAAAGCAGCAAATGTTTGTCCTGCTGGTTAAAACTGTGGAAAACGGGTCACTGCAGAATCTCTGTGGGAGACCGATGTCCTTTGATTAAAAGGTTGATTGGAATGAAAACGAAATATGTGAAGAAATGCAGAAAATCACAGACTGTTTACCAAAAATGTGCTCCAATAGCAAAGAATAACTAAAAGTCTCAGTAATGTTTGGCTCCAGGGTAATTAAAGGTCTTTAGTTACCTGTGAGTAATGAAACAATTAGATGATTTCTTTATGAAGCTTCTGCCAGCAGGTCCTAACAAAAAATGAAGAGCTGAATAGGTTATAATTTCTTAAGAATTTAATAACTGACCTAAAGCGAAATGGAGCAACATATTATGTAATGACAAAAGCAAGATTGCTCGTTTGATATAGACACTCTAAAGGGTTGATCCCCACAGTTTAACGAGGAACTGAGTCAGAATACCCAATATTCAAGGCGGACCAGATGTTGCTTTTTAAAGGTTTATTGTAAGATGGTTGTTTGACAAGACTGAACAGATGATGAGGAGTGAGACGGGCTGAACTAGTAGTGATGACAGAGGGAGACTGAGCAGGTAATGATGGTTGAAGCAACCTGACCAGATGATATAATAGCAGAGACAGGTGACCAGAATAAATGAATGTCCAAAGGAAATCAGAGCCAGCACTGGATCCACACAGGAAGGCAAAGAAGTAGCTGGTGCACACAAGCACTAGAAAGCTGGTCTAGTGAGGGCTGGACGAGCACAGGACCAACAGGCCATGCAAGGCAGACTTCTGAGGAACTCATGCAGGCGGAGAGATGAGACGTTCTGGCAGGGAGTGGTTGTGAGAGGCAGGTATAAGTAGCTAGAGTCCCAGGTGCCATGACTTGATGATAACTGGACAGCAGGTGAAGCTAATTAAGGTAACTAAGTAGTGGCTGAGAGGAGCATGGGATGAGGAAGGATCAATCAGCCCCAAAAACACAAACAAATAGCCCAAATCATGACGCACAGTCCCTGTGTATATTCTCAGTTATCCGGGTCATCGCAACAGCAAGCAGGTTTAAATCGAAGGCAACTGGACTTTTGTTCAGATTTTCTGAAGATGTTTCGACATCTATCCTGGAGTCTTTGTGAGTTCTGGTGGCTTTCACTGAACAACCTGAGGTTGGAGCGCTGCTGTTTTTAAGGACATGGAGGCCCATCCTCCTAGACGCAATCTAAGTCAGATAAAAATCAATGAACCTGTCATTGTCCTGGGTCTTTCTGTTACGTTAAAACTTAACTTTAGATTAGTTTATTTTTCATTACTGGTTAAGTGTGGGACCCTGTATGAGTTTTCTGACACTGTCACACCCGAATTTCTCCATTGTGGGATGATAAAGGTATTTCCTATCTGATCCTACCTTATTTCAAAAGAATAAGATCCTGAACAAGAGGCTTCCTCTGTTGTGTGATGGGACTCTGTCTTGGAGAGGAGAAGTAAGAAATAGGACATTTATTTTAATGTATTTCAGAGTTTTGTGTATGAATCACACATAAATGTATAGCTGTAGATTAGGCCTCACAAAAACAAAATCAGAAGGAGAAATATAATGGGTTCTGGGTTATATTCGATGTCCAGTAGCATTTTAATTCTCCCATCTCGCAAAATCCAATGCCATGCCAGCCTTCATTTATAGCCCACGGAGCAACTTCTCACATTTCTAGACACGTTACAAATTATAATAATTCAGAAATATAACAATTATGTATAACTACCACCCAGTTAAACTCCCCATGTTCCCAGAACAAGTCAACCCAATAGACGCTGGCAACTCACTGAAGAGTTGAGAGCCGAGTAAGAGCTTGCCTTTCTACTTCACCAGGGGAGGGAAAACAAGAGGCTAAATAAGCTTTGGCAGACAGAAAAAAGAAGACAAAAACTCTAAAAAAAGAAAGCTTAAGTGAAAAATTGCAGGATAAAGGAACCTATAACCCCTGCTTGTTTTTATAACGTCCTATTATTCCACTACGTTCCTGCTGTTGTGGACAACCAAACAACAACCTCTTAATGATAAGTAGTTCTTAGGCACAATATCTAGATGAAAAAAATCAAGAACAAGATACATCAACAGCCGTCAAGGACAATGATGACTTCACTTGGCTCCATAATCCTCCTTACATCAAATACTCACTTTGGCACAACACAGGTTTAAGGTTTTTTAGTTATATGTATGCTACTTCTGGTCAGTGTGAGCACATAAAAGCGATCTAAATGTCTCAAGACCGACCACCTTTATGTTTCATTTTTAAATCTTCCCAACCAATTATTGATGGTGTAACTTATTCTGATTCTCCCTGTGTTGGCAGTTTTTATGAATATCTTTGGCTAGATTTAATGTTAAGCTGCCTGTACTTTAGAACAATGTCTTCAGATTTGTAATTACATTGAAGGACCAAGGAGATCTGTAAATAGGTAATGTACTCAGTGTTGCCAAGTCTGCCTATTATAAGTGACTTTGGGCTTGTTTTTTTCTAAAGTCGCTTATGAATTTTAGACATATAATGTTAAATACATAGTAAGTAATTAAACTTTATTTACATAGGACCTTTCACAGGATAAAAACCCCAAAGTGCTTCACAATAAAAACAACCATAAAAAACACAAAATAAAAAGATGAATCATGGCATAAAACTGGTTAAAATCTAGTTAAAAGCCTGTCAGAAAAAGTGGATCTTCAGCTGCTTCTTAAAAGACTGAACAGAGTCAAGACAGCATAAAGATGAAGGCAACGCCTTCCTCAGTCTGGGAGCCACAGCTTTAAAAGACCGGGTTGCTTGTTGGTCGTCTTTTAAGTTTGTCTCCATAGAGCTGGCTGCTTGCTTCTCTCACAAGATCTGGCAACACTGAATGTATTACCAACAGAGTTTGACTGGACTTTAGACTGAGTCAGGCTGTTGGTGAAAACATTCAGAAATAAGGTGCAAAAAAACAACTTCTGCGTGGACACAGCTCAACATTCTGATGGCTCGAAATGTTAATCTAAAAAAGAAGCGGTGAATTACGAGGCTAGGATTTTACTGCTGCTGCTGCTTGGGGATTTATTTTGACACATTTTTTCTCAGAAAAATCTCATAAAGCAAAAGCAACCATAGCAAATGAGATTGGGCTAATTGTAAATTCCGCGGCTTTTTTGTGTGAATAACATTACAAACGAGGTTAATTAGCTTAATAAAATATGCCAGCCTAATTGACGAAGATCATGTCATTGATTAACAAACACGAGTTCGGCTGCTTTATCCCAATTACACACATGATGAATGGCGTTTGGCAATCTGCTGGCTCTGTTTACTGTGTTTACACAGGAACCCAGTGAACGTCTTTTTAAAGAAAAACTAACATTTGAGCTGTGACACGCAGTAAAAGTCATGGGCTTTACAGCGAGTATAGAGCCATGGCTCATAAATCATGTCACGCTGCAGCTGCTTTCTGTGTGACATGATTATGACATGATAATGACTCACACTCTGACAGCAAGCCAGGGAGAGAAAAAACACACATTGCCCGTTTACTGACTGTTCGTTACCGTCTCAAGATGAAGCTGGCTGACTAGAGTGGCGCTGAACAACTGATGTAACATCCTGTCATTTGGCCTTTCTGGTGGAAGGGACGTAGCCACGAGGCAGTGCAGGAAGACACCTCGCTGTCACACTTTTCCACTGTATCCCTGAGTCATTAGCGTCAGTTTGGGATGACAGCGCCCTGCCCAAGGTTGGCAAAGGCCTTCTGCGCTGGTCATCAGAGGGGCGCGTGTCTGACAACCGACTTACCTGAACGGCTGAGTCAGAGTGCTGACTAACCAACTGAGGAAAAGTCTGACAGCTGCAGCTAATGCTTGCCGCTCTGCTCAGAAGGGAAGTAAAGCTCTAAACCATCCGTGAAAATACTGAAAAACTCCACAATTAAAACCGAAAAGATGTGCTACAACATAGCATTTTAAGAACTGCGGGGGGGTTTTGTCGTCCCTGTCGTTGTCTGTCTAGAGGTTGGCCTTATTGGCATGAAATAAAAGGATAAAGGATTTTGAGTTTTTATGTATTGAGATATAATAAAACTGATGCGGTCTTTACCAAGATCTATTCTCAAGGGTTAGGGTTAGAGATTCCACATTGTCATTAGTAATTATTCAGCAAACAAAGCCAAACTACAGACCTTGTGCCATAAAAACATGCACAACATGGTCCAACAGCTTGTAGAGGAACCGTTACAAACAATAACTCTTTATCAGAAGTCATTTTCTGCTTGACTTCATCTGTCTCTCACATCCTTCTGGAGGAGTTCTGACCCTCTCTCTTTCCGAACATCCTTTCAATCAACTAAACATTTGTTCAGTTGTTTCATGGAGCAGAGGCCCCCCAGGAATCAGAGGCAACTGCCTACCAACCTCACCAGACCCAGGTCAACCAAGCATGAGTCAGGAGCACAATCCAGAGCACCCAGCAGAAGCCCAGCCCGATACCTGAGATCTCTGAGAAGACCTCATCATGGTCAAAACAAAAGCAATCCCTTTGCAGGAATTGCTGCAAAGCCATCAACAATGCAGACGACTGTCCACTGTGGCTCTACGCTCTTTCAGGAGGAGTGAATGCTGCTTGGAGAGACTTGATGCAACCTGCTGGGTTTCCTTAGAGAGGAAACTTTCTGACCAACCTGGAGGATCTGATGGAGGCTGACTTTGGAAAATGCCTTGAGATGGAGTGTGTCATGAATCGGTGCTATAAAAATAAAATTTAATTGAATTGAAAAAGGAGCTAGAACACAACCTAAAGAAAGAGATCTGTTAAGAAAATGTTAAACCCAGGAACCAGCAGCACTAAAACCTCCTTCAACAATCTGGGAAGAATACTGCTGGATAATATAAAGGTCTCAGCTCTTTAAGTTAAAAAATATCTAAAAAAAAGCTGAGGATACAGAAGGAGTAGCAGGATCAAGTGGGCAAAGTGAGAGTAACAACCTGACAGCTGGACCTTATCGATAAAACAAGTTAAAACCCTTTCACAAGTAAAATAGAAGGAGTCAGGTGAGAGGAATCATAGGGAAGAAGATGGAGATCAGATAAATACTGACAAGGTTATTATAGTGGGTGATTTTCACATCCATGTTGACACTGAATGTGATAACCTTAGTGTAGCCTTTAAAACTATCCTAGATTCAATTGGTTTTGCTCAAAATGTGCATAAGCCAACGCACTCTCGGCTCCATACTTTGGACCTTGTGCTGACATATGGCATTGATTGTGAAGAACTAACAGTATTCTCTCACAACCCTGTCCTATCTGATCATTTTTAATAACATTTGAGTTTAATCTAACCGATTTCTCCACCCCCAAAAGAGGGTTCCATTATAGTAGATCTTTATCGGATAATGCTGTATCAAAACTTAAAGAGTCTGTCCCCCTCTTAATATCCTCAGTATTGCAGAAATGCCCTGTAGATGGCAGCAATGCTGTTTCTTCCCATTCACAAATAGATACATTTGCTAACAGTGTGACTTCGTCATTGCGTTCTGCATTAGATAATGTAGCTCCCTTGAAAAAGAAGGTGATAATTCACAGGAAGCTGGCTCCCTGGTTTAATTCAGAGCTGCGTTCCTTGAAGCACAATGTTAGGAAATTGGAGAGAAAATGGCGCTCTACACACCAAGAGGAATCCTACTTAATCTGGAGGGACAGTCTATTGTTGTATAACAAGACCCTTCGCAGAGTTAGAGCAGCATATTTTTCATCATTAATTGAAGAGAATAAAAATAATCCTAGATTTCTCTTTAGTACAGTTGCCAAACTTACTCAGAGCTGCAGCTCTGTTGATCCATCCATTCCCTTAGCTCTTAGTAGTAATGATTGTATGGGATTCTTCATAAATAAAATTGATGCCATTAAAAATAAAATATTTGGCATCCTCCCAAACATGATTACCTCATCCCCAGTAAGTAAGGCAGCATTGGAGGAATCTTTAGAACCTGCGCTGTGCCTGAACTGTTTAGAAGCAGTAGAGCTTTCTGAGCTATCTAAAATCTTAGCTTCATCTAAACCTTCTACCTGTATGTTAGACCCAATCCCAACCAAGTTGTTTAAGGAGGTATTCCCTTTGATCAGTGGTCCTATTTTAGACATGATTAATCTATCCTTAGTAAATGGATATGTACCACAGGTTTTTAAAGTAGCTGTTATTAAACCTTTACTTAAGAAACCTTCTCTTGATCAAGATGAGCTAGTAAACTACAGACCTATATCTAATCTTCTTTTCTAAAATTCTTGAGAAAGTAGTTGCTAATCAACTTTGTGAACATTTACAAAGCAATGACCTACTTGAGGAGTTTCAGTCAGGCTTCAGAGCTCATCATAGCACTGAAACGGCTCTGGTGAAGGTCACTAATGATATTCTCATGGCCTCAGATAATGGACTTGTGTCTGTACTTGTCCTGTTAGATCTTAGTGCTGCATTTGATACAGTTGATCACAATATTCTCCTACAAAGACTTGAACATACTGTAGGGATTAAGGGGAAAGCATTAGGCTGGTTTAAATCTTATCTGTCGGACAGATTCCAGTTTGTTCATGTTAATAATAAATCTTCCTCAAACTCTAGGGTCACCTGTGGAGTACCACAGGGTTCAGTCCTTGGACCAATTCTCTTTACTATATATATGCTTCCGATCGGCAAAATTATCAGACAGCATGGGATTAATTTCCACTGTTATGCTGATGACACTCAGCTATATTTATCCATAAATCCTGATGAATCCAATCAATTACTTCGACTGCAGTCATGTCTTGATGACATCAAAAGCTGGATGACTTTAAATTTCCTGCGTCTAAATTCTGACAAGACCGAAGTTGTAATCTTTGGGCCAGAGTCCTCAAAAAATAAACTTCTTAACCAATCACTTAATCTGGATGACATTAACTTGGCCTCTGGTAATAAAGTAAAAAACCTTGGTGTTATTTTTGACCAAGACATGTCATTTAAATCCCATATTAAACAGGTCTCCAGAGTTTCCTTTTTTCACCTCCGGAATATCGCCAAAATTAGAAACATTCTGTCCAGGAGTGATGCTGAAAAACTAGTCCATGCATTCAAGGCTGGACTATTGTAATTCTTTACTATCAGGAAATCCACAAAATGCAATTCAAAGTCTTCAGCTGATCCAAAATGCTGCAGCAAGAGTTCTGATGAAAATCAACAAGAGGGATCATATTTCTCCAATTTTAGCTTCCCTTCATTGGCTTCCTGTTAAATCAAGAATAGAATTTAAAATTCTTCTTCTAACGTATAAAGCCCTTAATAATCAAGCTCCATCACATATCAGAGCTCTGATTACCCCGTATGTTCCTAACAGAGCACTTCGCTCTCAGACTGCAGGTCTGCTGGTGGTTCCTAGAGTCTCTAAAAGTAGAATGGGAGGCAGATCCTTTAGCTATCAGGCTCCTTTCCTGTGGAACCAACTCCCAGTTTTGGTCCGTGAAGCAGACACCCTGTCTACTTTTAAGACTAATCTTAAAACCTTCCTTTTTGACAAAGCTTATAACTAGAGTGGCTCATGTTACTCTGAGCTACCTTTATAGTTTTGCTGCTATACGCTTAGGCTACTGGAGGACATCAGGGCCTATTTTTCTCACTCTACTGATTTTTACTGTTCTCCAGTCTACTGTTCTCCAGATTTGCATTGCATTACATTGAAATGACTGTTGTCATTTCAGCTTTTAACTTTTTGTTCTCTCTCTTTTTTCTTCATAGTAGGTACACCTGGTCTGACGTTCTGTTGACTGTGAAATCATCCAGGGAGGACAGATCACCGACTATTACCATCTAATGTAGAACAGATTACTAGATCAATGTGTGCTTCTGTGCTTTTTTGTCTCTCTTGTTGTGTCTCTGCTCTGTCTTCTGTAACCCCAGTCGGTCGAGGCAGATGACCGTTCATACTGAGCCCGGTTCTGCCGGAGTTTTTTTTTTCCCGTTAATGGGTGGTTTTTCTTCCCACTGTCGCTTCATGCTTGCTCAGTATGAGGGATTGCAGCAAAGCCATGTACAATGCAGACGACTCTCCCTGTGGCTCTACGGTTCCCCAGGAGTGAATGCTGCTTGTCGGGACTTTGATGCAATCAACTGGTTTCCTTATATAGGAACATTTTGACCAATCTGTATAATCTGACCCAATCTGTATAATATGATTGAACTTGATTTTGTAAAGTGCCTTGAGATGACATGTTTCATGATTTGGCGCTATATAAATAAAAATTGAATTGAATTGAATTGAATAGATAATTAAAAAAGACTTGCTGATGTTCCCAGACGCCACATTAGAAATAAAATGAGTCTTAGCATTTCTAACAGCAGCCTGATACTCAGTCAAACCAATTTTGAACATCTCCAGTGAAACATTAAGCCTGTCCTTCTTCCACTTCCTCTCGGCGCTCTGGCAGGTGTGCCAAGTGTGTGAGTGTGTTCACTGAGCCGCAGCGTCATGGTTTCTTTGCAGCGTTTAGTCTGAAAAGGAGCAAAAACATCCCAAACACCTTAGCAGTCAGAGTTAAAATCATCTGGGAGCCGCTTTACATCTCCATCCCTGTGAATCTTCACAGAGGGAAGCTCAGCATGTGTAAAAGCAGTTTGTCTGAGCGTTGATGGTGCTCTGTTTTAGCTGGCCAAGTGACACCAGTGTCAGTGCTCACAGAAGGTGCCAAAGCTTGTCCAACACAAGCGAACCGTCCAGCTCCATCCAGTGAATTAAGGGAGATCTGAATCCATCTCACCGTGTCACCGATCTGAGCCGCCTGTGATGGCTGCTGCCATGTCCTGAAAGCACTTTCTGGCACAAAGGTTCACATCGTCTCTCTCAGCGGAAGAATTATATAAAGAACATAAAAATATGTTCTGTATCATAAATATGAGCGCTGAACTTTAAACTTTTGGTAAATTCTTTTCATAGCGTGCTGTATGGCTCTAGCTCTGCATCTCCCTTGCCCCATAAATAACAGGACGCTTCTTGCTGAACCAGTGCATTTCATGTTGCACAAAGTTTTTATGACAAATGTGTCTCATGATTGTAATTGGGGTTGGCTCGCTTGTTAGGGCGCTTTTGTTTTTAGTGTTTACTGGGAGAAAGCACCTGAGGGATATGAAAAGAGAGCTGCCTTTTCAGCCGGGCACTCAGTCAAGATAATGTGTGTATGTGTGTGTGTGTGTGTGTGTGTGTGTGTGTGTGTACAGTATTTTACTGTGTGCATGAGTGCATCAAAAGACGGAGCGACTGTGTGATACATTCAGTCTGCACAGTAATCTGCAGCGTCTTTAAAGGGACTCATGTCTGACTTTTTGACCTGAAGATGAGTCTTATAAGATGCTATAAGGATTATTTGCACGCTTTAAGATTCTCAGGAAGTGTTGGCCAGTGCAATCAAATGATTTAAAAAAAAAAAGGTTTGGAAACATTAGGTCTGTGTGTTTTGTGTACTCTGTGTGCATTCTGGACAGTGTCTGTCGCAGAATGCAATGTAATGACGATAAAGATTCTAGATACTTGTAGCTGTGTGGGAACATGTTTTCTTACTTTACTACCAAAGTGACGACACTGATGTAAAGTGAGGACGTTTTTTCAGTCCTCACCTGTTTGGGCCAGAGGTTAGGGTTCAGTATATAATGGTGAAGGTTGGGGTTCGGCTATAGAAAGGCTATAGAAAGGCTTGAAAATGAATGGAAGTCTATAGAAATCAAGGAATGGTTCTCACTTTGTACTTTAAACAAGGATGGGCATGTGTGTGTGTGTGTGTGTGTGTTTGTGTGTGTGTGTGTGTGTGTGTGTGTGTGTGTGTGTGTGTGTGTGTGTGTGTGTGTGTGTGTGTGTGTGTGTGTGTGTGTGTGTGTGTGTGTGTGCAGATGTTCCTTGATTGGGTCTGGACTGACTCTACCTGTGCATAATAGGAAGTAAGATTGAGTTTGGTATGTGTGAATATGTGTGTATGGATTGGCTGCATTAATTTGCATAATCATCTTCTGCAATGTTTTTTTTGTTCATTGTCAAAGCAGGAGGCTATTAGCATCTTCCCACCAGTGCTCCACCAACCCCCACCACCCACAGATAAATAAGTGAGATGTCCAAAAGAGATCATTATCAGGCAGACTCTAAAACGACCCATCCTAATTAATTACCTGCTTGATTGATAGTGAGTCTCATCACAGCCAAGTAACTCAGCAGAAATTGACCTTCTGATCAGACCTGAAAGATAAGTTGACCAAACAAAAAACAACAGATATGATGAGACAATTTCCTTTCACAGCAAATCATTCTCGGGTTTGAAAACGCCAACATTGGCATTTCTGAACTTAAACTTAAAACCAGCTGAAACATGATTATGTGGCTATAAAAGAGTCAGACAGAGCAGACAAAGAAAACGTTTTCACACCCCTTCCCTTCTCACACAAAACCAAACTCACATGAACGTTTTTCTGATCAACTTATCAGAAGCTTAATGACCTGGGCAGCGTCAGATGGATGGATGGATGGATGGATGGATGGATGGATGGATGGATGGATGGATAGATTGTTCATCACTGTGACAATTCAAAGATGTCTTATTGAAGGGCGTCCTCCACTGCTGAGACACTTATGCAAATATTACTTTATCTTGTTCTGCTCCATGCAGAAGTTTTGTTTACACCAATGAAGAATGTGTAAACTTCAGCATTCTGAATGGTTACTGACTCTGACAACAGTTCCCTTTCTGAATAGCTAAGAATTATGTTGTTGTTTGATCTCCTTATTTGGATGTTTTAAAAGGGCTTTATAAAATCATTTACTCATGGACTATGCATGGAGCATTGAACTTTCACAGATGTCAGAAGAAGTATGACATCTTCACCAAAAGGACGGAGGGTATGATCTAAGAGGGAAACTGAATTTAAAAATCCATCGTAGCAGAACATCATTAGAAAGTATGTGCTTATTTTTCATAGCTTTGAGCCTTTGTCTCTGTCCTTTTTACAGAAGACTGTTGGCCATTTAAAGCCCTCAGGTTCTCCATTGACGGCATTCCTGCCAGACTTTTTAAGGAGCGGATGCCAACAGTTGGGTCTTTGATCTTGCAAATTATCAACTGCAGTCTGTCTTCAGGATTGGTCCCAGGACATTTCAAAGAAGCTGTGGTCCAGCCCCCACTTAAAAAAACTGTTCTGGATGAAGTAGTCCTCAGTAATTTTAGACCAATTTCAAAACTGCCCTTTATGTCTAAACTTTTGGAGAATATTGTGTACATGCAGTTAACAACCTTTCTTTTACTGAATAATGTTTTTGAAATTTTCCAGTCTGGTTTTAAATCTTTGCACAGCACATACTCTGCACTTTTCAAAGTTTTTAGCGATATCCTTTTAGCTACAGACTCTGTTTACTGTGTTGTTTTTTTGCTTTTAGACGTAACTGCAGCCTTTGACACGGTGGATCAGAACATTTGGAGCACTGGGTGGGCATCTGAGGAACAGCACTGGAGGGGTTCTGATCCTCCCTGAGTGATCAAACATTTTGTGTCCTCCACTGCTCCTCTTTTATATGGAGTTCCTCAGGGTTCAGTTTTAGGCCCCCTTCTGCTCCCACGATTTTTAACTAAGACACATAAATTTTAGCATTTCTCCCCCGTATTAAGCTCCCTTCACTGGTTGCTGGTTAATTTTAGGATTCATTTTAAAATTATTTTATTTGTTTTTAAGTCTTTAAATGGCCTTGCAACACTCTAGATCTCTGAGCTCCTTTGGGTTTATGTACCGTCCCGTTCTCCGGCCTTTTACTCTTGTCAGTGACAAGAACCAGGCGTAAGCTCAGAGAGGACGGTTTGCTGCTGCATATCAGGCAGACTTCCTCTTTGACCATTTTAAATCTGTTTTTAAAGACTCTTTTTACCTTGGCTTTTAATACTCTAGAGGATGGTGGTGTTTGTTGATTTTATGCCAATTTTTTCCTTGTTTATTTTCCTATATTGTTTTTTATCAATATTACAAATTTATATGCTGTTTATATTTGTGTTTTTTGTACAGCACTTTGGTTTCTGTGTGTTTAAAGTGTTTTATAAATAAAGCGGGATTGGATATGTGTATTTATGTATCCATATATGTATGTCTGTATGTGTTAGTGTATGTATATACATATGTATATTAATGAGTCCCTTTTTTTCTTTTGTTTTGCTTTTCTGATATAAATAAGTTGTAATATTTTGGGTAAACATCATAAAAATTGTGTTTGGATATCCTATGTCTCTTCTTGTAAAAGAAACAATAAGTCCTATTTCTTATTATTTGCTTTGTTGTTGTTTTTAGTTTTCTAAAGAATCATTTTTTAAGTAATATATCTATGAAAGGAAGAAAGTAGGGTCATGTAAGTATTTACTACTTCTGCCTACCTCCTTTGCAAACAAATTGAAAAAGTGTTTCAAACAAACTATTGATGTTTCAGTAAAACAGTCGAAGGCAATCCCGAACAAATGTATATTTAATCTTGATTTAAAGGAACTCAGGCTTTCAGCACTTTTACAGTTTTCTGGGAGTTTGTTCCAGATAAGTGGAGCATAGGAACTAAATGTAGCCATCTACAGAGACTGATTGAATGAAATTCATACTCAGTGATTACTCGCCACTAGACATGAAGATGGGACTGCAGGTCAGATAAACGCACAGATCTTATTGACTTATCAAAAAAGTAGGCATTTAAAAATTTAAACCTGACAGTTGTTTTTTTGCGTGTGTTTTTCGGTGTTGTATTCACCAGAAATATTGCAACTGAGTTACTAACCAAAATTAATTTCAGTTCACCGCTGGTATTGTTTGCTTTATTTAAAACTGGATTCTAATTGACCAGGATAAGAGTCAGATGCTATAAGTCTGAAACGGAGAAAAGATGGAACACCTTCTCTAAACAGTGACAATACTGAAGTGGAGTAGTTACAGTATCTTAGTGTATCTCGTTTATGCATGCTGTTCCAGGAGAAACATGGACATTTCCGAAGTTCTGCAGAAACAAGAGTACTCTTCATTTTCTGATGTTTTTCAAATTAAATCCACAACATGTTTAGCATAAGTTTTAACTTTACTCTTTCATACTGAACAACTCATGCGTAAACTTACTGCAGATTGTCTCAAACACTGACTGGCTTTAGAGACTGCGTCTTCAGAGTGATATTTTGACATCTAAATTAGTGTACTGCAGTTAAACCCTCACAAGCACAACACAGACTGATTATATGGAGAAAAGCGAGACTTGTCCAATCACAGGCTGTCTTCCTAACATTAAACCTCCTGGTAACACATTTGTTTGAAGAAATGGGAGGGCTAAGGCCCGTGCAAACAGAGAAATTACAGCGTTTAACCTGACAGCTGCAAGAGTTTTAGTGTATTGACCTCAGATCATTTATTACTTTAAATTATGGGTACAATAAGTTACCCACAGAGACTTTTTTAATTCATGGTTAAAGTGCTTGTTTATTAAGTCTCCCTGATACTGCTCTCAGACAGCATTTCTCCTCTTTACAAGTCAAATCAGCACTCAATGTTTTACTTTATGGAGTCAAATTAGAGCCGTAGTCTTCCCTATGACTACTTCGGAGGTTTTGATGTTTTTCATTGAGGCTTGTGTTCAATTTTCCAAGTGTAAAATCATCACTCGTTAATAACTTGTTACTGCGATCTCAGCTGACTTCTGCTCATTTTTTGCTATCACGCTTTTTTACATAATTCTCAATTTTGGACACTGAAATTTAGATAAATACAGATGAAAAAGGAATATTTGTAAAGAAAAAAAGGGATGATATATGTCCTTTAAAAAATTGGAACTGGCTGTAAAGAAAAACTCAGCTGAAAGGTTTGTATGTTAAAAAAACTAATAAAATACTAAAATTAGAGCATGAACAGCAAAACTATTTGAATCATTATGACTGAAATTCATTTGATTACACCAAATATTGAGCTCATTCAGTTTAAATATTCTGAAGTCAAAGTCTTTTTCCTGTAGTAAAGCTTACTTTTTTTCTTCCATTGAAGAAACTCAATCTAAAAAAGAGAAGCATATTTTTCATGCCGCATTACAGCAGAAGCTTCAGAAGCCAGGAAGTCTGTGCAAGCAGAATAATGCAGGTAAATAATCTATTCTGTAGTCTTTGTGCAGGGCTGTAAAAAGCATGGAGCCCTGCACAGCTGTGTGTGAAAAAAGCGACACGCCTCCCGTGTCAACTGAAAGAACCTCTGCAGCCTCCTCCAGAGCACAGTGGCAGGTGGCAGAGAATCCAATAACTTTTCATTTTCCTGTTGAAAGGGTCTTCCTCTGTCCTCTATAATCTCATCTGTGCAATGTTCCCTGCCTTTTCCATCCCATCACACTTCCTTATCCTGACACTCACCAGAGAAGAGGATCAGTGTGGTCGTTTGCAAGCTATCAGGGAGACCAATGTCACATTAAAACACTGCTAAGCTCCAATTACGCAGTGTTACAAAGTCGAACACTAATCCGGAGCTGGGACTTTAAGTCAGAGTGATGCAACAGATGAACAACATGTGACCTCAGATTGTTGAATTGAAATTTACACACCTTACTCTTTTCTTGGGTCCTCAGAACATTTCTTGACTTTAATGTGCTACATCTTCATCTTTTCACACTTTTCTGTCAAGCTCAACAGTGTCAAATTTATGCTGAAAGGAAAAGCTTTTTAGGCAAAGTATGCTTTGTGAAGCATCACAAGAGCAATAAAACCCAAAAATGTAAACTTAAACTGAAATAGGGATTTTCATTTCATAAAAGGGAAATGGAACCGTGGCAAAATGTTTCCTATTTTCTTCTAAAGGGAATCAGAGAATGCTGAGTACCCTTTAGAAATCTCCAAGCATTGTGATGGTGGTCTGTGTGTTTGCAGCCGCTGACTGACATTACTAAATAGACCTGCTGTTAGTCTCATGAACATTTTGCTTCGATCAAAGTTTGACTGTGCTCCAGTTAACTCCTGTCTCCCAAACACTTGTTCATCTAGGTTTTTTTTTGCAGAGTGTAAACAAGTTTATTTTTTTATTTGTGAGGACATCAATCGTATTTCTTGTCTCCTCACCTGAAGCCCCCAGGGCAACTAACTTTACTGCAATGTTATGCTTTTTCAAATGTACTAGAAACAAACAATGATCTCTCAGTGGTTTACGTATTTTCTTTATTACCGGACTGCTGGTTCACAGCCAATTTGATCCCCAATGCATAATGATTAAAAAAAATTATGTATCCCTTTTTAATGGTTATCTAGACATAAGATTATGAGGCTAAAGAACAGAAGCTCTAAATCATGGCAAAACTCCAGATATCAGAACGTTATGGTATGTACAGTATAAAGTTTATTCAAAGGCAAGATACTCAAAAACCAAGTCCATAAACAGTGAAGAAGGATATTACATTAGAGAAGAAAAAAAAGATTATTGACAGTCTGCAGCTTTATATCCACTAATGCCCCGTTCACACGAAGACGATCACAGTAAATTTTCATAAACAGTTAGGAAAAACTGCGTGTCCACATGAGAGTACGCAGCACTCCTGAAAACGCTGTAGTATGTATGCCAAGCATTGGTGGCGCTGTGACTCTGCCACAGAAATATGCTAAAAACACAGGGCATGTTAAGTAAGTAAACACAACGACATGGTGGGGGTTCAGATACAAAAATCTACGCATGTTCAACCTGATCTTTATGTGGGCTAGCAGGGGACATGCTGCGTAGAATGAGCTCGTTAGAAAGAAAGAGTCTCAGAACGGTACTAACAGCATCACGAAACCAATACTGAGCAGAAAAGATTCGGATCGCATGTGCACATGGAAACATGAAACTGGCATTTAGAAAGATATACACTGTGGGAACCGTTTTTAAAAAATGATCAATTTCAGTCTCCCAAAACGTCGGATTCGTGTGGACACACAGCTTAAACGACAAAGTACTTTTGTGGATACACTTTATCTCGCTAGTATGTAGACGTGTGAGTCAGAGACACAGAATATTTTTGATGATTAACTGATTAGAGCCAGATGAGAAATAAAATAATTTAGTTGAATTGTTAGCGTTTCTAAGCCATTATTGCACAACAAAGGGATCTATTACGCATTTTTTTCTTTACCAGGTTCAGTTTACAGAAAAATGGGAACACCTGTTTTCCAGAATGCAGTTGTCAAGCAATGACTGACATTTTTTTATGATGGGGAAAAATAAAAAAATTGTAATCTTTATTTTTTTAAATGGAAAAAATTAAAGGGTTTTGCCTTTTCTGGTTCACATACACAGCTGACTGACTTTAAAAATGCCATCTGGACTCAAAAGAAGACATGGGCGTAGCAACATGATCAATACTTAACTGTGAAAAGTTGAGAAAAAATTAGCCTCAGAAGTTGTTCAATGTCTCAATGTTCCATCCTTTCCTCTAGAAGAAAGCATAGAGCACAGAGCAGAGAATAAGATCCAATGTCAGGTGAAACATTAAAATACTCAACCTAGCCTGTTTGTACCATAAAACCTGTTAAATTAAAGTTTGATTCTTGTTCTAATGTTTCTACCTAGTGAAAGCAGGTGTAAAAACAAAGCTAGTCCCCGCCCAGATCCTTGTACGGTGCCACAACTCTGGTTGGAGTGGACATTATGTGTCTTGTTTTTGAGGACACATTATAAATGTCCTAGGTCAAGTCCGATTTAGGAAACCTCTAGTGAGTAAGAGACCTGCAAAAGACGCTATGCTGGTACAGATGTTCTGATTCACCCAAAAATGTATAGAGCGAGGACATGTACGTTTGTTCTTTTGACTAGATACATTTTTTTCAAATATTTAATGTGTCTCTTGGTCTGCTTAATCACAAACTGCAACCTTGATGAGGCTGCAAGGAAGTCAATAACCAAGAACCTGCAAACCATAAAACAGGTTCTGAGAACCCAGCTGAATGGTAGGAAAAAAGTTAAAGCAACCAATACATACATCCTACCAGGGATCAGATACCCTGCAGGAATATCTACGTGGCAAAAAGAGAACATATCAGCCACTGGCATCAAGACAAGGAAGTTCGATAAAATGCATGAAGAAATAGCCCTAGTTCCAGCACCCTGACACATTATGCTAAGAGGACAGAGGTCGGCCAAAGTGTGGTAATCATTAGACCCAGCATTCAGGGTAGAGCAGTAAATATTCTGGAATACAGAGTGAAGGTGGCTACAAATTGTTATGATACTTTTCTAGGATGAACCCGGACACAGCACGCACACACAGAGCTAGTTCTTAGGAGTCAGTTTATTGAATAGTGTGGAAGATGGATGATGATGGAACCCAGAGTCTTAACACAGACAGAGGTGTAGGATGCAGAAGCTGGCCGACAGGAGGCGTGTTGAGAGACTGACCGGGAAGAACTCTGGAGCCGAAGACTTGAGACCAGGATGGAGCATCTGAGCCGAGGACTAGAGACCAGAACATCAGAGCCGAGGACTAGAGACCAGAACATCAGAGCCGGGGACTTGAGACCAGAACATCAGAGCCGGGGACTTGAGACCAGAACATCAGAGCCGGGGACTTGAGACCAGAACGGCTCACCAGGAGTTGAGAACGTCCTGCCCTCCTCCACTTCGTTGGCGGGCGCCTTGGCCCCCTGGCGCGTTGGTTGGCTTCGGGTTTGGGGCGGGTTCCCGGGCGTGCGCCGGCCCGCTCCTGGCGGCCTCTTCGCGGGGCCTGGCCCCCCGGGGGGCGGCCGGGGCCCTCGTCGCGGGGGCGGGGCGCCCCTGGGGCCTCTGGCCCTCAGGGCCCATGGCCGGGACCACTTCAGCGGGGCTGGCTGCCGGCGGAGCCCACGGGCTCGTCTCCGCGGCTCTTGAGGGCGTCGGCATTGCGGTGGCTGGGGGATTTCCTCGGGGTCGTCTCTGCTCCTTCCTTGGGGGGGGGGTTGCAGATATCCTGTGTCGGCCCCTCCTGGGCGACCTGCTTTAGGGACCCCTTTGGGAGTCCGGGGCTACGGGTCCCCTGACGCCTGCCTCTGTGCTCGGGGAAGGTGGGTCTTTGGTTCTCCACAATCACTATCAAGCTATCTCTGGATAATCTTCACCTAAACTAGTGCACTTTCACATCTCCCACTGGTGCTGGGTCCCAGGTATTAAGTGTTCACTTATATACAGTAATCTTATAATTTATTTATTTATTTATGTTGTGTCACTTTCTTTTTTCAAATATCACATTACACATGTCAGCTTACATAATAATATATATGATTTAGCAATGGCACCTAGGTGTTATTCGAGTGTATCTGTTGCTTTATGTCTGTTGGTTGTGCTGTTCTTTTTGTGTCTCTTTCCAGGTGATGGAGCAGACAGAGGACATTTTATCATTCTCTTCCTTTTATCTCCTCTTTCTTTCACCTCTACTCTTTTTTTTTTTTTCTTTTCTTTCACTTTTTGTTCTTCCTTTACTCTCCCATTGTCATGTCTATATAATTTGAAATTCTCCTTGCAGGAATCATAATAAAGCTATTTACAAGCATAAATCAAGTGGAGCACTATGGCGAAAGCTGTTTGCTCCACTTGTAAAAGCAAAATCTGTCGAGCTCCATCTGGCATTGAGATATCAATTCCTATTGCCATAGTGCTAGACAGGACACTGGGAAAAAAAAAAAAAAAAAAAAAAACAGGAGTTGGAACTTGAGTTGGAACAGAGCTGAGCTGGGTCTTAGGCAGTGACTTGAACAAAAACAAAGTTGGAGAAAAGACTTCTGGCTGACTGGAACAAAAAACTGAGCTGACACAGGATTCTGGCAGAAACTGAGCAGGAGTGAGCACTATGGACCAGCGACGAGAACACAACTGATGTGAGTTTATAAAGGGAGCCTGACAGGTGACGGGAATAAAGACTAATTAGTGTCCAGACAGGTGTGACTAATAGCTGAGCGAGGGAGAGCTGAGTGAACTGCAAAATAACAAGAAAGAAGCCAGACAAAACTTAAACCATGACACAAATAATATATACTAAATAAATGTCTGAAGCCACTGGAGATGTGGCTTATGTCGACAAGAACGAGCAATGGCTACAATAACTTGGACTGAAAGTCTATGCAAAGGCCCCAATTATGGCAGTAAAGGAACAGACACTCAGCATAAGGGCAATGGAGGCCAGAATCTACCACACCTGACGGGGCCCAAAATCTAGCCTGAAGTTGTTCTTTGGAACAGTCCATGACATAACAGATGCTGGCAGGAAAAGCAGAGATGGAACGCTTAATCCAAGTGCCGGAAAAATGTTTACATCTATTTATTATTGCAAATGATAACCCATGTATGTTAGATTTATTTATTTTGTAACAGTGCTGCCCTTTGTCCAACACAAAATTATCCAATGACAGACTAATAAAGATACCTTGATCTTGACCTTGACCAGTGTACAGAAATATCTGTGCCAGGTTTTTGCTAGAGGCCCCCCGGTCAAACTGGGACACACCACTGAGAGTGGTGGAGAACGACAGGGCTTCCAGAACCAGACCAATGAACAGGTGATGACTAACCAAACAGACACTGGGGTGGTGGAAAAAGCAGAAAATAGTGCTTTAGTGACAGATGTAGGAATCCCAAACAATGGCAATGGCATAAGAAGCTCATGAAATCACCAGTTGTCAAAGAAGAAATAGATAAGTTTTGGAGAGTCAAGGCCTCAGGGGTGATTGATGTACTTGGAACTGCAACCCCCAGACTGGGTAAGTGACTACAGAAGATTCCAGGAAAAACCTCTGAAATCCTGTCCAGAAGATTGCAGCCTAGAAGAACAACCAGATATTGTATAGAAACCCCAAGCACCCAGGCTTCTGGTAAAGGACCTGAGCTTTAAGAGAGGAACCTTTTCAAAAAGCGACACTGCAGAACACAAAAATTACTGCTTATCCTCGTGTCATGGTTTTCAGATGACGAGCCCACATGCAGATACGATCGGGAAGCAAAGCACAGTTTTAAAAGATGTTTATTTAGGCAGATGTCAAGGACGGGACTACGGGCAACTCGGCAGGGTCAGAACATCACGGCTGGAGAGACTGCAAGAAGAAGAAGAGTAAATGACTTTGGAAGTTGAACCAGGAGAACTACTAGAAACTGCGCTGCTTACCATAAAGCTGGGCGGACCTAACCGGGGAGAAGTAGCACCGAGGGAACTCTGTGATCCTACCCTGTTGGTGTTAGGCGGCTAGTGGCTGAGGGCGGCAGATGTTACTGGTGAGGGATCCAGAGCGAGCCTCCTCGGAAGTGGGTGACAGATGGATTGACCAGAGTGTGGGGAGAACCAGCAGAATCCGGGAAGGGGAATCTCAGGCCCCGCTGGGTAACATCCAGGGAGTATGAGGGGTGAGCCAGAGCAAAATCTGAGCGAAAGGATTCTGATGGTCTGGTTCTTCAGACAAGACGTCAAGACAGGTGAGTGCATCCAAGCACCAAAAACTGTGACGAAAACAGGGAGATCCAAAATTAGTTCAAAGTTCAAAGACGAAAAAACTCACAAGCAAATTATATCTAAATGGGGTTTTATTCTTTCTTGCTTTCTTTTCATAATGTTACAACATCCACTGAACATGGATACACCAAAATCAGGCTTTTTAATAGAATATCTCTCTTTCTTTTAACCATAAACTACATTAAATGAGGAGGTGAGGTGCAACCTCAGCAGATTATCTCTGGTATTGCAGAATACCCTTGTTGGCGATAGCAGAGCTAGAGATAATAGGATTGAAATTATTTAGCTTGATTGGAAAGGAACCCCCTCCCATCAGGTCTCCTTCACAGCAGTGTTAGTGTGAGCCACGATCTCAGAGGGGAAGAGACCGGAGTGTAGAGGTCTTGGAGAGGTTAGACAGAACACACCAGGCTGTGGATTACGTCACACTTGATCAACTCTCATCGCAGCTGTGTTCACACAGCAGGCAACCACACGTGAGCACTGAGGCATGCACACACACCTATACATACACAACAGATGTATAAACCTGTGGCTTCATTTGCATATATTTCACCACATACTTGCAAGACTTCAGGCACGCCGCCTTCCTCATCGGTTCTACACAAGAAGTGGCCTCTCACTGTGATGGCTCATGCTGCATCCATGTACCGCAACATTAGGACAGAAGGGCAAATGAGGCAGAAACATATCCATTACGTTTAGGGAAGAAAAGTAAAAACTGAACAACTGCTTTCAAGATGGTCTGTGTTAATGGCACAAATGATCCATGTTCGTTCAGATCAATTCAGCACTGAGAGTGAGATGAAATCTTGCCGCATAATTTTCACGGTTGATGCCATTTATAATACCAATTTGCGTTCGTTATCAAGATAAACCGGGTGAGCGTGCAGTAACACTAAACAGTTTAATTTCATGGTCTTATCTGTGTGGATTTCATGGACAACACCAGATCCTTATCTCAACACAACTCATTACGGGATACTTGCACGGGTATCTGTTTCAGCATTCTTAACTGATTTTATTGATTTCATGATTTCTAGTAGGATGTTGATATGTGAGAGGGGTGGGAATGGTTGACATTCACTTCAAAAGAAAGAGAATGTCAGATTATAGATAAAAGTAGAAAGGTGAAACCAACTGTCTCTTCTTCCTAATTATCAACACAAGGCCAGATTTAGTGGTGGACGAGAGTGCTTGAACAATCATTCTGAGGGAAAAGGTGAAAGCTAATGTTTATTTTAATGTCTATCTGCATTTTAGAGTGAAGCACAGAACATTTATTTACTTAGTCATTTGTTTCATAGTGCAACAAACATGCTCAGGTGTTGCTTTGTTTCATGCTTTCTGCCAGGATCTTCTGTTTCCTGATCTAGCTGGCTGTTTGCCACTCTCCGCTCTGCTCCTCTCCACTCTGCTAATTAGTGTGAGCAGCTACACCTGTCACTCTCAGTTACCTGCATTTACCACCTGCCTATATATACCTGCCCCCCACAGCCAGTCTCTGCCAGACTGTCTTCAAGCCTAGAGTTGCTTTCTAGTGTTAATGGGTTAGTTTTTAAACGGTGTGTTGCAAATGTGAATTTTTACTTACACATGATGGGTATATAATGTTGCATTCTGTCCTATTTCTGGTCCACAGACTGTCTTCCATGTTTGTAGGCTGCTGCACTTTTGCCAAGGTAAAATACCAAATATCATAAGATTGGCTCAGGAACCAGGAAGTAAACATGGGCTACACTACAGAAGTACAGAAGTAGTTCTGGATCGTACCTCTAGGTTGGAAAGGAGAAAAACTAGACTCACACTCTGTTGATGCAGAGGACCGATTGTTTATAGGGAATGTTACTTCCATGCTGGGTGACAAATGAAAATAAGTTAGGTTGATTTTATGGTAAATATCCTGCATATAGCTCCTTTAAGACATCCATGATAAGAAGTCATCATTTTCAAATCTCTAAATTGATTCTGTTGGGTAAAGGTCAAGAATGCAGGCAGTCACACTGTCCTGCCTGTACCCTCTTCTTCTTCAACAGTGTGTGCAGAACAAGATTTATCATTGTCTTGGTAGTAAATTATTTGGCATCTCTGGAAAAGAAGTGATCTTCAAGTGATTCTTGGTAATCCTGTTCAGAAACACTTCTTGTAATACTGGGTAAAATGGTCCTTCCATCCTGAAAGTAGTAAATACATTATGTATTCATATAAAGGAGGTTTAAAAATTGTCTTCTATGGTAGCTGCAGGCCTGCAAAAACTCAAACCAATCCATGCCCCTCGAGTTTTGTTCCTGCTCTCACCCCCCCTCTGTCCCTCAATTTCCGGGGGTATCACCTTATCTATTGGTTGTCCCACATGCCTTCATTCTGATGCGCTCACATAACGGCAGTGTGAATACTGGTTCCTTTATAGTTTCACATGCACACTTCTAGTGTTTATGCATCCGGTTAGGTAAGCGGCTACATTAGCTTAGCAGTTCATTGTAACTCTGCTGCTCTCACCGTAGACTTTGAACATGGCTGAGAATCGGATGAAGCGAACCGCGTTCATGTTTATGAGAAGAAGAGGAAGGCATCAGTAAAAATAAATAAAACCAGAGTGGATTTGGGAAATTTTCAAGACGCAATCCCCCTGAAGAGTGGAAGAGCGAGGTTAGCCGGTCTTGCGCATGCGCAGTTATTCAAAATGGGGCCTGGGGGAAACTTGCGGAAAAATCGCCGACCCTAAAATTTCTGGGAGACATTTAGGTGTTAAAACAGCCATTACAGAATTGAAAATCACCTTTGCCAAGGGCATTGATGCAACTCAACTCCATAATACAACCCCTTATCATCATAGTGTCATGATCTGGCTTAATTTTTTTGACCCACATGCAGGATACACAGCCAGGGCACAAAGCGAGTGTAACAGTGTTTATTTGAAATAATAATAATAAACTTGGTTCAGGGCACAGGAGGTTGGTGTCTGCAAGGGAGGATAGGATTAGCTCAGGTTTAGACAGCACAATCTCAGAGAGTTGTTGGCAGGATGGCTTACTCTGAATAAGCCATCCAGCATCAGAGGAGGTGACCCGGTAGCAAAGATAAGTGGTGGAGAGGATCAGGTAAGTGGCGTCCAGGGGGGGGAGATGGATGACAAGCGTGGATGGTAACGATCCTTTGTCGGTCTTTTGGAGAACCTCGATAGGACAGTTTAGACAGAACTGGAGAATGGTTTGCTCCTAGAAACCTGGAGGCACAAAGAGCCAAGAGGTAAATCCCTGAGAAACAGCACTTCACAAAACACAGATACAGAAATATATCTGGAATACAGATCTACTTAACCACAATCTCAATTTTCCTTGTGACAGCTCAGTCTGGTCGTAAGCAAAGCCATAATTTACCACAGCTTTGATTTTTGGGTTTTGACCTTCAAAGGTAATATAGTAATACAGCTTAGTAAATATAAGCCATATTTTTTCCTGTCCCTTCCATTACATGTTGGGAGAAAAATTACAATGTGAAACAATTCTTATCCTGACTTTTTAAGAAAGTGCTTGAGACCTAGAAAAGAGAAATCAATATAAACAACACAAATGAGAAACGTTGACATGGTTTAGGATTCCAAGAGTTTGCCTTGATCCAGCAGGTTTAAATAATCAGTATTTGAGTTTTAGAGCAAACCTAACTCCCAGTCCCTAGCTTTGGTCTGTTTTCTGTGACTTTATGTCAGCTACACTGATTATGTTATGCAGCGAGGCCACGCAGCCAAACTTTATCAGTTGTTTTATGTGCAGAACTAGCAATACTTTATCATATACAATGTACATTTGAGAAAACAGGTTTGGACTACAGTATAAACTGACTCGATTTGTACAAAGGCTCATACAAATTCTCATTCCCCACCTCTACGTTGTGTAGATAAAACTTTAGCTAATATTACATCATGAGTCTTGACACTTTTAAACTAATTTGCTTGCAGCACATTACCTTTCATAAGAAAAAAAGCTGAACATTTCTTTCAGAAAGAATTTCTTTGTTTCTCTTTTTTCCTGCCTCTGACGATTCTTGACTGACAGCTCCCACAATTCTCCATCTGTTTGCTGCTTTCTGTTCTCCCTACTCATCAGTCTTCCTCTTACCTTTCCAGACTCATCTCCTTTCCCTGAGACTGAAGCTTTAATGAGATGATGGGGAGTGCTGCAGATTCATGGATATTAGGGGAAAACTTTGAATGCAATGCCAAATGTGAATTTTAAGTGGATCATGGGGAAACTTCACTGGCTTTTTGAAAAACTGATTCCGGAACAGAGAAGTAGCATACCAGCAAGCTACAACTCCTCATGGCTGAGCATGTTTTGATGTTATTCTTCTGTATTATTTACAGGTGAAGGTGAAAACTCTGATTAAAAGAGAAACTAAAATAAGAGTATGTCTAAAACAGTATGTGCTTTGCTGGAGTGAGGGGAAGATCCCTTTTACTGTAAAGCATTGAAGTTGGCCTAAATTATGGGACTAGCTTCATCTGTCCCATTTTCTGTCTATAAGCTCCTCAACGAACAACATCCACTTTGTTTCATATTTTGAGCTTAATAGAAATTAGAGAAAGAGTAGAGACATATGCTTTAAAGATACAAGGAGATTAATTTGGTAAATATTTCAGTTAATTTTGGATGTAGAACTACCTTCTCAAATCCAAGAACCTGCACCACATTTTCTGGTCTTTTATCCTTGGAACAAAAAGAAATTGAAATTGGTCAAATCAAAATTGCAAGGTCAGAATTCAAAGATGCAACGGAAATCGAAGTCGACCTAAACAAAAGCCAGCTCTTTAGTCTAAATGCCATCTAATCTGTCCACAGACACCTGGGCTAAGAAGCTGGACTGCAACTTCTTTGTTTTTCCTCCACAGAAAGCCTTCCTTCAGCAGAAGTCATTTCTGAGTCGGAGCACGGTGGCACTTTTAGGATCATAGTCAGAAGTGATGTTATGTTTACTGCTGGCCCAATCCCATGCTTCACAGCTCCCTCAGCTTCAATGGAGACAAACAAGAGGAGCAAGAACAAGGGAAAATGCTTTTCTTCCACTGATGGAACAGGCGATACGCTTTGTGAGCACAGCCAACACACAGAATTAAGTTGGAAGAAACAATGAGTCACTGTGTGCGGTCGGTAACAAATCCATTTCCCCTTTTTCTAACTTAAGATAAAAAGATACTGGCAGGGGGGGAAATAAATGATTAGGTGATATACTGCATTTCCACTTATGCTACTCTCTGCCTTTCAAAGTGTTCAGATCATTGTGTGTATGCAATGCACATGAATTCAGAGGATGTTGCAGCACTGTCACCAGCCGAGGTGAAATGGGCCGGCACGAGCCCGGTTGGATCTGGAGCGTCTAGTCTTTTTTGTTCAAAAACGCAGACAGTGGTCTGATCTTCGTGCGACAACCATGGAAGAAGGAATCTGAAATGGGAACACGGACTCTTAGATGCCAATAATTCACAGTGACAGCTTGGCTTTCATTGACCAGCGAGCTGCATAAGAGAGGTCGACCTTAATACGGTGTTCTTCTTCTCCTGTCTTTACGTGCTCTGGAAAGTAAGGAGGAGAAGGAACAGTGTCTGTCGTTTTACATATATTTGGTTAAACAGCAGCTGGCAGTCAGCTGTAATTATACACCAAAGTCTGTACATTATTTATACCTCCTTTGAAATCCCATTAAAAGTCATTAGGTCTTCTCTAAAACCTGTCATTATCGATTGCCTTTACTGTAATTGCCGTGTTAAGCCCTCAAAGATTTTCTGGTTGGTGATTAAGGGTGCGGGCAGAACTGTAAGAGTGTGGAGCAGATTTGCGCTAATCGAGCCGCGGTAAAACTCCGGGTTCGGATCAGCATTTCTCCAGGTGTTCCTCAGCCTGGGTTTAAAGGCTGATTGGAGAGCTGAGAGGTTTTACAGCTCTGACCCGTCAGACACACCATGCTGCTCTTCCTCACCTCAGGATCTGTACTCTTAGGAATGTGGTCACTTCCTACCACAGGAGCTGCTACCAAATTTTAACATCATCCATCTGGTGCAAAAAAAAAAAAGACCAAGACGTTTTGGATGATTGAAAGGAAAAACTTTTATTGACTCTTTCTGACCTCATTTGATCCACATACAGGTTCCTCTGAGGTGTTAATAGTTTCACATTATGTGCTTGGCTCCTATAACCCCTAGACTTGAAAATGGTTTACCTGCAGAGTTGTGCTTCCCCTGGATGACGACATTAAAGGTGTTAGTACTGCTATGACCTTTTAACTTTTCTTCCACATAGAAAGTACTCCTGGATCAGTGCGTCGGTGCTCTGTTTGTGTCTCTGCTCTGTCTTCTCTAACCCCAACTCGGTTATCATGATGGCCGTTCACACTGAGCCTGGTTCTGGTTCTGCTGGCGGTTTCTTCCTGTTAAAGGGGAGTTTTCCTCTCCACTATCACTACATGCATGATCTACATGAGGGATTGCTGCAAAGTCAACAGCACAATGCCAGTGACTGTCCACACAAATCCAGGAGGAGGGAATGTTGCAAAGCAATCTTCTGGGTTTCCTTAGACAGAAAACATTTTAACCAATTTCAATAATAATCTGAATTTACCTGTATTGTTCGATAACTAGAATCAATGATTGACTTTGACTGTAAGAATCAGTAGAATTTACTTTTTTTGTACGTGCCTTTAGATGAAGTCTTGTGAAGTGGCGCTATATAAATAAACCGAATTGAATTAAATCGATACAAACCTGCACAAGGACTTAGATGGGGGAAAATCATCATGCTGACATCAGCATGGCCTCGGCAAAGTACCTGTCTCTACCTCCCCGCAGTGTAAAACTACAGCGCTGAGTGGGCTCTCAAAAGCTTAAGTATATGTGGAACGCTTTCCGAGAACACCTCAGGGTGCCACAGACTGTAGAGTGCTTCAAAAAGGTCTAAAGACCCAACAAATGTTCAAAAGAATTTCAACCAACTTTATTTCAATCATTTCTGATTTTGTTCTTCTATTTTATTCTTCTATTTTAACAGTTTTGTAGCACTTTTAGATTGGTAAACTGAAATAAAGTGCATTAAAAACAACATATATTGTAAAATCTATTATTAAAATGTATATTGTTTTTACTGTGGAATGATCAAGCCTGGACTAAATGCTGTAAAATCAGAGAGACAGCTTATGACGTTGTCCATCACAGTGAAGAAAGGACAATTATGGCCAGGAACACACTTTAATAAGTAAAGTAGCTTGCAGAAGCAACCCTTTATTCCACAAACCTCTGTGTATTCTACTGCAGTTGATAGGAAGACCGACAATTTGTTAGTGGCAGCAAAATACTTTAAATTGGGTCTGAGGTTTCCCTGGGATATTTCAGATCAAAGAATATCCATATGCTGAAATGGCCTATTCAAAGTCTTGACTTAAATCTGAGAATCTGAGGCAAGAGTTGAAAATTGGTCTTTAGATAAATTTTCATTCACACATTCATTTTTTAAATCTGACTGAGCACGAACAGTTCAAATGGGCAAAAATGTGATTCTCTGGGTGTGTAAAGCTGGAGGAGATAAACCCTGAAACCCTCCCAGCTGTAATTCCCTCAGGTTGTGGAGGTGGATTTACAAAGTATTGACTCAGGGGGACTGAGCACAAATGTGCAGCACACTTTTAAGATTTGTGTTAGTAAAAAAAAATCAGCTTCATTTGCACCTCATCTACATGTAAGCGAAGTTTTGGAAGAAAAAAGAAAAACAACAGCAAACTCTCCTCATAGGTACATTGTTAGCAGGCAGAAGTTTGGAAACTTCTGCCTGCTAACCTTCCTCTCGGATGACCACCATGTCACCATGCAGCCGAAACCACAACAGAATTGTTACCACTTTTATGGACTTATCGACATCCTTCTCACTTCATCCTGAATCTGCTCTATTTAAACATCACATGAGCGGAGAAAGACTAAGATGAAATAGTTTCCAATGTCAGACAGAGCAGCAGATATTTTTTGAAAGAGTTTTTATCCCAGCACTGCTTTACTTTTGCTCTCAATGTTGTTTTTCCTCTTCACACTAGTTAGACCTGGCCTGTTTTTTTCTGTGATACCTGCCTGGGTGGGTGGTTCTGCTGCCAATACCTCCACATCCTCAGTTGATGCTCTTTGCCTTGTCTTTCTGTGTTTTACCCCTTTTCGCTCTTCTACACAAACCAAGTGAAAGAGCTATTGCCGTGACTACCTGTAATGTACTCTGTTTTAAATGCGTGGCCTTCACTACTGGCTCAGAACTTATTTGTGGAGCTGTTTCTCTCCCAGATGAAGCTACTAAAAAAGAAGCTACTGCTGCCGTTGAGTCTTTTATAAGATAGAAATTACTCCTGGATCAGTGCTCCTGGGTTTTTTGAGTGTCTGCTATGTCTCTTCAAACCTCCTAGTCCCATCACAATAATAAGGAATATTCCTCTGCCTATCAAAAACAAAATCTTGGTTCAGCACTATATTCTTGAAACTAAAGGGTGACAAAACTGAGATCCTTCTTGTAGGAACCAAATCTGTAGTCTCCAAAGTTGACAGTTTTTTTCTCTCAGTTGAAAGCTCTACAGTCTCCCCTTCAGCTTAGGTCAAGAGTCTGGGTGTCAGATACCCAGAACCAGAACTAAACACGGAGAAGCAGCATTTGCAATTAAAACTTCTAGGCGGGTTGGTTAAAACGTTTTCTAGGGGAACCCAGCAGATTACATCGTGTCAGTGACTTGCAGCATTCACTCCTCCTGAAAGATCGCATAGCGCACATTGAACTGTCACTGGCATTGTGTTGTTGACGTAATTCACAGATATGAGTTAAAGGTAGAGTCGGCAATTTTTCTGGAAATGTAAATAAGTCCCTTTTTGAACAACTGCACATGTGCAAGACCATCTTACCTGCTCTTCAGCTCCTCAGGAGGATCACGTGAAAAAAAACCTCCCAAATATTTCTTCCTACTGATGCCTTCCTCGTCATAATCATGAACGCGGTTTGCTTCCTGCGACTCTCAGCCATGTATCCGGTGAGAGCAACGGAGCAACAATGAACGGCTAACACCAAAGCTAACTGGATACACACACTAGAGGTGTGCATGCACAGCCAGCAAGCAGAAACCAACAAAGACCTTGCAAACATATTAGCATTATGTGAGCAGGTCAGGAGCTAGTAAGATGGCGACACCATGCATGTTTGTTTGTTTTCAATCATTGTGCTTATCCTAGCTGTTATTCACAATGTGCCTTCTCTGTGTGTGTACAGTTGTCTGACTGTTACAAATATGTGACGGTATAAGATTCCTGCCTGGCTGTGCTGAAGATGGACATTAAAAAACACCACCACCTTTCCTAGCGTCTTTTCTCAGCCATCCTGTCTATGAGCAACAAGAAACACAGGAGATGCAGAAAGAGAGGAGGAGTGCGAGTCAGAATCAGAGCAGACCTTCAACATCAGTGATCCTGGTCTCTCTCAGGTAGTATCTGAGGAATTTCACCTGTGTTGGCTATCAAAGGCTTCGACCGGTTCTACCAGGTGCCGGGTGTCCGATTCCCAGCTGCCGATGGACAGCAAGGATTCAGAGGAGTGGTTTACGTCAAAATTTACGTTAGGTCTTTAAAAAGAAGATTCCATCAGAATAAGTAACTGCATATGATCAATTGATATGTTTTAACTGTGCCTGGGTTTAATGTCTTATTTATTAATTATTAAAACTGAATTGATATTTTATGTCTTTTGTTTTACCTGCCTTAAGAACTACAGATAGAGATTAGCTAGAGGATAAATCTGGTGCAGGGCATCTCTTCTCTTATTAGGTTAGTGCTCTTGCAGATGGTGTTGAATCCATAAACTTAGATGTGAATAATTATGTAACCATTTTTTTGCCATGTTTTTTCATAATTAACCAAATTATACGAAAACGTGTTTCCACTCTGTTATTATGGGGTATTTTATGTAGAGTTTTTAAAAAGAAAACTATAGTCAAGTCGTTTTAGAAGAAGTTTTCCAACAAAAACTGGAAAAGGTGGAGTATAAGTACTTACCACCAGGATTGTGTTTTGTAAGACCCTAATGCACAAATAAAAACTGAATGCAATATGTAACATTCAAACAATTACTTAATGTTAAATTACATTAAATATTAGGTAGTACTGAGCAATTGTTTTTTTACTGCTCTAAATAGGATAACTATTCAGAAGACATGGTAAAAAATATTAAATGAATATGAAAATACAAGCCAGAATCTTGTGTCTGAGTTTGAACATTACTTACAACTTCACTCCATTTTTTGTCATTTTAACCTCAAAGGAAGGTTTCATCTTAAAGATTTAGTCATCAAAACCACAGCTCAATCAATGGATAGTGAAGTGTTATAACTATACTATGAACGTTTGAAATCTGAGGTGATTAAATATGAAATGCCAAAAACCTGGCAGTATAGATTAGATTTATCAGAAGGCTCACATGCATCGGCATCAGTGTCTTTATTTCACAGCACTCATTAGTAACTATTACATTTCTACCTTAATTTCCACCGATGTTCCCCGTTCAACCCAAACTGCCGAGTTTCCTACAAAAACACACGAGATGGAGTGTTCTCCTGGGCTTCAGTTCAGAGATGACAGCATATGTAGCCGGAACGGTCGCCAGACAAGGCCAGGGTTGGGAAATGTCCAGTGGGAGAGGAGGGGTCTGCACACCAGACTCCCATGGTACCAGCAGATGGCTCAGGAGCTGACCAAGTGCAGTGATTCAATCTGCTGCTATCATCCAAGGTGGGCCAACTTCCTCCTGCCGGCGGGACATCTCTTTCATTGTGCATTTGCTCTGTAAAACTAAATCCTCCTGTGCATATGAGAGCGCACATAAAAGACAAACCATAACATTTGGAGTCATGGCCACAACTTTTGGGGAATTGCAAATAAAATTCAAGTAAAGAAGTCCCTGACTGATGTAGAGTTTGAAACAAGAACATTTCCAGGGCTCCCCTTAAATTTTTGTATCTGTTTGAAATAAAAGGATGAATGATATGGAAAGCGAAAAAGGAGGCTGTAGTGATGTGTTGTAGGACAACAATCACCTCTTTGATTATTAGCAGAAAGTCATTGGTACAGATGTGGGAGTGTGTAAATATGTGGACTACAAACAGGAAACGAAAACATTTCAGTTGTCCAAATGTTGGCAGAGAGATATGAATCAATGTTTTGGAGAGCAGCTAAATGTCTTGCAGGGAAAACATCAACTGGAGAGGTGAGGTTTTCATTTCGGTGCTTTGAATGTGACGAGGAGCCTCTCAGTGAAGACACCGCTGCTGATTCGCACGATTTGCACGGCTCAGATAGACGCCTTCGTTTTCCACACATTTCCTTTCCAGCAGCTTGTAATGAGGGCCCCAAACATCCCGCGGTTTAATCTTCCATGACGCAGCTTCTATTAAAGACCTGAAAAACGATGGTGGGTGAAGAAAAAGAAAGGTCAGCCAATACTCTGGCTCATTGATTGTCTGATTGTCCACCGAAGTTACCCGTGTGGCCGCCGGTCAAAGCTTACGATCCCACGTATTGACGCCCACACGTGGAAAGCCCACTTTGTCATCTGCTCATCACCCACAGAGAAGGTCATCTGTGGTGAGAGACGCCGGCAGAAACTTGGCAGAAACAATCAAAGAGACTTAGCTGTGTGGAAATATACAGCTACTCATCCTGTCTGTGCCCCCCAGCTCCTCCTTCTTAATTCCCAGATTCTTGCTCAGTCTGAGGTTGACTTAAAGAGGCTCAGGGCACTTATTCATAAAAAGAAAGTTAATGAATTCTTCTTTCACCCAGATTTTTTTTATATATGTTCAGCGGATAATTGAGTAGCCTCCTGACTGATATATCCAGCATGTGAATGCTAGAGACTAAACAAATGTGGAGCGTTAGAGTAGCTTCTCAGCTGGAAGTGTCTTCTCTATGATAATAACCTAGGTTTGAAATGTTCCATCTGAATGAACCATATGATTTCTGATACAACTGAGACCACAGTGGAGATGTTCAACCACCACAGCGCCCACAGAAAATATCTTTATTATTGCTGCTGAAGGTGTTTTGATAAATTGCTTGATAACAAGGGGCTTCTCCACACACCGATGCAGTATGTTGTCTGAGCCACATGTGGGTAAAATGTTACCTTGGTCTCAGATTTCATTTATCTGCTTTGAAAAAGAGGAAGGAGCAGATAAATACATTTTTTTTATTATTTTAGGGAGGAGTTTTGTTCCATTTAATACAATTTTATGTTCCCCCCAGACTGACAGGCTGGACAAGAAGAGCATTAATCCGAGGCCCATGGTTGCTCTGAAGGAGCTGCAGAGATCCGCAGCTCAGGTGGGAGAATCTTTTACCAAGACAACTATATAGACCATTTAGGATACTGTAGGGCAGGTTTGTTGCAAGCCACACACGGGACAGTGCTATCGGGGTTTGGTTACTGCAACTGAACTTTTTGGGAGAGGGTCTGGTTCACCAACAGGTTTGGTTTGACTATGAATAAATATTAATACGTGCCAAAGCCAAGTAGAAAAGTAAGTCATTTTAACCAGAATTACTAAGTCTGGGCACCACATGATCATCAGGAATTAACAGGCAGACAGTTCAACACCCATTCAGTTATTGTTTTATGAATATCCAGCTGGTGAGGTGTGGCATTAGACAACAATGGATTAAGAAGTGAGTTCAAGCAAAATCTATTAACAGAGCACTTGAACTTCCAGTTAAAATGCTTTAGTCGAGAAACTCTTTAACTAATCTCCTAAGATTCAATTAAACACCCAGGTAAAAATGAAAAGAATAAGGAAAACGAATAACCTATGGAAAAAATAGTAAGAAGGAACAACTAACAATAACAATGAAACCAATAACCAAAAACTTGATGCAGAGAAATCTCAGTTCAGCGTGGTTATGTATGGTTAAGAGCCACGGTTTGTGTTGAAATTTGGAATGAGTCCAAATTAGCCAAAAGGAAAAATTAGTGGTTGTTCAAACTACAAGTTCTCAATGAAATACAAAAGGGGAAATAAAACACTATTTTAGTAAACTAATAACAAAAAGCTGGAGTAGGGCAGACGTTCAATTTACAGTAAGATAATATCCTATAGTTACAGACTGGTTACATTTATGTGCATAAGAATGGCCTAGTTAAAGTCCAGATACAAATCCAAATGAGAATATATAGCAAGACTTAGAAATTGTTGTTCAAACTCTATATTCAATTCGACAGAATTTGGTCTATTTTACAAAGAGGAATAAAAATGGCAGTAACAGGTGGATCTACAACGTGTTGACTTGATGATGCCATCACTTGTTGAGGAATCATCAGATTATTCCTGCAGGAGCTCAGACAGCCAGGTTCAGGTGGCTAGCCTTTTTTCTGGCTGGGATACAGTCTCCAGATATACAAAAAACAGAATGCCATACACTCTGGATCCAAGATTTCCTCTTTTACTCGGGCAGCCAGTAAAACAGCCATGCACGTGTCCTCCCCAGTGCAGCCTGTAGAGAGCTGCAGGCAATCACCTGATGAAAAAGGTTTTTTGTTCAGTAAGGAATAAAATCTGAGCATTTAGTCCCATTCTACATGCCAGTTTATCCTGTGGGCCTCTACAACCAGTGTTTGCAGGGAAATGACTAAGCTGCACCTTTTAGAGGCCCTGCTGTGTTTAAAAATGCCCCTCATGACACCAACGGCCAGTCCTCGTGGATGAGGTGACCGGGCCAAGCAGCTACCACAAACACCAGACATTCTCTTTACTTTTAGCATCAAGTTTCTGTGGATATTTTCTGACACCAGGGCTTCAGTCTGACAAAACAAAATAAAACAGACGGGTACAAAGGTGAGGCTCGCTGCAGCTCAGTGAGGTGGTTCTGTTTGGTGCTGATGGGCAGTGGGAGCACAAGAGCTGCCATTTGGATCTGCCTGTCAGCTCTCTGATCATCACCATGGCAGCCGGTGTTTTTTCTGTGGTGCTGCATCCTTCAGCTCCTGTTTCCTTTAAGTCTATTCTTAAACAAAAGGAATAAAAAAGGCAATGCACGCAGCACAATGTGGGTAAAGGGCCTCGTTATAAAAACATCAAATATGTCCTAAACGGTTTGATCTGCCACATGCTGATCACTTTAATTCAGGAAAAACACGTTGAGTTGTTCATAAACAGTATTGTTCTGCTCCTGCTTGTTTTCATATAATTAGTATGCGTGTGGTGCGGGGGCTCGCCGAGATGGTTGAGAGACGTAAATAATTTTCATAATAATGTTGGAAGGATGCAGATGAAAATGATCAGAAGTCGAGGAAACTTGCATTGTAAACGGATGATGTTCAACGATTCCTTTAAATCAGTATTACAACCAGCGAGCCTGACATTACAGCACAACAAATTGGTTTTCCAACACTTTTTGCTTTATTTATTTTCCAATTAAACTGGAAATTAGTGTCAGGAGTGTTGCTGGCTGCGCTGGCAACAAACTGAATCAACAGAACAAGCAAACAAGAAAGTGGATTTTTATCCAAGCCTTTATTTGGCTGATTTCATTCACAAAAAAAGGAAAAAAAAATGTTTTTTTCAAATGGCAGAGAAAATGCTAAATCTAGTTTTGATATGAATGCTTGTTAAAATTATTTGTTATATCTTGGAGCTACAGTTTCAAGTTTCACTGCATCTTTGTATGTTTGTATTCAGCCCTGTTGAGTCTAAACTTTGACTGCAGTTACGGCTGCAGGTTACTTGACAATTCTTCTGTACAACATAGCTCAAGATCGGTCAGACTGAGTTTAGAGTTTCTGTGAACTCCACTTTTTAAGGCTTGTCACAGATTTGGATTCAAGTTTGGGCTTTGACTAGGACATTCTAAGTAGAAATGATCCAACCAGTCAGACAGAGGTAAAAATAAGAAAATGTCCCCCTGACTGACAAATCAAATACTTTCATATTCATTAAATTTAAATGTAGGACTGCCATCCTTTCCAACAGCATCTGCTGAGATGCACTCTATATTAAAGAAAATTTGGGACACACACTGTGTGGCCAAACAAAAAGTCTGCACCAAAAAAATTAGCAATGGGTCCTCTCCATTAACAATGTCTTTCTCACATTTTTCTTCTTTCAAACCTAGAGGTACTGTCCAGAACTACTTTGGTTCAGAGTGTAGCCCGTGTTTACTTCCCGGTTCCTGAGCCAATCATATGACAGTTCCCAGGGTTCCCAGCACAGAGCGCAGCATTTGGTATTTTTTCGTGGCAAAAGAGCAGCAGCCTACAAACATGGAGGCCAGTTAGAGAAGCGGACCAGAAACAGAACAGAGAACAACATCACAGACCCGTCCTGTGTTGGTAGAAATTCACACCGTTTAAAAACGGCATATTAGATTGTTGTGATTGGTACACTGTTGTATCGATTTGAACTGTAAGGTGTCAGTATTACAAACAGCACCTTTAAGAAGTGAGAAGCAACTCATTGCACCTGCTGGAGTTAAATAACTTGTCACCAGCTGAACCATAATCACCCATGCAGTAATTATCCAATTGGAGGCTCAAAGCTCTTTGTTTAGTTAAATCCGGGTGGAGACTTTTTTTTGGCCAGGCAGTGTATTTTTTAAAGTGTAAGTGCAGTTTATTTTGTAACTCCCTGATTTTATGTTAAATTCAAAACTGCTACCTTTCTGAATAAAATAGCACACAGGCCTTTCCTTTCTTTTCGGTTTTCTAGCCCCAAGAACAGAAAACTGGAATTGGCAGGTCAGAGCCCCCTCCCAGCTAGGAAACGTTGATCAAGTCATCTCTAGTGCAGGATTATTATCCCTGGCTGTGTGTTTAGGGTTGTTGTGCTGCTGGAAGGTGAACATCAGCCCCAGTCTCAAGACTTTTACCCTTCCAGGATTGTCTTGGATTAATTTCCATCCATCAACTCACTGACGTTGACCAGCTTCCCTGTCTGTGCTGAAGAAAAGTATGGTCACAGCCTTATGCCCCCACCATGTTTTTAGAAGCGTGTTCAGTGTTATTTCTCCTCCACAGACCTTCTTCCATGCTTGCTGTGTGTCTCTTACATGATGAAGCTGCAAATGGAAGTCCCCATGGTGTTCTTTCTATGATGGCTTGGTTTTCCTCTTTTCCATAAAACCCAGGTCTGACTTTTAGTTGTCCTGTTAAAAGATTCTCCCGCCTGAGTTTGGGTTTCTGCAGCTCATCCACAGTTACCGTAGGGATCTTGGCTGCTTCTTCGATTAATGTTCTCCAATTCAGGTGGATGTCCATGTCCTGGTAGGTCTGCAGGTGGTCCATCCTCTCTCCAGGTCCAGATGATGATCAGAGCTCTGGGAGATGTTCAAAGCCTGAGATGCTGCTGTAGAACCCGACGCTGTTTAAAAAAGGCCCAGAACTTTCTCCCTGAACTGTCTGCTGGGTTCATTGGTCTCCATTTGTTCCCTGATGCTCTCTAACAAACCTGAGGCCAGAAACAGAGCAGCTGGAATCTCCCTGAGATTAAACAACACAGTTGACTAGGAGACATCTGATGGCACCTTACAGTGACGCCCACCTTTTGTTCATCCATCAGCCAATCTCAACAAACTACTTCAAACTTCGTAATTATAATGGGACAAAACATGAAAAGGAGCCTGGAGATTTCTTGACAGGCCTTGTTATGAATAAGACAATGAGGTATTATTAACAGCGGACTGAATGCTATCTTTTAAAATGTAAAACGCACACACCGTGTTTTGACTCACCACAGGTCTACACGGCGCTAACTCCACATTAGATCACTTGGGCGGGAGCTTGTTCAGCTAAGCCGTTGCCAGAACTGCTGAGGGCCTCCTTTTAATTAAGCTTAGTAATAAATGATCAAATAGCTCAGCTCATAATGTCTCCGACTCAGGGCAATCGAGCTGTTCTGCACACCTGCCCTATTTCGGAGCTTTTTCCCAGCTTTCTCCTGGCCATACTTAGGATGGCCTGAGGCATCACAGAGACAGAAAAATGCTAATAAGTTCTCCACCACTGCTGAATTTTTCTCTGAATATTTTCATGAATTAGGAATGGAAAGAGGCAGATTAAGAGACATGAGGGGGCTTTTTACACTGTCCCAAATGCAATTTTTAGGCCGATGCTGTGTAGCCTTTCAAGGATGAGCTCTTAATTGGTTTGGTGGAAGTGGTGGCGCTTCTCGCAGCCTAATTATTCATTTAAGTGAACTGGTCTAAACTCACATTTAGTCTGCAAGGGATAAATTATTTATAGGAGAAATGAAAAGCCCTCTTCATGCTGGCATAGGTAGTCGCAAGGAGAGGGGCGGCTGCTTGATGTTGTGGCAGGAAGGCATTAGAAGAGACAAACAGAGAAGCAAAGAAAGATAAAAAAAAAAAAAAACTTGCACTCTAGGGCTGGTGGGAAAAACGGGCAGCTTTAACATGCACCGCAGCGCCAGATCCGCCCAGAGTCTGCTCAGAAGTGGAGTACCTTTCTTTGCCACCGGTCAGACACAGCAGAATTACAAAGCAGGCAATGTGGAGGAGCGCCGGGTTGAATATGAGACAGAGGGACGCGGAGTGGCAGACAGAGCAAGTCAGGAAGGGACACGGATGGGAAATACATTCTGGACTACAGGAGGGATCAAGTTCAAAAAGACAGAAAACAAGAAAAAGAAGATGTGTGACAGAGTGAGGGGGAGCTTTGACTGGAGGAGGAAGAGGAAAAAACAGAGGGAGACTCAGGCACAGATGAAAGCCTGAGAAGACCTGGCTTCATCTCTCTGATGGCACCCTGGCACCTCTGGGTCTCAAAGCCAGAGCTCTGCTCAGGCTTTCTTCTTACAGGGCTGAGAGGGCTGCAGAAAAAGAAAGACTTAAAATGAGTTAGTGAGTCAGCAGGTTTTTGACACATCTCACAGGCTGCTTTACGACCAGACAAGCGCATCGCAGCCACTGTTCTGGATCAAATCAATACTGGCCAATTAAGTTTAAAAACTCCTGGCAATATTTCAGATGAATATGATGCAGCGAAAAAGTATTTGCTCCCGTACAGATTTCCATTGTTTTTGCTTTTTTTTTTTTTGCTGCAAAGAAATTGTTTCAAATCACCAGAAACAAATAAAAAAATCAGACAAAGATAACCCTAACCCTATTTTATACTATAGTTAAGATTAAGTGAAATAGCCATGCTGACTAACTTGCCCTATGTGAAAAAGTAATTGTGCCATTACCCTAATAACAGGTTTTGCCACTAGAGGGAGCATCAGTTGCCATTTCTCATTTCTCCTGGGACGAGGGACTTTGAAGGTGCATAGCCACGTCATTTGACTTTTTTATTGTTATTTATACGTCAGTAGCTCACTCTGGTTGCATACAAAGTGAAAGAATATCACGTCCTGCTGACGTATTAGATCAGCCTAACGTAAGCGGTGCGGCTTACGGGCGTGTTTTTAAAAAGTACGCTCCACAGCTGCGTGATTCTGTGTTGCTCAGTGGTCCAAGGTCCTATTTTCAGGTTAAAGTAAACTTTGCATTTCCGATGGAAATGAAGGTCCTTGAGTCTGGAGGAAGAGTGGAAGTCCAGTGAGAAGCTTCCACAGTCAGTGATTATTTTTGGTGCCAAGTCATCTGCTGGTTCTGGTCCACTGGGTTTTCTGAGGTCAACAGTCAATGCTGCCATCTACCAGGAAATTTTGGAGCACTTTATGCTTTTTTCTGTTGACATGCTTTATGAAGATTTCATTTTCCAGCAGGAAGTGGTGCTTCCACCACTGCCAATTATTGCAGTAATGATGCAAAAGGATCCGCAACCAGGCATGAAGTGCATAGAAATGAAGATACTTTCCAAAACCCTGACATCTATACTTAGAATGTCTTCTTGTATTCATCTGATGTAATGTTTGGATTTTCTTTCTGTTTTGTTTATTATTTTTGAGCCACAATCAAAATGTAAATAAAAAAAATAAAAAACATTGAAATAGTTCACTCTGTGTAATCACACTGTATGGGTTTCACTTTTGGAATAGAGTGACACAAAATATAAAACTTCTCCAATCTATTTAAAGTTTTGGAGACATACCTGGCCTAGAGCCTAATAGATTCCCATCAAAACTGCTGGTTTATCTATTCTGACACTACTTTAGGAAAGTTTTGTCAAGCTGTTAGAAGATGAGGCTCTAAGCAACGATTATGGACAACAGAAGAAGGTTTAAAGTCAGTTCCTCTTGGTTGTGGGACTGGATTCCAGGACGGCACTAGAAGGAGAGATGAGTGGATATCATTGTTTGTTGATTAGATGGAGTGAAATAATGATCTATGCGGGGGTTAAATATGGATTTCACCGGTGCTGAAGTAAGCAGAGTTCCAGGAGAAGGTGCGTTTATCCACATAAACGAAAGGTTGGCAGGGTGGATTAAATGATTGTCCTCCTTTTCTCTCTCTTGCAGGACGTGTGAAGAACCAGTGACCCGTTGGGGAGTGGACAGACAGGTGAGTGAGCGTGGCACAAAGGTAAGGAGACCAGGCAGCAAGTTCAGGAAGGGTCTTTGTAGGAACCGTGGGAAGATTTGAGACAGGAGTCTGGGGGAGACTTTCCAAACCGGCACAAAGAATGAGAAAGCCAGTCTCTGGAGTCCAATCACTGAGCAGGGTAAGGGAAACGGATTACTGCCGAAGAAACACAACAAGAGGTCAGTTTCAGAACTCAAAGACGGCGAGAAAACGATCAGAAGCAAGCCCGATTGCCACTCGTGGGCAAAACAATCTGCCATCTGCCTCTAGGAACCAGCTCCTCTTTAAGTTCCTCCTGGTGAGCTTTAACAAGCTCAAGCATCAGGAACTGATCCTGCTGGACACACCCTGAGAGGAGAGGAAGAAGGAGAGACACACAACCCCAGCCTCCCCACAGCTCTCTCCTGATCACGGCTAAAACACGGCTTGGATAAAGATTCTCCTAATAAAGTCTTTGCCTGGCTTTTCTGACGCATCATTTACCTTTCCATTTTGGTGATTAACTTTTTTCAGCTCACAGTGGAATGTTAATGGAAACAGAATCAAGATGAAATAATAATAAGATGTGGGGAAAAAAAGCCATAAAAAAGCTTCGATGCTGCTGAGGTTTGTTGCACAATCAAAAATGGGCCTTTGCACCCATATTATTAATATTTCGAAATCCAATCGACAGCTATACGCAACGATTTTTCAAATTTGAAGTAAAAATGTCCACTTGGAAAAGTATCTTTAAAAGTTACAGTTATGACCACCAAGGACTCAGAGCTGAACTCAACACCTGAAGCAGAAATTCTCTGTTTTTCTAAAGACCCCTTTACACTGGAACAGACCCTGCTCCTTCCAACAAAAAAGCCCAATTCACTATCATTTATATTAGACTTCATTAGCTGTTGTGGCAATAGCTGGAAGACACTTGTCCCTGCTGACATATAAACATCTTTCTAAAAGACACATTGGACCCCTGATCCTCCAACTGGTAAGTCAACTTTCAGTTGGATTCATTCTCCATCCGGAGGATCTACTATAGGACACGGAGAGGTTCAGAAGAAAACCTGCTGTTAAGACTTCCAACTCTAATTTGTCACAGACATGTTGTACAGAGTAGTACAGGAGTGAAATGAATTAACAGCAGGATCAAACTGAATATAGAAATAGTCGTATTTGGGCGCCCAGCTCATTAACACTAACTCTTTTTTTCTCCACTTAGAAGTGCCTCCCGTTTGGTGTTTTCTGTACATCAGAATATCATGTTTAGGCTTTTCTTTATTCTGTGAAATGTGAAGACATTGAATTTCCTTGTCCGTCTAAGCTCCATTGCCTTCCTCTCCACAGCTAATAGGAAGAGACTAGAAGCACCACCCAGGGTGGCAGCTATCCACCTTTAACACTGCTGGTAATGCCTATCGTTCTAAAAACAGTGACCTTTTAGGTAATCTAGTTTGGTCTACTCATTATGAGAAGTTATTGAGTCGTCAACGAATGCAAGCTGAAAGGTGTGATTAAGTTACTCCAATTAGCCAGAAAGTGGCTGAATGGGCTCAGGTTTCAGGACAACCAGATGTCAGTTTTCTTGTAGCTGATGCCTTTTCATTTGTCATGCCACAGCGTAGGTTTTGCTTTGTCATATATCATCAGGGTTAACGCTGTTGGTGCTGGTTTAAGGCGTGTGCCTCATGTGTGCTGATGTGGCTCGCTTCACACAGCAGACGTGTAGAACTTCTGCTGTTCTGTGCCAGAATATATTTCACAGGTTTGACAGAAACTATGTTTTTACTGTCACTCATTGTGACATTTCTCTAAAAACCCTCTATTTTTTTTAAATAATTTAAACATCTTCACTTTTTATGGTTTTTATTCCATATAAGGAGATAATGTTGTTAGTGAAATGATGAACTTCTTAGTCGAAGAGTATGGTGAAAATACTGTTAAGAACAATTTACTGTACTAAATACATTTCACATTTGTTTGGATTATCCAATACTTTTTTCTTCTCTTTTATAAAGGGTTCAGCAATTTTGTCAGCTTTTTAAATCATTGATTACCTTATTAACAGAACAATAAGAAGACATGTATGTTACAACTGTCACAGTATATTGCAAATGTATTGATATCATTTCAACATTTTCATATTTTGTGATCAACCATAAAGTTTAGTGTATCTTATTAGGATTTTACCTGACAGATAAACAGAAATTAGAGCATCATTATGAAGAGGAAGGACAACATTAAATGGTTTTCCAAATGTTTTCAACAGAAAATCTGAAAAGTGGGCCAGGTATTTCTCCTGAGTGAAGACTTGATAGAATCATATTGTCCAGCAGTTACAGCTTTGCACATTAAGAAGCTAACATGTCTGCCCATTTTCCTTAGCTCAAGCTCAGTCAGATAGAATGGAGAGTTTTGGTAAACAACATTTTTTGAGCTTGACAAAGATTCTCAGTCTGGACTTTGACTAGGCCATTCTAACACATGACTATGCTTTAATCTAAGCCAGAGGGTTGGTGTCCTGAAACCTTTAGATGTGTCCCTCGTTGTCAGGGTTCTGCGGGCTGCGCCCCGTCAGGGTGCAGCTATTTTCCTCCCTCTCTTTCCGCAGGTGGTTGCTGATGAGCGGGGAGGCGCGGAGCAGCAGGTGTCCGACATTATTCGGCCCTCGGCGGGGGTATTTAAACGGAAGGCAGCCAGCACAACCCCGCCAGAGTGTTAACCCAAGTGCTATGACCAGATCGGCCTTCCAGCGTTAAGACGCTTGCTCGTTCTCTACGTTAGCCGAGTTTTCTTGTGCTCCAGGTTCAAGCCGCTCCGGATCCCGCCCCGCGGCGCTCCTTGGTCTCTGAAGATCCCTACATTTTGTCCCGTCGGACCCTCCTTGGCAGCCGGCCAGCAACGATTCCCCCGAGCCTCGCTTGTCGGACCCTGCTCACCCTCCTTCGTCCGGCCTCCCAGCCTCGCAGCCACCTGCTTCCTCTGTGCCCTGACGATCTGCCCCTGTCCCGCAGAGCCTGCACGCCGCCATCCCTCTGGGGGGTTCCTGTCGTCTCTACGGTAAGCTTCCATTGGAAGATCCGCCTCCCGAGTCTAAATCTCCGTGCTAACCATCTCCCTTTCGTCCCTAGAGTTTTATTTTACTGCTCCATGCATGTTACCACAACCTCCAACCACCTTCCCTGGTGAAGAGAAATATTCCCCAGCAGGATACTGCTCGCGTAAGTATGGTGATGGTGTGTTGAGGGTGCTGTGCTGTGTCCTGGTAGGTCTGCAGGTGGTCCATCCTGATGGATTGATCAGAGCTCTGGGAGATGTTGTAGAACCTGACTCTGCTTTAAACTGGACCAGAACTTTCTCCCTGACCCGTCTGCTGGGTTCTTCGGCCTTCGTGAGGCTGTTTATTCTCTAACGTTCTCTAACAAAACGCCTCGACTAACTGCTACTGAGATTAGATGCACAAAGGTGCAGTCTATTTACAAACTAGGTGATTTATGAAGGCATCGGTTGCACTGGTTTTATTTACTGGTGTCAGAGTAAAGAAAGCTGAATTAAAATACACACAAAACTTTTCAGTTCCTTTTGTGTAAAACAAAATACTAAGAATTTTCCATCCAACATTGTGTTGCTTTGTCACATAAAATCCCAGTTAAATATATTGATGTTTCAGGTTGTAACCTGACATAATACGGAAAAGTTCTAAGCACACAAATACTTTTGCATGGTACTGTATAAAAATCCTAGATCAGTCTAGGGCTTGGCAAAGGTATAGTCTGACATTTTCTGGAGATATGTGATGCCACCTGGGTGCCTGCTCTGGTTTTAAAGGTATCCCTCACAATTAAAACAGATCTTTTCAGATCGTTTGTGGCAGGAGGAGCCTACTAAATCAAAGCCACAGCCCATTAAAAGTGTAATCAGGCACACGGTGGTGAAACTTCAGGCCTGGTTTGACCCCATCAAGTCTTAATGAGGTCCACCGAGTCGTTGACCCGCACATTTAAATAACATGCATCAATATTAATAGGTTATTAATGACTCAAAGCAATTATGCATACAGCAAACTGGACGGAGACTGCTGAGTGGAGACGCTAAGAGCAGGACAGAGATTGAAGAGTGTGCGCTTATGCCTGTCGATAATGCGCTGTGTGAGGGAAAAAACTCTATTTTTTAGTGAAAAGCTGTTATCTGTGGATAACCTTCAAATTTACACAGTGGTGAACTAACAAACTGAAGGTCTGACAAGTGCATTTATCCATCTGGGGCTCAATATTAGCTTCATACTATGCCGTGGTTCTTTGCATTATATGAAGTCATGTTAATGAAGATATGGGGAAAAAAAGCTGAGAAACTGACGTCAGTCTGAGTTTCTAACTTTGTTTCGGCTTCTGAGACCAATACATCTTATCCAGAAGCTTGGAGTGCCTCACATAGAGTGATTAATTTCTGTTAAACTTTGCTTTTAATTGTGTTGGCTAAAGTACACATTGTTAATTGCAATTCATGTTACGTTAATTTGTTATCAAACTGCTGTAAATAAAAAAAGCCTTGGCACCTGAAGAGAGGTATTCAGTCTGCAGCAGCTTCACGAAGATAAACACCGTAAATGCAAGACATTTTTAAGCAATTTTAAAACAACGTCTGAATCTCTTCAACAAAAGTGTTTTCTCTTTTGTCTGAATGTGGTTTTACACTTAGGAGGAACGAACGAGAAGAAGGTTTACTGAAAAATGCAAGACAAAGTCATGGAAGCGGCTCTGCTGTTTGTTAAGTCTACGAAGCTGTAGGTTGAAATGAATAAAACATTTGAGCTTTAAACTCCCCCACTGAGGAAGTTTCAGTATCCCAAGGTCTTTTTCCTGAACAGAGATAGAACCGAGTGTGAGAGGAAGCAGGGATTGGGGGAACGCCTGTAAGAGTCTGCTGGAGGAAGCGAGGCTTCATCAAGGGACTTTTATTTATTTTCTTTGACATAAAAGCCTAGGTGTCACGTAAATGATATTTTCCTATGTGAATGGTCAACACTTACATGCATGCCATGCTGTTCTGTTTACATCCCCTGTCATACACGGCGCTGGAGGAGCTGCAGCTCAGCAACGGCTTGTTGTGTCATTGACAGAGGAAAGTCGTGACGGGTTGTCTCCAGTTCGCTGCTTATTCCTGCTGAGAAAAGCCCCGACTCGCTCCATCACATGACCAATTAGTCAGTTTTTATTGTTAAATTACAAATTTGAACTCATAATAGATTGCATAAAAAGCATTTTTCTTACCTAGACAAAAAATTATTTGGGTACAGTGTCATTATTTGGGTTTTTATTATTTGCTTATGTTCTGTTTAGTCTTAGGTTTGGTCTTTATGGTGATTTTGGTTCTGGATTAGTTTAAGTTCTGTTTTGGTTTAGTGATTCTTTTATGTAATCGATTCTGTCTTAGGTTTAGGTTCTGTACTAGTTTTGGTTAATGGAATAGTTTGGGTTTAATGTGGTTTGATTTTGTACTTTGTTTCCTGTTATCAGTTTCTTTGGGCCTGCTCTGATCACTTCTGTCACCAGCCTTTATTAAGTTCACCTGCCAGCATTCTTTCAACTTCCTGTCACGCCCCTTCACCAGTCACCATCCAATCAGCTTCAGTTTTCTTCCAGCCACTTCTTTCCCCCCTGATCAGCTCCACCCATTCTGGTAATTAGTTTCACTCCGTTCACCTGCTCACTCCTCTACTTATACCTGCCTCTGTCTCCTGCAGTCTGCCAGATCATTGTCTATCAAGCCTTTGGTGAGTTCAGTCCAGCATTTCCCTTTGCCTGTTGATTTGAACCAAGTGCCTGTTTTGACATCTGAGCCAGCCTGATCCCTAATCCTGTTTTTTTTCCTGCCCTGTTCTGACTGCCTGCCTGTTATTGACCGACCTGATTCTGTTTCTGGAGAAACTGAGATTGCCTTATCCCTGTCTGTATTTCTGCCGGTTTTGGATTATCACTGACCATTGAGCCAACCTGTCCCTGTCTTACCAGACAGCCTTTAATAAATTCTTCTTCGTCTCATCTGCTTGTCCGGCCTGAATATTGGGTCCTCTGTCTCTGGTTTCATGACATACAGTTCCTTTAATAAAGAGAACATCATGCCAATAGCCATATATGTCAGGGTGCCCAGGGATTTAATGGTTTCTTGTAGCTCCCCTGGGATCCTGCAGTCTGTGTTTTTTCACCTCAAGCATTGTTAGCTTGGGATCATTGTTTCATCATTTATGTTTATTATATATTTGGGTATTAGATTAGTTCCTGTCTAGTAAGTTGTGGTTTATGATCATAGCAGTTCTGTTAGATTCTTATTTTTATGCCGACCCTTCTTTAGTTTAGCTTCAGTTTTGTTATTTATATTATTAGTTATAATAAATTTAGTTACCTTATTATTCATGTAGTTCTGTTATCTGTTCCTTCTTTACTAGTTAGATCCTTCCCCCAGTCTGACCCATTATCTTTTTCTCCATTTACATTCTGTTCTCCCTCTGCTCCTGCCAGCTCACTGCCCCTTTTTCCTGCAGCTGATTGTTTCATTCAGTTCACCTGTGCCTAATTATCCACCCATTGTTTCCCTTTGTTTCTTCCCCACTAAGTTCAGCCCTCTCCGTCACTCTGACAGATTATGTCCTCCGTCTTCATCTGTCATGATACTCTGTTCTGGTCTTATCTCTGTCGTGTTCCTGGTTCCTGTAAATCTGTAAGCCCATGTTTTTCATTAAACTGTCTTCATTTACAACATGCGACTCCTGAACTCTTGTCTGTGTTTCAGTCTAACCACCTCAACCATGACAATATATTGTGGTGGCAGGGTCATGATCTGTGGCTGCTTTGTCGCTTCAGGGCCTGGCCTCCCCTAACAGATCAAGCCATGACTTCAACTTTCTAGCAAGAAATCCTGATGCAGAATCTCCAGCTATTAAAGAGCTGCTGCACACCAGCAATTCTTAGGGTTTAAAAAAACAATAAGGTTTTCGAGTGGCCTAATTAAAGTCCAGACTTAAATCTGTTTGACAGTATATTGTAGCATGACATGAAACAGGTCATTCCTGATCAAAAACCTACCGATGTGTCTGAATTAACAATTTGCCCCAAAGGCAATTTCATAGTTTCTTTGCATTTAACCATCTTTATTCCAGGCCTTAGGTTAACCAGTAGGTGAATATACTCTACAGTCTACACAATGCAGAGCAGCTGGGGGAGAATCTAAGCAGGGAATTGAGGAAAGGTAGAACAATTTGCCCTGGAGCAACTAAATGGAAATACAGAGGCTGTAACTAACCAAAGCTGCCGAGTTATATAAGCAGAAGACACTAAACCAAAATGCACAGAGCAGGCCACAAAAAAGGAACTTATTACAAAGGAATTAACTAATATAGAGATATTAACAACACTAAAATAATCTAAATACAAACACGAGTGAGAACCAAAAACAAACACTGTATCATCTCATCTTTTGAGGAAGATGTTTCATCACATCCCAAACAGAAAGCAGGTGGGTGGATTATATTTTAAATAAATAATCCTATCCACCTCACAAAAGATTATATATGTATAAGAATTAAATGTCAGCAAAACATTTTTCTAGAATTTTTAAATATTGGCTTGTGAATCAGTGGATATTGTAAATCTTCCTAATTTGAATGAAAGATCACCGGTAACAAATCAGTGCTGAAGCCACCTGATCATGTTGTTCACACACTAGTCCTATTTCAGTGTAAGGTTTTATAAACAAGTAAAAAGCTGTATTTATGAGGTACAGAAAATGCCTTTTTATTTTTAAAATTCAATTGATTAAAAAAATTAAGACTAACTGATTTAACAGCTGAAAACTAATTCTGATGAAGGAAAATATATATTTTTATATAAATTAAAGTAAGATTATTGTATCTGGAAATTAAATGAAGTTTATTTAAATAGTGCCAATTGACAAGCATATCTTAACTGGGCATTTTACAAGACAAACACATTAAAATGTATTTACAGATCAACATATTAGTGATATATAAGTCTCATTTTTTCATCATCGACGCGTATAACTTACACCGGTAGTTCCAGGTTTGGTTTCAGCTTTCAGATAAAAAAATGTGTAAAAATTTTACTCAAAGGTCTAATTTTTAATGTTCTGGTCTGACTGAATACATTGGTTTTGGTCCACCTTGCAGAAGCCAAGATCTTAGAATGTGTTACCTTTAATTAGATCAAAGCACATAGCATGCCGTCTGTAAGGTGACTTAAAACACTCAAATCCCTCTTAGGGCAAGTATGTCTGAAAAGACTGGATGACAGAAAGTCTCCTGTGATGTTGGGGGGGGGGGAATTATTTTTGATAACAGGTTCCAGTCTCAGCCATAGGTATTACGTCCACCTTTTCATACTTAAAAGTAATATCCAGAGTTTATGAGATCCCAATACATCCTGAATAATGTGTTGACGTAATTTAGCGTGGAACCTGCTATAGGCTTAGGCTACTGGAGGACATCAGGGTCTATTTTTCTCACTCTGAGTTCTACTGTTCTCCAATTTGCATTGCTTGTCATCATTTCAGCTTTTAACTTTTTGTTCTCTCTCTCTTTTTCTTCATAGTAGGTACACCTGGTCTGTTCGTTCTGTTATCTGTGACGTAATCCAGGGAAGACAGATCACCACTATTACCATCTAATGTAGAACAGATTACTGGATCAATGTGAGCTTCTGTGCTTTCTGTGTCTCTGTTCTGTCTTCTGTAACCCCCAGTTGGTCGAGGCAGATGACCGTTCATAGTGAGCCCGGTTCTGCTGGAGGTTTTGCCTTCCCGTTAATGGGGAGTTTTTCTTTCCACTGTCGCTTCACGCTTGCTCGGTATGAGGGATTGCTGCAAAGCCATCAACAAAGCAGACGACCTTCCCTGTGGCTCTACGCTTCTCCAGGAGGAGTGAATGCTGCTTGTCGGGACTTTGATGCAATCAACTGGGTTGGCTTATATTGGAAATTTTTTTTGACCAATCTTTATAATCTGATTGAATTTGACTTTGGAATGTGCCTTGAGATGACATGTTTCATGAATTGACTCTATATAAATAAAATTCAATTGAATTTAATTGAATCCTATTTGCTAATTCACCTATACCATAACCATTTAAAGTCAGAAACGAAAGGTAAAATGACTGTGGACAACAAATACTATGTTGGATTCAGAAAAGCTTTGCCGTGTAAAGTTTTAAAATGCAGGGTTATGATTGAGTTGGATACACAGAGAGATGACAAAAGGTTTATATTTCAAGCTAGGTAGTATTAGAGTATGGTTCAACACCAAAGATCAAAATTATTTTAGACATATCATATATGTACCAAAAGTCTGCTTTCATACCAATGAATAATTTCCCTTTCATTGATTTATTCATTTATATCTCCCTTTACAACAGTATAATTCACAAATGTTTAAAATAAGCTAAAAGACGACTATGGTAAAAGCTGGATTTGACAACTGAATCGTTTGATGAAATTAAAATATTCACCCCCAGATTTCTTCTAGAGTAACTACATTTTAAATTCAGTGTGACATGTTGTTAATCCGACTAGTGAAAGACCCATCTGCCACAATAATGTAAACCATTTAAGTGGTGAACAACATGCCACTAGGGGCGCTAGACCTGCAACTACCAGGTTTAATGCCCCTGAAGGCCACTGGGAGCACTGCACTCTCACACAATGAAACTGTTTCCCTCTGTGTTTTGGAATCTGATAGCAGACCAGTTTGGACCAGCAGACTGATAAGTCATTGAGTTACTTGTAAAGACGAGGCTACATTCACCCCTCTAGATTAAATCCGACATCAGAGAACCAGAAATATGTCTGATCAGGTCACATCTATTTTGTTTTGCCGCAACCTAGAATGGGTCATGTGACCGCTCTAGGTCACATGACCCATTCTAGGTTATGCTATGGAACAGATCCGATTCTCTCAAGTAACATAGGTGAGTTTTTGAGAAGGCAACCCGCACAGAGCATCGATATGCACCAAGTGCTGTATATTGACCTGAAAATAATTTAATATATCTCAAATTAAGCTAATACTCAGGTCTAAACTCACATTTTGAACAGAATCCGACGGTCTCAATGGCTGCCGTGGGGTCCAGAAGAACTATAAGGGCACCTACCATCAACGGACAAATCAATGTCCTTATGTACTCTTGGTAGGACAGACTCTGTCCTATGTTGCAGTCTAAAGCTAGACAAACATTTTTCAAAAATATACTTATCTTCTAAAAGTGGCTTAGTTGGGTAAAAATAAAATAGGCCTAAATTTGCATGTTCTCCCTGTCCATGCATGGGTTCTCTCCAGGTAGTCCAGCTTCCTCCCACAGTCCAAAAAAACATGACTGTAGGTTAACTGATCTCTCCAAATTGCCCTTAGGTGTATGTGTGTGCATGGTTGGTTGTCTGGTGTATCTCTGTGTGTCCCTGGGATGGACTGGAGACCTCTACCCCAAATGACCGCTGGTGATAGCCACCAGTCCCTCACCCCCACTCCACAGGAACATGGTGCGTATCCATGTAACTGCACTGATACGCAGGTACAGACTATGGATGGATGGAGCATTTGAATGCACATTTGCTGGTAAAAAGAGCCTGGAAGGTGTCATCTTATTTTGATTTAATTTGTTATACTTTCAGACTAGCAATGGGAAATGTAAATTAGTAAACAGGGAACTATTAGGCTCTCATAAAGAATATTAATCCTGAGTCATTTGAGTTGGAGATAAAGGTCTGGTTCTCTGAGCAGTGAAGATAAATGGAGCCTGAGCATTATTCAACAGTTTTCTTTTTATGCTGTTTTTCTAACTCAGCGTTGCTTGATAGATGCTGATGGTGAGGTGAGAGAGTTTCACTTTCTGTGAACTCATTTGCTCGTGTCTGGGAGGCAGACAGCAGTCAGCCTATTCGTATGCAGGATCTTCACAGAATGACTGTGTTCGCAGCAGTCAAAATAGCCTTTCCTGCTGTAGCTGAGATGTGTGTTTCATAAACATTTTGTCTTCAGAGCATTGGCGTAAATATAAGAGTCCAGAACGGCACAAGCTGGCAAAAAGTTCAAGGAGGGTTGGGGTGAACAATTCAGAGACGACAACATAGCACAGAAGCCCCAAAAGCTGCTTCGAAGCGAAGACTTAATCCTTTCATGTGCGGCCTCTTTTCATGTTGTGTGTGACAGATGCATGTGTGAACTACTACTGTAAGCAAAGCCTTATTTATAATGGCACTTGGAAGTTTACGAGCTCAACAAATCCCCATATATTTCCCCTTAAATGCATCAAAAAACATCCTTAGATATTAAATAAATGAGATAACAACAAAAAGAAAAACTGGTCTGCAGATGCAGGGAGTCTGCACATAGTGGGTACCAAAGGGTACTGTAGAGGAAAAGTAGAACATACTTACAAAGCACTAGTAGGGGCTGTATGGTGTAAGGTTTCATTTACCCTGTACATATAAAGTACATAGTATTTTAATGTATACCACATATTAAGGCATGTTTCCAAAAAGCACTATGAAAAAACCCAGCAAATATCTCAGTACCCTGCAGGTTGTGCTATACTCTTTTCAGTGACCAATAAAATATAAATACTGAAAAATAGTGAAAACGTTTGGTATTCATATAGACTATATGCTTTGACCATTGTCCTAAAACTTATTACCAGCAGTAACTGCTGTTTAGTGCCACGCAGGATGTAAATGTAGCCCTTTTCTGATAGAGCAGCTATAGGTGTGCATTTCTTCACATGAACTACTTTTTCAGGTTGCTCCTCACTCCTGAGCATATATATTGAATTATTTATTTTAGAATAAATTACAAATGCGAAACAGTTCCTAATTCACTTAAGAGTTGATGTCTTATGGCAATATCAATATATTATTTTACAAAGGGATCGAATAATATACACTTGGCTGGTTTGGATTGTAACTGTTGAGCTGATTCCAGTGTGTATATAATATATAGTACGTGTGTGTGTGTGTGTGTATATATATATATATATATATATATATATATATATATATATATATATATATATATATATATATATATATAGTATGTGTGTATATATATATATATATATATATATATATATAGTATGTGTGTGTGTGTGTGTGTGTGTGTATATTGATATATATATATATATATATATATATATATATATATATATATATATATATATATATATATATATATATATATAGAGAGAGAGAGAGAGAGAGAGAGAGAGAGAGAGGCAACAAATATTCTTCTTGTATTAAGTACTTAAAGGCTGAAATATAGTAAAGCTTTAAAGTCAGAAAGCCCCTCAAAGTTGTTGTCTCACGAGTGAGAGACAGAGATGGAAGGGTTTACCCCGAATGGTTTGCTAGTCCACTGTCAGCTTTGTTGTGTTTTTTGTTAACTAAATGGTCTCTCTCTTCAATTTATAATCATTAAGAAAAATTATTATTCCATTTACAAATGCATAAATGTAAAAGTTTGGTTGATTTTCAAGAATAGCTTAACACATTGACAAAGCTGAGACATTATTAAGTTTGAAAAAAGAAATTGAAGGTTTTTTTTACAGCTCATGTCAAAGCAAAGGTTACAAAGTGCAGCAGCAATACAAGGCAGACAATAAAGTCAGAGACGCGCATAAAAGAAATAACAAGGCACCAGAAAAAATAAGCAGCCGAAGGTTGACATGGAGAGATGAGACACTATTTGATAAGCTGTGTTTGTTAATGCCGCTGTGAGAAAAGAGGCTTCCTCTTTGTACAAAGAAAACATGCAGCTGCCTGCATAGATTTAATTGAGATATGAGTAACAGGGACCTTTAGCAAAAGGCTCGGAGTCAAGTTGTTATTCTGACCAAGACTAGGATGTAATAATGCTGAAATTAGACCAGAACTTTGAGAAGTTATGAAAGTCAAAGAAAAAAAAGATGTTTTTAGAATTTTACCACCAGCTTTCCGGATTCATATCCACAAAGACATGAGGACTTTGACTCCATGAGACATTAACTGTGAAACAAACCAGGAATAAAACACCAACACCCACCCAGAAGTGAGTAAAGTAACCAGAAATTGTACTCAAGTAAGAGTAGTGTTACTTCAATATAATTTATAAGTAAACAGTAATAAAAAAAAACTTACTAAAGTGGGAGTGAAAACATACTGTATTTTCGGATTATAAGGTGCTCTTAAAGTCCTTAAAATGTCTCAAAAATTGATGGTGTGCCTTAAATATGATTACAGTTGTGCTTACTGACTAATTTTATGTGGTACAATGCGCACAAAAATCTGTTAAATGTGTAAGTACGACTTTGGTTAGCAACAAAGCCATTCCGCTCAATGGATATTAGGAGCATTACGGTATACAGTTTATTTTGGCCTTATGTCAGAAACAGGGCAGTGTAGTCCAGCTACTCTGTCCTCCCAACAGAGACGGATAGAGAGAAGTGGACGTGAAGGGGAGGAGTGATATGACACAGTTGGGAAGAATATTCGATGCACCTTATAGTCTGAAAAATATGCTTTTTAGTATATAGGCTACCTATGTACTGTTTAATCATAACACGTGATTTCATTTTTAAAAAATGGTAGAAACAGACAGACAAAAATATAAAGTTATGTAGAAATTCTGGTATTCAAATAAACAAGTAAAAGATTTGTGAAAACAAGGAACACTATTTAAAATCAACAAATGTCAACAGAAGAAACAAACTTTTACAAATCAAATTTTTTCACCACATAAAGATCCTGAAACCAATACTTACAGTAGGAAATGGATTTAAGTTAGATCGGTGTAAATCATCAACTGCTTATTGTGTATTCACTTGACCTAAATATGGCACAGCAGGCTCAGCATATGGAATAAGAACAGTTCAAATTATATTGCATCCCCAAACATGAGGTGCATTCAAGTTTGTGAAGAGTAAGTGTAAACTTATCACAAGAGCTGTGTGCCATAAAGGCACTTTAACAGCGTTATAAAGCACCTTTAGGGTCAGACACGGTTTAACAGGTATGGATGTATTGAAGTCCAGGCAGACATTTTCGATGTGACAAAGTGGAAACCCGTGGAGAGGGACCAGCCATAGAAATCAGCTTTATCTCACTGCACTCTGAATCAATGTTTCATTTACATGGCCTTTTTAAAAGAAATACAAAATGCAGAGATCTGACACTAATCTGATTTTCCTTGTAAATGTGCTTTCTGCCTTACAAAATACGAATGAAACTCTTTGTTCCTCCACTGCAGACAGAAATCCCCGACTTAAAAGGCCTCAGGACACTTTTCTCTCTGAGAAGCAATTTCAGCACCACATAAATAAGCAAACCTGATTTTAGGTTTCATTCAAATTTAAGTGATTTAAGGTTTTACTTATTTAAAGGTTGAAGAACGCCGAGAATTTACTCCACGTCTTGCTTTGTACTTTACCTTAACCACAAACCTCAATCCTTCTGTTTTTCTCACTGTCTCAACTCTTTTAGAGACGTGGAGGATGTAACATCTTTTCTGGCTATAAAAAGGTGTTTGTGGAGTGTGGATCAAAAATGTTTTTAATAAATTTTCACTAAACACTTATGGCAAAACAGATGAATCTATTAATAAGACATGTTAGGTAGAGGAGCCAGAGGAGCTTGATTTTTGTTGACAGATTGTCCCATATTCACTGTCAGGATTTACTGACAGCTCCACAAAATATGAGAAAAAATATTTTTCCAAAATTGACTTACTGAATTCAAAATGCTCCAATATCTATCTATCTATCTATCTATCTATCTATCTATCTATCTATCTATCTATCTATCTATCTATCTATCTAGAACAAATATCATTATTAAAACTTATTGTAAGATTCACTAAAACTCCTTTTATAACACACACACACACACACACACAGTTAAGCTGAAGATTAGTTATACTCGTAGCAGATTTAGTTTTAAACGAATCTTTTATTTTCACCAACATGTGACTTCTGACTGGACTATTAATGCTGTTGAGCGACCCAGTCAGAGCGCTAACTTGAATCTGATAGAGAATCTGTGGAGCGAGTTCTAGATTAGAGGGATGGCAAGGGAGTATTTCAACCTCAAAGACTTGGAGCTCATCAAAATGAAAGAAAATCCTCAAAATACCAGTGAACCATGCATAAAGCTGCTCAGCAACTATAGAAAGGGGTTCATTGCAGCATCGCCAGTAATGTTTTTTTCCTCTGATTATAGAGAAGGGCATAAATAGTTTTTAACATATTTTTTAACAAAATGAAAATAAAAAAATTATATTCGAAATATAAAACTGAGAGCTACTTCCTTGGCGTTGTGTCATACAAAGGGCTACCTGTACTGACCTTGGAACTAGAAGAGTCAGAGTTCACCTTAACCTTAGGTAAAATAAACACATTTTTCATGCTTTGTTAAAATGATTTGTCATTTTAAATCTATGTTACTGCAAGTGTGAATAAACAGGAAGAGTAATGGAATAAAATAACATTTTAGATGCAGCTCACTGGTGGATTGTGCTTTTTTACAATAGGCTTGTGATTATAACACTTTTAATGCAAAGTTGACATTGCTTAAAGGTGCATAGCCATGTTATTTGACTTTTTTATTTATACACTCTGGTTGCAAAGTGTTTATGAACAAAGTTTTTATGAAAGATTATCATGTTCTGCTGGCGTATTAGTTGTTATTTTGGTGTTTTATGCTTTGTTTTTGCTCAATTTGTTAGTAAATAAAGCCTTTCGTGTTTATTTACGATGTTAACAGAAGTACGTACTGTACATGGGCAGCAGGGGATAAAACAGGGAAGCGGCTAACGGCTGTTAGCATCTCCCAGTGAAACAATAATGAATGGTCCAAGATCTAGTGAAAAAAGAACAAAAAATCTGATTCCAAGAGCCTGGAATGTCTCTGGGAATCCAGTCTGAACGTTGGAGTTCACTGAAGCGGACGCTAAACCTGCCGAGGCTCAGATGTGACGCAGAATTGACTGACGTGAGTAAATGTTCTGATATGAGGCTGTTAAAGTTGCTGTAGATCGGTTTATTTGATTAATAATGTTGGTCTTCGATCACAGCAAGCTGCTGCTTTACTGCGAGGCATTGCAGAGGGTCAGGCTTGGTCTGGCATTATTTACAAGTGATTTATGGATTAAGCAAACCGGCGTAGTTCTGTGATACTGTCGCTAGATGTCGCCAAGTCTGTTTATATCTGTTAATCGCGCCCAAGAACAAATTAATTTCCAGCTCAAAAAGGACCATCAAAACACTATCAACACAGAGGCTTGGTGTATATAACCTTATTTTATCAAGATCACGTGGTTTCTGGTCTTTTTTATAAGCATATTACGTGGGTAATGTCTTTGTTATGACAACTTGACATTAACCATGGAATTTTCAATTCAATTCAGTTTTATTTATATAGCACCAATCCACAACACATGTCATCTCAAGGCCCTTTACAAAGTCAGATTCCATCAGATCCTCCAGATTGGTCAGAAAGTTTCAGAAATATGCCATAACAAGTATAATTATAATCCTTTAAAAAGTTATTTAGATGTATGTTTTAACATTACATTACACTTTAATGTAATGTCAGTCTTATAACCCCTTCAAGTAGTGTTATCGCAGTTTGCTGTGTCTATATGTAAATTGTCACATGGAGCCACAACAACCCAAATCAAAGCCTTTTATGTGGAAGTGTTGTGTTGACCAACATAAAAGCAGCTCTATTGCACTTATAATGGCAGAGAGAAATATATGGCCCTTGAATATTTAGTTTACATTTTCAAATGCAGATTTCTTGGAAGCATGAGGGAGCAGAGAGCTTTTACCATCATTATTTCCTCTGACTCATTGTCATTGGCACTTAAACTGTAGCTTCAAGCTCTGAAGGATACGGCATTAGTCAAGAGTAACTTTGCTCCTGAATTATGTCCGGACTCTAATTACTGCACACCTCCTCATGTTTAACAGCTGCAGTGACTTACCTAACACCCAAACATACTTACCATTATGTATGGACCTGGTTCTTTTCAGCTCTTTATCAAATGCTCAGCTCTTTCTTCTGGTTCTCTTGGTGAGATTTTTCATAATCAAGTCTGAATATCAGGCTTTCTTCATCTATAATCTTCGCTCCAACCATCACATTTTACGAAATATTGAAAAATGTTTTTAAAAGTTAAAAAAAATGGTTCAATAATAATAAAAAAACGTACCATATATTCAAACCAGCCACTCAGCTGAACATTGGACTTGGGTATCTCCTATAACTGAAAAAATAAAACAAAAAAAAAAGAAAGCTTATAACTTGCTTATAAGTAAAAGCTGGGATGCAACATTACATTCAGCTGAAACATGACACTAACTATTTATATTTAAGAAAACTAACAATCCTTATTTGACATCTCTCATGATCTGCAGTTTTTAAGCAAAACTTCACCACAGTTTTAACAAATCTTTTAACAAATATAGTTAAAAAATAATCTTTGTTGCTCACAAACTGTGTATGTTGTAATATATTTATAAAGCAAAGAAATATCCAGATCTTTATCAATCTTTTTTATTTTTTTTGGATTGTTAACTAAACACAAATAACTGCAGTCCAGATTCCCTAAAAAAAAAAATTAGCCTTTAGTTTAGAGCCAAAATGGTCACTTTTTTAGTTGAGATTTGACAAACTGTCCACTGTCACCACTTAGTGGTCCGGGAGGAGGTTATTGCAGAAAAGTCAATTGCCCTGTAGTTCCTTAGATATAAATCATTTGACCACCTGACATGATAAACTAAATTTGACTGCATTTTGTTATACACTGACTACAGCGCGGGATACGGTTTTGATCCAGTGCAGGTTTGCCACAAACCCCCACTCACACTTCTCCTAGGGAATCAGCAGATAGCTGCGGCTCCAGCTGCGGCTCCAGCTGCGGAAATGGCGCTTGTGACAACAGAAGTTCATGTGGTGCTTCCTGTTGCTGTCCTTCATAAATTGTTAAACAGCTAATCGTTTTCTCGTTATCCATACATATTTCAATCTGGAGAGACTCAGACGGAGAAAGAGAAAACGATTAACAAATTTATTTGACAAAATTAATAACAGTTCTTTGGCGCTCGGGCCCCGGCTGAAGATTTGAGCAGTGAATTCCGACGAATTCAGATGAGCCCATCAACGCTGAATAGGGATGCTCCCCCGGGGCCCGACACTGGTGGTGGAGGTTGGAAAAGATGACGTCTTGGAATGCTGGTGGAGAAGGGGAGGAGGTGGGTCGAGCACAGCTGGAAAGCGACAGGCGGCGTGGGTGTGGAGCCTTTTAAACGGAAGCTTGATTGAAGATTGGAGAAAGCGGGTCGAGGTCCGGAGATGAAGATGACGCAGTAACAGGTAGGCGGAAGTCTTCCAGCTTGAATTTGCGCCTAGGCTTCATTTCAATCTGGAGAGACTCAGACGGAGAAAGAGAAAACGATTAACAAATTTATTTGACAAAATGAATAACAGTTCTTTGGCGCTCGGGCCCCGGCTGAAGATTTGAGCAGTGAATTCCGACGAATTCAGATGAGCCCATCAACGCTGAATAGGGATGCTCCCCCAAAACTCCTGGGCCGATGCCGGGGCCGAGGCCAGGACTTCGCAACGAGAGGTGAAAAGCTGATAGATGAAGGCCGTCTGGGGGTTACTGATCTGGTGCGGAGTCGGGCTGGAAGATGTAGGCCAGCTGAGGGGTTCGGACGAGGCGCAAAGCCAGGCTGGTAGATGAAGGCCAGCTGAGGGGTTATTGACGTGATGCGGAGTTGGGCTGGAAGATGTAGGCCAGCTGAGGGATTACTAATGTGATGCGGAGCCGGGCTGGAAGATGTAGGCCAGCTGAGGGATTACTAATGTGATGCGGAGCCGGGCTGGAAGATGTAGGCCAGCTGAGGGGTTACTGACGAGGCACGAAGCCAGGCTGTTAGATGAAGGCCAGCTGAGGGGTTATTGACGTGATGCGGAGTTGGGCTGGAAGATGTAGGCCAGCTGAGGGATTACTAATGTGATGCGGAGTTGGGCTGGAAGATGTAGGCCAGCTGAGGGGTTACTAATGTGATGCGGAGCCGGGCTGGAAGATGTAGGCCAGCTGAGGGGTTACTGACGAGGCACGAAGCCAGGCTGTTAGTTGAAGGCCAGCTGAGGGGTTATTGACGTGATGCGGAGTTGGGCTGGAAGATGTAGGCCAGCTGAGGGATTACTAATGTGATGCGGAGCCGGGCTGGAAGATGTAGGCCAGCTGAGGGATTACTAATGTGATGCGGAGCCGGGCTGGAAGCTGTAGGCCAGCTGAGGGATTACTAATGTGATGCGGAGTTGGGCTGGTAGATGTAGGCCAGCTGAGGGGTTATTGACGTGATGCGGAGTTGGGCTGGAAGATGAAGGTCAGCTGAAGGGTTATTGATGTGAAGCGGAGTCGAGCTGGAAGATGTAGGCCAGCTGAGGGGTTACTGACGAGGCGCGAAGCCAGGCTGGTAGATGTAGGCCAGCTGAGGGATTACTAATGTGATGTGGAGTTGGGCTGGTAGATGAAGGCCAGCTGAGGGGTTATTGACGAGATGCGGAGTTGGGCTGGTAGATGTAGGCCAGCTGAGGGATTACTAATGTGATGCGGAGTTGGGCTGGTAGATGAAGGCCAGCTAAGGGGTTATTGATGTGACGCGGAGCTGGGCTGGTAGATGAAAGTCGGATGTGGAGTCGTTGGGATGATGTGGAGCCATGCCGGGAAATGAAGCTAACTGGGGTAATGAGAATACTTAGAGTTAGGTAGAAGAATAGCTACAAACCTCATTAAGTAAAGAGAAAGACAGAGAAGCCGATGGATACGAGCTAGCGGGGACTTGTGCAAAAGCTTATAGGTAAGCTGATAGACATAGAATTTAGCAAGGCCGCCCCAAAAGAAAGATGAACTGAGTGAAATCGGTGGATGAAGGCCAGTGGTAGTAATAGACTAGAAGTCAGGAAGAAAGACACCGGAAAACAGGGAGCTGAAGATCGAAGCAAAGCTCGGAGTAAATTCACCCGATAATTTGTTAGCTGGCAGGGACAAGAGGTGGGATCACTTGAAATGAAACCTGAAAGTAGCAGCACGGGAGGATGTGCAGGGCCTTATGAGTTCAGGACTTGAGCTCTTAAATGGAGTAAACCATCCACCACCAGTGAGTTGCGAAGTGCTTACCTGAGCACTTAGAGACCATTGAGCTGCGAGAACGGCTGAGAGATCAGGATGAATGTAGGATGGTCGAAGACGACCATCGACCGAGTTGCTGGAGAGTTTTTTTTTTTTTTGTTTTTTTTTTGACGGAACATGGCAGGGCAGGCCGCATGGCAAGGAGCATAGAAGGAAACACATGGCAAGGAGCATGGAAGGAAAACACATGGCAAGGAGCATGGAAGGAAACGCATGGCAAGGAGCATGGAAGGAAACGCATGGCAAGGAGCATGGAAGGAAACGCATGGCAAGGAGCATGGAAGGAAACGCATGGCAAGGAGCATGGAAGGAAACGCATGGCAAGGAGCATGGAAGGAAACGCATGGCAAGGAGCATGGAAGGAAACGCATGGCAGGGAGCATGGAAGGAAACGCATGGCAGGGAGCATGGAAGGAAACGCATGGCAGGGAGCATGGAAGGAAACGCATGGCAGGGAGCATGGAAGGAAACGCATGGCAGGGAGCATGGAAGGAAACGCATGGCAGGGAGCATGGCAGGAAACGCATGGCAAGGAGCATGGAAGGAAACGCATGGCAGGGAGCATGGAAGGAAACGCATGGCAAGGAGCATAGAAGGAAACGCATGGCAGGGAGCATGGAAGGAAACGCATGGCAGGGAGCATGGAAGGAAACGCATGGCAGGGAGCATGGAAGGAAACGCATGGCAGAGAGCATGGCAGGGAACACACAGGGAGCATGCAGGAATCATAGAAGGGAACATTGCAGGAAGCATAGAAGGAGTATGCAGGGAACGTAGTGGGGAACGTGGCAGGGAACATGAATAAATGAATGACCATGAAAGAATGAACAGAATAACAGGACGTCTGCATGGCGGAACACCTGGATGACAGAATAAATGACAGGAGATGCTTAAATGATAGGATGAATGACAGGAGATGCATGAATAAATGACCATAAAGGAATGAACAGGATGATAGGACAACTGCATTGCGGGACGCCTGGATGACAGGATAAATAACAGAGGATGCTTAGGGATGATGCACATAAATGAATGAGTGACCAAGAGGGAATGAACAGGACAGGACGCGCTTAATGAGACTTGAATGAGATTTGAATCCAGCACCAGAATTCACAGTTAGGTTACCTTGAAGATGAGCTTTAGGCGGCTAAGATGAATGAAAGGTCAGAGCAGATATGTGAGGCATGCTGATGATAGCCATCACCCAGCGATTGGGCTCCACGAGCGTCTGCTGATGCGCAGCTCACGTCCTGAATGCTGAAATAACTCTAGATGAAAGGCCACAAGATTAACGATTTCTTTGACAATTTCACGAAACTGCAAACCAACTGTTTTTAGAATCTCCAAAACTTACGGATGCACATCCGTAAAATTAAACGCATCTACAGACAAAAGACATCATTATAGAAAGTATATTTCAAATCCGGACGGGAAGCCTGCCAGACCAGAAGGAAAGTTCAGAACAGCAACTCTTAACCAGAGTATCCTGTTTTAGGAGGGAAGGAAACGGAATTAGTGAGCTCAAACTGCCTGGAAATAAAAACGTGACTCTTGAAATGATGCACCTGCGAGATTGAGGTGACCGAGCGAGGAGAGCACTGACGCTCGGAAGTAACTGATATGAGAATGAAACTGATATCGAGAATTCAAGAGCTTGTCTGCAGGAAAAAACCATCATGGAACTAGGTTAAGATCAATACGTAGTACTCAATTGCAGGCTGACAGATTTAGTTTGAGAAACAACTGGGAATAGAGAAAAGAATATCTATAAGAAGAAAACATCCAGAAAATGAAGGACCATTAAACACGGGTAACACTTCTTAAGACATGATCGATAATGTTTGCTTAGCTCATAAATGCATAGAATGCCAAACGCATACCAAATGCTGTTATGAATCGATTAGCTTATTTAGCTTATTCCATGTTGTTTGGATGAATTTAATAATTTAATTCAGATTCTGCACTGCATCCTGCTAACTGATGATCTCATGCTTAGTAGCTTTAGTTAGCCTCATGCCTGCAGAGAGGATCCGTAATTGATTATAGTATCAACCAGACAACAGCACCTTCAGTGATGGCCTCCGGATATTCATCTTGAATGAATTCTTGAACCTAAAAGAAGAAATAGACAATGCCTAAATACATGAGCAAGTTGCTGTTAGAGATCGCCCAATATTCAAACCATCCCCACAGCCATCCTGACGTCGGGTCCCAGCTGACATTCAGACAATACCTACGAACAAAAACCTTAAATAACTTGTATAATTTCACAACACCTGAAGAATTGATTGGCAAAACATTGAAATGACAAGAGTGACAGAAATGGCCTGGTCAGCATAAATGAGAAGTCTGAACCCAATACAGACCAGCCCAAGCGGATGGCAAATTGCACCAGAGTTGCAGCGGTTTAATAACGATTGGTATCAATTGCTGAATTTAAAATGCACTTCATACTCCAACCAGTAGGTGGCAGCAATGCCACCACAAGCCCGGTGGCTACCGGCAACACCAGAAGAAGAAGAAAACGAAAACAAACAGTAAAATGAAATACGTTCGCCTGAATAGAGGACGAACATGGGTGAATACATATTACCTGAGGTAGCTCCGAACGCATTAGCGAGTGAATGAGAGAGTAGATCCGGCTGAAAAGTTGCGGCCGGGACAAGCGGCAAGGTGGTGCCGCAAAGCCGATGAAAACCAGAGGAGATCCCGGATGAGACGGCGGATCCGCGAACCAAGAGCCAACCCCACCGGATCAGTTTGAGAAAGACCCCGGCGCGCTATGAAGCGAAGCTGACCGGAACTTAGGCAGAGTTGGGACGCGTCTGCGTCGCTTGCGAGTTCATTGCGCCAGGAATCGGAGCTGACGAAAACAGCGGTCGGAAAGGAAGATGTGCTGCCAGACGGTATTCCGATCGAGCACAGCTGGAAAGCGACAGGCGGCGTGGGTGTGGAGCCTTTTAAACGGAAGCTTGATTGAAGATTGGAGAAAGCGGGTCGAGGTCCGGAGATGAAGATGACGCAGTAACAGGTAGGCGGAAGTCTTCCAGCTTGAATTTGCGCCTAGGCTTCATATCCTGTTTCATCCTCCAAAAGCCACACAGTTTCCTCGTGTTTCTGTGTCGCTGTTTTGTTTACTCTAGTCAAGCTAAAGGAAGTTGGTGGGGTGATTTTATTCTGAAATTCACCAGAACTTTATCCTGTCTAGCGCCTGACGTTTCTTGTTCGGCTCATGAAATTCAGGAGTTTGATCGAGGTACCGCTGCAACATCCAGTCAAACTTCCTTCTTCTGGAACTTTATGCAGCGCCGCACGGCCTCGGGAACTGGACCCGCAACCCCCAGTGGCTGATGTGAGTATTCACTTTGATTTTTAATGATTTGGATTCCTTGCAGATCTGAAACCGTATCTGAACCATATTCAGTCTAAGTCCGTCATAAAGCTCCTCAGCTTCCACCCCTGGTAAAAGCTGTCCACCCTCCAACAATCCACTTCACATTCTCGCTACCCAGGAGCCTTCTTGCTTTCCCCAAGCTCTGATCACCAACCACACTAAGCTCCAAATGATGTACTTCATCTTCATCCGCATCTACAACATTATTTAATCCACTCACCTGTCTGTTCTCTCCTCCTCACAGCATCAACGGACCGCTGAGGAAAAGGCATAGGCTGTTGTCTATGTGTTGTTCCGATTTGAAACACTAGGTGTCACTATTACTTATTGCTCCTTTAAGTCCTCCCCCATCCAGTAATAAATAATTAAATAAATAATAAGTGTATCAGCGTCCTATCTTTTACATGTAGGTCAGGAAAACTCATTACCCTATGGCAGGATGATTATAAAAAAAAGTGTAAGAATGTTTAAATGAGGCTGAACAAATGACATTCAGAATTTTAAGGTTAAAAAAAAATGTGTCATCATAAATGTTAATGGCTGCAGCCACATTCACTTGACAAACCTTCAAAGGCATAATCACAACCTTTCCACATCCTGCCCTGTTAGCTCAGAATCTCATCACTGACAACTTGGTATTATTAATATTAATATTAATATTATTATTATTATTTTATTTATTAAATTATTTTTTGGTTAAAGTAAGATTTAAGAGGACTTACTTTTGCCATGTTGTACAAATTCCATAAAGAACCATTACCTCAGAAGTAAGGTACATACTGAGCCATGATTTATGTGTACCTCTACAGCTCTAGTAGTGAGTATTGTGTAGTTTTTAATAAAGGCGATGCTGAGGATGTTGCTTCAGTCCTGCTCATGAAAAGCAAACATCGCTTTCAGAAGCGGGGAGTCATATCATGTCAAGTTTGCAGAATGTACAAACCAACTCTGAAACCAAAGAACCCTGTTTAACAGCATGTGCAGGGTTACCCAAAGTTCACCCAAAGCCCGCCAGACCAATCATGTTGCTGCAAACCTGGGCATTGATTGCATCCAGAGCAGTTTCAGGAATTTTAAGAAATCTCATTTACCTCACACAGCGCCCCTGATTTAAAGCATGAACCGAGAGGTCCCAATAACACTGGATTCAGCCTGAAATGTTCTTACAGGATCAGGGCGCTAACACATTAGTCAAATCAGTGAAAGTAATAAATATGTACGATATTAAGTTCCACTTTAAAGATGGTGTTGCCACTACAAAATATGAATATTCTCACTGCAGTCAACCTTTCCGGGAATTCTGAGTTGCTCTATGGGAAACCCACAGTGATCTAAGCTGTCAAGGGAAAGCCGTTTTCACAAATTTGTTTAAAATCTGACTAACTGCCTGTGCTGCTGCTGCAGGAGGGAGAGCAAAGCAGGAAAAAAAAGAAACAAATAAAAAATAAAAAAAATGAGAAAATTAAAGCACTGGCTCCATATTGACTCTTACATAGTGAGAGAAAAAAGAAATGAGATGAGAAATATAAAGAAATTGATGCATTGTTATTTAGCGAGGAGCAAACAATGCATTCTGAATATAAAAAGGTAAACACAACGTGCACCAGAATCATAGCAGTCACAGTTATGGCTGCTTATAATCACTAGATATGATCTAATCATTTGGATGCTTCTGTACACCTGGTGGGAGGTTAGTAACATCTACAGGTTGTCAGTTTGATTGATGGCTTCAGGGGTGGACCTGTGGAAACCATGGCAACAGTGGCCTCTCACACATGACTTTTCTTTTTTAATTGTGCACTAATAAGGACCACGAGGCACGATAAAGATTGGGAAGGAGGCGAAGAATCTGACCGAGAGGGGAGAACCATTACTGCTGACCAAAGTCGTCGTTTTCAACCTCAGCAGTCCATGTGGTAGTAGCAGAATCTGCTAATCATGCTCTTTCTGGCTGCTCCATTTTCATTCTCATGTTTTCACCCCAAAATAGTTCAGCTACAGTGTACAGGAGCATCTTACAAAGGTAGAATATAACTAAAATGGTATTTAATTCAGTTATGTAAGGCAAGGTAAATTTACCTGTATAGCACAGTTCAGTACAAAGACAATGCAAAGTGCTTTAGATGATTAAAATATAGGAAAATAAAACAGGATGAAAGCAAGTTGGAATAAAATGTAGAAACAAAATGAGATTAATTTTTCCTTATCCTTATTAAGTTTTCCTTATTGTTTTCATTTTTACTTAGTAATTTAGTTGAATGTTGCTAAAACTACTAAAACTGAAATGTCTTATCTTCAATTTAAAGTATTTTATTAATAAATTCTGGAGAAATTTTGTTTGTGTCTATAAGTGTGTAGTGTTCACCATTTAAGTGTGCAAATTCACTCCATCTATTGTTCTCCAGCCCAATGAAGGACTGATATCTACAGAGGTTTTTTCTGCCCTGTAGTTTCTTTGATTCTACAACCAATAAATTATTAAAGAACCTAAACGTATCAAACACATATTCAACAGTTGATCAAAAGAGGACACAGAACATTTAGCTTCAAACTCAATGTGTATACGAGTGGCTGTTGGCCAATGTTTCAGAGCTTACAGTAAGTTCACACGGAATGGGAGATCAATAATAATATAAAATACCTTCTGTTTGATGTTACAATCAGTGCTCAGTTCATTTTTTGCATAAAAGACAACCTTGTGTTTACTCTTATTTTGTCCAAAAACACTGCAGGTAAATCAGGCCTTTGTTTTCCAAAAGTTTTATCCGAGTTTCTGTTTAGGCCTTGATATAACAAAAAGCAGTAGAAACATGTGTCAAAAGCCTTTCCATCACAGTGAACTGTTGGGATCAACAGAAAAAAACTGCTTTAAGCTCCCAGTACCAGAATCAAATGAATGCATGCTTCAGCAGAAGCTGTTCAGGACTACGGTTTTATGTGCCAAGCACTACTTTAATGTATTTACTGACTGAGAAAGTGTAGACCAATGTTAAAGCTGCCGTTGTCCTTTCCTTTGCTTTCTGACTGGTGACTGGATGGTAAATGGGCTGGAGTTGTATAATGCTTTATCAAGTTCACACCAGAAACTGCTCAAGAACTCAAACTAACACAAACGCCAACCTCAGGCCTTCACCAGGATCCTGACTAACCTCAAAAGAATTATTTGGTGTACAAGACAGTAAGCCATTCACCTTCTGAATTTAAGAATTTAACCTGTCCTGCTACTTCTGTGATCTATCTTCTCCTCTATTTCTCCATACGCTATAATAGCTGTTAAAAACAGGCCTCACAGCTGCAACAGTATTATTTATATTCTGTAAATAAGCTCTTTTACTTGAAGATCCAAGTTCTGTGTCTGAATCTGCATGTGGGTCAGGAAGCGTTTGCCAATTATGACAATGTTGGCATCCCTTCAATAGAAAAAAAGAATAGAAGATAAGTCAATATTTACAATTTACTTCTCTATCCACCATCCCATCTTCATTATGGTCATGAGATCCCAGATATAAGTGCCTAAAGAGAGGTTCTTAGGTCGAGCACCTGATCTGCTGCATCAAACCATGTCAGTGCAGATGGTTCAATTATCTGGCAGGTGCAGGGTTGATAAAATGTTAAAGTACAAAACCTTGCAACACTGAAAGCCTTGGCTACTGAAGGCCATAGTAGGCCAAGACAGAGAGACACCAAGCAGTCCTTTGTTTAGAGACAGGACCGAGATCGTGGGAGAAAAGCAGGGCACCAAACCCCCTGACCCAAGCATTAAAGTCACAACAGCAGAGAACTCCAACAGTTCCCGGGCAACTAGGAGGGTACCAGCCTACTACAGTGAATGGAGCTCAATGGAGGGCACAGTGCCTCCATTGAGCTCCATTGAGGGAGGGCACAGTGCCATCCCAGCTGCTGATATAGCCAAAGCAAAGTTAAGAGGAAGAAATTTCCACCAGAGCGCAAATTAGTCCCCCAAACACATCCCCCAAAGTAACAGAAAGCTAGCTAGGAACCCACCACACTGTTACATCATCTGAGCGCCCACATAAACACCACCATACCACCAGTCCAAACTGAACCAGTGCGAGCACAGAGGCAGGAAAGGAAGATGGCTACCTGAGCCTGGCTTCCTGCCATGCTCGTCCCTGATGTATGCATGTGTGCCTGTGTTGATGTGAAATGTTGCTGTGATTGCATGTATGTATGTCTAAAGGGGATTATAATTTGGTGTTGTAGCTGGGAATGGAAAGTCATTGCTAGATGACAGAGTTTCTGCCATCCCAGCCCCAAAGTGCTGTGTCTCTAGTCTTTTTAAAATTGAGGTCCAGGATTGAGATCAGGCACAGCAAGGTCCATCATCCAACAGTCCAACACCCTACTGTCGTGTGGTGTAGACCAAGAACTTTCATGTGGGACTGTACAGTACGTATAGAATTTCTGGCCTAGGTCTGACACATGGTTTTCTTTGTTGTGAGTCTGCAGAGGGACCTGGCAGATGCTCCTGAAGAGTCACTGCAAAGCTTCCTCCGTACCCATTGTGACAATGAGGGGGTTCATCTGGGCAGCAGCGTGGAGAACATTGCAGCTATAACAGTCCCGTATATTCACTTTGAATTGAATTTATTTCAATGTATTTATTCTCAGTGACAAAACAATATTTCTGAGGCTTTCCAGTCAAGTCAACAGTCAGTGGACTCCACCTTTAGGCAACATTACCAGTATAACCCCAGTAAGTGAATAACTCTTCATCCTGGCACCTGTTGGGGGTTAATTAAGCACAAAGTGAATATTTTGTCCTCAAAGTGGAAGTGTCAGAAACCTTAAAAATTGGCATTTGTGGACAGGTGAGCAAGCTTCCCAAGGGCCAAGTTGTGATGGCGAGACAACTGGACCACAAGGTCTCCCAGTCTGCAGTTCTGCTTGGTTCTGGTTCTGGTCTGTATCTGTGGTCTGTATCTTCAGAAAGAGGTCCAACAAAGAGCCAGCGGTGAACCTGCAACAACTAAGGCCCACTGATACACAGGAGGAGTAATAGCTGGCCACCGTGAACTCATCCTGCAGAGAGCCACCGTAGCTGGAACTGCTGAAGGTGTTAATACTGGTTCTGATGGAAGGGTAGCAGAATACACAATCTATCCCAGTTTATTATATGGGGCTGCAGAGCCACAGATAGCCACATGCTAGTCGTTTTGCTACGCCTAATTGATAAAAAATATACAGACAGAATTGTTTATACATTCTGTCTGAAGATGTCAGGCTTGAATTTATTTTGCTGTGTAATCATTTTTGCTCTCTTGGTAATGCCTCATACTTTATTACTGTTATCATCATCATCATCATCATCATCATCATCATCATCATCATCATCATCATCATCATCATCATCTATTTATTTAACAGACTCAAGGACCACATAGACATAAAAACAGCACAAAAAACAGCAACAAAAACTCATAAAAGCATACCAGTGTTCCCACAAAGACGACGGGAAGCGGAGTGCACAGGCTGAAGGATGAGACATCATTAGAATAAGAATGTTCTGGGAAATGTCCAGATGACACATAAACTTATGCATCAAGTTTCTCATGAGTGCCTGAAATGTCCTGCATCACAGAACATCTTGCACTACTGGACTTAGGTTTCTTAAGTAGTATTCTCAAGGTGTCATTATAAGCGACCTCGTATTTTCTAATTTACACCACAGAGGGGCCGCATACAGGGGCGTGCAGTAAGCTTTAAATAAGCGGGTCTTCTCATCTTCTGCACATGTGAAATTTCCTCACTAGAATGTTTACCTGGGCGTACAACATACGACTCTGCAGAAATGATGTCATCATCATAATCACAGAGCTGGTCTGTGATGCAGTGACCCAGATATTTTGTTTTTTTTTGCAAACATTTAACTTTTGCCCCTAGAGACAAAAGTTTGAAGAAAACAAAGTTATTTGTCCTCTTTATTATTGCATATCAGCAAAACACTTTTCCTAGCATGCACATCATATCTCAGCCCATAGTCAGAGCAGACACTCAGAAACAGCTGAAAGCCAGCGCTGCCGGGAGATAGAACAGCCAGACCATCAGCAGACATGAAAGGAGTGTTGCTGATCATACATCCACTTTTACAGTTGCTTAGTTGGTTTAACAGTGCATCCATATACAGGTTAAAAAGGTCTGGTAAAAGAAAGCCCACCCTAACGCACACCATTACTCACACCAAAAGAGGCAGTTATAGTACTGCTCCATTTTACATGTATTGACTAGGAGTCTGACAATGCTGTCTGAACAGCTCTTTGTTTCAATTTAGCAAATAACTTAAAGTGGTTGACCCAGTCAAATATGTTAGAGATGTCAATAAACCCAATTAACACAGATGGGTTTTGCCTGTGCAGCCTCCTTTAGCTCATAAATACAAACATCAGTTCCTAACTGGGCTTTAAAACCAAGCTGATCATCGGCTGTACAAATGAGCCGATTAAGACAATCTAGCAGAATGTTCTCTAGCACTAGATATCATATTGGCTAGGCTATTGGCATGTAGTTATCCACACTTCCAACCTTGTCAGTTTTTATCCTTGATTACAGGCACAACAGTGACAGACAATAAAGAACCAGGTAGCTGTCCGTCAGTCATAAACCCAGACAAACACGTACAGCAGCCTTTGACTAGAACAGCACAGATGTTCTGCTGCGATGCAATCTGAGCCTGTTGCCTTGTTATTAGACAACTTTGCTATTGCTTGCTGGAGTTTATTAGAGGGACTTATCGCTGTATCTCTCTCAGCCATACTTCCCATGTTATAGGGATAACATGGGAAGTATGGCTGCCTTTAAACAGTGTTAAGGCAGAATAGTGTGATCTCCAAAGCTCTGCTTTATTATCAAGCCCAGATAGACCATTTATTACACTGGAGTAATGTGATAGACCTGTTTAAAGCTTTCACCTCTTTCCAAAGGCCAATATCATTATTACATAGCAATCTTTCAGCCATTGCATCCACTCTCATATTCTGTTCAAATTTAACAATGTTTTGAACGGCATATTCATACTTTGCTCTGTTGAGTTTTTTAAAGTCCAGGACAAGCCCATCGCTGGGTTTACCTGCTTGCAGCTGCATCTGATATGCCTGTTTAGCTTCTGCATGATTTACTGCCACGTGGCTATGTTGTCATACACAGTATGAAGATGTTTACAGTGAGAAGTATCACGGAAATTGACATCTGAGCACATAAAAGCTTGTGGATGATGACTTATGTTACTCAGGAGAACATTAGTTTTCATACAGTACGTTATTAGATCCTCTTTTGAAAGTTTGAACCATTGCAATTTAGCGTCGGGGCCTCAAAAGCAATGCACCAGTCAATCCCAGTCCTGATAACATTTATAACGGGGTCCAGCTTTTTGTGCCATAGCATGGCTCCTCCTCCTGCTATTCGTCCTCTCACTAAACCCACAGCGAGATCCACAGGAGATCCATCAGCTCCACAGAAACAGTTGTAAATAGTGCTCAGTTTACCCAAATCCTGTGCGGATGGGAAACATTTATGTAGACAGAATATCAGATTTTTGCAGCATGTTATCAACATCCAGACGTCATGTATTTCCAACATGCAGTCCCTGACAGTCGCAGGATATAACGTACAATAGTTAATCTATGCTGCGGCTGCTCCAACCAACCCGGTTGCATCACTAGAAGCAGCCATCTCAGACTCTCTAGGCCCCGTAGGCCTGCTCCTTGGCTCATAGTAAAGCAGCACAACACATGTGGCCACAGCTCCAGGTTAATACAGCTCAGCAACGTTCTCACACTTACTGTGAAAGAGCTATTTCTGGTTTACCCAATGACAACACGGTGACACGGAACATTGCACACAAGTTTTTCTTTAAGATAGTTAACGCCTCATCAAATTCTGGGAAAATTCTCTCGGTAAAGATATTTATAAGCTATTATGTCAGTAATAAATAGCGTTTCCCAGAGTATAAATATTAGAAATCAAACTGTTCATCTCTGCCTAAAATGTCTACTTGGTCTGTTGAAGTGGATTTTAACGGATCTGATTGGCTGGATACTTATGTTGTATTGATCACTGTCACCCTGTAGGTTTATTTTGTAATCAATTCCCAACAAGATGTCATTTAATGAAACCAGAGGGGCCCAGAGGCTGCCAAAGCTGCTTTCCCCACATCAGTTGTTAAACTTCTCATTAACGACACATTTCAGTATTCATGTGAGGAACAAAAAAATAGTTTTTAATAAAAATCTGACACCCTTAAATAAAATTGCAGCCTTTAATTTTATCAGTTGCCCAGTTTTTTTCTGCACTCTGCATCAAATCAAATGAAAAATGTCCAAAAGTGCTGCTACCAGGAATTCAGCCTTCAATCTTTACTTCTTAACTCTGAGCGGGAACTTTACCCCTGTGGCTCCCATGCGTCATGCAATACATTTTAGAGGCGCAGCAATAAAAATGCATTGTGTTAGGGAAGTAGCTGAGGCTGTTTAACTTAATGGGATCTGGAGGCAGAAGGAGTGTCTGCTCAGCAGCTTTGACTGATGGTGTCATCTCAGACAAGTCAGGCAGTTATGCCAGTTCTGGACAGAAAATAATTGACTACTCAAAACCAGTCATGAACTGCAGAGCACAGCAGAGCGGGAGAGTGGAACACTAAGGCTGCTGTAACAGTTAAACTGCAGGTTATTGTGTTGACTTCCTGTTTTGGTAAACTGCTCAGACTCGTCTCACCTCGTTGTGTCTGTTTGTGCTGAAAATGTAATTTGTGTCCTCTGCATCCCTTTGGTAATGTGACCCTGAGAAAAGCAAACATGCAGAGGACGGCGCTTGCTTCAGCGCGTGTGTGTTTGTGTGCTCCAGTGTGCAAAATCATGTAATAGAGCAGAAAGATGATAGGGCTTCATGTTCCATTTCTGCTATCTTTCCCCTTTCATTTTCTCTGTGGTCGGAGTGAAAATTCAGCTCCAGTCCAATTCCCACCACATGGCAACCTGTCAACCTTTTCATGTCCATGTAGAGACATTTCATTTAGTTCCTCCCCTCCACCAGTGGGTCTTCACGTTTCTGTCTGTTAATGCTCCCTCTTGCTGCATGCTTTTTCATCCTTATAGTAAATCAGTTCAGCAAATCTCTCTTAAAAATGTTCCCGTTGAAGATCTAGTGGTCTAAACACACCGGCACTCAAGCTAAAAGTGTTTCAGAGCATAGTCGTACAACTGTAATTTAAATAAAATGAAGATCAGATATGAATGAAGAATGAAGAGAATGGGTTTTAACCAGTGTGTACAGTCCGTTTGTTATCACGACTGAAGCTGTGAGAGGTACCAGCTAAAATCAGTCTTATCAACAGGCTTCTATAGAAGAGGAGCAGATGTGGGCAAATCATGGTCTTCTTATGTTAAACATGGACACCTTTGGAAGAAAGTCATGCAGCCACCCTTGTGGTTTAAAAGCGGTCTCACATACAGGAAGCTGCTGCTTAGAGTACTGCAGCAGAAAGAGCAATTGGCTCGATCCTCATGGGTGCATTTGAGAAGCAACTTCTGTCCCAGAGAAACATCCAGGAGAGACGGAAATGTGTCTGGGGGTAGCGGAACGAACAGTGGGAGACTGGTACAAAGTTAATTTCTGATTGTTTGGGACATCTGGAGAAGAAACACTGAGAGCTGCATTAAGTCCTGTGTGGTGCCGGCCGTGAAGCATCCTCATGCAATCAATGTGTGGAGTGAACTTTCACCCCAACCAACTGCATGTGCTCTCTTTCATCCTCTGGCTCAGAGTTTATCCGCTTAGATGTGTTTCTTTCCTAGTTGAAGCTACTAATGGAGTTAGCACTGGCATTACCCTTTTACACTTCTATCACATAGAAAGTACCCCTGGATCACTACTTTATTCATAAATCTGTGCCATCCCGTTTATAGTAAAGCCATTTTTATAGGTCTGGATGGATCTTCAGTTTCATGCCTCCAAGCTATCCAGAAGGAAACAGACAGATTTCTTCTAGTAAATGTTCTCATATCTCCCCAGTCTTATGCCCCTTACACTGGCTCCCAGTGGATTTTAGAATTTGATTTAAAATTCTTATTCTCACATACAGGGTTCGAAAAGGCCAGGCTCCTGGCTGTTTGTGTCAACTTTTAACCAAACACTCAAAAGCCCAAAATCCCCTGGATGTTGCCTGCGCTAGGCTGAAAACGAAGGCGGACAGGGCCTTTACGTCTGGGGCTCCTGGACTGTGGACAGTTTGCCACTGCAGCCTCACTTTGCTTGCAGTGTAGAGATTTTTAAAAAACATATTTTTCCCACCAGGCTTTTATGTCATGATTCTATTGGACTTTTTATGTACAGTATATAGCCAATGTGATGTTCTTGCACAGCGCTTTGTGACTGTGTCTGTGAAAGGAGCTTCATAAATAACCCTATCTTGCTTACTTCTCTGCTCTTTTTGTGTGTATTCTTGTCTTCTCAGTCGGTCGTGGCAGATGAGCGTTCACACTGAGCCTGGTTTTGGTTCTGCTGTAGGTTTTCCACCCTATTAAAGGGGAGTTTTCCTCTCCACTGTTGCTACATGCATGCTCAGTATGAGGGATTGCTGCAAAGTCAACGACTCAATGCCAGCAGCTGTCCACTGTGGCTCTATGTTCATTGAGGAAGAGTGAAAGCTGCAGGTCAGTGACTGGATGCAACCTGCTGGCTTTTCGGGTAGAAAACTGTTTAACCAAGCTGTTTGGATGATTTGATAGAGTTGGCGTTGCAGAGTGCCTTGAGATGACATGTGCTGTGAATGTGCACCGTAGTATAAAAAAAAAACTAATTGTACAACGACTGGGATCAAAACATCCTCCGGGAGCAAGTTCTGCCAACATCTCAGGAGCAGTTAGGCCACTGACTTGTCTACCATGAAGAAGCAAAATGCAAAAGGGCAAATGTAATAAAGTGCTTTTAATATATCATAATACCTGATAGCTTGTGCAGAAACCCCTAATATCTAAACCGCAGTAAGAACATGTGGTCATTTCTCAAAAGGCAGGTAAAAAGATAACACTGAAGTCAAGTGGGATCAGATCCAAGCACTAAGAAGATAAGAAGGGGTCAAAATGTGTTCAGGTTTGCTTCAAAGGTTCCTATTCATATCCTGCACATGAGCGAGTATTATGAAGAAAAGAGGATAAAACCCTAAACAATCACTCCTCGTGCAATTTTGATGTATATTCTGCTAAAACCTTCTGAAACCTATTTTTAGTTGTCCTTCACCCTGCCATGAAAGAAGTAAAAGTATCTAACACTGCTCAGCTGAAAGAGCGCAGCAAAAACTCGGGAGGCTGTGACTGTAGATCTAAACCTTGAAAGCGATATTAACGGTCCAGCATAAGAGGGATAATACAATATCATTTGGTTTTGGAAGTGGGTGGTGAACAATCTAAAATGACAAAACAACTGTTTTTGGCAAAAGAGAAATTTGTGATATTGATGCAATCTGTTGCAAGCCTGTGGCTGTGTGAGGAAACCCACCAGCGATCCTACGTGGTATCAGTGCAGCTGTGCATTTGAAACAATGATCCGCTCCAAGCACCCACAAGAGACCATGTCAATAAACACACTTTGTTAGATGAGAAACAATAAAATCCATTGGGATAAAAGTAATGTCATAACAAAAAAGGGATCCAAACCCTCACTTTGCAGCCACAGTTCTGAGCTGTCCTTCACCACCAGCAGCGTAAAATACCACAAAGCGTCATGCTTCACTATAGAATCACTGTGAGAAACAGAAATGTTAGAATTATTCATTATTTCACAATCTTCTAAACTCCACATCACTGTAAAAGTGACCTAATAAATTCTTCCGTATATAATAATCAAATTTAAATGAATGAGTCGCTCTCATGATTACAGAGAACCATCCCAAAACATGTCCTGATGAAATAAAAGCGAATTTAAAGAGGTAAAAACCAGGAATAATTGTGTCATGTCACACTTAAATGAGCACAGATATGAGGTCCAAAAAAAATTACCAAAATACTGAGGAGCAAAATGTCAAGTAGTGCTGCAAAAACTAAAACCAGACTGCAGGAGGAAATAAATCAACTAAACTGAAATGCAGATGAGTGTAAATCAAGGGAAGATGATAACCGTGAAGTTAATAAAACATATTCAATGCTTTGTAGCAGGAATAGTCAGCCCTGGACATTTTGCCTATAACTGGGCAACAGAGACACACGGGGAAACCAATTAACCACAAACACACTCTTGATGGCAATTTACATTAAGCAATTAACCAACTTTTTTGGGGGATCATGGGAGGAAGTCAAAGAACCTGAAGAGAACCTACACAAGCACAGGGAGGACATGCAAATACCATGCAAAAAAACAGGCCAGAAGAAATCCATGACCTTCTTGCTTCATGCAGAAAAAAATAATAAACAGTATAAATATATGTTTACTCTGCCAATTTAAATGTATCAATAATGTTTTAATGTTCCCAAAATTGTCTTTCTGACTGTTAGCATGAGATGTTGCGTTTCAGTGTTTTAGCAGTCTGACTTTAAACATTTCAAAGTGAAATCCTTTCCTGGTGTGAGCCAAGCAACAGGAACCAGGTGAGCCCAGTGAGCAGCATGTTGAACAGCAGTGCAAGCAGTGAGGCTGAGGAGGGGAGACTGATTACACAGAGGGAGCCGGACCGAAATACAAAGGGTCTACAAGACCAAGAGTAACAGAGAATAACCTAAACGCACAAACAGAACACCAGGACTGAGTAAGAAGCTTAACACAATGGAGTTAAATCAGAATGACACAACCTAAACAACAATAAACACGAGAAAGACTCTGATATGGAAAGACATAAATAACAAATAATGTGAACCCTAAAGGACACAGTGTCTGGCAGTGGTTAGCATTAAGAATTGTTGTCTTAATGCCAAAGAGAGCCCAACAGATTTTACTTTCACAAGTGGAGCATTACTGCTTGTTAAATGGACACTGAAATGGGAAGATAGAAGAGGAAAGAAAAGGAGAGAAGCAGAGGCGACAAATGCTAAAAGCAGAAAAGGTGAAAGAGAAAGAGGAGAGGAAAGGGAGAGAGCAAGATAATTCCTTTTTCTAAACATGACAGAATAAAACACAAAACGTGCTCCAGCCTCCATTCCTTCACCCACTAAAACTCTTTTAGAAATGCTGGAACACCAGATAAGAAGTAGTGACAGCAGTATTACCTTCACTGTAAGAATGAATATGTTGCACTTGATGTATTTCGTTTTTTACTACGAAACTTAAAGGGTCTGAAACTGAAAACTCAAACATTTTGGCAACCTGCATTTTAGCATCTGCACAGGAGCAGCTCAGCCAGACCTTTAGATTAGAAATGATTTTGCTCATATTGATATGACAAACGTTTGGTTGGTTGGGTTAACGCTAACGCCCTGAGCCAAGTGTTCACCTGATGCAGAGTGGGGGGCTGTGCTCCATGAGGGCAGGTTTTCTGGTGAGTACGGGCCATGCAGTCAGAGCGCTATGAAGTCAAAATAACACAATGTTTATTCATTCTAGTGGAGCTTTGGTCAGATGACATTTTGCTGGATTTTCCTTTAGCTGTAACGTTGGTATTATAGTGCTTTGAAAGCGACCAAGATCAGAACAGTACTTTTTGGTTTAGCTCTGAATCTGATTTGAAACTTTTATTTATCTTCTGGCAACTGTGACAGAAAATATGTGTATAAAAACGTCTTTTATATAATTCTAACCTCAAATCCATTGGCAAGCCCAAAAAATAAGAGTAAATCAAAAGCCTGACCAGGATAATTAATTTTTTAATTGAAGGCTGACATCACCTAAAAAACTTGACATTTTGAGTAATGAATAATACAACTGAATAAAACCAGTTGAATTTAGAACAAAGTCTTGTTTTTCTAGGTCAAAGTCTTTGCAAAAACATAAAACCCGGAACCAATTATACAGTTTTAATGTATAAAATATTTGGTCTTTGTAAGGTTGCAAACTATTTAAATAAAGGTTGTTTTTATTTCAAATAAACTCCACTGTGTTATTTTCACTAACCAAAGAATAACAGAACATTCAAAAAGGAAATTAGATAAGTTATAAAAACAAGGAAAACTTGCTTTTTATAATGACTGTAAAACTCATTCCTAAATGATTCACCAGGCAGTACATTAAGTGGATAAAATACGCAAAGGATCAGTTCGGTGCTGCACATATAAAACACAAAAGATCACCATAAGATGATAAAGAAGCCACGGGGAGAATGTTGTGCAAAAGTATAGATCTGTAAAGACAAAAAGTCGCCACAAAAAGGAAAAACCCAGAAAAGTCTAAAAAAAAAAAAAAATACAAAATAACCAAAGAGTTCGGGAACAGACAGAAAGTAAACACAAGCCACTCAAGAGAAACACAAAGAGATAAGAAAAGTACAAAGAGACATAAATCACACCTGTGTCACTCACCGTGGGCATGAGGTGCCGGGGGTAAACGCCCACGACTGCAGCTAAATCTGACGCTCGCATCAGGAGACTGCTGATGTAAAGCTACAGAGGAGAACACCGCTGGCTCCCTGCAGGACAAAAGTGATCGATGATGACCCAGAAAATAAATTAGAGAACCGACTGTAATGTCTGACAGAAAAGTATGATTCATTTGATTTACCTGGATACAGAAATAGGATTCGCTTTTGGCTTTTTTTCCTGATTCTGCAGAGGTGATTGTAAGTAAACTGCAAGGCAGTTTGTGGAGTGCTGGATCTCATGTGTGGAGCCGCTGCCATCAGGAAAAGTGGTTCTTCTTACAACAACCCTTTGATCCTGAAAATAAAATCTTCTCCAGAGTGAATCTGGAATTTCAGCCAATTGTGGATCTGCGGGGCTTTTGCTGCTGTTAAACCTGCAATCTTTTCTTTTCCCTTGTGCCTTCAGTCTGTTCCCTGCTGTGGAAATCTGTTCTGTGGCTCTAAAAACGGATGAACTGATCCAGAGGCTTTGCTTTCTGTTGGCTTTTATGTAAATATTCGCTGTCAAAGCAATTGTGAATAAAATTAAAGGGAACAGCGATGGCTGTTTCTAAGGAGACCAAGTGATGTTGAACGGTTGGTGCTTTGACCCATGTTGTCTTAAAGCAACATGATACGACGTAAGTAAATATAACATGGGCAGGAAACTGGACCAGATTCAGTCCACAATAAATGATTTACAAGGCAAATTTTAGACACAAAAGCTTCTTGCCTCCTTTACTCTGACTAAGAACCTGTTTCTGTTACCTTTTTCATCACTGACTCCACGGCAGGAGCCAATTAAAAAAAACACAAATTTAAAGGTTTTAGATTAAGGAATCACAATCATCTTAGTCAGAGTGAGGGAAAACCACACGTGTTGCGCTAACACTGACCAGCTCATTAAACAATCTTGAAACATTACCTTTTTATACGCCTACCGAAACATTATCCCCGCTTATAAATGAAACCTTTACAAAACACATCCTTTGAAGACTTGAACACAGCATGCTACGCTGTGCAGCTTCACCATGTTTTTGCCGTTCTGCAGCCTGAAGAAAAATCTAAACGTCCGTTTCATTCAGGTTTAAAGCGTAAAACGTGGGGGTTTTTTTTAGGAAATGCTGCATGATTACTGGTCCAACAGTGAGAGATCCGCACAACAAGGCTTTGAAATGTAAAGAAGGACTTTTAGTCGAGACACTTGTTACATTTTCTTGTTGCCAAATTGTTTCTCAAACGGTGTTGATTGAGGTTGCTTCCGATCTCCGGAGTCAAACTCTCCAGGCGAGGGTAAACACAAACTGGTTAAATGCTCTGGACTGTTTGCATCCTCCCATGTTAGAGGAGAATCTAGGAGAGCATGTTTGAAATGGAAGGGGTGAGGCGTCGTAATGTGTTTGGGAGCGCTCCACTCTGTAACTGTTCCTCCTCTTCATCATCGCGCCCTGAGCTGAAACAGAGGGAAATGGATGAGATTGTGATTCAGACAGCAGTGGTGGCCCAATCAATTGCTTCTTTTTTTTTTCAGATGCTGGCGTTACAGCCCAGGCATTTTAAATACCTGCCTCTGCCTCTGAGGGGTTTCTTTTTCATGAAACATGCCTTCCCTGCACGCCCTCTTTCTGCAAAATGATGCATCAAATGTGCCAAGGTGCCATATGCAAAACAGCCGAGAGGCAAACTCAGATACAACAAATGGTTAGCTCTTTATCTTGGGTGGAAGAAAATACAGATTACAGTCAAATTACCTTTAATCCATCATGACTCATCATAAAAATCTGTTTTTAGAGCTTTATTAGCAGCTTCACAGCCCCCGCCACACAGCCAAGTCACTGCAATAGAAACCAGTAACATTCAAAACATGCAGCCTGACATGGACTGACACGGCACCTTGTCGTTGGTGGAGGGGACGGAAGAAGTTGATTTGCACGCAGAATGAGGATTCCTGCATTATATATATGATACCTTTTTCTTCAGCTTTTATGTTTTATATAGACTGAGTAAAATTGCTGTAATCATGCGTGCTCATTCGAGTTCTTATGTGCTCCTGATACCCACAGTTTTCAGCTGAGGAAACAGAACTCAAGCTGCTTGAATTGATTTATCAGATAAATAGAGAAACAATGAATTGCTTTTGGGGTAACATTTGAGTGTCTTCCTTCCTAAATCAGGGTATCCCGAATGTATGGCTTTTTCTGCCAACAGTATGAGTTTATGTTCAGTTTTGTCACCTTTGATGAGATTTCTAATAATACTTTTTTGTCTGAAGTCTGTGCCTTAGACACATTTTAATTCAAGAGAAAAAAAAGAAAACACTATCCAAAATTGTTGTTTGTAGTGACATGGCAGTTTATGAGGGTATTCTGTTAGGATCAGCTAATCGTATTTGAATTTGACCTCAGTGGGCAGTTTTCTTCTCCAGTTGAAGGTATTTTAACTGGCTTAGTGATGATTTCTGTAGCAGACAGAGCTGTCGCCGGTCATAGTGGTTTCATGACACTGAAAATCCTTGTGCAGTTCACAAAATGTTCTTTCAAGAGTAACAAGCCATAAACTATATGCTTCATTGTAGAGCTTATATAAACGGTGCCAGATATCAGTTCTGGATTTGTTCGTCATTTTCAGATTAGCAGCTAGAAACGATGCTCTCCAGTATAAAAAAAAACAAAAAAACAGGACGTTGTTTTAGGGTTGCGATCTTAATGTCGCTTTTGGTAACATACTGTTGCCTTATTGGCAGATGTGACAGATTCACCAGATAGACTGACTGATTTGGATTCAACAGTGCATGTATGGTGAGTATAACTGTTTCTTTGGCCATAGTCATTTTACTACTTTTCTACTAGATCCAGTCTGTCTTTTTATCTGTGTTCCCAGTTTGATCCCATTAAAACATTTCTTCTGTTTGTTTTCCTGTTGGTTCCCTAATAACGACTCAGTGTGTTATGCAGTGATAAGACTATAAAGTTAGTCTTTGACATTTGATTAAAGTTAAAAACATCAATTCCTGTCCTTGAAAGTTGGTACCAGCACAGGTAGGTGGGGAGTATGAATAGAAGAGAGGAGGAAGACACTTGTTTTTTTTGTTTGTTGTTTTGTATGAAATGGTTTCTGCATACTGCAGCATATCAAGAGACTCAAGGTAAATTGAAAACTAGATTAGAATCGGGCATTAATAGAATAAATATTGAGTTTTGAATGGATGCTAATGTTTGCTTTAAAGGGATAATTCATCAGGGAGAATTTATCGTAATACTATAAGTTTTTAATCCTTTGTCGGGGAAAAAAGTAGATACAAACAAAGTCTTTGGTGTTTTTAGATCAATAGCTATGAATTTGTTTGATACAGTTTGCCAATAAAAAGCTATACACACGCACTGTATGACTCGACATCTTAGGCTATTTCCTCACTTTCAATCAGCCAGACAAAAGAGACACTATTAACGCTTTGAAGCTCCAAAGCTCTTTGAAAATTTAAACATGTCTATAAAGACTCAGACAGCGAAGGGAAGGCTGAACACGGGCAGACGATGTAATATGGTCATTATCAACCATGAAACCGTCACACATGCAACACTGTGCCCATGCTTCCAGTTTGCAAAGCAGATTGTGTTTTTCAACATGTGACGGTGTTTCTGCGTGCACATATGCTCGTTTGTTTGCACATGTGAAAGTGTACAGGGGCATCTGGCCATCTCTGATGTTTCACATTTCCATTCAGGCCCAGAGCAGGCAGGCTGGCACCTAATGAGCCGATTACTGGAAGCAGCATATGGTGTGTTCGCTGTGGTTTCTCCGGGCTGCACCATTAGTGATGATGAGAGCCAGGAGAGATGTGGAGACAGGGCGGGTCATCTCATGGAGAAGACGCAAAGACGCACAAAGCAGCTTCTGCGACGATCCATTCTGCACACAAAAAAGGAGAAGCAGAGCAGTCCTCCACTTAATGTTACATCATTATCAAGTCAACTTTAGATGAAGTCAAATGTGCTTCAGAACTCAAAGAATCTCTTTTTAATCAGGGGAAACCTTATGTCGGTCCAGACTGTTGCATATTTACGGGACAAATTAAATGGAAAGCTGGTTGTGTTAAAAAAAGACGTTGCTCATTAGAAATTACGACTAAACTTTTAATATCTTGCCATAAAATAACTGCTAATGTTAGACTAATTAAGGGGTATGCTGGGCTCAGGTAGAGTGCTCGTTGTGTATTAAAAATAGGGATTTATGCAAAGTGTTGCAGGGAATATTCCTAATGGATGACTCACCTGAGGGAACTCAAAGATCACATTAAAACAGCAGAACAGTGTTTAGAAACGTATCTGCTGCACATGAACTACTCCCCAGGAACTGGATCAAGTTAAAAACCTCAGGGGCTTTATGACTGTGACAAACAGAAATAAAAAGCCCTCAACTCTGTGGGTCACTTTAAAGTCTTTGACCTTCTTTTTTCTGAGAACAGTGGGGGGGGGGGGGGGGGGGGTTGCTTTATGAAACTGCAACAGTCTCTCTGATGTCAGCTCTGTGGCTATTTACCCTGATGAAAAAACGTTCCTCTTAAGAGTTATTTTCCATGAAGACTCTATCAAGCTTTGTCTGTAATAAATTAATTCAAATCAAATACTCTTGTTGCAATTCTCATTTTTATGCAATTTTCAACAATCTAGCTATATATTTGAGATGAAATGAAATATTCTGGAGGTAGTTGTGCATCTACAACACAGGTTGTAGTGGTACCACTGGCAGCAAACCAGCCTCATAACATGGTGCGACCACCTCTATGCCGGACAGTAAACCTTTAGGTTTGAAAGCCTCATCTTAACACATCCAATCAGAGTTATTTACATTAATGTATTTTTCCTTGATTTGAGCAGGTAAATAACAATATTTGCCAATGGAAAGAGCATTATTGTGTTCTTATCTATTTTGCACGGTGAGCTTGAGTGTCCAGATTTTAAATAAAATGTATTATTATTATTATTATTGTTGCTGTCATGGTTTTCAGATGACGAGCCCACATGCAGATACGATCGGGAAGCAAAGCACAGTTTTAAGATGTTTATTTAGGAAACAGGCAGGTTTAACGGACGGGACTACAGGCAACTTCGACAGGGTCAGAACGTCACGGCTGGAGAGACTGCAAAGAGAAGAAGAGTAAGTGATTCTGAAAGGTGAACCAGGAGAACTAATAGAAGCTGCGCTGCTTACCATAAAGCTGGGCGGACCTAACCGGGGAGGAGTAGCGCCGAGGGAACTCTGTGATCCTACTCTGTTGGTGTTAGGCGGCTAGTGGCTGAGTGCGGCAGATGTTACTGGTGAGGGATCCAGAGCGAGCCTCCTCGGAAGTGGGTGACAGATGGATTGACCAGAGTGAGAGAAGAACCAGCAGAATCCGGGAGGGGGAATCTCAGGCCCCGCTGGGTAACATCCAGGAAGTATGAGAGGTGAGCCAGAGCAAAATCTGAGCAGGAGGATTCTGCAGTTCTGGTTCTTCGGACAAGACGTCAAGACAGGTGAGTGCATCCAAGCACCAAAACTGTGACAAAAACAGGGAGATCCAAAATTAATTCAAAGTTCAAAGACGAAAAAACTCACAAGCAGGTTTTCAGTAGTTGGTACAGAGGCCACGTCGTACCACGACTGGTTAAGGCTCTGGCGTCTTCCATCTGTCAGTGCTCTGCTTAAAAAGCCAGAGGAAGCCGCCTGCAACGAGCCGCAGGTGTGGGCCACGCCCCCTCAGCCAACTAGGCACACCTGAGGAGTAGAGTTAGAGCAGAACAACACAGAGAACCCTGACAATTATTACCCCTAAAATAAGATAATTAGCTATCCTGCACTTGAAATAAGATCATGGAAATCAATCGTTCCTGTTTCAAGTGCAAGAATCTTATTCCATTGGCAGAAAATCTTATTTACTTGCTCAAATCAAGGACAAATACACTCATTTCACAAAACCTTTACTTACTTTTAGTTCACTTTTTGCAGGGCAGTCTTTGTTTCATTTTACAATAAAACGCTTCTTTTGGTCTTATCCATGTTGCTAGCTGGAAATTTCCGTAGAGCCTGACAGTGTGCAGTTTGGAGGTGACGCTTGTTTCTTGGTTGGTTCTCTCAGTCAATGTTGATGTTAAATGGATTTCACCGTGGACTGTCACACTGGTGTCCCAGCATATTCCAGTTTAGGGTAAGCTTGACCCTTTTTGGTCCTGGAGCTGTCCTTGAACATCCTAAACACGTTGCTTTCTTGTAAGAGGGAACATTTTGGGCTAGATTGAAAAAAATATAGATTGGAAAAAGTTGGTATTCTGAAAGGAAGGTGATCCAAAACCTCTTTTTGAAAAGTATGAAGCAACCTCTACATAAAGGAAGTGGAAACCAGAGCTCTTATGTAACTAACTAAGAGTAAAAAGCACCTATCCACTTGTTCAGATATGTGAATGACTCCTGAGATAAAATCCAAGCCGAAGAAGTGGAAGTCTTTGCCGAACATGTCAGCTAAGTCGATTGCATCAAGCCACTGAATTCTTCATCCTGAACAAGTATGTGGAAGCGAAAAACTGCAAGGTGTCATCAACTTTGAATAGAATAGAATAAAAATGTATTCATTGTTCAAATTGCTCCACATAAAAACAACAACCTACACCTTCAGTTGTCTGTCATACTGTACAACATGAAAAAAGTACATTATTATTAGTGGTATCTACAGGTATGAGTGTGTGTGTGTGTGTGTGTGTGTGTGTGTGTGTGTGTGTGTGTGTGTGTGTGTGTGTGTGTGTGCGCGCGCGTGCGCATGGACATGGAGAATAAATGCACCCTGAGAGTTGTCAGTTCAAGGGTTATACACAGGGAGACAGTCACTGGGCAGGAGCTTCCAGGAGGGCTAAGCGACAGGGAAATCTGGGATCCAGGCGAGAGAATCGGTAACATGAGGAACATGCACCGTGCAGAGGTATCCAAGTGGGGCTGAGACAGGAGACAGGTCCCAGGTCCAGGCTTGGGTCGTACATGGCAAGCAAGAGAATCCAGAAAGGGGCGGAGCCAGACATTCTTGGTCGATAGGCAAGGCAGGAGGTCAGTGTCCAGAGATCAGAAGCCAACAAGAGTCTCCGACAGGGGCAAGACAGGCAGCAGCAAAACAGGAACAAGACAGGCCACTAACTGGAGATCAGAAGAAGGAACACTGGGTGGTCTACTGACACAAAGGCTTTCAAGAATCTGCCGGTTACACACTGGGAGGGCCAGGAATATATCGTGCTCCTTCCAGGTGCGACAGCTCGGTACTTAGAGTTGCCAGAGGTGTAACCACTGAGCTCTGATTGCCGGTGCGGCACAGGGAGCAGGGGACGACGTCATGGGAGTGCAAAACAGGAGCTTCTCAGGCAGGAACACAGAGGAATCATTTCACAATTCAAAGTGTTGTCCATGAAAGAACATAGGAAAATAAAAACATTACAGAGAAAAGAACACAGCAGTGGAATAGTAGCAGCAGGTCAAGATATAAGACAATCTGGACAACAATCTTCAACATTAACATATAAAGGTAACTCTAAACAAATGTGTTTTTAATCTTGATTTAAAGGAACTCAGGCTTTCAGCACTTTTACAGTTTTCTGGGAGTTTGTTCCAGATCAGTGGAGCATAGGAACTAAATGCTGCTTCTCCATGTCTGGTTCTGGTTCTGGTTCTGGTTCTGCAGAGCAGGCTGGAGCCAGAAGACCTGAGTGGTCTGGAGGGTTGATGCACTGATAACAAGTCTGTGATGTATTTAGGTGCTAATTCAGGTATTTATAGACTAACAGAAGGATTTTAAAGTCTATTCTCTGAGATCCAGGGAGCCAGTGGAAGGACTTCAGAACCGGGTCCATGTTCTCTACGTTCTTAGTCTTAGTGAGGACTTCAGAACCGGGTCCATGTTCCCTACGTTCTTAGTCTTAGTGGAAGGACTTCAGAACCGGGTCCATGTTCTCTACGTTCTTAGTCTTAGTGAGGACTTCAGAACCGGGTCTATGTTCTCTACGTTCTTAGTCTTAGTGAGGACTTCAGAACCGGGTCCATGTTCTTTACGTTCTTAGTCTTAGTGAGGACTTCAGAACCGGGTCCATGTTCTCTACTTTCTTAGTCTTAGTGAGGACTTCAGAACCGGGTCCATGTTCTCTACTTTCTTAGTCTTAGTGAGGACTTCAGAACCGGGTCCATGTTCTCTACGTTCTTAGTCTTAGTGAGGACGCGGGCAGCAGCGTTCTGGATCAGCTGCAGTTGTTGGGTGGGGTGTGCACGGCTGCCACCATCAAACCCGTTAAAGAACAGGTTGAGGTTGTTGTCTCTGTCCTCATCTCCACCCATAACCTTAGCCCTGGACAGCACTGTCTTTCAATTAATAAAAGCTTACTTTTGTCATCATTTTTATAATTCAGTACAAAAGATTTTTTACATTTGTAGACTGGATTTGATGACAAACAAAAATTACTAAATTTTTCACATGATTCAATAAATCCAGCCTTAAGCAATTAGAAAAGAGCGGAACTGAAAGTAAAAATGTGTACATGGACAATGTAAATGTTCAGGTGTGTTACCTGGTCACCTGTCTCTCCCTGTGTTCTCTCTCCCTCTTTATGGTCACTCATTTTCTTGGCTCACACACAGTGCGAGCCGCCAGAACTGACAAAGACTCCTGGATGCGTGTTAAGACGTTTTCAGAAAAACTGAGCGAAAGTCCTGTTTGCCACTGGCCATATGTGTTTTTTTCTCACTGTACTGGACATGTTAGCAGAGTTTAAAGTTTCAGCAGCAGATTATTGTTCAGGTAAGTGGCTGCAGGGAGAGAAGGGAGAGAGCGTCTTTATTATTGGAGCGCCACAGTTGGAACTGCAACAAGTTGGGCAAATGTGGATGGGTCAGTTTATATTGATTTTGACACAAGTGAGTTTCCTAAATCACGTAATTTTTTCAGTTGACACCTTCTTTCAGCCATGACTCTGTGAAACACAAAAGGCCACACTCCTTGTAGAGTCTGACTCCTCACCATTACCAGCAAATCACTGAGTTTGTTGAGTTTACATTCCCTAATAACGACAAATAGTAGAGAAAGGCTTATACCCCCTAGCCCGCTGATTTGATTTGGTTTAATTTGGATAAATTTACAACATTATAGCAATGGAAAGAATGTGAAACACTATTTTATTAGCGTGTTTCCTGCTCTGCACCCACAGGGCCTTTTCCTCCGCCCCGCTGGGAAGTGATGTATGACTCTGTGACCAGATATTCGCGAAGCCAAAAGATCATCCCTCATGGACACCCCTCCACACAAAGCCATGCCTATCACAGCAGGGAAACACACAAACCGTTACTCAAACACAATCCTGCTGCAGTTCCAGTGGTGGAAAACAATAACCATATGCTGTAGTCCAACATACTAAGCATGCATGTGGCAACAGTAGCAGGGAGAACTCAACCCCTAACAGGAACTAGCATATTTTCTACCTTCTGTGCCACAACAGGAAGCAGAACCTTTTGTTTTCACGTTTAAAAGACAGAACCAACACATTTGGCTTTCAATGGTTTGTCTCTTCAGGAAGTCATTATATAAACCCTGCTGCTCTACATATGATGAAGAAAAACCTCTAAGTCATCTAAGCACTAGTGAAGGACTCTCAATCTTAGCTCCAGGTTAGGTCTGCACCCCAGTTCACATCCTGACAAGATCAGAACCGGTCCTGACTTTTATCTGCATTAGGACAGCCTCAGTCCCAACTTACATGCTCGTGGTCAGCCCCTCGGCTGTGACGGGTTCTTGCAGCAACAGCCCCGTATTGCAGCGCGTGCAGCACTGAGACCCGGCCCACGGTCGGACTCAAACCTGCGGCGGCAGCTGCATGAAGAGCTGAAACGTTTCACTTTTATACCAAACAGTGTTAGATAACCATCACTGAACATTTTATGATGAAATTTTAAAGCTAGACAGAATAAGCTCCTCACTTACGTAACTGTGAAAATTGGAAAACATAATAGAATATGTTTGTTGTAATTTTATTTTTTTTCTTTCTCTGTTTTTTTAACATTTTTTTAGATATGTTGTTTGTCTTTGGGTCCTCTCGTGTTTGAAGTGAAACAGAAGGAGTTTATTTTGTATCTCAGTTAGAAATTACAGTTTGCTGCCTTTCTCTCTTTGGTTGTGTTTATCCAAACAACATGGCTGCATATTAGCTCACAAATGAAGAGGTATTTTTTCATCCTCCAAAGCATTGTCATTATTTATAAACCAGCAGCCCAGTTCATCATCTGTTAACTGTTTACAAGCAGGCTGCTGGTTCCAGAGCTTCTTGTTCAGACTCCGTCTCTCACATGCTAACATCTGTTTGCACACTTTTAGTTTCTCGGGATCTATGAGTGCGTTCTATGTGGGAGAAAAGTAAAAAGTTAATGGGTGTATTTGCAACGTTTCACTTAAGCATCACAAATAGTGAATTAAATCCAATCATATAGACAGATTCATTGGTACTAACATTCAGTCTAATCCAATCCCAGTTATTAAATAATACAGTCAAGTTTATTCCAGCTGATAAGATTTCTATCCAAGGAAAGCCTAACCGTTGCACTAAGCTACTGACTTTACAGGATTTATTCTGTCTGAGCCAGCCTGCCTAAAAATGTAGCAACAAGTAACTATATTGGGATTCTCTGGGACGGTCAGCTGGTAGAGGCGAACGTGTCCGAGCATTTTTAAAATCAAGCGATATTGCAATAAACTGAGGAGATACTCCGGTTTAACATATGTAACTTCTCGCATAGAAGCGTTTTAAAAGTTACTGTTATGCCACAGTAAGTATAATATATCCAACTTTATTCACAGCTTTTCACTCCTCTCCACCATTGCCGGTTAAAAGGTTCTCTTCAACTCGTAATGAATCATGGGATACGATTACTCATGAAGGATACACCAGATCCTTCAAATCAGGAAAAAGAAGGACATATTCGTCGACCGCATTTGAAGGAGACTTTGAAGGATTCGTGAATTGGGACGGCCTTCGTCGCCGCGGTGTGAAGCAGCCCCTGAACTGAGACACACCGAATGTTCGCCTATGTGAGATCAGCACTGCATAAGCACTGTGATACACAGGACCCTAAAACTGCCATGTACACATGCAGAGACGAAGTTGTCAGACATCTTCACTTTGGTTGGAGTTTTCAAAAATATATGTTTTTATTGATCTAAAACAGTTGTGGTGTGGGTGAAAGGTCAAAATGCATTAAAAGTTATTAATTTTCCCAGATATCTGACTACTTTTGGACTAGACCCAAGTCAATTTTCAAGTTTAGGACTTCAACTTAATTATTTAGGTTTTGCTGTTGAGCTTTTCCGACTTTGACCTTTTTTTTTTCTAGCTGTGGACAGGTAGGCAACGAGCGGTAGGAATAACAATGGAGTACCGGAAAAAATGATGGAAGCCAGGCAGTTTTGAGGTCCTCAACCTAATTTTTATTTTATTATCTCCAAAACAATCCTAAGTGCAAAAATTGCAACATAAAGTGCATAAAGAAGGTAAGCAAAAACAGCACAACGCTAAAACTTTTTAAAACATAGCACATACACTACACACTAACACCTAAAAGATATTAATAAAATCATATATTGCACAAATGATTGCACATTTATAATTGTTGTTTCTGCAGGCCAGAGCCCTGTGGATGTGTCGCTACCGGACCTGCATGGGAAACCCAAAATATTCAATAAATATCTTTTAAAAACAATTGTGTGCAATTCCTTAATTTTGGTAGCGCAAATTAGCCAATAATTTAAAAGTGAAGTGTGATATAAAAAGTGCAAAGTGCTTCACGTAAGGCGCATGTATGTACCTGTCCAGTAACGAACCGGGCCTTCATTACAGCAGCTCAATTAAAGGTTGTAAAACCTTAAAACTTTAGGCTGTGAAAACATTGAATCCTGAAAGTGACTTAAAATTTAATGTTGTATAAACTATGAATCTCACATTTCTCCAAGTCAATCATAGGTTCTGGAAATTGAAAATAAATTGATTCTAACAATCATAAATCCTGACTAATGGTAACTTAATGAATTGTAGAAACTTAAATTTTAACTATACAACATTTCATGCCGCTGCAACACTGCAGGAACAGCTTCAGTCCCATTTTACATGTTTTGGCTCTGACTTACATCTATACAGCCACAGTATGGGCCCCAAATTACATCCTTAAAGCCAAAGCCAGTATCCTTGCACTTGTTCCACCAGAACCTGACCCCAAGCTGAAAAAGGATGTTTTGCATTTTTCATGTCAAAATAAGAAAAGAAATACTGATTGAATCTAAATGCTCCATCAGGATGTTTAGTCCACAAAACAAACCTCACTGAAACACAGCTGATGTAACAAAGCGCTCTCAACCTTACCTTCTAAAAAACATGAAATACAATTGAACGGCTGAAAGTAAGAGAAAAATACATATAAAAACTTTCTGGCCAAGTATGAGGCATGAATCTGAGTCAGTTTTTAGGCTACTAACCAGGCAACCCTCCATAGAGAAGGGAGAACTGCTAGTCTCTAAAGCTCTGAATGGGGGATTGACTGGAGTCCGGTGGTTTAAGATGAGATACAGACTGTGTCGCTCTGAAAAGATTTCACAGTTCTTACCTGAAAATAAGAGATTTTAATACCCTTTATTTCTGTAATAGCGTCCCCTTAGGAATTCAACTAAAACCTTGTTTAAAATGTTTGTTTCTACATTTGAAATAAAAAACAATGTTTGTTTAATACCCTGTGCCATGTAATCTAATGAAAAATCTGATCGACTGATCAGTTAAATTAATATCATCCTTTTAAATTCAAGATATAAACTTATGAATAAAGAAGAAAAAAAATCAAGATCTTTATTCTATGACGTAAACATGGTCAGTTCCTTGGAAGAGGGCAGGTGTCCACATCCCATAACTAATCACTGGTGGAACAAGCGACAACAACATGCTGCAGGATTTTACAGCAGATATTTATCAACTTCCAAAAAGTCCCAGATCACCTTCACCTCTGGAAACCTCAGAACTGCCTTCAGCTGCTTTCGTCCTCACTTGGTTTTGATCATATCTGTCTGTGTTCGGTGAAAACAGCAGCGTACTGTAACTGAAAAGCATTAGGGGGAGAGTGGAGGTACACAAACATGAAGCTTTATACGGCCCACAAAAGCAACAATGGTGAAATTACTTTAAATATAAGCATAATAATATATTTTGCTTCTTAAACTGATTTTGAAAAAGCACAATAAAAAAGTAAAAGTACTATGAAAAGCTGGAATAATGGCATGCTAAACTCTATTCCACAATCTTTTGCACTTTCCTCACTTATTGGCTCCCCAGATAAATATGCATAAAAAGTCTCAAAATAAATCAACGTTTTATTGCAGCAGTATGATCTGATACTGGAGAATTCAGAAAAAATCCAGCCATTAATTTTACTACATTTACTCAGCGGGGTGAAAAAAACAATATTGAGACATTTAACACTGGAAACATTTTTCCAGTGGCACTTAGTCTTCTCATATAACGTTTCATAAGGTTGGAGCACTCAGAGACAAGGACTGTTGACAATTCATCCAGATGTTCCAGAGTTATGCGTACCCTTATAGGCTCTCTGCTGATGAAAGAAGTAAATGTATAAATTAAAAAGTATAAAAGGAAAAAAGAAGCAGACACTGATAGAAAATATATAGTGACATTTGTCAGGAACGTAGGAATGAAAGACATTTTATATGTACAGAAAAGGGATGTATAAGACATCATCAACAGCAGGAGAACATCAGCAGCCATGTGTCCATCTAACTGTCATGTGAATTTTGAGCAAACTTTTAAAATGTTGCAAAAAATAAAATGTGAATTAAATGTTTCCATTTACTGGTTTGGAGAGTATTAACCAGACTATGTAGAGCGGAATTTTGTCAGAACTTGACGTTACGCATGGCTGAAATAAACAGAGTAGAGTTTGCAGACTAGCTTGGACCACATGTCTAAGAAAAAAAGGAGAGAGGTTTTCAGGAATGTGTTGCTTTCTGGCAAATTGTAATCATGTCAGCTAGTATTGGCGAAGTCAGATGCAGTCCGGAGACGTAGAGAAAGAAATGCAATTCTATGTGCGTTATGGGAATGTCCAGGAAGACGGAGACACTGCAAACACCTGATCAGTCATATGAGGTAAATCTTCGCTATGTCAGCAGTTATTCTGCAAATGTGTTGCCAACCTCCGTTTTGCTCATTAACATGTTTCACAAAATCCACAAACCACCACAAGCGAGTGTAAAAACTTTTTTTTGCCAAATAGAGGAAATTCTTTGGAATTTTGCCCTTTCCATCAACATTTTCTAATATGATACTCCAAAATGCGATTAAAGAATCAGTTGATGGAAACACGGCTACAAAGAAGTGGACAGTTTACTGTCTCTGACTCATACATTTGATCATTGAGTAAAGATCAGTGCACAAAGCTCGGTTCACTTATTTAGCAAAACATTTCAGTAAGTAACACATATTCCCATTCCTGCATCCATCAGACTGGAAGCATCAGCTGATGCTTCAGTCCAGTCAGCTTTTTACCATTTTCATGTATTAAACGTGTCTTATCCATTTCCCTCTGTTTCTGCAAAGCACTTTAAATGACCCTGTGTAAGAACGCTGCTTTATGGGTAAACGTTTCTTACTTTTCCTTGCCTAATTGTTGCCTAATGACTTGGTGCCATTCTTTGGTGCAGTTTTTTCAAAAGAATTAGGGATATTTTCTCCTCCCCCCTTCCAGCCTCCTCACTCTGAATGATGGTGAGATAAACTTGGATCATGGTGAAAGTTTGGGTTAGAAGCTGTTTCTTGAAGGCATTTCCTGACTTATTAAGATCAACACATCCCCACTTTTACTTAAATGACATGTTCTCATGTCTTTTCCTTTTTAACCTCAAATTTATACCCTAGAGAAACAGGAATGGATGATCACTAAATGTTTGGAGACAGTCTGATCAATTTAGTCAAATACTTTTCAAATGTTTCAGTTGCATTTATTTCATAGCAGTCATTAGTGCCAGTTCTGTTTGTTTTTTATGATCCTCAATTTTTTTCCCCTCAATGAATATTTAAAGCAAAAATATTCACTTGTTTTAATGCTTTACTACCAGGGGTACTGGTAGGTGTAGAAGGCTTTTACACATTTAAAAATGTCAAAAAGATTTTAATGTGACAGAAGTAGAAATGTATCATCAGTCTCTCTCTTGATGTTGAAAGAGTTGTTCTTTATTTTCCTCCAGTAGTACGTTGTTAAAAAAAAAAACAAAGGTAACAAAAAATAACATATTTTGTCAATAAAAAGTTATTGACAAGAGTTGCATATTTGAAGTGTACTTATAGATGTAATGTTGGGATGTGACGCGTATGTGTGATAGAGATCTACTGGTGAGTTTTATGTCTGAGGTCTAAAGACGGGGACTGTTTCAACCTTTTATTGCTTATTGTATCAATCAGGGTCAAAGGCCTAAAGAGACTCTCTGATAGCACAGCGTTAAATCTGAGTAGGAAAAACATTCTCATGTCAGACGCCGCAGCTACGAGTGTGGCTGTGTTTCTATTGTCAGCGTTTCCAGTCAAGATTCATTACCTAATTAAGCAATGATTTAAGCCTCAGGAAGGAGAACATCGGGAGCCTCGTCAACATGCTTATATTTGGCTCTGTGTAAAGACTCCGCTTCACAAGCGCTCTGCTAATTGATGAGAATGTCTTGGGCTCTTGCCGTCTTCAAAGAGGAAAGCTCGCAGTCGGTCTCGCTCACAGTCGTATCCAAAATACGGGCGCACACCCACGCAGACAGAAAGCCAGAGGGAGGCCGGTTACAGTGACATTCAACATCAAAATCAACTCGTCTCCTTAACTCTGCTCAGCCTGTTGTGTCTGCGTGGCTGGGGCGCCCTTGGTCACCGGCTGAACCGGCATTGTGCGTGACAAATGCCCCCTCTAGTGTGTCACAACTGGAAAGTTGGTGGGGAAGGCCTTCAGGCTGGCGCTGTGTTTAATGAGCTTGGAAAGAGCCCAGACTCGGGTCTCTTTCATCCCTGTCACTGCTAATGCAACCAGTTAGCTGAGTAAAACACGAGCCCTCCCAAAGCTGTCCCATCTTCTTCACATCTCTGTCTTTCCTGAGTCTGGCTGCACCTCTCAGCCGCTTCTTCACCTGGTCCATTTGGATCCACTCCTCTGCCATCGCTGATGCTCCTTGTGCCTAACGCCTCCTGCTTCATTACCCATGTAATAACAATGATAATTATTATTATTATCTTTGTCATTGCAACATACATGCCAATGAAACTTGTCCTCTGCTTTAAACCCATCCTTCAGGGAGCGGTGGGTTGCCAATGTGCTGCGCCTGGGGAGCATTCTGGGGATTGCATCATTGCGTGATAGTAGTGTACTTGTAGGCTTTGAATAAAATTCAATTTGTCGTCCATAGAGTCAGGTATCAAGTGAGATCTGCAGGTGGATTGGTGCTGGAGCTGCAGGTAATGGCCTTTTGCCGCACATGTAGACTTTTACTTTTAACTTCGACCGCTTTGCTTTTCACCAACTGACTTCCAGCCTGAATGATCCGCTCTGCTTTAGTTTGTCGTTGAGTCGGCGCGGCAAGCAGCTAAAATAGAACTTGAGTGAACATAAAATAGTGGCTAAACCTTGAGATTCCTCTGCTGTCCGAATTAGCAAGGCTCTCCTGCATCGTTTTGTGGGTCTATTGCTGTCGGTCTGCTCTGTCTGTGTGATGCATGGTGAAGACCTGTCCACCTTAAGCCTCCTCAGCCAACCTGTGGCATGGATGCCTCTGCCCCCCCCCCCCCCCCTCTCCCACAGAGGAGAGTTTGCTCTTAAGAAAAGGTGCTCTAATGGATGGAGTTGTAGTAACGTGCCGTTTTACATTGTAAGTCGTAACGGTGTTGCTTAAGTGAGAAAAGTAATTTGTTAGATTGCTCCATTAATGAAAACAAAACGCCATTACGAACAACGTTACTCCCAACACTGATTATGTGGGTTAATACACCAACAGCTAAATATTTTGGACTTATCCACTTGTAGCATTGCATCCTTCAGCTTGGACAATGAAATCACAGCTAGAAATAAAAATGGTGGCTTTGCGATATAAGTAAGCCAGAGGACCATGACCTTGTTCAGCAGCTCTGCAGCAAATACTGTGATGTACTTATTCAAAAAACATAATAAAGAAAAGAGAAAACTGAACGTCTTGTGACCCAAACAGAATAAAGACATCCACGCAACACTTGGACAGACTACATTTAACTTTTCTGCACTCTTAGAGACTCCAAGTACACAAAAAAATCTATTCAAGGACTGAAGAAGTGGATTTTTCATGATATGCCCACTTTAAGGAATCACTGAACAGAACCAAAAACCTTGCCTTGCTCTTGATAAGGTCAGTGGCTTTATCTCCAAGTTTGCTTGGAATCCCCAACACCTCAGCAGCCACTAACCTATTCTTCTCTGCAGTGATCTCAGTCTGTGCCACCGGCAGTATCCAGCCTCTCAAAGCTCATTTGAGCATTTGAGACAGACCTTTTTAACCACTTCCGGTTTATGCCTTAAATTTTCAGGTCCTCTGTCTGGCTCATCACAGTCAGAGGCTGTGGCGGAAGTGGAAATCAGCCCCTGCTCATCTTTTGACACATCATCCCTATGATGAAACCTGGCGGTAGCAGCACAGAGCTTCTGGATGTTAGAAAATCTGCTACAGGCTGTAAAAAAGTTGAGACTGCTGTAGAGGTTCAGCTTCAAGCAGGGCAACAACCTTTACAACCTGTCAAGGCTACAATTGAATGGCTTAGATAAAAGCAAACGCATGCAACTCGCTTCACGATGACTCTTAGTAACGTTGGCAAAGAAAGAAGATAAAATTATAGAAACAAGATTTGTTTTTAAATACAAATAAAATAACAAATGCCGGTTTTAAGAGTTTTGCCCTTTTTGCATGAATTAATTGCATTGAAGTTTCACCTCAGAATGACACTATAAGTCCCAGAAATACTTTTTAAATCTTAGTTTTTTGTTATTATTTAGGATTTTCGCAAATGCTTTTCATTCATTCATTCAGTCATTCATTTTGTTTGTTCTTTTCATGGTAATGCATTTAAATGATCATTACACCAAACAAGGTCTCAGTTGTATAAAAAAAAACATGTCATACCTTGTAAGAACAGGAGTAGGTTGAAGAACACGTGGTATGAAGCCTACCCTGTTCTCAGTTCATAATAAACAAAAACGGCACATCATGCCCTGAGCATGGGTTAGACAAACATAATTATACATTCTGGATACATTTACATTCCGTTTCAAACATTTTCATAATGTTTTCTTATACTTAAATTTAAATAGTGAAATGCTGGAACAGTCTTTAAGGTCATGTTCCAGTAAGCTCCACTGTTTTACACCAGCAGTAGAAATAGTCATCTGTTTAAGTGTGGTTCTGGCAGATGGATGTTTAAAACCCAATCGTCTTCTGCTACTATCCTCATTCAGAGTAAACAGACCTTGCATGGCAGGGGGTAACTGATAATGTTTTGCCTTATGCATATTTTAAAGTCCAAAAAGGGAAAAAATTGGTGGTTCTTTGAAATTAACAACACCCTCCCTGTATGCCTTGTAGATTTGTATCCAAAAACATAAGAAGTCTTTTTTTCCCTAAAGGTCAGATAACATTTGAGGCTCTGTACGTGTTTAATGGAACTTGACTTAGGGTAAAAACTGCTCTTTGCATTGTAAAGGTCCATTACTTCTCATCCCAATAACGTACAGTGAAGTTAAAGAGAATACTTCTTCAAGGTACTGTTGAAGGTTTTGAATTATTTCCAAAACTACTGTATATTCAACACAGTGATATATATATATATATATATATATATATATATATATATATATATATATATATATATATATATATATGATTCCATACTGAAAATAAACAGATCACGGATGTAGCTGGAGGTAAAAAAAAAATTGTAGACTGTAACATCAAAAGCTGGGCGCACTGAAATATTTAGCTTATTTGTTGTGCTTTTCCTTCTCTTTTTTCTTTCCTCAAATAAATTGTTCTGACATGTGATGCACTTTGCAAACATCTGGGAAAAGTGATGTAAGAGTGTGAGAGACGGAGGGGCTGCAGATCAAACAGAGAGTGGGAGGAAAGAGGGTGATTTTCCTCTGTCTAATAAGCCACAACCCTTCCACTTACATTCATCCGTCTTAAGGAAGCAGAGTGAGGAGGCTGAAGACAGAAAGGGACGTCTGTGCTGGACTGAAAGACGTTCTCATCAGCTCCACGGAAATCTTTCTACTCAAAGCTGGATTAGCTGGTAATAGTGTAAATGAAGTTTTGCTTTTTGTTCGTTTTTTTGCACAACTAGAACCTGCAGGGGTGCAGGAATGATCAAATCCAATTAAAGCGTAAACATTGTATTTTCTGGTTATCAGAAAGTGGCCGTTGAAACTTCCCCCACTCTTGTCACCTTCATCCCAAAAGTGTTTCAAACAATCTATCGAAATCCAACAAAGACATTACGAGATGAAGACAATGACAGAGTATGGAGGAATATTTGCATTTCTTGAAATTGTTCCTCATTTCATCATCAAAATATTGTATTGTCTGCCCACTCAAAGATACAAGTTTAATTGTGTGTCGTACTTTTGTATGTTGGTAAAATTCCCATCAACAGTTTGATTTTGTCTGCCCAACAGAATTTTCTCACAATGTATGTCCTATATGTAAAGAGTAGTTTCAGTCAATTATGATTTCTCTTAAAGAACTACAATACAATATAGGCAGATTTCCAGCAGAGTTTTATAAAGACTCCTGGAATATTCTGGCACCAACGTTCCACAGAATCTCGCAGGAAACTCAGGAAAATGTCAGATTCCCAGGAAATATGGATTCTGCCACCATTAGTCTCCTGCTTAAGCCAAGCAAAGATTCTGTGTTTCCTACAGCTATCGTCCCATATCCCTTATTAACGTTGATATTAAAACAATCTGGAAAGCCACAATGCCAGTCTCTTAAAAATCTGCCGCCAGGGTTAGACAGTCAGGAGTATTAAATGTTTGGGTATTAAAATAAAATTTGCCTATTAATGTGTCGTCTAAATTGGCAGATTTAGTTAAACTTAAACACATCCCTCTTTTAAATAACATAGAAGATGATTTTGCCAGATGGAAATTTTTACCAATTTCATTTATAGGAAGGGTTGCTTCAATTAAAATGATGGTTTTACCTAGAATTAATTACTTATTCTAAATGATCCCCAATAAACCATCATTCGACTGGTTTAAATCTCTGAATTCCTCCATCTCTAAATTTCTTTGGAAAGATAACCCCCCCCCCCCCGTATCAGCTTAAAGACGCTAAAGAAGACAAAAGATAGAGGGGGACTAGATATGCCTAACTTCCATCACTACTTCTTAGCAAATAGGCTACAAAACATCTCAAAATGGATAAAACATAATCCCTTAGATGAGCCCTGGCTAGACAGAACAGAAAATATGCAATAATATCATGATTTCTGATTTGCCGTTTATTAGCTCAAATATAAAACGGCATACATGCTTTAAAAATTATTAACATCAGCTCTTCTCTGACAGCATGGTGGGAGTTTCTTAAAATGACAAAGTCATCACTTATCCCATGCACCCATCTGGGATAATCCTGACATCCTATAAAAAATGATATTATAAACTTACCATACTGGAAGAATAAAGGTATTGAATACCTGGAACATTTATTTGAAAGAACTGAGTTTATCACATTTGATAGATTAAACATAAAATATGGTATTAATAAAAAGCTAAGCCATTTTCCCCATCAATGAATGAGCTGTGTGTCTGTGACTTCAGACAGAATATTCAGGGACAGTTTATTTTTAGCGTTTTAGAAAAATAGACCAGTTCACTAGTTCTGTTTTACTTAAAATCTTAATTATTTTTAAGGTGAAAACCTGAAGGGAAGAAACAAGCATGAACATGTTGCAGTGGAATGGCAAGTATAACATTACAAACTGATATAGTGTATATAAACAGCTAAATATTATGCTCTATAATATAGAGCATAATACAAACAATTATGAATAGCTATCTGATTTTAACAGCATAATAACAGACCAATTGTAAACATTAACACTGCACCAAAGATGATGCTTCTGCGAACAATTCTGCTCCCTTCACCTGCGTGGAGAGTCTTCGCCTCTTTTTATATAGTTGTATCTTATAGAGGGTACCGGATGCTTTGTTTAGATTTCATAATCAGCTTTATTAATAAAGAGCTGTGACACCAGCCACGGCTGAAACAAACTGCTGCTGAACATCAGGAATAAATAAAATGAGAGAAAACCGCAAATAAAGCGACGAAGCTAAACACACAATATAAATAAATTAAAAACTCAATACATAGCAAAATAAAGTCAAGCAGCAAAACAGAACAAAATCAATACCTAGAAAAGTTGAGTGGTTCATGTATTTATAGCAGAGTTTTAATAAGTTTTAAGTTGGAATATTTGTTGTTTATTATAAATAGCCTATTGTTTGGTTATTAAAAAGCAAATATGCCTCTGTTTAAGTCTGATTTTGCCTGGTATTCATTTATTTATTCAATCTGATATTAAAATTTCTGTGCAAGTGCTTGCTCTGTAGGCTGTTAGCGCTCATGCAGCTAAGCACAGCAAACAAAGCAAAATGCAATGAAACAAACACGATTTTAATTGGTCTGTCCTGAATTAATTTTCCCTGTCCAGATACAATATCTTTGTGTGACCATTCTGGTGAACAGTGGAGGGTTCAGCACGGCCATTGGGTCAGGGAGCTGTGTGGCGGCCACTCTTGGTAGCCGCTGGCATGGGTGGTGCTCCTGCAGCGCAGAAAGATGCGGTTTCAATCCAGACCCGGCTGCAGAAACAAATTACAGGGGGGGCTTTCCATTTTTTCAGGGGGGCACACTTTTTAAAAAAAACATTTTATATGCTTCAGGCTGAACAGTGGCTCTGTGACTACTCCTACAGTGCTGAGAAAGAAATGATCAATAAAATTCCAAAATCTAAAATAATCGAACAAACAAAAAGCAATAGTGTAGTCAGTGTTGCCAAATTGGGCAGGTTCCACCCAATTAGGCTACTTTTGAACACATTGTGCTGCAACAAAAGTAGCTTATGGGCAGGTTGTAAAAATTTGGGAAGCTTTTCACAACATTTGTTGGGCTTTTAGAAAGAATTACTAACAAAATATATAAAAATAGTTGTCAATGTCTGGAAGAAAACTAAAACCATTTTAATAAAATACCATCTCCTTCAACTCATTTTACTGGTCAATTTATTTTTTAAATAGGTCGATTCTGACATCATCAATGAATAATAGTTATAATGAATAATATTGATTGTTATAATAAAACAAGAAAAGAATAATGGTTAGTCAAGTGTCACTATGAAATTGTATTGGTCAATTTAAACGCCAAAGAGGGGTTGAGTTCTACTGATCAACTTAAAAATATTTCATGGCTATGTGAAAGAGAAATGTTTGATTGAGCTATATTCTGTAAGAGAAATTACGTTTATATTAAGGTAGATTTGTTACTCATGTTGGGAAGCTATTGATAAAAGTTTTCTTTTTTTCCGGTTGATATATCATGATTGTTAAAGTGGTCTTGTGTGCTATTTGATTGGTTGTCTGACTGTGCATTTTGTGCGGGGCCCGTATGCGTGAAGTTTTCTTCGTTGCTTCAGTGCAGTTGTGTGCTAATGGCATGTTCTGATGTGTTTAATAGTTCTACGCTTTTAACATGAGAAAGTTTGAGATTTGGGCTTGTCTCTTTTCTTATTAGTTGGGCAGGTTTTATGCTGGGTTTGGGCTGGAAACTATCAGTGAGATACAGCAACCTGTAGAGCTGTGTCTTGACTCAAAAGTCCAGCATAAGCTACACGCTGATAAACATGAGTGCTGGTGTCAGGCTGAACACTGAAGTAAAAATTCATACTAGAAGAGGTTCAGTAATTACAGCAGCTAGGAGAACAAGGATCAGAACAAAGCAGAGTTCCCTTCTGCCTGCTAGTAACCCAAGTGTCTTCAGTTTGGCAGTTTTACTGCTTAGTTCTGCTCCTGGTGCTCCTAGCTGTCTAGCTAACCCTCCTAGCTAAATGTTTACTCCAGTGTTGACTTCAATGCTGACGTTTCAAACAGAAATTAATAGCGCTGCTTCCAGCTCGCTCTCCTTTGCTTCATTGTCACTTGTTGTAATTGTTTACAATATCCATCCCGCTCTACCGACACCGACGGTGACCACAGCCGAGCAGGCGGCGTCTCTGAAGGCTATGAAGGTATGACTCAGTGTCCCGCGCCTCTCACGCTGTAATTGGCTAGCATGTTGCCTTCAGTCGTTGATTTGATTGGTTGAATTGTATGATTGACAAATCAAAGATAGTACTAATAGAACGATGGCCACTCCGAAGTAAAAAAAAAAAAAAAAAATCAGCTTCCAGTCCAGGGCGGGCACGGCTGGCTCAGAGGACGGGCACGGCCCCCCAATGCCCGCCCATGCCGCCGGGTCTGTTTCAATCGTATCCTCTTCAGGCATTGTGGAAAAACTATGTCATTAATGTAATCAGGAACACTGGGTGTGTCCAAATTCAGAGGCTGCAGCCGTTGTAGGACCCGGCCCATGTAGACCACGAAAAGACAAAGACCGGAAGAGACTGGCTGTGATTTTGGACGGTCTAGCCTTCACCGGTTGTCCCCACCCTTACCTCAGCGTAACGAGACAGCATTAAGCACAGCTGTGAAGCCAAACTAACGGAGCCCAAAGTCTGACCTCACCTTCTCCACTACATACCTGTATGGCTTTAATTTTCCCTTCACATATCCTGATGTTTTGTTTAACATCTTCTTGTTTTGATATTTTATTTTACTCTCATTCATCAAGTAATTCATATGTTCGTACATATAAAAATATACCACCAAGTAAAAGGAATCAAATCTCATTTTTGAAGTATTTTGGAATTTGATTATTAGTAATATGTTTAACGACTTAGACCCTAAACCTAATTTCTGAGCAAAGCCTATAACTCTTTATTTGTAGAGAAAAATAATAAAGTAACCAAACTTTAATACAGGATCGTGGATGTCCAAACGTGTCCGAGCACTTTTAAAATTAAGCGATATGTCAACACACCGATCAAATATTTCAGGTTTCCACACCTAACTTCTCGACTAAAACTTTTTAAAAGTTAATTTCATGTCACAGAAAGCATAATATATCCAACTTTATTCACAGCTTTCCACTCCTCCCCACTATTGGTGTTTGTGGTTAAACAAACTGGCCTTCAAATTCGGACGCAGCTCCTGAATTTGGACGCACCCACTGTCTCTTCCTGAGTCAGACTACTTTACTTTGGATCCAAGGTTTCTTTGAAGAGTCTTTTATTCAGTCAGTGAGATCAAGATGTTCACGGTTGGGAATTCCCCGATGGAGCCTGTGGAGAGCTGCAGCCAAAAAGAAATATATGCTGTTAGCTCTATGTCACAAGGTTTTCAGCTCTGACTCCTCCCTGGGAGCCCTCATGAAATGGGTTACTGCTTTGCATTCTGGGATTTAGAGTTCTTACCAGTCTCCTTTGTTCTCTGTGTGCATTTCAGTCCTTCTTCTCCATCAATGGCGGGCCCCAACACTCAAAAACCTTGCAGGAGGTTAAACAACCTCTCATATTAGCATTTAATATAGCTAGCACAGCTAACAGAAAACTAGTAAATGTAGTAAACTAGCTGAGATTTAAAAAATACAGACATTTGCACATCTATAATGCAGCCTGAATAAAGCACACTTTCTAGGAATTCGGCAGCTGAAGTACTCGTGAAGTATGAAAAGACTGAGCCAAAATGTACTTTCTACTTGTTCTTGCCAAACCGAGAACAAGAACTAATTTCTTGTTTCTTGCAGAATATGTAGCACGCTTACAGGTATAATTGCAGATTTTTCCCGATAATTTAGGTAAGAAACACCTAAGTCCCTTTTTGAATAACTGTGCATGTACAAAACCATCTTACCTGCTCTTCTGCTCCTCAGGGGGATTGGGTGAAAAAATCCTCCCAAATCCACTCTGGTCTTATTTCTTTCTGTGCAGAAAGACCCCTGGCTGGTATTCGAACCAACAACATGATGGTACCAACAGTGCTTGGGTGAGAAAATATGTACCTGATATATTCAAATATACCGTAGTTTCTGTGATGTTGTCTGGTCCATAAGGCCACGTAGCATGAAGGACAAAGTTCAACAAACGCTGTTCGTCTTGTTAGAGATGCCAAAGGGAATCTGCTAAACTGTTCTCCCACCAGTCCTGAGCTGTCACCCACTTAGGAGGAATAAAATGCATTTAAAAAGGGGTCAGATCTATTGAGCAGCCAAAATCCCTCATAAAGCACATGTGGGAAAACATACTGCTTTGAAAACTGTAGCTGTAGTTCTTCTCTGTTCCCAAACACAAAGTGTTGTTAACAGCAGGGCTGACGCAACAAGCTGGTAAGCATGCTGCTGTCCAGAGATGTTAAAAAGATGCTGCTGGAATTACAGTCAAAATGAGCAAATGTATTTTCCAAATTAAGTCCCAGTTTTAGGATTTCATAATAAAATAAATACAAACCGAATGCTTTCTGGTGAAAGAACACGAGTCTTTCATCTTTTTTTTTTACTGATTGAGCATCTTTGAGGATTTTTAGACAAAGAGAATTTTAAAAGTAAATCTTTTTTTAGTTTTGATCTTGCGTGCAGTGACTTTCAAAAGTATTTATACCCTTTGTGTCATGGTTCGGTAAGGCATGGTCCCAAACGCGGAAGCAGATGAACATGGCGGTGTTTTAGAGGTAAGTAAGCCCACCAGCTGGAGAACAGCACATCGAGCAGATAGGACAAACCGGCCGTAACAAACAGGAGGAACCAGAGACAAGAACATCAAACTAAACTACTGAAGTGCTGCAGGAGAAGGAGAGAGAAAGCAGGAGATCCAGGTGGAGTTAGAGGATAATTATGGTAGACATGTGAAAGCAATGAAGGTCCTTTGGGAGCGTAAGAGCAGAAAGGGAGGAAGCACTGGGAGAATGAACAATAACTACAGAAAGAACTACAGTATCCAACAAAATCGCAAATATTAAAGAATAAATAACTAAAGAAGACATGATCCAAAAATAATAAAATCTAAATATAATACTCAAGGATTCTGACATTGAACCATATTTTGTCACATTGCAACTATAAACCTTAATGTTTTTGCGGGTGATTTGAAAAAGTGGTAAATAATTGTGAGGTGGAAGGAAACTGATGCATGGTCTTTGAACTTTTTTAATAATGAAATATAGAGAAGGATGCTGTACATTAATATTCAGTTTACTTTAATAACGGTAAATAAAATCCCGTGTAACCAATTGTTTTTAGAAGTCACGTAATAACTAAACTAGTAAATTGATAAATTGGTAAACTCAACATGTCTGTGGTTTATTCTTATTAGAAATGAAAGCATGAGAGGTTTGTTGGAGAACTTTAGAGAACAAACTATTATGAAGACTGAGGAACCCATTAGACGCGTCAGGGAGAAAGTTCTGGTTCAGTTTAAAGCAGAGCTCTCATCAATCCATCATCTGAACATGGAGAGAGGATGGACCACCTGCAGACCTACCAGGACATGGACGTCTATCCAGACTGACAGGCCGGGCATGGAAAAGAAGCCAATCCATGAATCCGGGAGCAGCTGCAGATACCCAGAGCTAAGGTTGGAGAATCTCCTAAAAAGATAAGAATTGGACACAAACTTCACTATCTAACTTTTATGGAAGAATAGTAAGAAGACAGCCAGTGTTTATAACAAGACCCAAGACGTCCTGTGGTTCACAGCAGACATGTGGCAGAAGGTAATCTGACCAGACGAGAACAAAATGTAACGTTCTCAACACCTTCATGGAAAATATTGTCATGGAAATGATCCCTGTACATCCCCCTGATACATCACCCCTTGAATTAGCAAGGACCACACCACAAAGATACGAGTCCTTCCTGCAGGACAACGATCTCTAAACAGACCACCAGGGCTACAATGGGATAGTTTAGATTAAAGCACATTCATATATTAAAGTAGCCCTGTCATGGTCCAGTCCTAAATCCAAATAACTATCTCTGTCAAGACCTGAGAATTTATTTTTACAGATGGTCTATATCCAATCCGTCTACACTTGAGATGTTTGTGAAAGTCAAGCTCTCCTATCTGTGATGTTTGCAAAGAACAGAATCCTTCTTTGAGAAAGAAAACAACTAAAACATCTTTGAGCCGAGCGTCTACTGTAAACTCTTTCTGAACTGCCTGATGACAGCATCCAAGACTGAGTGAATGACAGGAGGCCACTGAGCGATGAAGGCATCTAATGAAGCAGCATTTAAAGATATGTTGGAAGGTTACACATGTAGAGGTCAAAAACATTATTTGTTCTGCCAAAATAAAGCTGGAAACTTTAACTCTGAGATTGTGATGGGATCGTTTGACACGTTTTGTGTTTAGTTTCTGGCATAACCAAAAGTCAGAACTTTTTTTCCCTATATTTTCATTTTTAAACCTTTTCAGGACCTGATGAGCAGAAGAAAATGAAACTAACAAGACTGCCTGACAATGCAAAGGAAGACAGATGAGAAAAGGGCAAAAAGTCAAATATTTCAGAACCACTGTAGCATCCATCGATGTCTGCCATGACTGTCTTACAGGATGACAGTCTGTGAGAGTAAAAACCCTTTTTTATGGCTTCAGAATGATTCACAGACCAGTTAGCTTTGCTTTAAGGGACAGTCTAAGTGTGGGTACTGTTGGCGTTTTACAGCCACACAAGTGGAACCTGAACTGGGTAGCGCTCACTTTGGGGTTATCCACTTAGAGTGGAAGTGCTAGGAAATAACAAGAGCTTTCATGCAGAATGAGTAAAACCTGCTGATGGGGATGCTCTCTGACAGGACGGAAATTCAGAGCACGCTGGAAAGTCAGCCACATTGGGTTAAAAAGCAACAGGATAGTAAAGGGAGGAGGACGAAGGATATTTTCCTCACATTTTATTGGACAGCTAAAGGAAAAAGTCTCAGACATTGCTCTCCTGCTGGAGGGTAATTGCTAAGTGAAGAATGAAATATGAGATGAGGGCATGGACTGACACTTGAAAAATTGGTAAGAAAGAGTTCAAAAGACGGAAATTATCTTTTTCTACAAGCAGGCCTGAAATGTCAATATCTGCACTTACTGACAAAAAACTGTTAATTACCCAGAAGAAATAGTCCGATTTGGATGTAAATTGGTATACATGCAGACCAGCAGTGGGAATGTTCGAGGGCTGCCAGAGGGCACCCTGAGTGGAGCAATAAAGGCTCCTGCTATAGGGTCACTCAGGCAAAGTCGTGATGAAGGGTATATAACACAGAAAATGCACAAGAAACTATTAACACCATCTGAGTTTAATAGAAATTGCATTGTTGATTTGCATGAAACCAGTTGTTTATATAATACAATCTGCTGCAATGTGGGGCTTACCCATCTGAGTATTAGGGTTGTAACAATAAATCGATCCACATCAATATGGAATTTAAATGATAATCGATCCAATTACATCGATGCAAAATAAAAATATCAATCCATATGGTCATTTTTAAGATGCACCTTTATTTTGAAATTCACAAGGCAAAAATGACCAAGTGATCCATTATTATTATTGTTTTAAAATTAGGAGAATTTTTTGTTTTGTTTTGTAAATGATAGTGTTAGATTGACAGATGATATTGCATCATACTGATCACATAGATCAGAAATCGTAACAGAGTTTGTGATATCGGCAAATATCATATCCTCATCCAAACAAATTGATATAAGATCGTATTGTGATAAAGCTGGAGATTTATACCCTTAGTGATTATGTCTCAACATTGTAACAAGTAGTGGGTACCTAATAAGTATTAAGCCCAGCAATCTGAAAAGTTAGAACATTTCTAACAAATTATCTGGGGGCTAATAGCTACTGAAATCTAAGAAGAGAGCTCAGAACCAGATGATATATGAATCCAGTTTAACAAATCTAGGAAACACAGTCGATGGACTATCACAAACATCTTTACTAACTCAGAAGAAGTTAAAGTGTGCATAAATGCAGTGGCTTTGTTTTTGCTAGGGATTATTATTTTCATGTACAAAACAACAGGAGTAAAAAAAAGAAATAATATCAATCAAAATCAATAAAGAAAAACATTCCTTGGAAATTAAAACTGACTTTAACATCACTAAGGTTCATAAGGTAAAGTTTATTTATATAGGACTTTTCAGTAACAAGACATTCAAAGTGCTGTACATGAACAGAAAAACATCCCAGACATACATAGGAAAAACAAAGGAATAAGATAAATAAATCATTGACTAGAATTCTTTCATACATTAACAAACATACAAAAATAATGAGCTTCATCACTAAAAATTTTAAGCTACAGCTTGAGGTCTCTGATCTGACCTTTCTGACAGTACAGCTAAAACAGAAAGCAGCAGAGTAAGGGAAAAAGCACAGTAGAGGCGGTGTGTGTGTGTGTGTGTGTGTGTGTGTGTGTGTGTGTGTGTGTGTGTGTGTGTGTGTGTGTGTGTGTGTGTGTGTGTGTGTGTGTGTGTGTGTGTGTGTGTGAACTCTGATAGCACTTGCAGCCATTAGTCTTTGATAAGTGATGGAACGTTATCAGGCAGTTCAGTTCAGTGCGCACGGTTCAGGGTTACTGCACAGTGAGTGTGTTTTTTAATATCAAGGAGATATTAAGATTGCAGGGGAGCCAGTTTGGATAGTGTTGAGAATTAAAAAATATATCTTAGTGGGGGTGTCTCCCTTCTCTGTTGCTGGGTAGAATAACAGGGAGTTTTATTGCCCTGAGGGAGTGGTCAGCAGGAGAGGGGGTTAGTCATCCTCCCTCTGAGCCATGCAGGAGGAGTTTAAGGTTGATAAAAAGAGTCTTTGTTAAAAACTTACTTCAGACAGACAGATTTATCCACCGCGGTGAGAACAACATCTTGTAAATGGTATGTACTCTGTCTCCATATTTAATTTCTATGAATTAAATATGTATTTAAACCGTTTCACCTCTGATCAATACTTCCCCATTTATAGCCAAATCCGGAACTGGGAAAGATGGGTTTTTAATAGACATGTAACAGCAGGCCGGTAAAACTCCATCTTATCATGGTGCCGAAACCCCTCGGATTTTGGCTGTGAGTGAGGGTCTGTTTGAAAATTGGACACGAAAAGAGGACTAATTCTGCAGCATCACCGGTCGACCGAAAAAAAGTAAGGAGATTTTTCTCCATTGGCAAAATGATGTGTAGGCTAAATTAAGTGATGCTGTGGTTTAAGAGACTCAATTCTCAAAATATCAGAGGCTGAACGGTATAACTAGGTTTGAATGGAATTTATGTTGAAACCGAGAAATGATTGAATGGGATTTATGTGTTTGTTTACGTCAGAAAAACTTAGAATTGGATATTAAACTAAATGCCAAGAAGCCTTGAAATGGTGAGGCGAAAAATAAAATAAAACGAAATAAAAAAGATAAAAATATAGACAAAAAAAAAGGGATATGTTCGGGGATTGGCCAACGACAACCAGACTGTCAAACTGGTAATTTTATGGCTGAGGTGTGCGCTACCTCTTGAGAACTTGGGACACTCATAAAGAAGCAGGGGATAGGTTTGTAATAGAGAAAGAAAGATAAGAGATTAAAAAAGGAGCTCCAGGGAAACAAATAGAAGTTTGTTTTCTAGTTTTCGAAAAACGGGGTTTTTCGTGAACACGACGATTAGACGAGGAGATTTTAACATAAGGAAACGTTTCGTCGAGTGGAAGGGTATTAAAAGGAGAAGACCCTCTGCGCGCGCAAGGCTGTCTGTCTTAAATGTTATGTTTGTTATGTCTTGTCTGATGTTTTGAATGTCTCGGTAATATGGGATCCATGGTTTTGAGAGAAGGAGAGATTGGTCGTACCCTGCAACTCAGCGGAGTGTGTGTGTGTGTGTGTGTGTGTGTGTCTTCATGAGGGTGTGAATTTCTCTGCGTGCGTGGGCCTACAGATAAGAGCGGTGACTGGGGCGCAGTTTAATTTTGTTAAGTAAAAGTGATAAGTAAAAATATGGGTGAAAAACTAAGGGGAATTTGGAAATCATTAGAAAAAAGGTCGATGCATTAATAATGTTTGTTGAAGTGCAGGAGAATTTCAATGCAGTAAAACGTTTGAGGTATTGGCTGCAAGCTGATTGGGTGAGTTGCATTGGAGAGAGACCACGGCCTGCAGTTTGGTGAGTTTTGGAGAAAACTTTTTATTTTGAACTGTAGCCTAAAAGTTAGAAAGTGGTTAGAAGTTTGGAAAAGTTGTTAAAAAATTTGGCAGGACATTGAACATCTGTTTGAGGCATTATAAATTGGGAAAACACATAAAAGGGAAAATGCCTTCTGTTAGAGTGTAATTTTAACTAGCATTATCTATTGCAAAATAGCGTTTTAAAATGCCTAATGAATATATATACTTTCAGACATGAAATATAATTTGCGATTAAATAGTGATTAAATGGTTTTCATTGTTTGATAGCCCTAGTTATAATAGATAAATAAATAAATATAATTCATCAGACTTAAATCTAGCTGATTAATAGGGAGCAGGAAATAGCCACCCTATAAACTTTTGCTCATTTGCAGGCCTGGGAAAAACACAGTCTGCAGAACTAAACAGAGTTAAAAGTAAGGTTAAACTGTACCTTAATAGTGTGTGCAAACGGATATTGCGGTTAATTTGACAGATTTTGTTAACACTGCATTTAGTCATGAGTCAGTTTTGCAGTTATCCTCAAATAAAGCAGCTAAAATTGAGGAATCTATGACAAATGTTAATGGCGTGTATCATTTTATTATTGATACTGATATTGCAGAACGGCAGAAACTAGTGGATACAGAAAATATTACGGAATCATCACAGGACGGTCCCCAAATTATTCATTATATGTAATCACATTTTCATAGTCCCACGAAATGCAGATGCCCTTGTCACACAGTTATTTAAGAACACAGGAGTTTTCTAGTTGTTCACTTGGTAACATGCAACTTCTGGTGAATAAACTCCCCAGTATCAGTGCTGGTGGTCGAACATGGCTGGCTGAATTACGAAATTTAACCAAAGGCTCACAACTGGCTCTCGGTGAGTTTAGAGCCATTTTGAGACTTTCTGTGTCTGCCCCTGTAATAACGGATATTGAAAAGGTTGCTCAAACGTTTCATATGCCTGATGAAACTTTATTGTCTTCAGTAATTTCTTCCTTGGAAGTTGCAATTACACAGCACTTTCCTTTATCCACATCAATTGAGCTTCCTAAATTTGACTGGGACCCACGACAGCGTCCTGCAGATTACATAACTCAAGCTGCAGAGACATGGATCAAACACACAGGTGTGGATCCTAAATAAATCAGTCCAATTTAGGGGAATTATTTAGAGTAATAGTGTTTAAAAAAAACGTGCCCTCTTCAATATCTCAGCTGTTGATTTTAAATCTTGATATGCTCGCTGAGACAATATTTGATACACCATTTGCCTGTGACTCAAAGGAAGGGTGATACACAATGCTTGAGTTTGTTAATTACTAAAAGTTGGTAAAATTACAGTTATTGGAAAACAATATAGGAAGGAGTGAGAGTAAGCAGCTGATTCCATCGAGAACTGTCTCTATTTTAATTTAAGGTGGGGGAGCTCCCTCTCCCCTGTTTTTCTTTTTCTATCTTAATTTTGTTACAGGTCTGTTCGTTCTGGAGTATGGACACGTCTGACATGTGACGCGGATCGGTGCCGATTTGGGGTTGGAAGAATAAAACTGAGCATTTACAGCCGATATGTGTGTCGTGGGGCACCCATCACATCTGGGACAGTTGCTTACGCTGGACACTGGGCCAAGGACTGTTTCACATCACTAAATCCTGGCAAGAAGTCCCAATACCACCTCACCTTCAAGAAGGTCAGTGCCCCATCTAGGGGTTAACGCACCCATGGACAATGTTTCCTCACCCTGGAACGATGGCCAATGCCTATGACCAGCACAGATCCTAACCTGTCAAAGAAAAATGACTGTCTGCATACACTGGAGTTGAATGTCTCATCCAGTTTCTGAGTCGTGGACCAGAACTTTGTCACTGAGGTGCATCGACAGCGAATCACTGCAACACGTGGGGGACGAAATGTGGAGTTCCATACATGGAAGCTGTGAGTGCGAAGTCTAAACTCCAATCTCTTTTCTGCCTGATCTGCTGTACATGTCAGTCCAGTCCATCTCAAGGACCACAGACTGATAACAGACTTTTTGTTAAGGTAATTCAGACTTCTATTTCTACCAATATTCTTTTGACCAAATTTAATGGAATGTGATTTATAATATTTTTTCTGTGTCTCCAACTCTTGAGCTTCCAGGTAAATGGATTGGTGCAGGTGATAAATTCTTAAGGCAGCCAATTGGGCAGATACCAGCAGTACAGGTTTGCGGTTTTGAAAAATATGCTGCTGTCTCTTGAATTTTTTACTATATAACTGGTATGTTCCTTTTAAACATGAGTTTTAATTTTATTATGTCCAGGACCATATTGCTCATAATTAAATAGTAGCTGGTGTATTTTACCATATCTTCTATGGGCAGACAATCCACAGGGGTGGGAATACATTCACGTGCTCCACTTCTACTTAGGTTTCTGTGAGTTCTAGATAACAACTGCATGTCATAAATTTTCACAAGGGGGTTGCGACGTCCTGAGGGGACAGGTTTATTACATGGGCCTCTCGGTAAGCACAGATGTGTCCTGCTTGGGACATTCTGTTTTTAAACAACATAGGTTAAACGGATCTGTTAGGTTCTTTCTTAAATAGCTCTCAAGTATTGAGATTTTTCTATTGTACAATATAACTGTTGCATGCTAAAACTTATCAGATTTTCACCAGACTTTGCCGTTACCAGGTGTTTTATTCAGGTAAAACCCAATATTTTATCAGTATGTAAGTACCTTGGAACGTTCAGCATTTTCATACCATCAACTTGCTGTGAGCACATTAGAATAATCATTATTTCAATGGGTACACTGATCTTTTTGGAGGACTTCTTGTAGATCTGTGGGATTATGAAATTGCATTATGTTTTGATCTGAATCCAGGATATAAGGCAGTGTTTTTCATGCTTCAAGTCAGATAATTATTTGCAGTTAATTGATTCCCTGTGGTGACTAATACTATTCTTTGTTAATGTTTTGTAACAAAATTAATTTTGTTCCAAGCAGAGGGATATGACATAAACATTTATATGATAACACTATATTGTAAAGCTATTCAGATCTTAAACTTTATATCAACCCTTGGCACAAGTACTTCGGAGGAAGGATTCTTGTGCAGGACACCACGGAGGTATGTAACTGCGTTGTAAATCAGATAACGGTTGTTTAAACAAAGAGAAACCCCCCACAAAAGACCTTACCCATGGCTCTCTGGAATGTTTGTTAAGTGACTCCCAAAACAGAACTATAAATTAGATTTAATGGGCGGAGTGTCAGACACCACGTATCTGCTAGAGACAGATTCTATGAGGGGGTTCTTGGAAAAAGGCTTAAAAAGTTTAAGCAGGACAATAAAGTGAATGTTAAATTAAACAGAAAAACTACATAAACTACAAAAAATGGATAAAACAGAGGGTAATTTAATGCATATTTAGTTTACTTTAAAACCATTGGTGTGTCAGGAAGGTTTGTTAAGGATTCAAAGCCACGTATATCTGTTGCAGTAAACTGGATCAGGATTTGTAACAACTGGATAAAATGATAAGAAAAAAAAAAATAGGAACTTTTTTACAGCATAGACATCTGAGTAAATGGTACAGAAGTGAGGTGTGGTGACTGCTGAAAGGTTTTGTGTGGAGTGGAGTGCTGAATGGTAATCTTTAATCTTTAATCCAGAGAACATTCTGACATTCTTACAGGGAAATGTACTTTGATTTCAAATTAAATTAACTAATTTTGGATTCCACAGACATGGCGATTCCCACCGGAGGTATAAAGTTTTTGTGCAGGTATTCTTTTGCAGGACAATCAGAGGCCCAGCGTCAGGAAAGAGGAATTGCAATAAAATGTCTCATTAACTATTGCATTTCTAAAATAGGTTTCTCATAAGATGGAGAAGAAACAACAAGAAGGTTGGTTCAGATTAATGGGGAGAATTCTAAACACAATTGGTTAAAGTTCTGTGCACAGACTACATTGAAATTGGGGTGAAAAAGATGTGAAGTGTTTTCTTGTGGGAGTGTTCAGTTAATTTCATTACAGGATATGTTTCCATATGACTGAAAGGAGCTTTTCGGGACCGAAGTCAACCTCCGGAATTACAGGTAGCACACGACATTTGATATCTAAAAGATTGTCGTGTAAGTTTCAGGTTGTATTGGAGATGTAAACTTAGGAGAGTCCAGTAATGTGAAGGGAGTACACCGACCCCCGACCTTGAATGGGAGTACAAGCTAAGGTCATCAACAGGCAGATGTGGTGGGCCAGAGGTCAGGGGCCCATCAGACTCCAGGAGCCGTGTGTACTAGCCACCAGAGGGTTCAAGGACAGATCACCGGAACAACTTATCTCGCAGAAGCCACCCACGGAGGGGCAGCTGGAATTTTGTTTTGTTTTCGTTTTTCGTTTTTAATAAAGATTAACATACAGTTGTGTGGAGACCGCGGCTGGAACACTGACTCTTTACACCATCTTCTTTAAAGGCGAGAAGAAGACATCTCCGAGATGCAAGACATCATGACAACAATTGAATGCATTTTGTAAAAGAGAAAAAAAAGAAAATGAGAGTTTTGTAACCACTGCATATGTCTTATAAGTTCCATATTCATAAGGTGTTCAATATTAGTATCGTTAGAATCTTGGTTCTGCATTGCATGATAATTTTTTTATTCTGTGGTTTGATCTGAGTGTAGTGCTTTCATGGGTTATCTTTATTTCTAAGAAGCATTTTGTTAATCTAGGTTAGGACTCTTAAAGTCATATTTAGATCATATAATAGTTTTTGGTAGTTGCAAAGATATCATAGCCTTGCACCTCTCGGATAAAGGTGCTTACTTTTCTTAATTCTAGTAGGTTAGAGATTCGGATAGGTTTAGTAGCTTTTTAGCTTATACTTGGGTTAGTTTACATTTAAGGGGAACATTTAAACTTCATTTGATTTCATAAGTCGCCAACAGAGGGGACAGTGGGTTACAATATTACATCTTACTATTTACACTTTGTTTAAGGGTTTCAAGACATGGACTTAGTTTAGCCTAGTTATTGGTTTGATTTGTTAATCAAAACAGAGGGAGTTGTTGAGAATTAAAAAATATATCTTAGTGGGGGTGTCTCCCTTCTCTGTTGCTGGGTAGAATAACAGGGAGTTTTATTGCCCTGAGGGAGTGGTCAGCAGGAGAGGGGGTTAGTCATCCTCCCTCTGAGCCATGCAGGAGGAGTTTAAGGTTGATAAAAAGAGTCTTTGTTAAAAACTTACTTCAGACAGACAGATTTATCCACCGCGGTGAGAACAACATCTTGTAAATGGTATGTACTCTGTCTCCATATTTAATTTCTATGAATTAAATATGTATTTAAACCGTTTCACCTCTGATCAATACTTCCCCATTTATAGCCAAATCCGGAACTGGGAAAGATGGGTTTTTAATAGACATGTAACAGCAGGCCGGTAAAACTCCATCTTATCAATAGTAACATTTGTTTTGGGCAGGCAGACTCTTGTTTTTCTGTCTGCCTAAAAGTCTTACTGGTACATCTCAATGGAGATTCCAAAAAAAGCCAAAATTGTGGCCATTCTGCCAGGGTCCAGCTTCCAGCTTTGTCCAAGATCATTCCCATCCTGCCAGCATGTTCAGAAACCGCAGCTGGCCTGGAGTTCTGCTTACACAGCATTTCAGTCTGAGTGCTGGTAGCGGCCTTATCCCTCACATAGTTCAGGCAGCGTTGACATGGGCTGAAACAGCTGCTGACATTTTTACAATTTCGCGACACTCCAGGTAACTTCCAGCTCCAAAAAGCAGACATCCTGTTATCATGAATCCAATTTGGAAGAGATTTTTAACATCCTCGGCCGACAAAATGGACAGACACACGATCCTCCTCCCACCATGTGTCCAGCTGCACATGTCCAGTCGGGCACAGGGGCTCACCTTCACCCAGTCTTCTCGTTGAGAAAATTTGATCAATTGCCTTGAGAGTCCAGCTCTGGAAGATTTGTAAAAAGAGGCTCCAAAAAAGATTGATAGAAGCAGGCAGCAAAATGGGGGATGGAGAGGAGAAGAGAGAAGAGAGAAAGAGGAGAGAAAAGAAAAGTGTCCGCTTTTACCAAGAAGCAGGAAGAAGAAGAAAAAAAAGTATTTGATAACAAGCAAAAGATGACTCAGAGAGGTTGCCAAGTTTCATGCATCTGGCATGAGTCCCACAGTTGTGCCACTGTGCTCAGACTGATTCTCCTCTAAATAAGGGAAGAGCCTGTATGACAGAGGGACATCTACTTCCAGGATTGATCTTTCTGTGAAGCTGTTCTTTAGTTTTAATTGGTCTTTTCAAATGCTTATGTTCTTTGGTGGTGTTTCTTTATTTTTTATTTATTTTCTTGAGAATTGTGTCAGTCATATGAAACATCCTTGATCTCTAGAAATTTTAAATGTCACAGAGTTGTGGTGATCTTCTGGGTGATACTGTGTGAGCAGGTGAGTTTCCCATATTAACAGAGAGGAATTTCATCCTTACTCTGGCCCTTCTATTGTTTAGGTGCTGAGTTGTTCTTTGGTTGTCTACACAGTGGTTATTGTTGACATTATCAGACATCTCATGTCATCCCTGCTCAGGGCTCTGGAGTTTTCTGTTGAGGATGCAAGATGGCTTTACCAAATTGAGAGTCCAATAGATAACACCCAGACAACAGATGAATGGCTAATGAAGAATGGACTATAAAAGACTGGCTAGGCCATGCTGGTCTTTCATAGTTTAGACCTCCATCCTAAAGAAAATATGTGAAGCGAGCTGTAGCTCTAAGTTGCAAAGAAGCAGCTAAGAAACCTAAAAGATTTAGATAGTTTCTGCAAAGGAAAGTGGACCAAAATCACTTCTGAGATCTCTCTAAATCCAGTGGTGAGCTCCATAAGGCATCTTACTGCTGGCCAGTGGAGTTTTCTTCTACAAAGTATGTTTCCATGTCTGTACCTGTCGGTAAAGATGAGGTGTTTAGGGCATAGTCAGAGTTTATCTTCCTCAAATTTAAGACAGATATCACAGGGAGTTTCATACTGACAGTTACTCATAGTAATTTAGTTTTTTTTTTTCTTCGTTTGTTACCTCACCTCTTACCAAGCTTCATGATGGAGGTTGTAAGGCCAGCCTTTTATGCCTGTGATGTCCTTTGGGAGCTTTTTTTGCTTGTGCCCATGGTGGTGGAAATGAAAAAAAAAAATCAATTTGCAGAGCGGATGTTGTGGTTGCCTTAAAAAAAACACATCATCAAACAAACGTTCATGTTCAGCCAGAAACTTTAAGATCGGTACCCCATACATGGAGGCTACTGGTTCTCGCTTTACCCATTCCAAATTTGACCCCGACTTCAGAGCCTCTGTTGAATTTATTGCCCCTTCTGTCTCTTTCCCTGCCATGTCGCAAGCAGTGAGAATAAAGACTACTAGTGCCACAAAAAACCTTAAATGAAGAAAAATGCTGATCCCCTTGTTATCGGTGCATTCACCACAGGGACAGGTATGGAATGCATTAGGATAACGCTACAAATCATCTTACAAAAGGCCTTGAAGACATACAGTTATGCCACCATAACTGGAAAATGGCGCTGTTCAGATTCTTGTTTCTACATTACCATGAGTGGCCATTGTGCAGCACCAGATGGATAAAAATCCTCACCTTCCTAGAAGTAGCCCCGTGGCAAAGCCTTTCAAAAGGACAACGTTAATCTACAAAAAGCAAGGCTCCTGGGTCCACTGGCTGCTTTGGTCATGGTGGGCTGGAGGGCCAGCCCCGATAAATTGAGTTAGATCCACTCAGGAATCTGCACCAACCATAACCCTAATCTGTTGAATTATCTGGGCTAGTACCGACATCTGAGGGCAAACATGTTGCAGAAGAATGATTCGGTTCTGCTTTGATTTGGAACTTGTATCCAGACCTGAGGTCGCACCTCACCTTTCTGACAAGAGAACAATAGCATGCCTGCACTGCCATCTCTGTCAGCCATTTAATTTTATGTTGCAGTCACTCCAATACAGTCCAATGACCTCTCAACATGTGCAGGGTCATTTCATTTTAACCACTACTGGGTTCCATCAGAGGATTCTCATAGTTTGCAATATGTGAATGTGCACTGGTCCATGAGTTTACCATTTTTTTAATTATAAGAACGTTTGATTTTAACATGTCATTCTACTCGCATACTGAGATAATGCAGTTTGCTTTTTATCCAAAGACACAATGAAGAGAAGAAAAACCTCAAGTCAGTAGAGCACAGAGCTCTTCTTGGTTGATCAGCTTTGATAAGATGTTTCTTTAATGTAAAATTCCTTTCTTTTTGCTGCGTTTTCCCCCCTACTGACTCTTCAAAACCAAGTCAGCCAACCTCGTCTGCGGCAATCTCGTCTAAAGAAACGGTGAGACGGCTTTAAATTAAAGAGAAACAAAGCGAAAAATAGCTCATGGTTACCCACAGATCTGTCAAATGGGGAATGTGCTCCTTATAGAGTTTACAAGAAGGATGTTCCTGTCTTGATTTTTTTTTATCAGGAACATTTGGGAGGAACAGTCATCTGGACCTGATAGAGTTTTTCTGACCACAACTAAAGTTTATACTTAATTTTTAAAAAATAATCCAGAATTTTAAAAGTAGGAGGCAAATACAAACAAATCAAAAATATGTTTCTGTTCAAGTTGTATTTATTTATTTATGCATTTTCTGAAATTTGCAGTTGCCAGCTTGGGTCAGGCTGCAGTGTAATGTTTAATTGACTGTAAAGAATCTGTAATTAATAGTTTCACCAACAGAAATCAGCATGAAGCATTATTGCCGATGCATTAATTATGAGATGTTTGTAATATTAGTCAGGGGAAGACAAACTTCAACTAATACTCAGTTTAGACCAATTCTACTATTACACAAAAGCTTTGGTTTAAAAGCTGATTGACCAGAGCTGCTGAAGCATTTCACTGGATAAAGCTGCATTCCACAACAGCTGAAGAACAGCAGAACAGCATCAGTGGATTTACGGCGAGAGGTTTTGAGGCAGGGCGTAATCTCAAAGCTAAACAGCAGATATGAGAGAGAGAGTGCTTATAGTAATGAATCAGGGGTGAGCATAAACGTCTTAAAAGGAACCTAAACTAATGAGATTTAAATAGCTTAAAGAGGACATTTTACGAAGAATATCCCTTAATGTCTGCTGGACAGGATTTGCTTCCAGGGTGAAATTAGCCAGCAGAAAAGAGACATTTCGGCATCTTGGACTGATCCCTGAGCATTTTACTTTCAGAGAAATATGGAAACGTCCGTTTAACGGTTCTATCTGAAAGCCTCCTTCCTAATTTTCCTACATTAGGGACCTTCGCCGCTTCATCATTTCAGAGCAGTGGTTCTGAAGCTTTTCTCACACTAAATGACACTGGCAAACATTTATTATCAAAACTCTATAAACCGAGATAGATTAAAAGCCAAATAGAAAGAAGAAATGACCTCGTGTTGGTTCAGAGGTTCAACTTTAGTAATGTTGGGCTGGTTTCTTGCATCTTAGTGTATTTTTCAGTGAGAAGATTACTTTAAAAATCTGTATCTGAAGGAAAATGATTTAAACTTTGTCTAATGTTCATTTATATAAAACACCTGTAGTCTGTTAATAATCTAATGAAAAACAAACTCCTGATTTAATGATGTAGCAGGGATGGGTTTATCAATATACACTTTTTTTTTTCATTTTTCATCTGGAAGTCATGGTTGTGACCAATGCTACCTGTTTTAAATGAAGAATCTATAGATGAATTATATTAAGGGTGCAAACGCAAACAGACTGCAGGATCCCCAGGGAGCTACAAGAAGTAATCAACCCCCTGAGGGGGTTGATTACTTCTTGAGTAACCTGGCTCAACATATTCTGCACATTAAAAAATTTAATTACATATTGTGTAGCAATTGTGTGTAAGGTTTCTGTGATGCTCCTTACATTTTTCACAAATTTAAAAAAAAAAATTATATTCAATTTTATTTATATAGCTCCAGTTCACAACACATGTCATCTCAAGGCTCTTTCCAAAGTCAGATTCCATCAGATCCTCCAGGTTGGTCAGAAAGTTTCCTCTCTAAGGAAACCCAGCAGGTTGCATCAAGTCTCTCCAAGCAGCATTCACTCCTCCTGAAAGAGCGTAGAGCCACAGTGGACAGTCGTCTGCATTGTTGATGGCTTTGCAGCAATCCCTCATACTGAGCATGCATGAAGCGACAGTGGAGAGGAAAACTCCCCTTTAACAGGGAGGAGAACCTCCAGCAGAACCAGAACCAGGCTCAGTGTGAACGCTCATCTGCCTCCACCCACTGGGGCTTAGAGAAGACAGAGCAGAGACGCAGAAAGCACAGAAGCTCACATTGATCCAGGAGTACTTTCTATGTTAGATGGTAATAGAGGATGATCTGCCTCCCCTGATGATGTCACAGCTAGCAGAACGCCAGACCAGGTGTACCTACTTTTAGTTTATGTCAACAGAGCACTTCACTCTCAGACTGCAGGTCTGCTGGTGGTTCATAGACTCTCTAAAAGTAGAATGGGAGGCAGATCCTTTAGTTATCAGGCTCCTTTCCTAGGTAGGCCACTTCATGTAATACATAAATTACCCCCTACTTCAGCTTTTTATGTCGCACATTTGCATTGGATAACCGAAGCCTGAGATCTGCTGAAATTTACGGATATCTCTGCTGCTTATTGCGCATGTGAGTGGCCGTGTAATAGAAGCAATGCAGCCAAGCGTCTCTGGGCTCTCTTTTTGTCTAAAGTCACTGGTAGGTTTTGTGAGTCACGGTTATTGGGCTTGTTTTTCTCTAACAAAACCCCTTCTCCTGTCTATCTCGCTGTTAAACAAATGCTAGACCTTGCATCGTTGTTGCATTGTACAGACAGCTAGAGCCGTCGGTCCCCATACGTAATACGTATGGTTCTGTGCTGCACAGCACTTGGGCCCCATCCTCCACATGCACGCGTGGTAAATTAGTAAGTTAATCGGAAAAAGTGTTTAATTTGACGCTGATCGGATTATGGATTAGCATAAACCATCCCTCTCAATCAGAATACAATTTCATCCTGATGGTACTATTTGGTTGATTTAAGCTTTAAGATTTGATTTGCTGACAAACTCGGAGCGAAGGTCTGTATGGAAGCGAGGAGAAGGGCTCTAAACCAGCTTTTCAAGAATCAAGAGTCTTTATTGTTGTTATGTAACCATAATGAAATTTTGGTGAGACACTCAGAATGATAAGAGACAGACCCAAATTAAAAACACAGAAAAATGAGAAATAGACATCGCTAAAGGACACCCTCAAAAATGTAAAACCCTCAGAAGAAATACAAAGTATTAAATATCTAACACCCTATTTGTCTATTCAAAGAATTAGAAAAAAACTTATAGAATAAACGTCCTTGAAAGAAAAATGTGTAGCATGTAGTATTTACATAAAATGCAGCTTGTGCTGAAATAGTCAATGAAATGGCTGGTTGTTTATTTGATTATCAGAAGTGGTGTTTTTGCACTGGTTGCATTGTTATGCCCAATTATTTCCCCCCTAGGTGCTCTAGCACAAGGGTGAGGCTCATTCAAACTGCATTGACACCAGTTTTACAGCTTCACTTGTTGTGTTAAATCGCTGTTCATATAGACAACAATGACTTTTAAATGATTGACTAACAATATAGTAAACATAAACTTATTTATTTTAAACACAATTATTTATAACCTAATATTGTTGTAACAGAACACCTAAGAAGCAACTTCTTTTTTTGTGTGTTTATTTGCTCTGTCAGTCCAAGTGCTCTATTTTAGAAAAAGCGAGGTGGAAATAAAACAGTTTTTTTGTCCAATTCAGCGATTATTCATAAAAATAATCGACCAATTAATTTATTTTGACCAATTAATCTATCTATATTAAAATAATTGTTAGTTGCAGGCAGCCCAAGTTGCAACTGAAAGTTGGCGTAATGTGGAAAGCAGAAAGGAACAGAAGGGAAGAAACATTTATTTCAAGACTTAGATTTGAACATACTGCATTAAATGACCCACTATTCAAAGTAGGAAACATTTTTTAGGTATATGTCAATACTGTGGACAAGAAGAATTAGTAGAACATCTAGTGAAGTACTTCAAGCAGTATTACGAAGAAAGAAGGTGCTTTGCAAACAATCTTACCACGGAGAAAGTTAAATTTGACCTGATGACTATCTTCCAGAAGAATAAAAAAAAAATTATGTTTTATATAATATGTAAGTGGCGCACAGTGGCGCAGTGGGTAGCGCTGTTGCCTTGCAGCAAGAAGGTCCTGGGTTCGAGTACACCCCTGGGTCTTTCTGCATGGAGTTTGCATGTTCTCCCTGTGCATGCGTGGGTTCTCTGCGGGTACTCTGGCTTTATCCCACAGTCCAATAAACATGACTGTTAGGTTAATTGGCTTCTCCAAATTGTCCTTAGGTGTGAATGGTTGTTTGTCCTGTTTGTCTCTCTGTGTTGCCCTGCGACAGACTGGCGACCTGTCCAGGGTGTACCCCACCTCTCGCCCAGTGAACACTGGAGATAGGCACCAGCACCCCTCACGACCCCATGAGGGATTAAGCGGTTTGGAAAATGGATGGATAATATATAAGCATCTTTTGAAGTAGTATTGCGATTATGTCGCACACTCCTCCCCAATTGGAGGTGGTAATGAACACCGAACAGCTGTTTGCTAACCGCCAATAAACTCAAAAAGAAGAAGTTTGCCAGAGTAGACTGGAGATGGCGGCGTCACAGGTAAAGTAACCTTGAGTGCGCATTTTAATATCCAGCTAGAATCAATTAAATTAGCTAACAGACTGGATAGCACTTAACATTACATTTAAAATGTAACTTATACCTGGGTTTGATCCATAAATCTGCATTTGAAGAAACATCAGTGTTTGCTTTCTTTTAAGCTAATACCAAATGTTAGCCACCAAGAGTAGGGACAATTTTTCTACGTTTCTTACATTGTAAATATTAGTGTGTGGGGAAAAAAACAGGCAGGTTTATTTTTAATACATTTTCTGATGAAAGTGCTGGTTTGTGGATGCTAAATGAAGAAATTATTAAATTATTAAATTAATTTAAATGATCACGGGCTAAATTGAATCATATTCCCATATGAGAAAGCGTGTCCAAGAGTAATTAACTGTAATAAAAAAAAGCTTGATCCATCTTTGATCGCAGACTGATTTTACTATTTTGATCATTCAGTTCCAACACAGCATTACCCACCACTGCCGATGAGATGCACAGAGTGCTGTTAACACTGTCCTCTTTGCCCTACAGGCATGTACTGTACAAGCCACAGTCAAAGGCTGTGGTTTTTCAGCACTTGGAGTTGCAGAAGAAAAATGCACTCCAACATGAAGTTAAATTCCCCTCTATCAGGTTTTTGCTCTGCCATTATCACTTGTGCACTTCTCACCACTGCTGCAAAGCAAGTCTTGCTTTATTTCAGCGGGAAAGCACATAATCTTCTACAAGATTTCTACATAACAAAATGCTGTCATGCCTGCAGGCCAGGGAACAGTGGCCATTTCCTCTGCCCTTACTGCAGTAGAACTACAGTTAAAACTACAGTCTTTTAACTACAGTTAAAAGGCAGGATGCAGAGAGCCACTCTGAAATCTGCTGACCACTGTCTGTGTTGGTCTGGACATACGTGTGTTTGTCAAAAACTATGTGGGTTGAATGTTTTGCCAAGGTGCATAATAACTCTCTGACACAGTTTGCACCTTTTTAACACTATTCAATTTTATTTTTGAATCATTTTGATATTTCAGACTGCAAAAGTCAGAGTAATTATGGTCTCTACTTTGCATGCTATTCATTGAAAATATTTTTGCATATTTCACCCAAAGGCATTAAAGATTATTAGAATTAAAATTTCTAAATGTAGTATTTGACATTCATGATTAGTACTGATATTAATCCAAAACAATAATTGATTGTAGAAAACTATATTCTATTCTATTGTATCTTGTTTGGTAGAAGAAGGACCTCTGGATACAACACCCAGTGATCCCATCCTTTACATACAGGAGAATCCATCTACTGGCGACTGCAGGAAAGAACCTGAGTCACCTTTGGAAGAAACGATGACCCTAGTCCGGACAATCCTCCGCGCAGGGTGATCCGAGCAAAGCAGAGATCTCTTCTATGACACATTGTTGTAAGAGACATTAATGCTTCTTCGCATTTGGATGCAAAATGCATAGATGAGAGGAATGGCATATATGTTGTGAAAAAAAATGCTTTATTGGACCATCTGTGCCTCTTCATGTGCAAAGAAAAAAACTTGGGGGAAAGTGCATCAAATCAAGTGTGAGTCCACTGAATGCCAAAGGGACTGTGACTTTGCTGTAAGGAGTGGTTGAAGGGCTTTTCAATGCCATCATGTCCGTTCTTCGGATTACTGTTCAGAAAATGCCATCCAGATTGCACTTCATGAAAAACCATTAAGCAACATGGTTACCAACAATTGGTTTGGAGCAAACAAAAAACAGCAGTGTCTGAAACTGCAGTCTGGGGCAGCCGGTCACAGTTGATGTCCCCATGAAGTCTGAACATAAATGTTATATATCAGTCTATGAACCTAATTTAAGCTACTACAGCCGACTTGGGAGAGTCATGTCTCCCTGTATTACGTGGTATTACACATGCTAAGCATATTTATATTTTCCCTGAACCCTACACAGGTGGATGCAGTGCATACACTTAAAGAATGTGGTGTTGACTGTAAAGGTTCAAAGATGGATCTCATTCTGCGCCTTAGGAGTGAAATACAAAATAGACAGGCCTATAACCAAGTATATGAGAAAATCTGAGGACCATCAGGTTAAAGCTTTGCTCTTTTTCACTTGGTTATTTCTATGCTGTCAGATGTCAATCCTGGGGAAGACCTGATATTCTTAATTATTTAAGTCTTTTTCTCTCTGTCAAGGTGGTTTGGCTGTCAACATGTGTCCATGTGGTGTGGTGTATAGCATGAAGTTCAGCATCAGAGCCGAGGGCCTTAGAGACTTTGCTGACATGCTGCTCTCATCCACTGAATATATCAGTGGATGACTTTGCAAGAGGCCTTGTAAACCACCAAGGGGCAAACTTTCGACATCTCAGCACATTTCTCTCATTACCGTTCATAATTTTGATAATGCCATATTATGTTATACAAGTATTGCTACTTGGAACAAGTTCTCCAGAAGAAACAAAGATGAATTCTACGTCATTTACTCTGTAGACAACTGCACTCAATGCAACTCAACCTTCAAAAGCTGCATGCCAGGGATTGAGACAGTGCTTTTGAAGTAACAATAAATAACATCATGCTCTTAACTAGTATATAATATGATATACTACACTGCTTGGTCAAAAAAAAAGTTGCCACTAAAAAAAATGGTCACACAATCTCTCAGTGAGCACGGAGCAGAAGCAGCGAACACGAGAGGGACTACATCAGAGGAAGGCGGGGCTACAGCAGAAGAAGGCGGGGCTTCAGTAGAAGAAGGTGGGGCTACAGCAGAGAAAGGCGGGGCTACAACAGAAGAAGGCGGGGCTTCAGTAGAAGAAGGTGGGGCTTCAGTAGAAGAAGGCGGGGCTACAGCAGAGGAAGGCGGGGCTACAGCAGAGGAAGGCGGGGCTACAGCAGAGGAAGGCGGGGGTACAGCAGAAGAAGGTGGGGCTACAGCAGAGAAAGGCGGGGCTACAACAGAAGAAGGCGGGGCTTCAGTAGAAGAAGGTGGGACTACAGCAGAGGAAGGCGGGGCTACAGCAGAGGAAGGCGGGGCTACAGCAGAGGAAGGCGGGGGTACAGCAGAAGAAGGCGGGGTTATAGCAGAGTTTTCTCAGAAGAGAGAGAGGAAGGTGCACACATACAGAGGCTACACGCTGTAATCCTGAGTGAAAGAAAACAGCAAAATTTTGACACATTTTAAGGTAAAGCAAGTGTATTTATAAATCTCTTTTCACTAATAAAACAATTCAAAGTGATGTACATAAAGAACAAACACATGGAGGAAAGAAAGCATTACAGAGACAGGAAAAACAGAGGCAAGCACATTGCTGTGGAATAGCAGCAGTAGGTCAGATATATAAGACCAGTGAGACTACAAACTTCAACATTAACAGTTAAAGGCAATTCTAAAGAGGTTTTTAACCTTCATTTAAAGGAACTCAGGGTTCTGATTCTGGTTCTGCAGAGAGACCTTAGTGGTCTGGAGGGTTGATGCACTGTAACAACACAAACAGTTCAAGGTCAGAGTGTGGACTGTGCAAAGTAAAAATTTTCTACCAACACCCACTCAAAAAATAAAATAATTCATACATCTGTTGGCTCTATTTAAGCATCTTTAGTTACTTTAACATGATTGTTTCATGTCCTACCCTGGAGATAAACGGAAACAGGGACACAGCATTAAGGTAAGAACAAACCAATCAATTGATCTATGTATAATGTTTGTACTTAAGACTGTAGACGCTGAGAAGCGCATTGCTATCACTATTATCATAGTATTAATAAGGACGTTTATGAATGTCAATCAACTCTGCGGTCACATTCATACTGTATTCCCAGAGACATTCCAGTCTTTTCCCTCTTGGAATCATGTTTTTGTTTTTTTTTCCACTGGACCTTGGACTTTTCTTCATTGTTTCCACAGTTTGCTGGGAGATGCTAATAGCCATTAGCTGCTTCCTGGTTATTACCCTGCTGCACTTTTGTTTCAACACATATAGGAAAGCCCCTCACAAAGCAACACCTATGGCACTGGATCACTATGGTTTATGAGAGCAGAGGCATTGCGCCCCCTGCAGGACTGCGGGCACACTCCACTCAGGGAATGGCCCCGTCCTGGGCATTTTATCAGGGAATAACTGAGGAGAACATATGTTTTGCAAAGCTGCATCTGAGTAACTGACTAAACTTATGGAGCAATATCCTCCAGACTGACAGTACAAAAATCTCACCTACATTATGTTCGGCTGTGATGCAAAGCACCATGTTTGGAGAGAACGTGGGGCAGCGTATCAGTACATCCCTCAGAACCGTTCTGGATGATGGTGGTGGAGGTTTGATGACCTGGACGTGGTTTGGAGCCACAGGATCTTGCAGTGACTGAGTTGGCCATGAGCGGTAGTCAATATGGAGTCAAATGTGAGACCATCTGTGCAACCAAACAATGATCCCAAACTCAACACAGTGTTGTAGTGGCCCAGTCAAAGTCAAGAACCTGAATATGATGGAAATGCTGTGGTGTAACTTTAGAATAGCTGTGTAGAGACAGATATCTGTGAATTATCGTATACTGGAGCATCACTGGAAAGAATAATGGACTAAAATTCTTCCACAACGATGTCAGAGACTGATATATTATTTTTAATTTCCTGCTGAAATCTAAAGATTTTTTATCCGGTACATTAGAGGAAATATTTATCATGTAAGTATTCAAGATTTTACATGTGTGCCATTGTCCTTCTCTTCACCTTTTTCATGAGTCCAAACACAATATCTGTCTCACCTGCCAGACCAGTGATGAGAATCAGATGATTTTATTGTTTCATTAAAATTTAGAGGGTATTCTTACTTCTTTACTATAACCCAGAATCATAACTCTCTCAATCATCGGACAGAAAGGGACTCAACAGTGATTGGCAAGAACAGAAACATCAGCAGTAAAAGTGAGATTTTATTCATCAGATTAAACATCCTGAAGATAAAACAGATCAATGCAAACAAGGATTCCACACATGAAAACAGAGGACAGGCTCATCCAGGATAAACAGCATCAGGCCCATCAGCAAATCAACAAACCGAGTCAGAATTCAAATGAATTTATCTGCATTAGCATGAAAACGTTTGCAGGAGCAGCAATCTATAACAGTATCAGAGGACTGAGGTTGCTTTTAATTCAGCACAAGCATCAAAGAGATAAAGACTAAAAAGACAAGATTAATGGAAAACTTCAAGGTTCTATCTGCATTTAGGAAAAAAAGAAAACTAAAGTTTAAGAATCACTGAAGACGCCTCTGGTTTACATGCTTTATCAGCCTTGTCAAAAAGTTTTGCATGAAACTTGCTTCTAGGAACAAAGAAGGTGCCTGACTCACATAAAGGTGCACCGTAAAAAGGTACTGCAGCTGTTGAATGGATTAATCCCATGTAGTCCACTGTAACATGTCCAGAGCTGCTATTCACACTTTGGAAAAGCTTTCAGACACAGATAAGATGTGCGGCATGAATTATGTGCTCAGATGGAAATTTACAGTTCACAAGGCTCGAAGTCTGTTGAATGCACAAAAACAGTCTAAATGTCATAGAAATGTACTAGTGTTCACACATCTTTTTGCACATTTGCTCACTCAGTGGTGACAAGGTGATGAGAGACGCTTTACAGTGGTCTCTGGTTGGTGAGTGACTGGCCTCAGGAGAGCGTCGCTGCTGGTTTCATGTCCTGAGAGCAGGAGCTGATAACGCCAGAGCCGCTGTTTATCAGTAGCTGAGGGCTCCAGCAGCACACTCTGAGGTTAAAGGCTTGCTTCTGGCCTCCTCTGGTTCAGTTTCTGAGTGGACCCTGACTGCGCCCTGAAGCACGCTGGGTTAAAGCTGAAGGCTAGCTGTACATATAGTGCACCGGCATAGTTAAGATCACAGAGAGAAGTGAGGCTGACGACATGATGCAGCTTTCCTTCCATCACCAGGTGCAGAGCTGCATGTATTATTGCAGCTGGGAGCATTTCTCTTGCTCTGACTCTCAGCCTCTCCCAGTGACTTATCCCAAGGTTTTCCAAGGAGGTCAAGGAAGGCTCGATTTTCCTAATGACCGTTCCTGGGATCTCTGAGGGAGTCGAGCTTGGCTCACTTCCTCAGGAGTTAGTTCTTAGGTACTGAGTGGTCCAGTGAATGTTCCTGATCACCCTTAGCTGGTCCTGGATGGCACCCACAGCCTATGAGCAGTGGACTGGCTCACTATCCAGTGTGCCAACCTGGCTTCATCCAGAGATCATCCCTATTATCAGGTTCTGTTGGGTCTGTGACCTGAAACCTACAGAACTTGAGTCAGCTGAAGTATTTTTACCAAGGAAAACTTTTTTTACCCGTTTCCCTGATGTGGGAGTTGTTGAAAACATATTCACTAACAACCCAAACTTTTACTTCAAAGGTCAATGATGAAGCTGCGAGGAGTCACAGTCCTCAGTGGGGTTTTTGCTTTAATCCATGTGAAGCAGGGGAGTTTTTTATTGATCATTTATCACACTGATTGCAGGTCTTCCAGAAAGCTCTTTCAACATTTCAAGATTAAATTTGGGTTCAAAGTGTTTCCAAATATTCGTCCCCTTAGGACAAAAGTCTCAGAGTGTTCAGGTGGAGCCACTGCAGAGCCTCCAAGTGAAGTTTTTCAACTATCAACCCAAACTACCACACAAAGACCTGAGTAAGCCATTCTGGGTGTGTGGGTACATAATCCATAAGTAGCTCTGCAGAAAGATCAGATACAGCATTGCACTAACTGAAATATACAGTGAGTTCACCTGTTAACGCTGTTCTTGTTTTGCAAAATGGAGCAGACATGCCAACAATCTATCTGGACTTTGGTAGGAGCATCAAATCTATGTTTGGAGATAGTACATATTTAGTTTTACTCAAGCCTTCCAAATTAGGCATTGTTTAAACTTATTTTAAATAAACATTGCATATTTGTATATGTAGTTTTTTTTATTCCCCACATTTTAAATTTTTGCACCATGCATCAATTATGTTTGCATTGAAACTTTGGTGTTACAATGAAAAGTATCCAACCGCAAATAACATGTTATGAAACAATAACTTTTTTAATCAATAGAACACCCTCCACAACTTTACTCTTATAAAGGTTTTGTAAAAAGTCATAGTACAACATTGCTGGAGGCTCCTGGTGGGATATTTCAGCGGCCAGAGAGGGAGAGATCGCTGATCAGTCTTCTTTGCTGAATCTCTTGAGATGTAGCCGTGTCTGGGGTCGTCTCTGGTGCTAACTCCTCTTCAGCTAAGCTCACCGTTCTGTTTTGTCCCCCTTTATTTCCAGATTTAGACCCGGGGACTGAGATGATCATGGAAAAAGGTTGATTGTGTGTCTGAACCATTTCTATGTTGATTTGTTGTTGTAGGTTTCCTGGGCCTTCGGAAGAGAAACAGACCCACAGCATTACAGATCTTCTACCGTACCTGCTAATGAGCATCAGGGGATTTATCCTGTTTTACACATGAGGCACTGGGTCTGCTGTGAGAAAGAGTGAATGTTGACCATAAACCATAAAATCCCACCAGATCATGCTCCCCACCAAGCGAGATTGTGGTGCTCCTCCTAGATTTACGCTAATTTAAGCCACGCCCACCTCTCGTCAACCGACTGTCACTATGAAACTTTATGTAGCTCCTTAGCAGAGCGCTCTCACGACCTCGACCATTCAACTCTTTCTGTATGTGCGTAACATTTTGTGTTTCGTTAACCTGAGACAATACCAGGCAAATATGGCAGCAAGCCTGTGTTTGGATAAAGGGTAAAAAAAAAAATGTCTGAATGAGCTCTGTTTAAATCAAGCTTCTTCTAAAAATGACAAAACATAAATTTAAAGACATTTTCAGAAGGATAGTATATGTAAAGTACCAGATTATGACTCCTTTAAAGTTTAGAAACCTCCACATGTTTATAGAGATATTTCTCTATTTTTATGGGTTTGTAGCCTGAAGGTGACTGTCTGAGCTAAAGAAATGTCCCCACTGCCTTTTGGGGTTTGTCAAGCCGGCCAACATTAATCAAGCTCACATGCATTTAACCTCTAACATGGTACACACTTTGGGTAAAAGTCAAGAAACATAAAGATATATGACTGACCCACCCATCTGGACAGTGAAGTAAATCTGTGATGACCGCTTCGTATCTGGGATATTAGGAATGTGGTTGTTCAGCTCAGGCCAAAACCAAAGCAGCTACGTTGGCCCATTAACTGCGAGGCCATCAGCAGGAGTGTCAGACTAGTCTGGGAGTAAATGTTTGCAGCCTTGTTTAGTTCAGTCTTTATAAAATGTAATTTTTCTCTGGAGGCAGAATCTACCATCTGTCGGGTCGTACAAGTCCAATGAAGTAGGGTAAAACAGGCCTGTAATTGTAGCTTAACTCAGCCATTCACCTTCAACAAGCTAAACTTCTGCTATTAAAATGAACATTTACCCTGTGGAGGTCACATAACGCAGGATTTCTCACAGTCTTGGTACAAAAGGTTTTAAATCTACTGAGGAGGCTGAGCAGAAGAATCCTTTTTTTTATCAATAGTGTTGAGAATAAAAAATATATCTTAGTTGGGGTTACTGAGGAAAGCAGAGTGGTGTCTGTCTCTCCCTTCTCCAGGGTAAGATATACATAACATGGCGTTTTATTGCCATGTTATGTATATCTTACCCTGGAGGGGGGGGGGGGGGGGGGGGGGGGGGGGGGTTGGTCAGAAAGAGAGTTTCTTTGTTCAAAACAGATCCTCCTCCTCTTAAAAAACATGGGAGGGTTTCACCCTTAAAGAGATGTGTATAGAGTTGTGAAAGTCAGACAGACTTCTACATCGCGCTGTGAAATCATTTTAAAATGGTAATGTAAACTCTGTCTCCATATTTAATTTCTATGAATTAAATATGCATATTACAATGTTTTACCTCTGATCAATGCTTTTCTCATTTGTTGTCAAATCTTAAACCGGGGTGGGCCTTTATTAGCGAAGCAGGATTAGGCCAAATATACTACTTTAACACTAGTTAAAACCATCTTTCCCATTGACCTTTGGAAATCTGAACCATGTCTCACCATATTTTCAGCTCACTGTTACAGTTTTATCTAAAATCAGAAACAGATTTAATCCGCTCTGTGATTGGATGTTAGCTGTCATGTGACTCAGCTGCACAGAGAGGCACCAGCTACAGCAAGTGACAGCAGGAAAGAGTCTTGTGGATGTATTGTTATTTTTTTATCTAACTCACTTCATTTATATGAAACCAAATCACAACAAGTGTAATTTCAGGACAAAATATAGAAAAACACACAACAAACATCTCACTAACACCTAAAACAGACCAACCATCTGAAAGACACCTGGCAGAGAGGCAGAAAATGAAAGAACCTCCCCAGATGGAGACAAATATCACTGACAGAATGTGGACAGAGAGGAAAACAAATAAAAGCAGTTTATATTGTGGTAAAGCCCCATCTGGGACTTCAAGGTGTTTAGAGAAGGCCCTAAGTGGTCCCAGAAATGAAATACTAAAAATAATTAATGAAAAAATATAATATAATGACACCAGTTTAAAAATAAATTAAAACTAACCAGAGTCTCTCTCTAACATAAAGAGGTATAATGACATTTACAGTAACTTTGTAAGTAATAAGCCAGTCAGAAACTCTTGTCCACTTCAGCCGCTGTGGAAAACATTGTGACTGCAGCTAGAAAATGTCCCCCGGCTCCCCTTGACTTCATGCGCCTTTAAATCCAATAGGAACCCCCAATAATGTTCACACCTAGCAGACAAAAAAACTAAAATCCTCCCCTCTGTTCACTGATGGCTTTTCTCTTTTGACCAAGATGGCTTCTTTCATCCCTCTTTCAAACCGTCTGTTCTCCCTGTCCAGAATCTGGACATCATTGTCATCAAAAGTGTCTCCTTTGTTCTTGAGGTGCAAGTGGACTGCTGAATCTTGCTTCTTAACTAATTCATTATTAAACCAAACAACTAAGAATAAAACGTAACATGTGTCGAGCCCACTACTCCTAAAATACTGATGAAAAAAAATCCAATAGTGGGGGAAAAAAAAAAGAATTTGAGATTATGTGTTTTGGTTATGCATTTAGCAGAAAAATGTTGACCAACGACAACAGAAATCAAAGATATAACTTCTGAATGCACTAAAAATGTATGTAAATCTATATTTTATGGGATTCTCTGCTCTGTATATTCATGAGCAACGATAAAAGTTTCTCATTTAGGTTAAAATTAACATATTGGACATGTTAAAAATATACTTTAGATTTAGGTGTAATCCAGCACATAAGCAGAACAGTGATGGATATCCTAAGGATTCAGCTGGGAAGGGGCAACAGAAGGCAGAAGTCAAGCCTCACAACAGAGGAGAGTTATCAGGCAGTCACTGGAGCAGCCGACAGTCAACATGGAGGATTTCTCGTTGACACATTAGGCAGGGATACCTACAGCAATACCTGCAAAATTACCTGCAGACAAACGTTTGATAGAGGTCAACTTTAGTCACTTGCATGAGGCTTTTCTACATAACAGCATTAAGGGTGTTTTAAGGGTGACTCTTTTCATAAATCCATTCCTAAACACAGTACTGGGTTCTAAATGTCACTTGATAGTTCTTTATGTGGCTCATACTGGGAAGACAATTTGTAAGTAAATTATAATCATGTGATTAAGTCTGAATAGCAGTAAATTATTTGACTCTGCTTTGAATTCTAATGCTATAGAGTTTCTGCCTGCTGGGAGAGAAAATGCTGAATTATTTCAGCTATTACACAGACAATAGGTTTCTCTCTGCATGATTATTTTATGGCAGTGTACCACTAAGAATTGTAAAGAGCTCAGCAAGTGTCATCAGGAAAAATAAAATAAAAAGCAGAGTTAAATCCGTGCTCACGCTTTACTAAACCGTGTGCTCGGTTTTGCATCCTATGTGCATCGTTTGATAAACTGTGGGCTGCGTTTTGCAATCCGTTCACGCAGATTACTCAGTGACATCAGTGGTCGTGACCCCAGATGCCTGGCCCACACTTTTAAACGCCTCCTCTCACTCGTTGCTCGGGCCGTACCAGGCGGGTTGGGCTAGTGCCAAGAAAGCGGCTGCTCTCGCTCTCCTTTGTGGCCGCTCCAGGGTGCACAGCTTGCCTCTGGTGTGGCTGCCCTCTGGGCCGTCCTCATGTAGGGTCTATAAGGCTGCACTATGACGGATTAACAGCGCTCACTAAGCGCTCAGCTTTCTCCTGCAAAAAGCTGAATGAAAGATCACAAACAGCCTTGTTCTGTGGTGGCTGGCTGGCTGACATAAAGACTATTCTGCTTTGGTTCCAGTCCAAGGAAAGGTCCGTTTTGGCCAGCAAACTGATACAGTAGTACACCTCCCCAGTGCTGCCTGCCTTTCCAGACAGTGGGAATAGAAGTTGATTTGAATCTGGGGGGCAGTTTTGTAGAATCCAGATGTCCGGCTGTGAGGGCAGATGGAGGCTCCTACCATGTCATATTTCTCATGGATATCAGTCTGGTATACTGAGCTGGATACCGTCAGATATCTGTATTTCTCATGGCTGAGGCACAACAGCACTATTTGAAAGCTGCATGAATAACCCAAAACTAAAATCACTCATGCTACGCCATACATGTGCTCCATCTATTCACAAGAAGAGTGATTTATCTTGAAGTGACCAGGTCACATGGTGGCAATTACCGGCTCTTTTTAGAGCATTGACCCCAAAGCCCTAGATGGTCAGGCAGTCGTCGAAAAAAAATCATTCTGTCCCTAAACATAAACCTTTTTACGTGCCTTGGCGCTCTCTCCAGCAGACCGTATGTGAAAGGCGGGGTCAGCTCTGCCCCCAGTGGACAGGTCACCTGTCCATCACAGGGCAACACAAAGACACACAGGAAGGCAACTACACACTTACTCCTAAGGGTAATCTAGACAGACCAGTTACCCTGTCATGACTTCTTTTAGACAATGAGAGGATGCTAGAGCACCCCTCCATGTACAGGGAAAAGATGCAAACTCCATGTAGAAAGACCCAAGGACAGGATTGAAACCCGGAACGTCTTGTTGTCGGGCAATCGGGCTAAGAACTTTGCCACATGCAGTCAGCTAGGTGGAGCACAAGGGTGATGGGAGCAGAATTATGATGTGGGGAACGTTATTATAACCCTCTTGGTTTTGCTGCTGCCATATAAAATATAGTCCATCCCATGACTGCTCCGGGAACAACTAACAGCATTGTACCTCCCAGCACTGAGCGTAAGATGGTCAATCAATGCTCTCCACAAGCCAAAGAAATACCTCATCATGCTCAGCTACTTTATTTGCTTTTTGGATGCAAAAAGAAATTCTGCACATCGTGTGAATATCATGGTCTGTTGCAGACATTATACCCATGGCTGTAGCCTCATGCTGGTTTGTTGCGAGCGTCTTATGTGCAGCTGCATCCTGGACCAATCTGAGCGAGCCACTCCATGGCAGGACCCCGGGGAATGGTGCAATCATGGAGATATGAGATAGGATAGATGTGGGAAGGTGTTACTGATGAACAGGGCAAGAGCGCAAGTAAGTGTTTCATGCATCTTGCTGTGATCCCGGCACATTTCAAGAGGTCGTGTTGTTCGTGGTGAGAGAAATGAGGTCTTCTTCCTCGGTGAGCGGAGCCGTAAAGAGGAGCTTGTCCAAAAGGCACAAGAGCAACGGCAATAACTTAACTCTTTTAGCAAAGCAAAAGAAATAAAACAGAAGACATTGCCTGATTGTGAAACTTTTCTGATGGTGAAAAACAAACCTCCCTTATCAGTGAGCAGTGAATTAGCAGTGCCACAAGTTGGCACCACAGCAAAACGGTTTTAAAGCAGTAAAATAGATAAAACAGCTCCTCCATGTGTAACATGTAACAGTTGCTATTTAATTGTATCACTCTTTATTTAGTAGTAGTACTATTAATTTAGCTCTAAAATAAAGAGTTTTTGGTACTTTAATTTTATTGCTTTATGTGTTTGTGCTTCACTTCAAAGCATCAAATGCAAATTATGACTCCACCAGCCTGAAAAGCTGCCAGCATTAACCCCTAAATATTAGAATGCATGAATAAAATGCTAAAGAAGATTTGTATTTATTTATTGCAAAGGGTGAGAAACATTTTGCAGTTTAAAAAAAACCCAGATCAGATACTATCAAATAGTATTTGAATCAGGGAAGAGGCTTGACACTCAATCCAGTCTAACCAAATTAGTTTTCTCCTTTACCGTGCTGCTTGTCAAGCACTTTTTGATTAGCTTTTTAATGTGTTTTGTTTTGTCAACTACTAATGAGTCAAACCGTGCGGCTTAGGGGCCGCGCTCCTTATGGGGAATCAGAGCTCCAGCCCCAGCGGATCTCTGCCACTCACTAATTATTTCATCCTGCCTCTGCCTGAGCTTCTTTTGATGAAAATCATATTTATTCCTTTCACATTTTCTCTGTCAGTGGTGGCAGTTTTCTCTCACCCGCAGTAGATAAACGAATGATGGATGTATACAGTGAGTCCTGGACTTTCTGCTAATGCAGCCAATGACGCAGTGTCACTCCATTTGGACTGAAACTAATTTTACTGGTTGGTGGCACTTTTCTATGATGTGCTCAGACACATTATAATTACTTTTTCATAATCAGAGCCTGCTGTTTGACAGCCAGAACACCATAAACACAAAAAAAATAAAAGAGAAAAGGCAAAATAAACTCTCCAGATGACTGGTTCCTGCGTCCTGTGGCTCACCCCAAAGCGGTGGATCCAGCCATGATTATCAGCGCTTTGCTTCCGGTGCGCCCCCCCAAACCCATCTGTTTAGACCTTCAGAGCCTGGGAGCCCTGCACTGGCACCACTCTGCTGTTGGGCCAACACACTTCCCAGTTTGGCTTGCGGATCGCCAGTTGCACTGATGCACACACAAGCAGGTTAAGGAGAAGCAGGTTCATGTAGAGGATACTGTCAGCGAGGCTGTCATGGATAAACCATTTCTCTGATATGGTGGTAATCTGGGAAGATTAAAGCAACATGCTTGAAAACCAGAGAATACATGATTATGATAACCATGAGTTATTACTTCAAAATGAGAAAAGTAAATTTATTGATTAATCTGAGCATACAGATTAAATGTATTATGTGAAAATAATTCCACCCAGATGGCAATACTGAAAGACACTGGTGCTAATCTAAGGCTGAATCCATTTGTCCCTAACCCCACATCTAGATTTGTGCCTCAACTGTCTGAACTTTAATCTGATGTTACCAGCGGTCTAAATATCAATCCAATCATTTCCTAGATGCTCGTAATTCTTGCATAGTTGTGTGGTTCTGGTTCTTGTCTCCAGGGGTTGATGGGTGGAAAGTGGGGTACAACCTGGACAGTTTGTGAATCTCAAATTAATTTTATATCAGCAGTGGAGGAGTTCACCAAATAATAAAAAAAAATGAAATCACTTTACGATGCATACCTGTTAGGAATGTGGGTTTGTGCTGTCTGTGTTCTCCTGACTCTCAGGTTCAGTTGGTGGGCGGAGAAGAGCTGCTGCTGGCAGCACACATCTGGAAACCATCAGGCTCGTTATGCAGAGCAAAAGAGGAGCTGGCTGCTGGCCGTTCATCGTCTGGGTGTCAACCTTCATGGTACCTCTGGCCTGCCGTGTTCTTCACCCTCTGGTTTATTCTCCTGGTCTTTGTGAGCTCAAACCCTGCTTGCTTTCACCTCGTTAAGGTTACCTCAACTTGTCCTCCCTGGTCATTCCCAGAGGACTCAGCTCAAGCTCCTTGGCTCCAAGTCCTCTGTATTTCAATTTCTAGAAATTCATCCACAATCGCCAGTGTAACCCTCTTCAGTCTGTTTCCCCTCAAAGCCTTTTCACCCTCCATCAATCACATCACAGCACACCATCCCAGGCAGCCACCCCAGGACCTACTAAGCCTCATCCAGATTCAACACGCCTCTCTCTGACAGTAAGCCCCTAACTTAGCTATCTCTTCTCTTGAACATAACTTGCCATTCGCCATTCTCTCCTCTACAGAGACCGTTCCCCGAACGGGCAGCTGCCACCGGATCACCCTCCAGAATCTAACTTTTACAAAAAACTACTTAATTACTTACCGTCTCCAGAGTTTTTCTGCATGTTTGGGCAAGAACATTTCTCAGACGATGACAACACCTCAGTTTTAGTGAAGTGAAATGTTTGAGTGTGAAAGTAGAACCAAGAATTTTTACATTTTCTGACAATACGATGGATCGATGGATTGGGACTTCGTCTGCAGAAACTTTGTTTCCAGGCCAGAGCTGAAGTAAAAAAACAAAGCTCTTGATTTACTGCTCTGTCAACAATTAAACCTTCACCTGTGGTCATGAGGTATGGATCTGGAACAAAGGAACCAGACACAAGCAGCCAAAATACTCCTCATCCACAGCGTGGCTTTGACTCAGCCTTAGAGATGTTGCGAGGACCTCCATCATCCAGGGAGAGCTTAAAGTAGAGCTGCTGCTTCTTTGCTTTAAAAGGAGTCAATTGAGGTGGTTCGGACGTCTGATCAAGATTCCCCCATGGTCACATTCCTTTGGATCACAAAGATGTCTGGGTTTCTGTCCCGGACCCGACACGACGCAAACCCATCTCAGATACGCAGAAGAAGATGGACAGAGTTGTTTTGATGTATTAGCAATCCATTGTGGGAGATGTACTTGAAAAACACCAATGGCAGGACAGACTGCTTGGAGCTTGAAGGTTCTTTGTAGGATCTTAGCTGTTCCGAAGATAGCACTCCTCTGTATTGAGATGTCTGATGTTTCTGCAGGTATCTGCTGGAGCCACTTCTCCAATAATCCAGAAAAAATATTTAATTGTGGTCTGATCAGCCTCTCCCGACATAGAGTTCTGTGGAGTTTTTGTGCTTCAGCATCTACAGTTTCCTCCAGAAACCACACGCCATCCCCAATACTTCCTTCTACTCAGGGTAACGACTTCCGAACTTTCTGAAAAAGCCAGGGCATGCAGGAATTTACCCCAGAACTTACTCTAGATATCCACCAACCCGACTTTGTCAAACAGGGTCCAAGAGTCTTTGTCATTCTGGTGGCTGGTGCACTTGAGCAACCTGTGCTATTGCTTGGTGTGAGTGGAGCCTCTAACGACCGAGGACAGTCACAGGTGGGTCTTGATTTGCATCTGACTTGAGAAGTGCCTCCTAGGAGGACGGGCCTCCATGTGCTTAAAAACAGCAGCGCCCCAACTGCAGGATGCTCAAGTACGAGCCGCCAGAATTGACAAAGACTCCTGGACAGCTGTCCAAACATTTTCAGAAAAGTCCGGTTGCCTCCTATATAAGCCAGTCGGGTAACTCAGAATTTGCACATGAAGTCCTCACAATGCAAAGCTTTGTTTGGCCTAGCAATTCTATGTTATTTCGGTCATGAATGGTTTTATGACCACAGTTGAGGGTCACAATATATTGTGCTTTGATTTTTTGTTCAGCTCTTTCTTCACCTCAACAGGCCATAGCAACTTGCATTTTACTGCAGACAAAGCCATCTCTCACTCTGTCCAACTATCACTTGCAAACAAAACACCAAGATACCTAAACTCTTCCATGTGAGAATGGCCTCTGACCTGCAGAGAGCAATCCACTTTTGTCCAGTGTAGCTTTTAATCACCTTTTTTTCTGCTCACCATAGCTATTTTTTATACTTTTTGAGTGATTTTAGGTTGGTTTCAGAAATTTTTTGCAGCTTTTTGTGCATTGATAGATGTTGACCTGTCTTCTCCGGTCTCATGAACACAAACACTGAACCTTATTTAAGTACCATTGCAGTAATCATTCACAAGAGCAACGAGGATCATTAATGTGCTGCTGAGAAGTAACTCTTAACAAGTGCTCCATTTCCTCCAGTCTGAGGAATGTTTGCAGGGCCATTATAGCTTCCACTCAGCCCAAATAACTCCAGGATTAGACTGCCATCAGCGTGTTCTGCACATTTTCTTTCCATCTTGTGATAATGAGATATTGATGACCTAAATACGGTTTTTCATCTCCACCCGTTTAAACCGCACTGACGAAGAATCCAGACTTTGACTTAAAGTCCCAGTGTGCCGTTTGCTATGGTTGATGTGAATGTGTGTCCCAGACAGTTTGGCCACTTGACAGATTTTTGGGAAGTTGACTCATAAAACGGTTCTCATGCATTATATTGATCGGCTGCACTGCGAGGTACCTGCTCGGAGCCCCATACCTGTCTGGGTTATCAAAACTCATTGATTCGGAGGCTGATGTCCTCGGTGCTCTGCTAGGATTAAGATATTGGTGTTTTGTTCCTGTTAGGCTGTGAAATTTGATATCAAATTTTGCAGAAATCTGGCAAGTTTTCCGAATCCTTTTGAATTGAAGTTTTTTGCTTGTTCCCACTGTTGCACTTTGCACTAATTCCAAAATTATGAAGTAAAACTTTTTTGACATGTCTGCAAATTTATTAAAAATAACATATGCACGTAAATGATTTAATTATGTGCTCCATACTTGTTAAAGCACCCTTGGCACCAATTCCAGTCTCAAGTCTTCTTGGATTGGTGTTTCCAAACTCATCACGCCTGTCTTGGGTACACTCTACCATTCTCTCCAGACTGGATGGGTGAGTTTAGTAACTTCTATATACAAATGTCTGTGTGTTTGTGAGTGTGATTGGTCACATGTGGCTAAAGTGCTTCAATTGGTTGGTGTTACTATTCATCCATCCTTTGTTTTTATCCACTCATATGTACAGGGGGGGGGGGTCTGATTCTAACTCACCTGCCACTACTCATCCATCCAATCTGGTTTTGCCTGCCTGTCTTGATTACCATTACTCATCCCTGCAATAAACTTTTTAGAGAAAACCTGAACTCTGTGTGTCTGGCTGAATATCAGGTTCACCAGTTCTATCCATTACAAAACTGGGAGTTGGTTCCACAGGAGAGGAGCCTGATAGCTAAAGGATCTGCCTCCCATTCTACTTTTAGAGACTCTAGGAACCACCAGCAGACCTGCAGTCTGAGAGCGAAGTGCTCTGTTAGGAACATACGGAGTAATCAGAGCTCTGATATATGATGGAGCTTGATTATTAAGGGCTTTATACGTTAGAAGAAGAATTTTAAATTCTATTCTTGATTTAACAGGAAGCCAATGAAGGGAAGCTAAAATTGGAGAAATATGATCCCTCTTGTTGATTTTCATCAGAACTCTTGCTGCAGCATTTTGGATCAGCTGAAGGCTTTGAACTGCATTTTGTGGACTTCTTGATAGTAAAGAATTACAATAGTCCAGCCTTGAAGTAACAAATGCATGGACTAGTTTTTCAGCATCACCCCTGGACAGAATGTTTCTAATTTTGGTGATATTCCTGAGGTGAAAAAAGTAAACTCGGGCTACACTCTGCACCGAAGCAGTTCCGGACTGTACCTCTATGTTTGGCAGGAGAAAAAGAGATAAAGAAAAAGATTAAGACGTTGTTGATGGAGAGGATGCTGAAAAACTAGTCCATGCATTTGTTACTTCAAGGCTGGACTATTGTAATTCAATCTGAAAAACTCACAGAGAAAGAAATGGCAATTAGAAGGATTTTATTGATACAATATTTTAAGTCTTTGGCGCTCAGACCTCGGCAGGAACATTAATGCTGAATTATACTTTAATATGCATAAGTAGATGTATGAGAACAGGGATGTTCCCCCCCAGGTCTAAAACTGGTGGTGGAGTGGAGATAGAAGAAGTTTGTTCAGTCCATATGATGATCTGTTTAAGATAGATGTCCAACTTGATAAACACAGGTTTACATGAACTGTCCATGATGAGCAAGCTTGAAGCGACTGTGGAGAGGAAAAACTCCCCTTTGGGAAGAAACCTCTGGCAGAACCGGGCCCAACATGGTGGTCTTCTGCCAGACCAATAACAGGCGATAGGGAGTGATGAAGACTGAAGGGAGAAAACACTCTGATGGGTTGAGGATGGAGGAACGTCTTGGAAGCTAGATGAACTCAGCTATGATGGTGGAGAAGGGGTTGGGGGTGGGTTGAATCGGACATCTGATTCGAAATCCAACATGCAATCCGTTTGCGCTTGCTGGTTAGCAGGCTGAGACGTGGATTTGAAGTTGCTTTTAAGATGAGCGCGGGATGCTGATTGGCTTCATGGAGGTGCGGTTCGTAGCTGATTGGCTCACATCAGAGGCGTATCGGACTCTGATTGAATGGAGGCAGGCGATGAGTTTCTTCGATTGAACTTGCGCCTCAGCTTCATTTCTTTACTATCAGGAAGTCCACAAAATGCAATTCAAAGTCTTCAGCTTATCCAAAATGCTGCAGCAAGAGTTCTGATGAAAATCAACAAGAGGGATCATATTTCTCCAATTTTAGCTTCCCTTCATTGGCTTCCTGTTAAATCAAGAATAGAATTTAAAATTCTTCTTCTAACGTATAAAGCCCTTAATAATCAAGCTCCATCATATATCAGAGCTCTGATTTCTCCGTATGTTCCTAACAGAGCACCTCGCTCTCAGACTGCAGGTCTGCTGGTGGTTCCTAGAGTCTCTAAAAGTAGAATGGGAGGCAGATCCTTTAGCTATCAGGCTCCTCTCCTGTGGAACCAACTCCCAGTTTTGGTCCGTGAAGCAGACACCCTGTCTACTTTTAAGACTAATCTTAAAACCTTCCTTTTTGACAAAGCTTATAACTAGAGTGGCTCATGTTACTCTGAGCTACCTTTATAGTTATGCTGCTATAGGCTTAGGCTACTGGAGGACATCAGGGCCTACTTTTCTCACTCTACTGATTTTTACTGTTCTCCAGTCTATCTGTTCTCCAGATTTGCATTGCATTACATTGAAATGACTGTTGTCATTTCAGCTTTTAACTTTTTGTTCTCTCTCTTTTTTCTTCATAGTAGGTACACCTGGTCTGACGTTCTGTTGACTGTGAAATCATCCAGGGAGGACAGATCACCGACTATTACCATCTAATGTAGAACAGATTACTAGATCAATGTGTGCTTCTGTGCTTTTTTGTCTCTCTTGTTGTGTCTCTGCTCTGTCTTCTGTAACCCCCAGTCGGTCGAGGCAGATGACCGTTCATACTGAGCCCGGTTCTGCCGGAGGTTCTTTTTTCCCGTTAATGGGTGGTTTTTCTTCCCACTGTCGCTTCATGCTTGCTCAGTATGAGGGATTGCAGCAAAGCCATGTACAATGCAGACGACTCTCCCTGTGGCTCTACGGTCCCCCAGGAGTGAATGCTGCTTGTCGGGACTTTGATGCAATCAACTGGTTTCCTTATATAGGACATTTTGACCAATCTGTATAATCTGACCCAATCTGTATAATATGATTGAACTTGATTTTGTAAAGTGCCTTGAGATGACATGTTTCATGAATTGGCGCTATATAAATAAAATTGAATTGAATTGAATTGACTGATTGTTTATAGGGAATGTTAATTCCATCCTGAGTGACTTGTTGTTGGTTCATTTTACAGTAAGTTTCTAACTTATTGCTCCTTTAAATAGAAAACAGCAAAACAAGTTGCTCTCAGATGCACCTCAGAAAGAGGAGCAACAATAACGAGGAATAAGTATCTTTTTTAGTCTCCCTTGACAGAAATTTACCTTGGATACAAGGATCAGCTGCACTGGACTATATATTCAATCACTAATAAAAGGAGTCACAATAAAATAATAAATAAATATACAATAGTAACAGTTCATAAATCACAGTTCGACTAAAACGATCATATTAAAATCGTGCAAATCAACCTTTAAAAATAGAATAATTTCAAACACCACTGCCTTCCCAGTTTGTTGCTGTAAATCATAAAAGACCATAAATGTTGCTACCTACATGTCCTTGCCCTTCTCCTGTTAATCTTCTCATTCCAAACCATGCAATCATTAACAAGTTTTAGAGACAATGGGATGAATGAATGTTTAAATCTGTTATGTTTGCATCGTGGTGTCCTATACCTTCTTTTACAGTTCAGTAGCACAAACTCAGAGTGAAGCACATGAGAGGAGTCAGATAAAATCTTATCTGCCTGTCTAAGGATGGCCTGCTCAAAAAGTTTCTGTGGAGACAGAGGAGGAGCCATTCCCATTATTTTACTTGCTATCTTTACTAAGTTTAAGATTTGGGTCTTTGTTTTTACTGTCAAATTACCAAACCAGCTGGTGATGCCGTATCTTAGTAGAGACTCTATGGTAGCTCTGTAGAAAATTACCATTATGTTGGCCAACCACAACTCAGTGATTTAAATATGAAAAGGAAGGCCTTAAAAACATGATGTCCTTTTAAACGTTCAGCCAGTCTGATCAATTTAACAAAGTATGATATAAACAATTTAAAAACCTCTGTTAGTTTTATTCCTAAGAAATTGTTGCCGGGGCCTTTAAAAGTGACACTGGCGATTTTTTTTTTCCCCCCTTCAAAGAAATGTTCTCCAGTTCAAGGTCGGATTTTTCTAAACGCTTCAGATTATGCTGCTGCAAGAAAGGATGAACTTATTTCCAGGTATTTTCTACTTTTCTACCAGGAATGTCACTAAATGTGGCCAGCACTGTTTACCTGGCCACCACACGCATCAGGAGATGGAGCTATTAGGTTGTATCAGGACAGGACAGACTGCCATTTAATAATTACGGGTATAACCGTGTTGGGAAAAAATATGGCAAACTTGCTGCAATTGTCAGATGAAGGCGTTTCAGGAAGCAATGAAGGCTTAAGCTTTAGTCTTCTGTCTAAACTCCGTCAGAGACATCAAGCTAAAGGTAAGACTGTGAAGCGAATCAAAAGGAAGCTTTGATTCAAACGGCATCACAACCCCTCTCTGATATACCATTTTGTCACATAAAAGCCTTTCACAGTCCACCCTCTTCTGTTTCACAGTCGCCCATGTGGAGCATTACAACTAGCAGCCTCTGTTGGCAAGGCCCATTTGTACTGGAGCAGCGCTTTAATGGGGATGACACAAACACACATTACCAGTTAATGGGCTTGGTTACAGAGTATAAATGACCTGAACGAGGTGAGATTTTATTCCTCAAAGGAACATCTTTACAGACATATAAAGATTCTACATGTCTCTATTGTAAACACTGGGGACCAAAAAAACAAAATTTCCCTCACTCCCGTTGCATATAAGCATATTTTACAATAGTATTGATCTGTTTAAAAAGCTATTTTGTAAATTTGAGCGTTATAAACTCACGGGAAAAGCTTCAACTGCTATATGTGCAAATGTTTCTCATTAAAAAAAACTTCCTTGGCCTGTATACAGAAGGTTGTGAGCTTATCTTACTTTGTGCTGGACAGAAGTACAGGTATTAAAAAACAGAGAACAGTCAGCGTTCCTTGGCCGTTACAACAGCCCAGACCTGAAAAATACAACTCAGCTGTTTTAAGTGCACTGCTAGTTCAGTGCTGTGCATTCACTGAACCATTAGTAATTACAGCATTTTTTAACAAATAGTTGCAGGTTAGTGAAGCTGGAGCTCCTGACCTGAAGCACCACAAGCATCGTGTTGTGGTTTTGTGATGGACTGACCGTATAATTGCTTAAATAAGCAGACATTCAGACATGAACTCTTATTAAAGGGCTTGTTGCGTTAGTTGATGCTCATCCTCCATGCTCGTGCACATCTGCGGAGTCTATCAGCCCCACCTGACAGATTCTCACAACCACGTTTTTAAAAGGCATCTTTTTTTCTTTTTCCTGATCCTGTCAGATTTCTACCATGTTGACAGCGCTGGAGGGGAAGAGCAGTTGTAAACCAACAGTGCTGACAACCTCAGTAAGCCTAACTGCTCCTGCTGCTGTTGGTTTACTTACAGGTGGAACGGAAGGGCTGCTTTTAAGAGCTCAAGTTTATTTCAATTTGTTTCAGTTCAATGGAGCTCTCACGCTGACTGTTCTCTGTTTTTTAATACCTGTACTTCTGTCCAGCACAAAGTAAGATAAGAAACCACACTCTCCAAAGAATTGACAATCAAATTAGATTTCTGGGATGTATCACAGCGCTTCCTGGCCATAGGTCTGCTAATCCAATCATGGAGTGCAAAGACTCTCTCGCCCCACTCCAAGATAACGTGCCCATAATGAAATGTTTTTATATGAGACAGATATATGAATGAAGCAATCACACAAAAGTCCCTGGTCCTGGTTGCTACAATCACTTCCCAGTAACATTATATGATATTTTTTATAACTTTTCCTTTTCAATGGTGTCCAGGCTTGCAGCTCACAATAGTTGTCACTATTATGTTTAAAAATCAAGGAATGTGTCAAACATAAATGAAATTGTGCTCAAAGCTGCCAAGAACATGATAAAAGGAAATGATGAGCAATCGGGCTATGGTTGGAATGCCAGACTTGGGCATGAATGCATGACACATGTTGTGCAATTAAATGCCAGTAGAGTTATTTAATATTTAATAAAATAATCCTTGGTCTATCGTGTATTGTCCTGTGAATACTGGCTTTGATATTAAGAAAAGAGGTGAAAGAGGGATTCAAGTACTGACATTCTCTGACAGCAAACTCTGCACACATATGGAACAAATGACAAATTATCTTCAAATATAAGTTATTTGTTTTAATTGTGATTTTATTGTGATTAAGATCTTTTTATTATTTCATTTTAATTGTTGTTTATTGGTTCTCTGTACAGCAATTCGTGATTGCTTTGTCTGTGAAAGACACTTAGGAAATATACTTCACTTAGTTAAAAGAAATAATTCAACTTCAAGTCAAACATGTTTCACTCAACAAACATTTACTGAGCTAGTGAAACTTAACTAAAACTACTAAGCAAACTAAGTAACTATGTACACACAAAAGAACGAAAAGGATAAATACAAATGGTGGAAAACCATTACCATACAAATGGTTCAATGATTTTAAAGCAAGGTACAAAATAGAAGGCCATATTCCTGCTCTCAGACCATTCTTTTTTTTGTGTCGCCAATAAGTGGTCAGGCATCCATTCGCTAAATTCCCATTAATGAAATGGGAATGAGTTCTAAAATGTGATAATATTTAAGACTGAAAAGTAGATAGGGGTAGAGAGGGGTCCATGAGCATGCCCAGTGTCTGATTTTCCGAATACCAGGCAAATCAATTGTGGAGGTTTTTCTCAAATATGAAGTTTATACATAAATTCAAACAGAAGACTCACCCCAGCCTCTCCTGCAATCCTCTGTCGTCTTATCATGCACCTGTTATCCAGCCAATCTGCATCAAGTCCTCATCCTACTTCAGCCAATCATCCTGCAGGTCTTTGCTTATAAAGCTCTCCATCCGTGGGTTCTCCTGCTCTCCAGCTGAGCTTCCACCCATCTCCTCCTCCATGCTCTCATGCTCCTCCTGGCTTCCTTCTCTCCTCTGGCCTCCACCACCAATGTCCGGACCCCGGGGGGAAGACTTCACTAATCCTAATCCTAAATGAACATCCAAGGTGACAGACATTTGCAGTTTTCATGTCTTCTGCCGGAGTCCGAGCGCCAAATAGCTTTTACTGATTTAAATCTCTCTAATTGTCTCTTCTGTCTGTGTGAGTCTTTCCAGGTTGAATTGGCTTGTCTGCAGAGCTGGACGAGGTTATTCCTGTGTTTTGTTCCTTTTAATTCAAAAGAGATCAATAAAAAGCATTATGAAATACTTGTTCAGCTGCTTCGGCGAAAGAAAAGGACTTCAGCAGTCGTCTGACTTTTTCGCCATGCAGCTGACCGCCCCATGCAATAAAGAAATGGGAATTAATACTGCTAAGAAATGATTGATTAAAGGAGCAACACTGGATTAAAATCAATAACTGCACTGCAGAGCTCAAGTAGAATTTTATTGTTTTAACTACATTCACCGCCCCCCAGCTACAGTTTGGGATTGATTTATTGAGCACCCTTTTGTGCATTGAAGCCAGATTTATAAGCAAAGGAAATATTCATGAATGCTTCTCTGTTTCAGTGACTCAAGCAGCTCGTCCGAGGTAAAGAAACAATGAGAAAACAACTTGGAGGTTGGTTGCTCAATCCTGTGAGGTGCTTTATGACGGCATCCGTTGTGGCAGCTCAGAGTTGTAGGAGATGTTTTTCACCACCCTCAGCACGGTATCGCTTTAATGGCCAACATGGGAATAACGCCAGGCGGTTTAAAAGTTCACACATAAAATATAGTTGTAATTTTTTTCCCCTCTTTTTTAGCTCCAGTCAAAAGTGACACTTTAAAAACAACTAGAAGTTTGCATGGTAATGTGCAGTGACATAAGCAGGAGGCAGTATGTGAGGAGCAGACAGAGTTAAGAATCAAAGGGAAAGTTTGGCAGGAAGCGGAGGAGAACGCCGACTTTTGATACCACATCTGGAGATTGAAACAGGAGAAAAATACAGCACTGAGACGATATTCCTAACAAAGAAAGAGCAGCTCTGCTCAGGTAACGCCGCGGTAAAAATAGGAGGGAGGGAACACACTTTGAGGGGTTTTTTCCCTTCTGAAAGCTGCAGAGATGAGTGCCACTACGGAAAAAGTTCATTGTATTGTTTTTTTTCTTTTAGCATGCCACACAATGACACAGAGGATAAAAATGATGAAGCACAGTAAAACTGGTCCTGGATATAATTATTGCATATTGACAGCTGTACAGTTTCCATTAGAAAGGGCAGAGCTGCTCTGTGTCATGAGGAATTAATGCACACGGTTGTAAAGCTGCCTGTTACTGCTGTGCTTTACTACAAAGCCTTTCTGCAGGCTGCTGCTTGGCTGAGCGCCGTTTGATAGTGCTCTGGTTTCTACTTGAAAGACTTTTTTTTCTCCTGTAAAGGTGTATGCATATATACACTCACAGCTAAGCACCCTGACAGAATGGTCTGATTTTGTTAACATGAAGACCAGAACAGGGGATGTAGATGATTCTGTTCACAAGAAGCTGACATGTCCAGAAAGGAACCAGAGGGCAACAACGGTGCAGGGAGTGGCCGTGTAGCTGGGTCATCTGACGGTCAGGTAAAACAACAAGTGAAGATCAGCCGATTCAGGCTCAGTCCAGATGTAGAAGGCTTTAAAAAAATATATCTCCCCTACACCGTTTTTATAATAAACCATACACACAGGAGGTTTATTAAAAAGGTTTTCATCCACATCAACCCGGCAGACGCATGGGGGGCAGTGTACCGCAAAACTAAAACTTAGGTCATCCAATCAGAATCTTTCAAAACAGCCAAAACTTCCTGTTAGGAATGAATCCTGGTACCGGGAGGTTCGGTCTTGTAAACATATAAAGAAGTTGAGCTGTTTTTAAATGCCATATTAGAATATAAAGTTAAAGGTTTGTAGCCACGTGAACACCAACGTTCAGACTGTATTCCTAGAGACATTCCAGGCTTTTCCCTCTTGGAATCAGATATTTTTATCATTCTTTCCCTTTTATCTCTTCTTTCTTTCACCTCTTCTCTTTCTTTTTTTTCTCTTCTTGTTCTTCCTTTACTCTCCTACTTTCCCATTGTAGTGTCCACATAATTTGAAATTCTCCCCGCAGGAATCACAATAAAACAATGTACATGCATAAATCAAGCGGAGCACTATGCGAAAGCTGATTGCTCCACTTGTGAATGCAAAATCTGTCGAGCTCTATTTGGCATTAAGACATCAATTCTTATTGCCACATTGCTAGACAGGACACTGGGAAAAAAAAAAAAAAAGGAATCAGATATTTTTGCGTTTTATTCACTGAATCTTGAACCATTCTTCATTGTTTAGCTGGGAGATGCTAATAGCTGTTAGCTACTTCCTTGTTTTAACCCCTGCTGTGCATGCGCAGTACATACTTCCGTTAAAATCGTAAATAAAAACGAAAAGCTTTATTTACTAACAAATTGAGCAAAAACAGCATAAAACACCAACATAACAACTAATACACCAGAGTGAGCTACTGACATATACATTTAAAAAAGTCAAATAAGTTCATTTTTAACTCCACCATATGGCCAAGTGTATCAGCAGTGGTCGCACATGTGGGATGCAGTATTCATATATATTTATCACACGCGCCAGACATTAATATCCATCTTTTCATGTACACTCGCAGGCTCAAAACCGGAGCATTTATAAATTTCGGCTTTGGCCTGAGTTTTTAGGATCATTGAAGGATATATAAAAGATTCATTTTAGACAAACCTTGCACATCTAGCAGCAGCTACAGAGGGCATAAATGGTGGGTTTGCATGAGGCATATATAATCTTTCAAGTACTGAGATGCTGTGTTTCAGGACCATGAAATAAAGACCAATCTCCACTCCAAGAGGGGAAAAAATACAGTGAAGGCAGCAATGTCGTCTGTTTCACCAGTCACTGTAGGGCTGTGGAAATATTGATGACCAGTAGATTATTGAATTAAGAAAAACATGAATGAGAGCAGAGAATATTGTACTGCAGAAAAATTTCTATACCAACACGTCTATTAACCAAGTAAAATCTTTTGATCGACTGTTTCATGATGCAACAGCATCTGTAATTTCCCTCAAGGGATTATTAAAGTATTTCTGATTCTGATTCTAATTCTGAAGCCACCAGACAGGTCAGGATAAAGTTGTGGACAAGTTTAAAGCAGCTCAGGCTAAGATTTCTCAAGCTCTGAACATCTCATGGATCATTGTTCAGTTCATCAGAAATGGAACGATTATGGCACAACTGTAAATCTCCCAAGATGAGCAGTTCACCTAAACTTACAGGCCCAACGGGGAGAGCTCTGATCAGAGATGCAGCCAAGAGCCCCATGGTGACTCTGGAGGAACTGCAGAGATCCACAGCTCAGGTGGGGGAATCGCTCCACAGGACGACTATTAGTCGTGCACACATGTGGTCTTTATGGAAGAGAGGAAAGAAGAAAGCCGTTGTTGAAAGAAAAGCAAAATACAGGGCAATCTGGGAAGAAAACCTGTTGGAGTCTGCAGAAGACGTGAGACTGAGGCGGAGCAGGACGAAGACCCTAAACATAAAGACAGGACTACAATGGTTTAAAACAAAACATATTCATGTGTTATAACGGCCCAGTCAAAGTCCAGACCTAAAACCAATCGAGAATCTGTGGCAAGATCAGAAAACTGCTGTTCACAAATGCTCTCTATCTGACTGAGCTGTTTTGCAAAGAAAAATGGGCAGAAATTTCAGTCACTAGACCTGCAAAACTGGTAGAGACAAACCTTAGAAGACTTGCAGCTGGAATTGCAATTGAGATGGTTTCATAAAGTATTGATATGGAGGGGGAATACTTTTGCAGAATGCTGTTCTCAGTTTTTTATTTGTAAAAATAAAAAAAAAATGTATAATTCTCTTTCTACTTCAGAATGATAAACCACTTTGTGTTGGTCTTTCACATAAAACTCCAATAAAATATATTCGTTTGTAATCTTACAATAGGTGAAAAAGTTCAAGGGGTATGAATACTTTTGCAAGCCACTGTACAAGAAAGATGCTTTGACAAGAGGGAGTAGGACAAAAGTCTACAGGTAGATGTGAAAGCAACACTTTGTGTGATACCTACCGAGACCATCACAGAGACTGAAAAGCTGGGAGATGCAGAAGAAATCAGGATCTTTGAGTCTTAAGGGGCATACCTCCTGGTTACCAGCTAATTAGTGCACAGAAGAAAGAACATACAGCGCATCATCGGAGGTCTGGACACAAGAACAGATGAGGCTGTGAGTCTGCCATGTCAGACGAGATGTGGTAGATCTCGTTTGGCATAAATGGCGCTGTAACAGTCATGATAACTGGTTGATTGAAGTTGGCCAAAACATTTCTCCTTCTGTTGTACTAGAGGTTCCACAGTCAAAGTGGGAAATACTAGGGGGGTTGGGAAAGCAGAGTAAGGATCATGTGGTAACTCCAGTTCTGGACTGATTTGTGGTGAACAAAGTAGAAAAGAATGGAGTAGTGATAAAACAAGCAATCTAAACAAAGTCTATGTCAGAACCAAGGATCCTGGGTAGACTCAGAGAGGGATAAGAGAAGTTGAGTAAAGTCAAGATTTTAGCGGTGCCAAATCATCGAAGCTCAGGACTGTAATTCATTATCTGGACCAGTAGCTGTAGTAGCCGTCAAGTGGATAGGGAGAGTGTTTTTAGTTTTCTAATGCCCTACACATTCCCTACTGACAAAGCTGTTTAAAAAAGTTTTAAGTGCATGATTTAATCTTTGTTGTAATAGTAAATTGAGGGACTGGGGGCCTGATGGGTAGAGCAGCGCACTTGCGTTAAGGGTGCCTGAGCAAGACCCTTAGCCCCACAGCTCCCTAAGGCAGGGGTGTCCAAACTTTTTGAGACCAAAATTGTCAAGTCAAGGGAACTCGGAAAAAAATGTTAACCAAAAAAATTATGTAATTTTTTTTGCCTGTTCTACAAAATATGATAATTTTAAATAAATGAGTCAGATTTTTTGTAGGAAATGAATGTGTAAATTATTGTAGATCCAAAGGTTAAAAAAAAGGGTATCGCTTGTATTAAAAGATGGTCATCCAGTTAGCAAATTATTTTGAAGAATGTATTGAGACTCTTTAACAATAACTGAACTCTTTTTGGTCTAGCAATATAAGAACAGTATTTGGGTCAGTTGTTCTTTGAAAACATTTGCTGTAATTAGCCAATTTTAACTTGTAAAGTGCCTTGAGATGACATGTTTCATGAATTGGCGCTATATAAATAAAATTGAATTGAATTGAATTTACTAATTTGAATTTAAAACAGATTTTAATGCACCAAAGTCTGCATTTGAATAATTATGTCGTTGGATAAATGTTACTAAGAACTTAAAGAGAATGTCAAAAGTGTGTTTTATTAACAAATTAATACTTTGTGTAATACTTAACATTTTCAATTGTAGGATTTGAACTTTTCTGTAATAATTTTGCCTTGATTAAAAACTAAAATATTCTATCTGCACCAGCCAAATCTTTCTTGGAATGCAGTTGGGGGGCCGCCCAAAATCAGCACAGGGGCCACGAATGGCCCCTGGGCCGCACTTTGGACATGCCTGACCTAAGGGATGGGTTAAACACAGAGACAACATTTCCCCTAATTTCCACTAGAAAGGGTCATGCGAGGCACACTGATCCTGGTTCTGGTTCTGCTGGAGGTTCTCCTCCCTGTTAAAGGGGAGTTTTCCTCTCCACTGTCGCTTCATGCATGCTCAGTATGAGGGATTGCTGCAAAGCCATCAACAATGCAGACGACTGTCCACTGTGGCTCTACGCTCTTTCAGGAGGAGTGAATGCTGCTTGGAGAGACTTGATGCAACCTGCTGGGTTTCCTTAGAGAGGAAACTTTCTGACCAACATGGAGGATCTGATGGAATTAGATTTTGGAAAGAGCCTTGAGATGATATGTTGTGAATTGGTGCTATAGAAATAAAATTGAATAGAAATGATCTCATAATTCGGTTATGTTGCTACCAACTGTAATTTCTGGGAGGAAGGAAAGCCTTAGATCCTGCTACCATATGTGCCCGACAGATACCACAAATGTACAACACATTTCTACTATCTTTAACTCTGTGTCAAGCAATTATATGTCTGGTTTAGATGAATTCACAAATCTCATTAATTGTACATGTAAGGACATCTTGGTCACCACTGAATCCCCCCTTCCCGGCAGAAGGAAAGTACTTTCTGATGTAAATGTAGAGTGTGGAAAGAGGAAATAGAAAATTTTATCTAAATACCAAAACCTCAAAACTTGGAAAATTGCTTAATCATCAAATGTGATTTTATATAACAGTCCAAGTCTAACTGTTTAACATTGTTAAAAAAAAATTATGCCTGCAATTTTACTCATGATACTGATTCTCCTGCATTGTGTGAAAAGTTTCAGCAGGTTATTTTAGAGATAAAATGAGGCTGTCTTCAATCGTGGGTCTTTTGGATCTCCTTCATGCTCCTCCTTCCTGGAAAAGTTTTAGCCGTTAACATTTTCTCCTTTGAAGCACATCGTTCGTCTAATGGGGCTGTTTAACTCACCCATGGACATAATTCCCTCTTGTCTATTAAAAGGGATTTTTCACACTAAGGATCTAACTATTGTAAATCGGTCCAAAATGTCTCATTCATCAGGATGTGTGCCAGCAGCCGCTTCTGGAAAAAAAGGTACTGACCCAAGAGTGCTTTATGACTATGGATCCTTCTTTAAACTAATCTTTGTTTTAAGGAATTTAGAGAAAGCAGTTTGATTCAACTTCAATATATTTTTGAGATCCAACATCACCAATTTAAGAATTCCAGACACAGACCTGACATTTTTCCTGTTAATTCAGCCGACTGAGCTGTTTTAGTGCTTGTAGAACTCTTTAAACCATATTTAGTCAACAGGAGTATTTCTTTTCTTGGACAATAACCCTCCTCTGATACCTCCTCCTTCATGTGTGGTACCGCAGGGATTGAGTCTGGGTCCGGTACTTTTTGAGCTGTATAATATACAAAAAATTCTAATAACTTACATTTTTTTAATCACTTATAATATAAACATATCTCAAACAAAAAGTAATTTTTTTGCTAAGTTCTTTGTTTGTTTGGGACAGTGAAACCCATAAATAGTCTGAGGTAATTATGTCAATATTTGCTTAAATCTTTTTTTCTGTACTTTTGTCAATCATAAAATAATTCATCCCAGTATGGTTTATCAGTAAACCCTAACACCAATTTAACTATGGACCAATCATCTCATCTATTGCCGTGTGTCCTCTGCCCACTAACTTTGATGGCTGACTTAAAAAAAGATTAATGATATGCTCCAACAAAGGTAATATTTACGATTTTTAACTATATAGTTTTTGAAAAATTGAATTTGTTATGTTAACTTTGATTTATTTATTTACAATAAAACATTCAGAAAAAAAATGTTTTAAATTAGGTCATGTTTGTTTTTCAAAATGTAATTTGTTTTTCTAAAATATTAATTTACTGACATGTTTATTTATTGAGCTGTGTTACTATACGGAGGACCAATCCTGCCAAAATTAAGAATAAACAAATAAACAAATTACTTATTTAAATAATTACTGGGCCAAAAAGTAGAATGGCTTAAAATTGGTGTGTCATTAAATGCAACAAAATAATAAAAATAAGGGATTTATTTAGAAACTGATTCATTAATATGATATACATTTATATTTCTATTTTGTATTTCTAATTGCACTTTCTTGAATCTTGTATTTTTTCTTCATTTATTTGATGCAAGTACATTTCTTGCCATTTTATTTTTCCGTGTTTGAGCTAGATTTTGATGGATTAATCCAATTCTGCATTTGCAAAATCATAATAATTGAAAACTAAGATGATATGACAGGAATTACACGATGAAACAATAGTGTCCATTATAGAGACATGTACAGTTACTATGTATAACTGTACATGTTACATTTCAACAGTATAAGAAGATGCGGTAATACTAATTAAGATGGCTAAGTAAGCTGGTAGGTAGGATGATGTCAACTTCCTGTCTACATTTTGCAAAACACGAGTAATATAGCATATGGAGCAGAAAACAAATTTCTTTTGATTCATGAGGTGGATTAGCCATTTGTCCTCACATTGGCATGCACACAACTGTGTACCATAGCTCACCACCGTCATGGGGTGTGAATGGGTGAATGACTGTAGTGTGAAGCGCTTTGGAGGTCGTCAAGACTAGTTAAAGCGCTATACAAGTACAAGCCATTTACCATTTACCATTTTACCATTGGGGCTTAAGTGATATCCTTTGCAACACCCTCGCCTTCAGCTGTGCAGCCACATTTTGTCAGCTGCTGACTACCCTGACAATAGGTAAAAAGGATCATCCAAAAGACTCGCCAGACCAAACCATCTTTCTGCCACTCTCATCTGGCAGCATATTAAGTCAATATTCCATAAGAATCTGTCATTTGATGGTACAAGCACCGTATTTGTTAAACTTATGCAAGACAGCTCCGAAAGTACTGATTAGAGTCATGCAATGACTGCCATCTATAAAGCTGGTGGACATTTTGGAATATAGTTGTCAAAAATATTTTGTTCCTGTTAAAATACATTCTATTTAGTGCTTGGCATGCCATTGATGTTTGGCATCAATGGCATGTTTCTATTTATACACATTTTATGCTGGAAAGTTGTCTTTCCTATTTTATGAGACGTCCATCTTGAAAACTGGTGGCCATCTTGGATTTCCAGTTGGGTAACGTGCTTTTCTTAAAAAAAAATAGGTCCATATTTCATTTGTGCCAAACCTGGTGCTTGTACCATCAAGTGAAATATTCTAATGGAATATTGACTTAATCTTTTATGCTACAGGAAAAAAAAATTTAAAAACCTCATGGTTGAATTACCATCTTTAAATATTTCTAACATACTTCATGAAAATATTCAAGTAATAATTTTTCAAAAATAAATGGCCAATATATAAAACACCACACTATCATCCAAGGATGACTTCTCTCCTGATGTGGAACTTTTGTAAATTTAATCTGGCCACGCATAGACATGGAGATTGCTGTAAATTGGATAAATACAGTCATGGTAAGAAAGAAAATGCACCTCATGAATCAGTATTTACCAAAAGTCTTGATGGATGTGGTTGGTAATATCTCTTTTCTACAAGCTGAACCTGGTGGAAAGATTGTACCAGTTACTTCAACTGAGGTTAAACTCACCTTAAATTTCCTCTGAAAATGTCACATCCCATAAAAGTCCCAGTAAATATTATTTTGCCTGTAGGTGTAATTAATTGTGAACTTGTACCAGTGTCTTCTGCCAGAATTCCTGTGAGCTGATTCAGACACGTTGAACCGCCTTCCTATTGAAGCTCCATGAGCTGATCAGCTGAGTCAAAAGTGACGAGCAGAGGATAAGAGTCTGTTTTTCCCCATAATCTGAACAAAGTGCCATCAAACAGCCAGGAGTCACTGATGATGAATTGCTGCATTTAAATCAAGCTGCCTCCTTGCTTTTTTTTCTGCCTTGTCCACAACATGTGTAAATATTTTATGTTCACTCCTCCTACATGTTACAATTTATGGAGCACATCATTGCACCGTATGTCGGCGAGTGAAATGAATTCTAATGTGAAGACTGTTCTGTGAGAGCGCACACGCTGAATGATAAACTAAATTCATAAATCCAAGAGGCCATTCCTCCCGTTTACTGCAGGTGATAAATGCCAAGTCTGATATAAGATTTAACTTCTGAAAATCTGCACGTAAAATAAAAATGGATGCACAGAGAGTGGCAGAAACAATTATTCCCAAACATTTAAATTCACATCAGGTTTTTCTAGCGCAGTCCTTCTTATTTTCTTCCTTTTAGATCTTGTTAAAGAGGAGGGTTTTTTAAGTTGGAAACACTATTTCAGAGCTTGTGGTACACATAAGCTGCAGCCTGTTTGGTGACAGATGGAGGGTTTCAGCCATATGGGTCAATGTTAGCCCAGAAGAGAAGAACACAGTAACATGGAAAAGAATAACTCTGCTGTCACAATTATTCTTGGATGCTGCAAAACACATATGAAATCTGAAAATGATTTTCTTTTGCATGAGGTTGTGTAAAAGTGATGTAAGAGCTGGGCCTTTCTCATGCGCTCGTAAGCCCCAACAGTCTTTAGGTGATTAAATGTGAACATGTTCTTTCAGCTGCTCGACTCATTTTAAAGCTCCGATGTGAGAAGATATCAGGGATGAAACATCTACTCCAGAATCTGATGAAACTACCAAATACAGACACCTCCCATTTGACTCAGCAGGTAAATCTGAAGTGAAGGTCATAGTTTAAACTTTATTTAACCAGGTGAATGTTTCAGAACATTTCAGTTCTTCTTCACAGCCATGACCTGCCAAGAGGCCCTAGGTCAGGGGCCTGCAACCTTTACAGACTAAAGAGTCTTTTTGCCTACAGTCCACTTGAATTAAACTCGTTCAGAGCCCCAAATGTTGCCTGGCCTTTAAAAAAAAAAAGACAAGTTATAATTTTTGATAAAGATCTACTGTAGGAAATATGTTGTCATTGTTAAAGAAACACGCTTTTATGTCTATTTTGAGGTTTAAAAAAAGAGGATGGATGGGATGTTGATATTTATGGATAATGATGTAAAAATAAAAATCATAGTTTCCAGCATAATGAAAAAATATTGATTTAAAATGAAATATTACTGGCACTTTTATCATCATTCTGTTGTGAAAATTAAAAGCAATTATTCCATGAAAAAACTGCTAAAACCTGCATTTATTATCATTATTACATTTTAACTCCATAATAAAAATAGGATTTGTAGCCAAAGTTATTAAGAGACACTGTGGAAGGTCCACAGAGCTACAGGTTGCAGAGCCCTGCCCTAGGTATTACTCTGACTGATCTGCACAGCGTCTCACAAAAACACGTTAATAACCCAGGGATTTTTGTATTATTAGAAATCAACACAAAATAGTTCAGAATGGTGAAGATGGAAGAAAATTATAAAAGAAAATGTTTCTATAAAATCATGAGAAGTGTCCTCTGCCTTTGTACACACACCGCCTTGCCGGGCATATGTCTCCACCAGCGTTTCACATCTAGAGACTTAAGTCTTTCCTCACTTTTCAAATAAACGCTCAAGCTCTGTCAGATTAAACAGAGAACATCGAGGACATCGAGTCTACCGATGATTTAGCTCTGGACTTTGACTGGGCCATTCTCACCCATCGCTGTTTTGGGTTTTTGTCGTGCTCGGAGGACCGATCCGTTGTGGTGAAGAGAGAGCTGAGCCAAAAGGCGAAGTTCTCGATTTACCGGTCGATCTACGTTCCTACCCTCATCTATGGTCACGAGCTTTGGGTCGTGACCGAAAGAACGAGATCCCGGATACAAGCGGCTGAAATGAGTTTTCTCCGTAGTGTGTCTGGGCTCTCCCTTAGAGATAGGGTGAGGAGCTCAGTCATCCGGGGAGGACTCAGAGTAGAGCCGCTGCTCCTCCACGTCCAGAGGAGCCAGGTGAGGTGGCTCGGGCATCTGGTCAGGATGCCTCCTGGACGCCTCCCTGGTGAGGTGTTCCAGGCACGTCCCACCGGGAGGAGGCCCAGGGGAAGACCCAGGACACGCTGGAGGGACTATGTCTCTCTGCTGGCCTGGGAACGCCTTGGGATTCCCCCGGAGGAGCTGGCCCAAGTGGCCGGGGAGAGGGACGTCTGGGCCTCCCTACTGAAGTTGCTACCCCCACGACCCGACCCCGGATAAACGGAAGAAGACGGACGGACGGACGGAGGACAACGTTTCCCTCAGTCTCAGGCCTTTTGCAGCTTCCAGCAGGTTTATCTCCATGATTACTCTATATCGCTCCACCCCCCCCCCCCCCCCCAGCCACTCAGTGTTTGTCTCATATGAGCAGAGCACCTTCTCCCACGTCTACTGTGTCCTCTTTGCTGCTTGTGGCGAACCTCAAGCAGGACGTCATGATGCCGTTTGTTCTCAAACCTTCTCCAACTAACCTCTGAGGCCTGGAACAGAATAGCTGCATCTGTATGGATAATAAATCAAACCCGGTTGGACTCTATATACAGATAGGTGTCCTCTAATTGAAGGGTTAGGGTCTGAATCTAAATCTGCACCACACCTTTCAGGTCATGCATCATTTTCTTTTGACTTTAGTTACACAGCAGTCTTCTCAGATGGCCGAGCTTCAACCCAGAAACAACACGGTTAGTGTTTCAATCTGAACTCGAGAGGATCTGGGAGATCTGAAGGTCCTGTTCTAAGCTCAGATTTGTTCCACTTCATTAACAGGTGAATCTGTTTTGAAAGAAAACTCATTATGTGTGTCCATGTGCAGGATCATTTCAACATTCACATGATCCTTCATCTCTCAGCAACCCGTTCAGTGTCGCAACACTGTCTGAGCCAATTAAATATGAATGGCCACTTATCGCCTACTACACAACAACGATACAATATTTAGCACTTGATGATCTGCGCCAGGAGGGCTCTCCTTTGCCTTGCTCGTCTCATTGAGAGCCTTGAAGGGCAATTAGGGCTCTTTTCACCAAGAAGGGGGGAGACAGCTGGGACTTTTAAGAGCGGTGTTGTGGATGTACTTCAGATCAAAGTCTGCCACCAACTGAGCTATGTTTTGGAACCCAGCTTGTTTCTTGTCAATAAAAACTAGGCCACACTTGCTGTATGTCTGCAGTCACTGTATGTCTTCACCATGAACAGAGAAAGTGTCTTTATTGTCACTGTAATGCCGACGGGAAAATAGAAAAATAGAGGCAGTTTTATCTTCGGCATTCAGCTCGCGGTGACTTGTGGATAGTTATTTTCTAAACTTGTTTGTCCGTATTTTCTGTACGCACAAAAAACGATGATGCAGATAGAAATTGTCCACGATTCTGACCAATACAGTTATAAAAGTCCTTCAGCTGACATTATATTGATCTAAATAATCCCCTAATCCACACTGGCCAGATGCAGTGTTTAGGATTATGAAATCGCTCTGATAGATTGGTACTGAGATGCATGCGCAGATATGTCGAAATAATGCTCTTATAAGTTAAAGGTCAGAAGTCTAAGCTTTGTCTCTTTAAAGTGAAAGCAGAAGAGCTGCCTTCTTAGGCCAGTCACATCCTGGTATCCTTATCAAGGCTTAATATGGAATTTAATCTCTATGAAAAGGTAAAGACAATTATTTAAATTAAATGTATTCTCTGTTGGCCTGGGTAGGATAACATCTTCAGAGAGACACAAAGATGGACGAACGAGCCGGCACACAGAGCCGAGAAGTTAAAGTCTAGAAGAAGTTTGATCCACCTGTTTAAAATTCACTTGTATTGTTATGTTTTGTTTTTCTACGTAATATCATTTAATCTTTTCAGCAAAACAGTTTTCTAATTGGTCAGAACTCCAGAGAGAGGAACCACCGAGACGTCCAGACTGCGTCAAACGTCCAACAGCTCCAGAGCCTCAAAGTGACCTGAGGCAGCAGCTGTTGGATCCAAGATGGCCGTTCGGTCCAGCGAAGAAAGACAGAGCTGAGAGAGTAGAGAGAACCTGGAGCAGAAGCCATGTGGGCTCAAAGAAAGGAAACAGCACCTCACTCAGCTGGAGGTACTTTTTTCCTTCTGGTCGTTGTGTTCTGGCATTTTTTTAACCCCTCCTCTGAATTCTTCTAAAGTTTGCTAAAGTTAAAGCAGGTATTTACAAAATCCAGTCTATCCCTGAAAAACCTTAATTTAACTTTATTACAAAGATACATTTTTAAATGTTACATTTTTAAACAGCCAAAGATAATATAAACATTTGTTCTGAATCCCATTCAGAATTCCCCCTCATAGATTTGATGTTTACATATCTGTCTTGTTTAATAAATATCCACCTTCCATTTTTTTTATACCGCTAGTTCTTGCAGTGCCGCAGGGGTTCATCCATCCATCCATCCATCCATCCATCCATCCATCCATCCATCCATCCATCCATCCATCCATCCATCCAACTATTGGCATAGCTGTTATGAACTTCAACAAAAACAATCTTGGTCGTGCTATAACTGCTGTACATCGATCCTCACTGCTATCACCATGGATACTGGATGCAGACTGCTGGACCGACCATCGTTGACCAAGGAGTCACAGGATTTCTTACACGTTTTACCTAAATTATCAAATCCTTACCCCAAACAGTGGACTAACTACACTGATAATTTCATTTTAGATGCTTTTTGTACAAATAAACTAAAACAATGAGTTAAGCCAACCTGAAGAGGAAGCTTGACAATGTTTTGACCAGAGGAAGAGAAAACTTATGCCTAAAAAAAGCCTAAACAAGTGTAAATGTCAACGTCTCATGCATCAAGTAGTTGTTGCTCTTCAAAGAAAAGCAAATTTATGTGACCTCAACAAAGTGTGTCAGATAAATCTCCCAACACTTCCCAGCACTTGAATAAATTCTGTCTTCTTCCTGAAAAACACATTTCACGCCACGCTGCTGGCATGACTCTGTGCATGAGAAGACAGGTACGTCTGGTTGTGGAGCAGCAGTTACATCACGTAGCCGCAGGACTTGTGACCTTTACAGTGAAACCAGAATGGTCTTCAAGTTAGCTGGAACGCAGAGAGGTAAATGGAAGTGACAAGCTGAGATATGTTGCTCCGTAGACTTCAGTAGCCCGCGGAGCAACTCAGAGCTGCCTCAGCGCCTCCTGGGCTGCTTTCTCTGCAGGCCTCCACTTTGCACAGAAAGCATGACAGGAAGTTTGTACTGCAGTCACAACAACTCGCCCTGGCACATTTTCGTAATTCTTTCTCCTCCTTGGTGATGCTGTGAGTCAAACATTCATAATGAGCCGAAATGCACGAGGAAAACCATGATAAAACATGGTCCAAATTAGAGCCAACGCTAAGGGACAAAGGGCAGAAGAGACGGATAGGAAAAGGGAAATCAGCCCCAAGAGGTCTGGTCTTTAAAACCAACGGAGACCAGCGAACATCTCTAAGTGCATCCAGTGTCAGAAAGCATGAGCATTCGGGACGTCATCAGAAATGGGCATTTCGTGTTTTCCCTTTGGTCGCAGCGCAGAGGATGGAGTCTGCTGACCCCCTGTCAGGTCCTGGGCTTCGCTCCATCAGGGAGACGTATTAATGTGGCAGCGTGTGCGATCCCAGCCAGATGAGGTGAAGGCGCACACGCAGCCGTCTTGTCGGGCGGCGTTCATGTTTGCACACTGGAGAGAGTGTCCACATGCTCAATGTCTTGGGGGTCAGATGTGAGGCTGCAGGGAGAAACAGGAAGTAGAATCTGACTTCCTGACAGACCCGGGGGTTGAGATTTGGATAGACGAGCTTCCTCTGGAACGAAGAGAAAACTCCTGCTTGATCAAAGGAACTGGATGGTGGAAGACAGACACCTCATTCAGCTCTGATATTTGAATATTTAGTTTATTCATTAATGTGATGCTTCGTTTATTTCTACTTTGAAGTAAACCAGGAAGAGCATTTATAATAAAATAAATGCACCTTGAATCTTTCAATTCAATTCAATTTTATTTTTATAGCCCCAATTCACAACACACGTCATCTCAAGGCACTTTCAATCAAATCCTCCAGATTGGTCAGAAAGTTTCCTCTCTAAGGAAACCCAGCAGGTTGCATCAAGTCTCTCCAAGCAGCATTCACTCCTCCTGAAAGAGCGTAGAGCCACAGTGGACAGTCGTCTGCATTGTTGATGGCTTTGCAGCAATCCCTCATACTGAGCATGCATGAAGCGACAGTGGAGAGGAAAACTCCCCTTTAACAGGGAGGAGAACCTCCAGCAGAAGCAGAACTAGGGATTTGGAGGCACTGATTCTCATCCCGGCTGCTTTACACTCGGCTGTGAACCGCTCTAGTGAGAGCTGTAGATCACGCCCTGATGAATAGGACCACGTCATCCGCAAGTAGCAGAGACGCAATCCTGAGGCCACCAAAACGGATCCCCTCAACACCTTGGCTGCGCCTAGAAATTCTGTCCATAAAAGTTATGAACAGAATCGGTGACAAAGGGCAACCTTGGTGGAGTCCAACTCTCACCGGAAACGAGTCAGACTTACTGCCGGCAATGCAGACCAGACTCTGACACCGGACATACAGAAACCTTACAGCCCTTATTAAAGGGCCCGGTACTCCATACTCCCCGGAGTACACCCCACAGGATCCCTCGAGGGACACGGCCGAATGCCTTCTCCAGATCCACAAAGCACATGTAGACTGGTTGGGCAAACTCCCATGCCCCCTCCAGGATCCTGCTGAGGGTGTAGAGCTGGTCCAGTGTTCCACGGCCAGGACGAAAACCACACTGCTCTTCCTGAATCCGAGATTCAACTATCCGACGGACCCTCCTTTCCAGAACCCTGGAATAGACCTTACCAGGGAGGCTTAAGAGTGTGATTCCTCTGTAGTTGGAACACACCCTCCGGTCCCCCTTTTTAAACAGGGGGACCACCACCCCAGTCTGCCAATCCAGGGGAACTGCCCCCGATATCCACGCAATGCTGCAGAGCCGCGTTAACCAACACAGCCCCACAACATCCAGACCCAGAGCCTTAAGGTACTCAGGGCGAATCTCTTTTATTTCTGTATTTTTATTTAATGTCATTCATTATGTTACTTTTTTATTGTTTTCCTGTTTATTATAGGTTATTTTATTTTTGTATATTGCATTTTGTTTTAATTATACTACTTTTATTTTATATGATGTTCCATGAGATTTTGTTATTTTTACATGTTCTTATTCAGTTGGTTTATTTCTATTAAATTATTGTATTTTAAATTACTTTCTATTTTTGGCTTGTTTGTATTTTTTTAACTTTTAATCTGGAAATGTTTATGAAACCACAGAAAATTAATTTACCCGAGCACTTTTTCTTTTTTAATGGCTTAATTACATCAGCCAAGGTTAAAGTGTTTTTCAGTTCAGCTTTGAACAATGAACGTGAGAAGAAACTATTTTTAAGTAAATTGAAAGCATATTTTTTAAAGAACTTTTGGTGTTTAAAGTCTGATAATCATCAGCGTCAGACAGGGAAGGACATCCTAGAAGGAGAAGGAATACAGCTGAAATAGCTGAAGAGATGGGGAGCTGTCAGAATCTGGAGGCAGGAAGAACATAATTATATAAAACAAAGAAAATGTGGAATAAATGTAATAATAATCAAACATTAAATGTTGAGAAGGAGCTGGGGGAAATTAAATTCTGTTGAACCCAGATTTGAAAATGCAACAAAGTTTACTATTTTATCAGTTCAGCTCCCATTTATGATTTATAGGACTTGACAGTAATTCAGCAATTAATTTAAAGTTTGATTAAAGTGTTTGACGAATGTTAAAGTAGTTGATAATAAAATTAGAATTGATCTGATGTTGTGTTAATTGATTTCCTTGGAAAAAACTAGTCAGACGATGTCTCTAAGAGCAAAGCTGACGGCGACTCTCAGTTTGGAGAAACTTCTCGATCAAACACGTCTCCAATGTTTTTGTTGCTTGGGAATTTTACCTTTTCTATTTTCTTACAGCACCTGGATGCAAATGTAGTGGCAAGTTGCAGAAATTCTAGTTCAGTTTTGCTGCAAACAGATATCACATTCAGGTGTATCTAAAAAATATATATATATATTTCGTTACTCTTTTTGAACAGTAAAACTCATATTTTATAGGATTATTACACATGGAGTGAGAATATTTCAGGCCTTTATTTCTTGTAATTTTAATGGTTCTGAGTTACATATGATGGCAACCCATAATTCAGTGCCCCAGAAAATTAGAACATTGCGTAAGATAATTAAAAAGGGATAATTTAAACAGAAATGTCAGACTTCTGGAGAGTACGTTTGCATCTATGCACTTAATACTCCTCTTGCATGAATTATGCACCGTGGCATACAGGAGATCAGCCTGTGGCACGGCACAGGTGTAATGGAAGCCCAGATTGCTTTGATAGCTGCCTTCAGGTCATCTGTTTTGTAGGGTCTGGTGTCTCTCATCTTCCTCTTGACAACAGCCCTAAGACTTTCCATGGGCTTCAGGTGAGGAGAGTTTTCTAGCCAGTCAAGAACAGGAACTCCACGGTCATTGGACCAGCTTTTGGTACCTTTGGCATTGTTGGCTGGTGCCAAGTTCTGCTGGAAAATAAAATCAGCATCTCCATGCAGCTTGTCTGCAGACGGAAGATGAAGTGCTCAAAAATGTCCTGGTAGATACCTGCATTGACTGTGGACTTCAGAAAACGCAGTGGACAAACACCAGCAGATGACGTGGCGCCCCAAACCATCACTGACAGCACCTCAAGCAACATGGATTCTGTGCCTCTTCACTCTTCCTTTAGACTCTGGGACCTTGATTTCCGTGAAATACAGAATTTGCTTAAATCTGAAAACAGGACTTTGGACCATTGAATAACAGTCTGGTTTTCTTTCTCCTTAGTCCAGGTAAGACGTTGTAGCCCATGTGTAGGATTTGTCTGTACCTGGTAGATCTTGATGCACCGACTCCAGCCTCGGTTCACTCCTCCCCCAAGTGTTTGAATGATTTTGTTTGACAACTTAGAATAGACAGAATAGAATACAATATTTTATTTGTCACCGCGGCCAAATTTCTCTTTGGCTAATCTGGTTCACATTACAGTTCACATTGCACATAATGAAGGCAAAAACTGACTAACAAACATGCAATGAACAAGGGTTAAATTTTTTTATCTAGCGTTCAGGAAAGTCCCATTTAACAGAGGTAGTAGGGTGCTTATTGAACAGTGATGATCTGAGGCTACAGCAATGTGCATTTAGATATTCAGAGATGATAGTGTGCAGTAGCCTATAACATTAAGGTGATTTTAAAGCATTGGACTGCAGTCTCCCATCAGGGGGCGATTGCCCTCACAGCTCTGGGGAAGAAGCTGTTTCTAAGTTTATTAGTTCTGGCTTTGAAGCTTCTAAAGTGTTTACCAGATGGGAGAGGGGCAAACAGTGCATTGCCTAGGTGGGGGGGGGGGGGATCAGTGGAGATGCATCTGGACCTTCTTTGGACTCGTTCTGCATAAATTGAGTCTAGATCCTGCAGACGGCATCCCACAATCCCCTGCTCTGTTCTCACCACCTGTGCTAGGTCCTTACTCTCCTGGACTGTGCAGCTCCCGTACCACAAAGTTATGCTGAGACATAAAACTCTCTCTATGGTAGCTATGTAGAAGTTCTTCAGCAGTTTAGTAAAAAGTCCAGTCTGTTTCAGTTTCTTGACGAAGAAGAGCCGTTGTTGGGCCTTTTTCACCGGGTGGGAGGTGTTTATGATCCAGGAGGTCAGAGGAGATGTGAATGTCCAGGAACCTGATGCTGTCCACACCTCCACCACCTCCCCCTGTATGCAGAGAGGAGGTGTTCAGTCCTCCTGTACCTCCTGTAGTCTATTATGACCTCCTTGGTCTCACTGGTGTTCTTTTTTTTTTTTTTTTTTTTTTTTTTTTCTTTCCCAGTGTCCTGTCTAGCAATGTGGCAATAGGAATTGATGTCTCAATGCCAGATAGAGCTCGACAGATTTTGCTTTTACAAGTGGAGCAAACAGCTTTCGCCATAGTGCTCCACTTGATTTATGCTTGTAAATAGCTTTATTATGATTCCTGCAAGGAGAATTTCAAATTATATGGACATGACAATGGGAGAGTAAAGGAAGTGAAAGAAAAGAAAAAAAAGAGTAGAGTTGAAAGAAAGAGGAGATAAAAGGGAGAGAGTGATAAAACCTTCTTTGTCTGCTCCATCACCTGGAAAGAGACACAAAAAGAACAGCACAACCGACAGACATAAAGCAACAGGTACACTCGAATAACATCTAGATGCCATTGCTAAATCATATATATTATTATGTAAGCTGACATGTGTAATGTGATATTTGAAAAAAGAAAGTGAAAGAACATAAATAAATAAATAAATAAACAAATTATAAGATTACTGTATATAAGTGAACACTTAATACCTGGGACCCAGCACCTGTGGGAGATGTGAAAGTGCACTAGTTTAGGTGAAGATTATCCAGAAATAGCTTGATAGTGATTGTGGAGAACCGAAGACCCACCTTCCCCGAGCACAGAGGCAGGCGTCAGGGGACCCGTAACCCCGGACTCCCAAAGGGGCCCCTAAAGCAGGTCGCCCAGGAGGGGCCGACACAGGATATCTGCAACACCCCCCCCAAGGAAGGAGCAGAGACGACCCCGAGGAAATCCCCCAGCCACCGCAATGCCGACGCCCTCAAGAGCCGCGGAGACGAGCCCGTGGGCTCCGCCGGCAGCTAGTCCCGCTGAAGTGGTCCCGGCCATGGGCCCTGAGGGCCAGAGGCCCCAAGGGCGCCCCGCACCCGCGACAAGGGCCCCGGCCGCCCCCCGGGGGGCCAGGCCCCGCGAAGAGGCCGCCGGGAGTGGGCCGGCGCACGCCCGGGAACCCGCCCCAAACCCGAAGCCAACCAACGCGCCAGGGGGCCAAGGCGCCCGCCAACGAAGTGGAGGAGGGCAGGACGTGGGGGGATGGGCTCCGCTCAGACTTGAGATGTTCTTGGGAGAGGGAGCGGACCACACCCATACCTGGAAAAAAAAAAAAAAAACTCATTCACCCCATCCCTCCCTTGTGCCCCACTCACCACACACAGAGAAAAAAAAAAGACGCAGTACACACATTCCCACATAACACTCACATCCAACACTGACCAAAGGGGGGGGGTCACCCCAAATCGACTATACGACTGCTTGTGCCCGACCCCCGGCCCCGGCCCCAGACCAGACGCCCCCCGGACCGGGCCCCCCCAAGAGGGCGGGCCAACACGACCCGCACGAGCCACCCGGCCAGAGCCCCCCCTCCCCCTAAATACCTAATAAACCCCTTCCCTCCCCCCACCTTACCCTTGCCATCCCTGCCCCCGCCCCCTGGGGGGAGCAGAGGTATCAGCCCCAGACCTGGCAAGCCGCTGACTGCACACCGCAGCCCCCCACCAAGACCCCGGACACAGTGGCCCGCACCTCCTCCAGGCCCCAGACTCCTTGCCGCCATCGGAGAACGGGGGTGTGCAGAAGACCCCGACCCTCCCTACGCCTGCTCAAATGTTGTGTTGTTGCATGTTGTTCTCAAGTGCATTTAAAAACTGGGAGCGCCGAAGGGGATGCACGGCACAGCCCACCCCCCTTCCGGAAGGTAGCTGTTGCCAGCGCACCCCCTCCGTGTGACTGCCCAGAACCCTCAATGTCTAAGTGGGAGAGGAGGTGAAGGGAGCCGTCCGAGGTGAGGCCCACACAACATAAGCCCCCCCCCAGATGTCTTCCCCCCACCCCCCCCTACCATGGCCTATATGAGTGTGCGATGTGAAAAATGTTTGAAGTGAAAGTGTCTAAGATGCATGATAAAATTGGGGAGAGGGGCGTCACCAGAAAGTGGCAACCTCCAGTAACGCCCCCTCCCTCATGACCTACATGTGTGGCGGCGTGATGGAGCAGGCAGAGGGAGGAGTCCGGGGATGGGGAGCAAATGACTGGGAAGCCAACCCAGGGAGCCAGCTCCCCTACTGACTCCAATAGGCACCCCCGCTCCCCGAAAGCCCCACCCAGAGAAGGGGGCCTCGCCAGCGGCACCACCGTAGCCCGGGGGACAGGGAGAGGCCGCAGGGCCCGCCAGCCAACCACCCACCAGGACCAACACCTCAACCCCCCCCAGCCCACCCACCAAGCCTACTTAAACTAAATAAATAAATAAACAAATAAATTAAAATAATAATAATAATAATAATAATAATAATAATAATAATAATAATAATAATAATAAGAGGGGGGGACACTGGCCAGCCGGCCCGCACGAGCCATCCCAAACCCCACCCCCAGGTGAAACCCGCACCGGAAGACGACACGGACCAGGACCGGGACGGGGGGCCGGACACAAGCCCACCAGAACGTCGACGCCCCCAACCCCCCCCCCCTCCCGTAGATTTAATCCCTCCCCAACACTAACGTTCAAACAACTCACCATACATTCGACAGTAGACATCCAGGCTGGGTAGGTCCCTACTCCCCCTCCTTTCCCCCTCCCCCCCACTGGCAGAGTGCCTATCCAATGAAGGAGAAGAGCATCTGCCCAGAGGTGTTAATGACCATGCCCCCCTACCACCTCAACGGGCCCCGAGGCCCCCCCAGCGCACCAGACCAGTCTCACTGGTGTTCAGGATCCGGTTGTTCCTGGAGCTCCACTGTGTCAGACTGCTGACCTCCTCCCTGTAGTGGGACTCATCATTGGTGGAGATGAGACCCACTACAGTGGTGTCATCCACAAACTTCACCACTGTGTCTGTGGGGTGGACAGTAGAACAGTCCTGGGAGAAAAGGGTGAAGAGAGCTGGGCTGAGGACACAGCCCTGTGGTGCTCCTGGGGATCAGTGGAGCAGATGTTCCCCATCCTCACCACCTGGGTCTGTTGGTGAGGAAGTCACTGATCCAGGAGCAGAGAGGTGTGGAGAATCCATGTTGTGGAGCTTCAGAGCCAGCATGTCTGGGAGCACGGTGCTGAATGCTGAGCTGAAGTCCATGAAGAGCATCCTAACAGGTGTTGGGCTGCTGCAGGTGAGTCAGAGCTGAGTGCTAACGAGACAGCGTCCTCTGTGGAGAGATTCTCCCTGTAGGCAAACTGCAGGCTGTCCAGACCAGCAGGTCCTTGATGGACTTTAGAAGGATCCTCTGGAAACTCTCCATGATGACGGGGTCAGAGTAACAGGCAGGAGACATTGAGGCAGGAGATGGTTGGTTTCTTGGGGACAGGAACAATAACGGAGGATTTCAGACAGGCAGGAACCATGGAGAGCTGCAGGGAGAGGTTGAATCTGCTAGCTGGTCAGCACACAATTTAACCGTCGGACCAGACACCATGGATCCAGCCATGGGCCCCAGGGCCCCGAGGCCCCAGGGGCGACCCAACCCCAGGCGGGGGCCCTGACCAAGCCACGGTCACTCCTTCTTAACAACTCAGTCCCTGATCTGCATGGAGAGCCCCTTGATCTTCATGGTGTGATGCTTCTTTCTGCAGCCCCTGGAGCCTTTCAGAAAAGGTCTGTTTAAACTATTTAAACTGACAGATAATCTGACACACACACAGTGCACACAAGTGGACTTCCTTTCACTAATTCTGGGACTTTTGAGGGCATTAGATTTTTTTTTACCAGGGGTTGCACAGTGGTGCAGTTGGTAGCACTCTTGTCTGTTGTTGTTTTTTTATTCTTTTTAAATATAGTTTTCTCATTTCACTACACCAACTTCAACAGACAGATCATTCCCAAACCTTTAAACGGTGACTGTCAGTCATAATCCCTGTTGATGTTTGACAGTAAAGCCAAACTGAACGTATCAAACCTGATGTTAAATGAGCGAAGGATTTGCAGACATAAGTGACAATAAATCAATGCTGACTCATCTAAAACAGTGATGATGGAACGTTAATTATATTACAGTTGACGGGTTTAAAATATCTGCTTCTGAAGATGATCCAAAGCAAAATGCAGCATGGATTGTTTCAGCTGAGGGGGTGTCTGAGTGTTCTGTATCAGTGATTTCTCACTATGAAACCCAGAACGTGAGGTCTTATGGTTCTTTTAGAACCCTACATGCATTCAGCTGAAAGAAACCCGTAAATCTGCTCTCCTGAGAGGAAACATCACATGTGCAATGTCCCGAATGCTTTGTTGTTCAAATGTCCCAAACAATCAGGAAAAGCCTCAGATAAAAAAAACTGCACCAGATCTCTGTTGTCCAAACTTGTACTTCCTGCAGATTTTCACTCCGTTCTTGTCGGGATTTTTGCAACTACTGCCAATGTCCACCAAGCTCTGCACTGGTGGTAACGTTGCTTTATAGGTGGAGACTCTCCTGGCAAATATTTGATACATTGGACTCTTAGAATTTTCTCTTTTAGGCACCATCTTCCTGTGTATGAGCCTTGGTGGTTTTCTTTGGCGGTACCCATTGCTATCAGAGACAGAGAATGAATTCAGCTGGTCTGATCGCGGTCAGTCTGCCTGAATAGATTGATTTCAGCTGGACTTCACAGCTTCAGCTGTACTGGTGATAAGTCTGCACAGAGATAAACCCTGAATCATGTTTTTGTCTCGTGATAAAGACCAAATACAGTGAGGCGCTGGGAACAGGTGTCAGGAAGGCTGAGGGAAGTGCAAGAATGATTCAATAAGATAAGACTCCAAACCTGAGGAGCATGAGTGACGAGGAACATGGGAACAGAGACTGGAGGGAGCTGATGGTCCAAAGGTCTTCAGGCTTTATTGCTGTTGTTTTGCAGATGATACTGTCGTTGCATCCATCTATAGTCATCCCATTCTGAAGGATCCGCAAAAGGAATATGTAGCGCCTACAGTGTTCAAACAAGACCCCCAGATACTTGAACGCCTCCCTTTGAGGCAGAGAAGGACGCTGGAACCGGAGTGAGCAATCCACCTGTTTTCCTGTTCACAAATGTCTGTACAAAATTTATATTAGCAAATCTTACAAATATTACAATTGCTTTTGCAAACCTTTTGATCATAATTGATGGATAAATATTCATTGAATTTCCTCCTAGGTGTAAGTTGTTGGTGTGTGTGGTTGTCCTGTGTGCCTGTATGTAGCCCTGTGATGAACTGGTGGACAAATGGATGGATGGATGGATGGATGGATGGATGGATGGATGGATGGATGGATGGATGGATGGATGGATGGATGGATGGATGGATGGATGGATGGATGGATGGATGGATGGGTGGATGGGTGGATGGGTGGTTTAATCTGTAGCTTCCTTGTTTTATTCAACATTTCTACGTATGGATATAAAGGTAAAACTGTTATAAATAAGATATTTCAGAATAGATATTTCAGATCTCCTAAGTTGTGTTAGGATCTCAGCCTTTAAGAGAAACTACTGATGATCTGAGTGACTGTCTCTGTGTTTTGTTTCTGCCTTCCAAACATCAATGCGACTGTGGTGTTTACTTGTGACATCACCAGCCGGCTGACCTTTCTCAGATTTGTGTTTTCCAGGAAGCAGCAGCAGATGTCAGAGGAGCTCTTTGTTGTGAACCACAGAGTCTGGTAGCGGTGGAGCTCTGGTTAGATTCTCTCCCCCTTAAAATCACATGAGATCAGCAGGGAAAGCACACGATTGTTCTGTTTCTAAAATGATTTGCTGAGGAACGGCGGTGCTTGTGTGCTTTGACAGATCTACCCCCCCCCCCCTTCCCCGCCTGTCTTTAACTTTGTTAGATTTGTTGTCCATTTTGTACTTCCTTCAGAGGAAATGACTAAAATCCAGGAGCAGCTTGAACAGAGCAACCAAAGTGAAATCAGAATGCACATCAGGTGGTGGCACATCAAAAAGCACTTTAGGTCCTTCAGCACACCTGAAACATTACGGCTGCTCGGATATTTCCACCGGCTGATGTATCCAGATGAAATTTAAGCTAAATTGCAAATTTTTCAGATGAGAAATGATTTCCCGTCTTCTGACTGAGGAATGCATGAGCAGAGGAAGGACTGGTGGTCTAATGTATTCAAACAGTGCCCCCTTGTGGCTGCTCTGGAAGTAAATATCTGATGATGAAGAAGTGTTTAGAGATTAAGAGGTGAGAAACAGATTATGTTCAAATTTAATTGCACTAGTTTTGTTGGAGTGAAGAGCTGAGAATGCTTCAAAGCTCAGGAGCCAGAACTAAAAATGGTTGTAGATGAGAAATCAGAGGAAGTTCTGCTGTTTGGACGCAAAGGCTGCAGCTAAACATGAATCACAGTTATTTAAAGCTCCACATGGTGCAAGTGCACAGAGCCGCATGGCGATGCAAGACCCTGAATGCCAAACAAAAGTCCTTTTTTCTTCCCCCCTCAGGCTCATCAAGGATTTTTTTACCTCCGTTCAAGGTGGGTAGATATTTCTTTTTTACCCCAATGAGGAATAAAATTACAGTCGAGCTTTCCACAAAGGTCATGCACTGCTCAGTTCCTGCCTGGCTGACGGGGGAGGAGAGGCGGAGCTGGACTCTCAGGACTGCTTAGCTGTTTGAGATGAGAGCGCCGTTAAAGGCTTTCATCAGCACAGCAGGAAGCTGCTCTCAGATCTGCTCCTTTTTGCCTCTCCAGCTCCTGCATCCATGAGCATGGATGTGTGCACAGGGAGCATCAGGCGCCCGGGGTGGGGGGAGGACAATCCTCTGCTACCATGTGTTCTTCGAGTAGGTTTTACCTGCAGGGTCATCTGCTGACATCCCAGAGACTCAGAGAACAGCTCACTGGTCGACTGTAGATTCAAGTCTGTCAGGTACGGAGAAAGCAAGAGGCGAATTAAACGAAGAGCGTTTTCAAAAGTCAGCTCAGCTGTGCCTGCTTGTAAAATGTCACTTCAAGCTGTGGCAAACTGTAAATGTCAACAGCAAGAACAACAACGACAAAAAAAGAAAAAAAGAAATGGACTCCGGCTGACTGAGTCTGCTTGTGAGCTTCCAAACGATGGCGGCGACAGCTGAGCGTTTATCACCCCTTGTGCCAGCGACACTTTGGATTGGCACGGCGAGAACGCTTGGCTGGGCTGCACCTCACCGCTGCCACGGGAACAGGCGGGGGGGGAGCAGGCATCATTGGTGGGATGGAGAGGGAAAGAAGTGGGGGACAAACTGTGCTATCAGAGCGTGTCCGACTGCCTGTTTTTGTCTTAGCTGAGCAACAGAGTCGTTTCCTCTGTTTCTGATCTTACCTGTGTGTGCTGACCAGTGGAGACGGTTTAAAGGGTTAATTAATTCCTATGTTAATTAAGCCAGGTGTCTAGAGACAGCTTGTGCCTGTCTCACACTGAAGGCGTGCTATGTTTGGGGTTTAAAACGCAGCTGACTGACAGCTCGGTGACAGCAGCTCTCTCTCTGTTTTCCTTTTTCTTACAAGACACATTCGGCCCGACGAATCCGTGGAACAGTGATTCCTCCCCCACGAGTCGTTATGATCCTGAATGTTGCTACGATTGCTGCAACAAAAATAACGCTCCCGTCACCTATGCATTTAACACCTTAGCATACACGGTTTCATCACCAGCTGAGCCAGATTTATTTGGACCTGTGTGAAGATTGCGCTGCATGAATGCTGCGGCTCTTGTGTTTACATCACAGTGCACCACAGTTATAGATTCAATGCAAATGAGACTGAAAAACAGCCACAACAACCCACTAAAAAAGCACTATTATGGAATTTCCTACTATGCCACGAAGGTTTCTCAGTAATCTTGGGATGCTTGAGACTGACACTGATTTCTTTACTTAAAAGTAAAAAGTAGTCCCTGCTGGATTCTGCTGTTGTTCCTTTTTGGTTTACTTTGTTTTCTTTTGTACAGTCTTTATTTAATTCCTTCGATAAATAAACTCAAATGGATCCTACCTGGCTCCTCGATCCTTTTGGTGGTTAGCGATCGCAAAACACGACGCCGATAAAGCCGTCGTTAACAGCGTACTGTTGTCTGGAATACAAAGCACTCCTGGACCGGTGCTTAATTCCTTTCTCTCCAGTTGTGCTTTCTCACCTCTGAATCACTCAGTTGGTCCTCTGGGCCTGGGATTTTGCATGAACTTTGCTAAAAAGTTCTGCGAGCAAAATGTTCTGTGTGGTGGAAACTGTGCCGTGCTGAATGGAGCTCGAGGTTTTGAGAACTTTGAACTGAACCATGCTGTGTGTTTAATGAGAAACTTCAGGTGAGTGTAGCTCATTGTTCTGGGGTGAACTAAAGGTTTACACTGCATTTTGTTTAGGGGTGAATTTTGGATATTGGAAGAAGGAACAGTTGCAGTTGTCCCTCGAGGTGTGACCCGGCTGACTGCTAAATGTATGTGTGCACATTGGGGAGAGAGCTGCAGTTCAGCTGTAGTAGACGTGATGGCATCTTTCTGAAGACGCGTGTTGGTAAAGTTGGTCTTCCCTACTTTAAATTATGCTGCCTCAGGATGAAGTTCAAAACCCTCACATCAAACTGAGTTTTTTTGCTCCCTGACTTTATTATTTAAGAATCGGAGATCCGGCAAAGATGAGTAACTTCCATCCTCCATATCCGGAAGTTATTCTGTATTAATGTGACTTTTAGACAGCGCAATAACGGTTGAAGGTAAATTAAACAGAATTTTGCTTCTCTATTCAGACTGACCACCAGAGCCAGACACACCCAATTACATTTAAAATGAGGCTTTAGTGCCTTGCCCAGGGGAACATCAGCACATGATTGGGGGGGGGGGGTTGGCAGAAGGATTGAACCCACAACCCTTCCAATAGCAGGACAACTACCCTACCTACTGTGCCACATTTGTCCCACAGCAGATCATGCCACATCTCATCTGTGCAGAAAGAATGCTCATAAGTGGGTTAAAAGCCACTAATTACAAACTTTTTAGTTCAAATGATCCATCCTGTTTTCTGACAATGACAGATTAAACTTATTTAAATGCTGCAATGGCTTAATCAATATTTAAATTTCTGAGCGACATCCACTTTATATCAGACAGAGTAGGATAACCGACAAAGAGCTGGAGTTGAAGCTGTGATCTCAATCCAGAATGCTGAGAACGGAGAACATAAATTCATTTAAACCTGACAAAAGAAAGATGAAAACAGCAATTCTGGAATAAAAAAAATGTGTTAGAGGCAGCAAAAGACTTGAGACAGGGGTGAAAGTTTCCCAGAACAACAATACTGGGTTAAAGTGGTTCCACACAGCATCCAAGGAGAGCTGAATATAAATGCACTGCACATTTTAAACATTTTAACCAAAAATGTTGAAAAACTTATTATTTTGCTCTCACTTCACAGCGCTACAGTAGGGAGGTGGGAATCCTGACAACCTGGTGCTCCACCAACCATCTCATCCTGAACAGCAGGAAAAAAAACAAGGAGATTGTGGTGATCTACAGGAGATCAGCTTTTGAGTTTCTTAGTGTCCACATGATCAAAGAGCTCACCTGGACCCCCCCCCCCCCCCCCCACCCCCCACCCCCCACCCCATTCAATCAACAGGGCATCAAAGCAGGGCCAGGATAATAACAAGACCCAACACATCAGCTCCTCTTCAATCAAACTCACTCATAAAACAGACTGAAAAACAGCTTTGAAACTGTTACTAAATGGACTGTGGTGCTACACACACACACACACACACACACACACACACACACACACACACACATACATACATACATCCTGCTTGTAAGAGCAATTTATATGAGGATGTTTCCATCCATTGTTCACTACTTGCATTTTATCCTCAGTATTGATTTCTCTGCCACATTTATGTTATTTATTTATTCATGCAGAATAAATAAGTTTATTTTTACTGCTCATATGCTCATAATTTTCTATAGTTCACTTCCTCACCTAAAGCTACTTTTAGCTGCCCATACAACATGGCTGCAGGCTCTTCATTCTTATTCCTGTTGGACTTTAATCTGAGATTTATTCTTAATCACTTTATTATTGTTTTTGTCTTTGTTCGTTTTATTACTCTGTCTGGGAGCCAGTACAGTTTCACTGTTATGCTGACAACAGTGTGTGTTGAGAGTTAGACTTCTTATCCTAGCAGGTCTCACTGTCTGTCACATGAAATCCCAGAAAATAACATTGAAGTTGTAAAGCGACACAATGTGAAAAAGATCACAGGTGTGAACGTCATTTGGTGCTCCGTGTTAGTAAATCTGTGTTTAGATGTGTTCAGGGCTCAAATAACGGAGATGAGCACTGCCCAGGAAGAGGTAGTCACATCCAGAGAATCTGAGTTTGGTGGACGGAGGCTGTGGTACTGCTGTCTCTTTGTTTCCTTTCTTCCAGGAATGGGGTTAGGTGGAGCGGAGAGCGTTGGAGGTGGGACAGGTAGGTAGCTGAGGAATCCAACCAGCTGATACCAGGATTCAGAAGGGAACTTCACATATTTTCTCCAGAAATCACAGAAAGTAGGTAAAAAAGAGCACAGGAACATGGGAACTGATGACGACTCTGGTCTCTGCCTCTGAGGATCAAGTTCTCGTTAAGTTCCTCCTGATTAGTCCTGATGTGCTGCAGCTGCGGAGCCACAACCTGCCAATCACATCCTGCAGAGAAGAGGTAGGAGAGACACACATACAACTCAGATCTGAGGATATAACAAGGTGAACCGCAGCTAAATTCAGAACCACAGAACAATGAAAGGCAGGCGTACATCTCCCCGGCTGCTGGAGGTATTCCTGTGTCTGGGTGGACCTGAAACTCACCTCTCTCTCCCCAGCACAGCTTTTTAGCTTCTCCGCTCCTGCATTCAGCAGTTACTCATGTCCAAGGCAACATTTCCTTTATTGATCTCAGCGGTTTGTTTAGCAGAAAGCCCACTGGCCTTTTCTTTTATGTACCTCTTTAAAAAAGACAATAAAGCCAAGGTGAGCATGGGAGTGAAGGTAGAGCAGAAATGTGACTCAGTGTTTCTAACACGCGGCTGGGGGTTCAGGCTCGTACCGCTGTGCTGCCTGCAGCCCAGAGCTTCATTTAACTCTCAGAGTCAACGAGAATGTACGCTTATTCTCTGCCTCTTGTCAGGAGTATTTTGAGTAAAGAGGAGCTCTGGCCTCAGTTGATGTCATTTTACGTCATCGTGTCAGTTTGAGCTTTTAATACCTTCGGCTGACGAGTCCGTGTTGTGATATGAGAGGCGTCTACTTGATGAAAAGGAGAACACTTCAGAGAAACACATCAGCTAGCTGCTCTCTGAGGATTACTTTAGGTGTCTAGCATGGTCGGTGTGTAAAGGTGGATAAAACAGTTCATGAGTTACAGCGACGACGTCTCATTGGCTGAAACGTGCCTCTTAGTTCTTACATGTTCTACGTTTCTGTTTCTAATTGTGTGGCCTTGTTGCAGCGCTGCTTGGGTTCCTCTTCATGAACCGTGGCGCTGCCTGTCAGAGGCGTTGCACAGTTCTGGACAAAATGATTTTTATCCCCTTAAACATTTTCCTGTTTGTTTTATTTTTAATCAACACTATAATCACAAACGTATTCAATGTATCTGATAGTGTTTTGTCAGCTTTACCAGGCGTCTCCAACCTGCAGCCCCGCAGCCACTCTTTGGAACTTGTCATAAATTTGACCTAAACTGACAATGAACCAAATAATGATTTCAAAGATAGATATAATAGCAAATGCAGGTGTTAGCTGTTTTTAGGGTTTTGGATTGAATTTCCACGACAAAATTACAATTAAAGTCCCAGCAACACTTTTTCAGATCTTTTTTTTTTGTCATTGGGTTGCATAATTTTCCAGAAATATCAACATCCCATTGAAGCAAATGTTTTATCTAGTTTATTATTATTATTATTATTATTATTATTATTATTATTATTATATTGAACCTAACTACTGCAACAGACTGGCGACCTGTCCAGGGTGTACCCCGCCTCTCGCCCAGTGAACACTGGAGATAAGCACCAGCACCCCCCGGGATTAAGCGGGTCAGAACATGGATGGATGGGTTCTTAAAAGATAGAACAAATGTCATACAGTAGATCTTTTGCCCAGCAAAAGAATCCAGTAAGGAGTGACAGAAAGTGCTTCGATTCAGTGGAGGTGAGCTGTGAGGCGAGCTGGAGCTGAAAAAACTAGAAAATAGTACAAACCAGAACACGACCAGACATAAAACTGAGGACCAAACAAAAGCCGATAAAGAAATAAGGCAAGGCAAGGCAAATTTATTTGTATAGCACAATTCAGTACAGAGACAATGCAAAGTGCTTTACATGATTAAAATATAGGAAAATAAAACAGAATAAAAGCAAGTAGGGATAGAATGTAGAAACAAAAAAGAACATTAAAAACAGTAAAACTGTTTAACTAGAACAGTCAAAGGCAATTTTAAACAAATGTGTTTTTAATCTTGATTTAAAGGAACTCAGGCTTTCAGCACTTTTACAGTTTTCTGCAAGTTTGTTCCAGATAAGTGGAGCATAGGAACTAAATGCTGCTTCTCCATGTCTGGTTCTGGTTCTGGTTCTGCAGAGCAGGCTGGACCCAGAAGACCTGAGTGGTCTGGATGGTTGATACACTGATAACAAGTCTGTGATGTATTTAGGTGCTAATTCAGGGATTTATAGACTAACAGAAGTATTTTAAAGTCTATTCTCTGAGATCCAGGGAGCCAGTGGAAGGACTTCAGAACCGGGTCCATGTTCTCTACGTTCTTAGTCTTAGTGAGGACTTCAGAACCGGGTCCATGTTCTCTACGTTCTTAGTCTTAGTGAGGACTTCAGAACCGGGTCCATGTTCTCTACGTTTTTAGTCTTAGTGAGGACTTCAGAACCGGGTCCATGTTTTCTACTTTCTTAGTCTTAGTGAGGACTTCAGAACCGGGTCCATGTTCTCTACGTTCTTAGTCTTAGTGAGGACTTCAGAACCGGGTCCATGTTCTCTACGTTCTTAGTCTTAGTGAGGACTTCAGAACCGGGTCCATGTTCTCTACGTTCTTAGTCTTAGTGAGGACGCGGGCAGCAGCGTTCTGGATCAGCTGCAGCTGTCTGATCCACTTTTTAGGCAGACCTGTGAAAACACCGTTGCACTGATCAGTTCTACTAAAGATACATGCATGGATTAGTTTTTCCAGATCCTGCTGAGACATCAGTCCTTTAATCCTGGAAATGTTCCTCAGGTGATAAAAAGCCGACCTTGTAATTGTCTTTAGATGCTTTTGAAGGTTCAGGTCTGAGTCCATCACTACTCCCAGGTTTCAGGCCTGATCAGTGGTTCCTAACTGAAGCAGCTGAAGCTGTGTGCTAACTCTTGATCTCTCCTCTATTTGTCCAAAGATTATTACTTCAGTTTTGTTTTTATTCAATTGAAGAAAGTTTAGGCACATCCATGTATTGATTTCTTCTAGGCATTTACTCAGTGCTTGAACTGGTCCATAGTCACCTGGTGACATGGTGATGTAGAGCTGTGTGTCGTCTGCATAGTTATGGTAGCTGATGTTGTTGTTTTTTATTATCTGAGCTAGAAGGAGCATGTAGATACTGAAGAGGAAGGGACCCAGGATGGACCCTTGGGGAAACCCACATGTGATTTTTGTCATCTTTGATGTAAAGTCAGTCACCTACTGATACAAAATATTTCCTGTCCTTTAAGTAGGATTTAAACCAGTTGAGAGCTGTACCAGAGAGGCCAACCCAGTTCTCCAGGCGTTCTAACAGAATGGAGTGATCGACAGTATCAATGCTGCACTGAGGTCCAACAGAACCAGCACGGTGGTTCTTCCACAGTCTGTATTTATATGGATGTCATTAAACACCTTGATAAAGGCGGTCTCTGTACTGTGGTGAGCGCGGAAGCCAGACTGGAAAACGTCAAATCGGCTGGTCATTGTTAAGAAGGTGTTTAATTGTTGAAACACAAATAAGAAACAAAACTACAAGGGAAACAGGAAGTGAACACATAGCAAATAATAAAACTATAGCAAGAATAAAAAATTAAATGCTTAAACTGAACATAAGTCCAGGAATCTGAAACCAAAGGATGAACCCAAAATGGACTGAAGAATGTGTCAAAACCCCATAAAATGTCCAAAGGATCATGAGAAAATGTATTTTTTTATCTAGATAAATGTATTTTAGCTCAGGCTGTATGTTTACGGTGGTTGTCCTGCTGGGAGGTGAACCTCCACCCTAGTGTCAACTCTTCTGAGGCCTCTAACAGGTTTTCATCCAGTATGAAATTCACTATTTAGCTCCATCCATCTTCACGTCAACTCTGATCAGCTTCCCTGTTCCTGCTGAAGAACAGCATCCCCACAGCAGGATGCTGCCACCAAATTGTCTCCTCTGGGGGTTTGGATGTTGGCCAGAAAGTCTGATTTCAGGGTCTCCTCCGACCAGAGCATGTGATTTTATTTAGAGGGGTGAATAAAAAAGATTTTTATTTGCCCAGCAATCTAAGACACGTGGTCATTTCTTGTAATTTTTTGTGCAGGAACATCCCAACGTGCAGCACATCCTTTTAGACAGGAGGAAGGATCTGGAAACACTGAAGATCCAAATATCAAATAAAAAAGACCCAAACAATTTGACTTGTATTTACAGTCAGAAACAGCTAAGCATTCAGTGTTGTGGATAGAATTTGGTCCGCAATAAGACCCGAGACAGGTTTGTTTAGGATTGGATTTTTAAGTAGCTGAAATGTCTTTAACAAGCATCAGCGGACATAAATTTACAGGCAGTAATTTGGTCATTTGTCAGTCAAAACAGTAAGTGAAGATCTGCAGCATCGACACATTAGGCAGCATCATCAGTATTTGATGGATTAATATAGAGGTTGTGTTGCTGTCTTGCCTGTAGCTTGTAAAAGGATATAACCCAGCAGGTGGAACCATGGTGACCCTCTC